>OX451345.1:45224102-46424102 GCA_949629155.1 Myopa testacea | reverse complement strand
TTTGAGGGGTCTACGGCCTTCCGTTGCAAAGTTATGGCTGTTTAAAGTTTTGCCATCTTTCAGATCGAATTGCGAGAGAACCAGAGATCGTACAACAATAATGATTAGCGTTTTGGAAAGCTGGTCGCGTGTAGAATTACTGTGCGAAGTTTCATGCTTCTAGCGTTGTTTTTACAGATTTTCAGTATGCAAAGTTTGAGGGGTCTACGGCCTTCCGTTGCAAAGTTATGGCTGTTTAAAGTTTTGCCATCTTTCAGAGATCGTACCAGAACCAGAGATCATACAACAATAATGATTAGCGTTTTGGAAAGCTGGTCGCGTGTAGAATTACTGTGCGAAGTTTCATGCTTCTAGCATTGTTTTTACAGATTTTCAGTATGCAAAGTTTGAGGGGTCTACGGCCTTCCGTTGCAAAGTTATGGCTGTTTAAAGTTTTGCCATCTTTCAGAGATCGTACCAGAACCAGAGATCGTACAACAATAATGATTAGCGTTTTGGAAAGCTGGTCGCGTGTAGAATTACTGTGCGAAGTTGCATGCTTCTAGCATTGTTTTTACAGATTTTCAGTATGCAAAGTTTGAGGGGTCTACGGCCTTCCGTTGCAAAGTTATGGCTGTTTAAAGTTTTGCCATCTTTCAGAGATCGTACCAGAACCAGAGATCGTACAACAATAATGATTAGCGTTTTGGAAAGCTGGTCGCGTGTAGAATTACTGTGCGAAGTTTCATGCTTCTAGCATTGTTTTTACAGATTTTCAGTATGCAAAGTTTGAGGGGTCTACGGCCTTCCGTTGCAAAGTTATGGCTGTTTAAAGTTTTGCCATCTTTCAGAGATCGTACCAGAACCAGAGATCGTACAACAATAATGATTAGCGTTTTGGAAAGCTGGTCGCGTGTAGAATTACTGTGCGAAGTTGCATGCTTCTAGCATTGTTTTTACAGATTTTCAGTATGCAAAGTTTGAGGGGTCTACGGCCTTCCGTTGCAAAGTTATGGCTGTTTAAAGTTTTGCCATCTTTCAGATCGAATTGCGAGAGAACCAGAGATCGTACAACAATAATGATTAGCGTTTTGGAAAGCTGGTCGCGTGTAGAATTACTGTGCGAAGTTTCATGCTTCTAGCGTTGTTTTTACAGATTTTCAGTATGCAAAGTTTGAGGGGTCTACGGCCTTCCGTTGCAAAGTTATGGCTGTTTAAAGTTTTGCCATCTTTCAGATCGAATTGCGAGAGAACCAGAGATCGTACAACAATAATGATTAGCGTTTTGGAAAGCTGGTCGCGTGTAGAATTACTGTGCGAAGTTTCATGCTTCTAGCATTGTTTTTACAGATTTTCAGTATGCAAAGTTTGAGGGGTCTACGGCCTTCCGTTGCAAAGTTATGGCTGTTTAAAGTTTTGCCATCTTTCAGATCGAATTGCGAGAGAACCAGAGATCGTACAACAATAATGATTAGCGTTTTGGAAAGCTGGTCGCGTGTAGAATTACTGTGCGAAGTTTCATGCTTCTAGCGTTGTTTTTACAGATTTTCAGTATGCAAAGTTTGAGGGGTCTACGGCCTTCCGTTGCAAAGTTATGGCTGTTTAAAGTTTTGCCATCTTTCAGATCGAATTGCGAGAGAACCAGAGATCGTACAACAATAATGATTAGCGTTTTGGAAAGCTGGTCGCGTGTAGAATTACTGTGCGAAGTTTCAAGCTTCTAGCATTATTTTTACGGATTTTCAGTATGCTAAGTTTGTGGGGTCTGCGGCTCTCCTTTGCGAAGTTATGGCTGTTTAAAGTTTTGCCATCTTTCAGATGGAATTGCGAGAGAACCAGACATCGTACAACAATAATGATTGGCGTTTTGGAAAGCTGGTCGCGTGTAGAATTACTGTGCGAAGTTGCATGCTTCTAGCACTGTTTTTACAGATTTTCAGTATGCAAAGTTTGAGGGGTCTACGGCCTTCCGTTGCAAAGTTATGGCTGTTTAAAGTTTTGCCATCTTTCAGATCGAATTGCGAGAGAACCAGAGATCGTACAACAATAATGATTAGCGTTTTGGAAAGCTGGTCGCGTGTAGAATTACTGTGCGAAGTTGCATGCTTCTAGCACTGTTTTTACAGATTTTCAGTATGCAAAGTTTGAGGGGTCTACGGCCTTCCGTTGCAAAGTTATGGCTGTTTAAAGTTTTGCCATCTTTCAGATGGAATTGCGAGAGAACCAGAGATCGTACAACAATAATGATTAGCGTTTTGGAAAGCTGGTCGCGTGTAGAATTACTGTGCGAAGTTGCATGCTTCTAGCACTGTTTTTACAGATTTTCAGTATGCAAAGTTTAAGGGGTCTACGGCCTTCCGTTGCAAAGTTATGGCTGTTTAAAGTTTTGCCATCTTTCAGATGGAATTGCGAGAGAACCAGAGATCGTACAACAATAATGATTAGCGTTTTGGAAAGCTGGTCGCGTGTAGAATTACTGTGCGAAGTTGCATGCTTCTAGCACTGTTTTTACAGATTTTCAGTATGCAAAGTTTGAGGGGTCTACGGCCTTCCGTTGCAAAGTTATGGCTGTTTAAAGTTTTGCCATCTTTCAGATGGAATTGCGAGAGAACCAGAGATCGTACAACAATAATGATTAGCGTTTTGGAAAGCTGGTCGCGTGTAGAATTACTGTGCGAAGTTGCATGCTTCTAGCACTGTTTTTACAGATTTTCAGTATGCAAAGTTTGAGGGGTCTACGGCCTTCCGTTGCAAAGTTATGGCTGTTTAAAGTTTTGCCATCTTTCAGATGGAATTGCCAGAGAACCAGAGATCGTACAACAATAATGATTAGCGTTTTGGAAAGCTGGTCGCGTGTAGAATTACTGTGCGAAGTTGCATGCTTCTAGCACTGTTTTTACAGATTTTCAGTATGCAAAGTTTGAGGGGTCTACGGCCTTCCGTTGCAAAGTTATGGCTGTTTAAAGTTTTGCCATCTTTCAGATGGAATTGCGAGAGAACCAGAGATCGTACAACAATAATGATTAGCGTTTTGGAAAGCTGGTCGCGTGTAGAATTACTGTGCGAAGTTGCATGCTTCTAGTACTGTTTTTACAGATTTTCAGTATGCAAAGTTTGAGGGGTCTACGGCCTTCCGTTGCAAAGTTATGGCTGTTTAAAGTTTTGCCATCTTTCAGATGGAATTGCGAGAGAACCAGAGATCGTACAACAATAATGATTAGCGTTTTGGAAAGCTGGTCGCGTGTAGAATTACTGTGCGAAGTTTCATGCTTCTAGCATTACTTTTACGGATTTCAGTATGCAAAGTTTGAGGGGTCTACGGCCTTCCGTTGCAAAGTTATGGCTGTTTAAAGTTTTGCCATCTTTCAGATCGAATTGCGAGAGAACCAGACATCGTACAACAATAATGATTAGCGTTTTGGAAAGCTGGTCGCGTGTAGAATTACTGTGCGAAGTTTCATGCTTCTAGCATTATTTTTACGGATTTCAGTATGCAAAGTTTGAGGGGTCTACGGCCTTCCGTTGCAAAGTTATGGCTGTTTAAAGTTTTGCCATCTTTCAGATCGAATTGCGAGAGAACCAGACATCGTACAACAATAATGATTAGCGTTTTGGAAAGCTGGTCGCGTGTAGAATTACTGTGCGAAGTTTCATGCTACTAGCATTATTTTTACGGATTTCAGTATGCAAAGTTTGAGGGGTCTACGGCCTTCCGTTGCAAAGTTATGGCTGTTTAAAGTTTTGCCATCTTTCAGATCGAATTGCGAGAGAACCAGACATCGTACAACAATAATGATTAGCATTTTGGAAAGCTGGTCGCATGTAGAATTACTGTGCGAAGTTTCATGCTTCTAGCATTATTTTTACGGATTTCAGTATGCAAAGTTTGAGGGGTCTACGGCCTTCCGTTGCAAAGTTATGGCTGTTTAAAGTTTTGCCATATTTCAGATCGAATTGCGAGAGAACCAGACATCGTAAAACAATAATGCATTAGCATTATTTTTACGGATTTCAGTATGCAAAGTTTGAGGGGTCTACGGCCTTCCGTTGCAAAGTTATGGCTGTTTAAAGTTTTGCCATCTTTCAGATCGAATTGCGAGAGAACCAGACATCGTACAACAATAATGATTAGCGTTTTGGAAAGCTGGTCGCGTGTAGAATTACTATGCGAAGTTTCATGCTTCTAGCATTATTTTTACGGATTTCAGTATGCAAAGTTTGAGGGGTCTACGGCCTTCCGTTGCAAAGTTATGGCTGTTTAAAGTTTTGCCATCTTTCAGATCGAATTACGAGAGAACCAGACATCGTAAAACAATAATGATTAGCGTTTTGGAAAGCTGGTCGCGTGTAGAATTACTGTGCGAAGTTTCATGCTTCTAGCATTATTTTTACGGATTTCAGTATGCAAAGTTTGAGGGGTCTACGGCCTTCCGTTGCAAAGTTATGGCTGTTTAAAGTTTTGCCATCTTTCAGATCGAATTGCGAGAGAACCAGACATCGTACAACAATAATGATTAGCGTTTTGGAAAGCTGGTCGCGTGTAGAATTACTGTGCGAAGTTTCACGCTTCTAGCATTATTTTTACGGATTTCAGTATGCAAAGTTTGAGGGGTCTACGGCCTTCCGTTGCAAAGTTATGGCTGTTTAAAGTTTTGCCATCTTTCAGATCGAATTGCGAGAGAACCAGACATCGTACAACAATAATGATTAGCGTTTTGGAAAGCTGGTCGCGTGTAGAATTACTGTGCGAAGTTTCATGCTTCTAGCATTATTTTTACGGATTTCAGTATGCAAAGTTTGAGGGGTCTACGGCCTTCCGTTGCAAAGTTATGGCTGTTTAAAGTTTTGCCATCTTTCAGATCGAATTACGAGAGAACCAGACATCGTAAAACAATAATGCATTAGCATTATTTTTACGGATTTCAGTATGCAAAGTTTGAGGGGTCTACGGCCTTCCGTTGCAAAGTTATGGCTGTTTAAAGTTTTGCCATCTTTCAGATCGAATTGCGAGAGAACCAGACATCGTACAACAATAATGATTAGCGTTTTGGAAAGCTGGTCGCGTGTAGAATTACTATGCGAAGTTTCATGCTTCTAGCATTATTTTTACGGATTTCAGTATGCAAAGTTTGAGGGGTCTACGGCCTTCCGTTGCAAAGTTATGGCTGTTTAAAGTTTTGCCATCTTTCAGATCGAATTACGAGAGAACCAGACATCGTAAAACAATAATGATTAGCGTTTTGGAAAGCTGGTCGCGTGTAGAATTACTGTGCGAAGTTTCATGCTTCTAGCATTATTTTTACGGATTTCAGTATGCAAAGTTTGAGGGGTCTACGGCCTTCCGTTGCAAAGTTATGGCTGTTTAAAGTTTTGCCATCTTTCAGATCGAATTGCGAGAGAACCAGACATCGTACAACAATAATGATTAGCGTTTTGGAAAGCTGGTCGCGTGTAGAATTACTATGCGAAGTTTCATGCTTCTAGCATTATTTTTACGGATTTCAGTATGCAAAGTTTGAGGGGTCTACGGCCTTCCGTTGCAAAGTTATGGCTGTTTAAAGTTTTGCCATCTTTCAGATCGAATTACGAGAGAACCAGACATCGTAAAACAATAATGATTAGCGTTTTGGAAAGCTGGTCGCGTGTAGAATTACTGTGCGAAGTTTCATGCTTCTAGCATTATTTTTACGGATTTCAGTATGCAAAGTTTGAGGGGTCTACGGCCTTCCGTTGCAAAGTTATGGCTGTTTAAAGTTTTGCCATCTTTCAGATCGAATTGCGAGAGAACCAGACATCGTACAACAATAATGATTAGCGTTTTGGAAAGCTGGTCGCGTGTAGAATTACTGTGCGAAGTTTCACGCTTCTAGCATTATTTTTACGGATTTCAGTATGCAAAGTTTGAGGGGTCTACGGCCTTCCGTTGCAAAGTTATGGCTGTTTAAAGTTTTGCCATCTTTCAGATCGAATTGCGAGAGAACCAGACATCGTACAACAATAATGATTAGCGTTTTGGAAAGCTGGTCGCGTGTAGAATTACTGTGCGAAGTTGCATGCTTCTAGCACTGTTTTTACAGATTTTCAGTATGCAAAGTTTGAGGGGTCTACGGCCTTCCGTTGCAAAGTTATGGCTGTTTAAAGTTTTGCCATCTTTCAGATGGAATTGCGAGAGAACCAGAGATCGTACAACAATAATGATTAGCGTTTTGGAAAGCTGGTCGCGTGTAGAATTACTGTGCGAAGTTGCATGCTTCTAGCACTGTTTTTACAGATTTTCAGTATGCAAAGTTTGAGGGGTCTACGGCCTTCCGTTGCAAAGTTATGGCTGTTTAAAGTTTTGCCATCTTTCAGATGGAATTGCCAGAGAACCAGAGATCGTACAACAATAATGATTAGCGTTTTGGAAAGCTGGTCGCGTGTAGAATTACTGTGCGAAGTTGCATGCTTCTAGCACTGTTTTTACAGATTTTCAGTATGCAAAGTTTGAGGGGTCTACGGCCTTCCGTTGCAAAGTTATGGCTGTTTAAAGTTTTGCCATCTTTCAGATGGAATTGCGAGAGAACCAGAGATCGTACAACAATAATGATTAGCGTTTTGGAAAGCTGGTCGCGTGTAGAATTACTGTGCGAAGTTGCATGCTTCTAGTACTGTTTTTACAGATTTTCAGTATGCAAAGTTTGAGGGGTCTACGGCCTTCCGTTGCAAAGTTATGGCTGTTTAAAGTTTTGCCATCTTTCAGATGGAATTGCGAGAGAACCAGAGATCGTACAACAATAATGATTAGCGTTTTGGAAAGCTGGTCGCGTGTAGAATTACTGTGCGAAGTTTCATGCTTCTAGCATTACTTTTACGGATTTCAGTATGCAAAGTTTGAGGGGTCTACGGCCTTCCGTTGCAAAGTTATGGCTGTTTAAAGTTTTGCCATCTTTCAGATCGAATTGCGAGAGAACCAGACATCGTACAACAATAATGATTAGCGTTTTGGAAAGCTGGTCGCGTGTAGAATTACTGTGCGAAGTTTCATGCTTCTAGCATTATTTTTACGGATTTCAGTATGCAAAGTTTGAGGGGTCTACGGCCTTCCGTTGCAAAGTTATGGCTGTTTAAAGTTTTGCCATCTTTCAGATCGAATTGCGAGAGAACCAGACATCGTACAACAATAATGATTAGCGTTTTGGAAAGCTGGTCGCGTGTAGAATTACTGTGCGAAGTTTCATGCTACTAGCATTATTTTTACGGATTTCAGTATGCAAAGTTTGAGGGGTCTACGGCCTTCCGTTGCAAAGTTATGGCTGTTTAAAGTTTTGCCATATTTCAGATCGAATTGCGAGAGAACCAGACATCGTAAAACAATAATGCATTAGCATTATTTTTACGGATTTCAGTATGCAAAGTTTGAGGGGTCTACGGCCTTCCGTTGCAAAGTTATGGCTGTTTAAAGTTTTGCCATCTTTCAGATCGAATTACGAGAGAACCAGACATCGTAAAACAATAATGATTAGCGTTTTGGAAAGCTGGTCGCGTGTAGAATTACTGTGCGAAGTTTCATGCTTCTAGCATTATTTTTACGGATTTCAGTATGCAAAGTTTGAGGGGTCTACGGCCTTCCGTTGCAAAGTTATGGCTGTTTAAAGTTTTGCCATCTTTCAGATCGAATTGCGAGAGAACCAGACATCGTACAACAATAATGATTAGCGTTTTGGAAAGCTGGTCGCGTGTAGAATTACTGTGCGAAGTTTCACGCTTCTAGCATTATTTTTACGGATTTCAGTATGCAAAGTTTGAGGGGTCTACGGCCTTCCGTTGCAAAGTTATGGCTGTTTAAAGTTTTGCCATCTTTCAGATCGAATTGCGAGAGAACCAGACATCGTACAACAATAATGATTAGCGTTTTGGAAAGCTGGTCGCGTGTAGAATTACTGTGCGAAGTTTCATGCTTCTAGCATTATTTTTACGGATTTCAGTATGCAAAGTTTGAGGGGTCTACGGCCTTCCGTTGCAAAGTTATGGCTGTTTAAAGTTTTGCCATCTTTCAGATCGAATTACGAGAGAACCAGACATCGTAAAACAATAATGCATTAGCATTATTTTTACGGATTTCAGTATGCAAAGTTTGAGGGGTCTACGGCCTTCCGTTGCAAAGTTATGGCTGTTTAAAGTTTTGCCATCTTTCAGATCGAATTGCGAGAGAACCAGACATCGTACAACAATAATGATTAGCGTTTTGGAAAGCTGGTCGCGTGTAGAATTACTATGCGAAGTTTCATGCTTCTAGCATTATTTTTACGGATTTCAGTATGCAAAGTTTGAGGGGTCTACGGCCTTCCGTTGCAAAGTTATGGCTGTTTAAAGTTTTGCCATCTTTCAGATCGAATTACGAGAGAACCAGACATCGTAAAACAATAATGATTAGCGTTTTGGAAAGCTGGTCGCGTGTAGAATTACTGTGCGAAGTTTCATGCTTCTAGCATTATTTTTACGGATTTCAGTATGCAAAGTTTGAGGGGTCTACGGCCTTCCGTTGCAAAGTTATGGCTGTTTAAAGTTTTGCCATCTTTCAGATCGAATTGCGAGAGAACCAGACATCGTACAACAATAATGATTAGCGTTTTGGAAAGCTGGTCGCGTGTAGAATTACTATGCGAAGTTTCATGCTTCTAGCATTATTTTTACGGATTTCAGTATGCAAAGTTTGAGGGGTCTACGGCCTTCCGTTGCAAAGTTATGGCTGTTTAAAGTTTTGCCATCTTTCAGATCGAATTACGAGAGAACCAGACATCGTAAAACAATAATGATTAGCGTTTTGGAAAGCTGGTCGCGTGTAGAATTACTGTGCGAAGTTTCATGCTTCTAGCATTATTTTTACGGATTTCAGTATGCAAAGTTTGAGGGGTCTACGGCCTTCCGTTGCAAAGTTATGGCTGTTTAAAGTTTTGCCATCTTTCAGATCGAATTGCGAGAGAACCAGACATCGTACAACAATAATGATTAGCGTTTTGGAAAGCTGGTCGCGTGTAGAATTACTGTGCGAAGTTTCACGCTTCTAGCATTATTTTTACGGATTTCAGTATGCAAAGTTTGAGGGGTCTACGGCCTTCCGTTGCAAAGTTATGGCTGTTTAAAGTTTTGCCATCTTTCAGATCGAATTGCGAGAGAACCAGACATCGTACAACAATAATGATTAGCGTTTTGGAAAGCTGGTCGCGTGTAGAATTACTGTGCGAAGTTTCATGCTTCTAGCATTATTTTTACGGATTTCAGTATGCAAAGTTTGAGGGGTCTACGGCCTTCCGTTGCAAAGTTATGGCTGTTTAAAGTTTTGCCATCTTTCAGATCGAATTGCGAGAGAACCAGACATCGTACAACAATAATGATTAGCGTTTTGGAAAGCTGGTCGCGTGTAGAATTACTGTGCGAAGTTTCATGCTTCTAGCATTATTTTTACGGATTTCAGTATGCAAAGTTTGAGGGGTCTACGGCCTTCCGTTGCAAAGTTATGGCTGTTTAAAGTTTTGCCATCTTTCAGATCGAATTGCGAGAGAACCAGACATCGTACAACAATAATGATTAGCGTTTTGGAAAGCTGGTCGCGTGTAGAATTACTGTGCGAAGTTTCATGCTTCTAGCATTATTTTTACGGATTTCAGTATGCAAAGTTTGAGGGGTCTACGGCCTTCCGTTGCAAAGTTATGGCTGTTTAAAGTTTTGCCATCTTTCAGATCGAATTGCGAGAGAACCAGACATCGTACAACAATAATGATTAGCGTTTTGGAAAGCTGGTCGCGTGTAGAATTACTGTGCGAAGTTTAATGCTTCTAGCATTACTTTTACGGATTTCAGTATGCAAAGTTTGAGGGGTCTACGGCCTTCCGTTGCAAAGTTATGGCTGTTTAAAGTTTTGCCATCTTTCAGATCGAATTGCGAGAGAACCAGACATCGTACAACAATAATGATTAGCGTTTTGGAAAGCTGGTCGCGTGTAGAATTACTGTGCGAAGTTTCACGCTTCTAGCATTATTTTTACGGATTTCAGTATGCAAAGTTTGAGGGGTCTACGGCCTTCCGTTGCAAAGTTATGGCTGTTTAAAGTTTTGCCATCTTTCAGATCGAATTGCGAGAGAACCAGACATCGTACAACAATAATGATTAGCGTTTTGGAAAGCTGGTCGCGTGTAGAATTACTGTGCGAAGTTTCACGCTTCTAGCATTATTTTTACGGATTTCAGTATGCAAAGTTTGAGGGGTCTACGGCCTTCCGTTGCAAAGTTATGGCTGTTTAAAGTTTTGCCATCTTTCAGATCGAATTGCGAGAGAACCTGAGATCGTACAACAATAATGATTAGCGTTTTGGAAAGCTGGTCGCGTGTAGAATTACTGTGCGAAGTTGCATGCTTCTAGCACTGTTTTTACAGATTTTCAGTATGCAAAGTTTGAGGGGTCTACGGCCTTCCGTTGCAAAGTTATGGCTGTTTAAAGTTTTGCCATCTTTCAGATCGAATTGCGAGAGAACCAGAGATCGTACAACAGTAATGATTAGCGTTTTGGAAAGCTGGTCGCGTGTAGAATTACTGTGCGAAGTTTCATGCTTCTAGCATTGTTTTTACAGATTTTCAGTATGCAAAGTTTGAGGGGTCTACGGCCTTCCGTTGCAAAGTTATGGCTGTTTAAAGTTTTGCCATCTTTCAGATCGAATTGCCAGAGAACCAGAGATCGTACAACAATAATGATTAGCGTTTTGGAAAGCTGGTCGCGTGTAGAATTACTGTGCGAAGTTTCATGCTTCTAGCATTGTTTTTACAGATTTTCAGTATGCAAAGTTTGAGGGGTCTACGGCCTTCCGTTGCAAAGTTATGGCTGTTTAAAGTTTTGCCATCTTTCAGATCGAATTGCGATCGAGAACCAGAGATCGTACAACAGTAATGATTAGCGTTTTGGAAAGCTGGTCGCGTGTAGAATTACTGTGCGAAGTTTCATGCTTCTAGCATTATTTTTACGGATTTTCAGTATGCTAAGTTTGTGGGGTCTGCGGCTCTCCTTTGCGAAGTTATGGCTGTTTAAAGTTTTGCCATCTTTCAGATGGAATTGCGAGAGAACCAGACATCGTACAACAATAATGATTGGCGTTTTGGAAAGCTGGTCGCGTGTAGAATTACTGTGCGAAGTTGCATGCTTCTAGCACTGTTTTTACAGATTTTCAGTATGCAAAGTTTGAGGGGTCTACGGCCTTCCGTTGCAAAGTTATGGCTGTTTAAAGTTTTGCCATCTTTCAGATCGAATTGCGAGAGAACCAGACATCGTACAACAATAATGATTAGCGTTTTGGAAAGCTGGTCGCGTGTAGAATTACTGTGCGAAGTTTCACGCTTCTAGCATTATTTTTACGGATTTCAGTATGCAAAGTTTGAGGGGTCTACGGCCTTCCGTTGCAAAGTTATGGCTGTTTAAAGTTTTGCCATCTTTCAGATCGAATTGCGAGAGAACCAGACATCGTAAAACAATAATGATTAGCGTTTTGGAAAGCTGGTCGCGTGTAGAATTACTGTGCGAAATTTCACGCTTCTAGCATTATTTTTACGGATTTCAGTATGCAAAGTTTGAGGGGTCTACGGCCTTCCGTTGCAAAGTTATGGCTGTTTAAAGTTTTGCCATCTTTCAGATCGAATTGCGAGAGAACCAGACATCGTACAACAATAATGATTAGCATTTTGGAAAGCTGGTCGCATGTAGAATTACTGTGCGAAGTTTCATGCTTCTAGCATTATTTTTACGGATTTCAGTATGCAAAGTTTGAGGGGTCTACGGCCTTCCGTTGCAAAGTTATGGCTGTTTAAAGTTTTGCCATATTTCAGATCGAATTGCGAGAGAACCAGACATCGTAAAACAATAATGCATTAGCATTATTTTTACGGATTGCAGTATGCAAAGTTTGAGGGGTCTACGGCCTTCCGTTGCAAAGTTATGGCTGTTTAAAGTTTTGCCATCTTTCAGATCGAATTGCGAGAGAACCAGACATCGTACAACAATAATGATTAGCGTTTTGGAAAGCTGGTCGCGTGTAGAATTACTATGCGAAGTTTCATGCTTCTAGCATTATTTTTACGGATTTCAGTATGCAAAGTTTGAGGGGTCTACGGCCTTCCGTTGCAAAGTTATGGCTGTTTAAAGTTTTGCCATCTTTCAGATCGAATTACGAGAGAACCAGACATCGTAAAACAATAATGATTAGCGTTTTGGAAAGCTGGTCGCGTGTAGAATTACTGTGCGAAGTTTCATGCTTCTAGCATTATTTTTACGGATTTCAGTATGCAAAGTTTGAGGGGTCTACGGCCTTCCGTTGCAAAGTTATGGCTGTTTAAAGTTTTGCCATCTTTCAGATCGAATTGCGAGAGAACCAGACATCGTACAACAATAATGATTAGCGTTTTGGAAAGCTGGTCGCGTGTAGAATTACTGTGCGAAGTTTCACGCTTCTAGCATTATTTTTACGGATTTCAGTATGCAAAGTTTGAGGGGTCTACGGCCTTCCGTTGCAAAGTTATGGCTGTTTAAAGTTTTGCCATATTTCAGATCGAATTGCGAGAGAACCAGACATCGTAAAACAATAATGATTAGCGTTTTGGAAAGCTGGTCGCGTGTAGAATTACTGTGCGAAGTTTCATGCTTCTAGCATTATTTTTACGGATTTCAGTATGCAAAGTTTGAGGGGTCTACGGCCTTCCGTTGCAAAGTTATGGCTGTTTAAAGTTTTGCCATCTTTCAGATCGAATTACGAGAGAACCAGACATCGTAAAACAATAATGCATTAGCATTATTTTTACGGATTTCAGTATGCAAAGTTTGAGGGGTCTACGGCCTTCCGTTGCAAAGTTATGGCTGTTTAAAGTTTTGCCATCTTTCAGATCGAATTGCGAGAGAACCAGACATCGTACAACAATAATGATTAGCGTTTTGGAAAGCTGGTCGCGTGTAGAATTACTATGCGAAGTTTCATGCTTCTAGCATTATTTTTACGGATTTCAGTATGCAAAGTTTGAGGGGTCTACGGCCTTCCGTTGCAAAGTTATGGCTGTTTAAAGTTTTGCCATCTTTCAGATCGAATTACGAGAGAACCAGACATCGTAAAACAATAATGATTAGCGTTTTGGAAAGCTGGTCGCGTGTAGAATTACTGTGCGAAGTTTCATGCTTCTAGCATTATTTTTACGGATTTCAGTATGCAAAGTTTGAGGGGTCTACGGCCTTCCGTTGCAAAGTTATGGCTGTTTAAAGTTTTGCCATCTTTCAGATCGAATTGCGAGAGAACCAGACATCGTACAACAATAATGATTAGCGTTTTGGAAAGCTGGTCGCGTGTAGAATTACTATGCGAAGTTTCATGCTTCTAGCATTATTTTTACGGATTTCAGTATGCAAAGTTTGAGGGGTCTACGGCCTTCCGTTGCAAAGTTATGGCTGTTTAAAGTTTTGCCATCTTTCAGATCGAATTACGAGAGAACCAGACATCGTAAAACAATAATGATTAGCGTTTTGGAAAGCTGGTCGCGTGTAGAATTACTGTGCGAAGTTTCATGCTTCTAGCATTATTTTTACGGATTTCAGTATGCAAAGTTTGAGGGGTCTACGGCCTTCCGTTGCAAAGTTATGGCTGTTTAAAGTTTTGCCATCTTTCAGATCGAATTGCGAGAGAACCAGACATCGTACAACAATAATGATTAGCGTTTTGGAAAGCTGGTCGCGTGTAGAATTACTGTGCGAAGTTTCACGCTTCTAGCATTATTTTTACGGATTTCAGTATGCAAAGTTTGAGGGGTCTACGGCCTTCCGTTGCAAAGTTATGGCTGTTTAAAGTTTTGCCATCTTTCAGATCGAATTGCGAGAGAACCAGACATCGTACAACAATAATGATTAGCGTTTTGGAAAGCTGGTCGCGTGTAGAATTACTGTGCGAAGTTTCATGCTTCTAGCATTATTTTTACGGATTTCAGTATGCAAAGTTTGAGGGGTCTACGGCCTTCCGTTGCAAAGTTATGGCTGTTTAAAGTTTTGCCATCTTTCAGATCGAATTGCGAGAGAACCAGACATCGTACAACAATAATGAGCGTTTTGGAAAGCTGGTCGCGTGTAGAATTACTGTGCGAAGTTTCATGCTTCTAGCATTATTTTTACGGATTTCAGTATGCAAAGTTTGAGGGGTCTACGGCCTTCCGTTGCAAAGTTATGGCTGTTTAAAGTTTTGCCATCTTTCAGATCGAATTGCGAGAGAACCAGACATCGTACAACAATAATGATTAGCGTTTTGGAAAGCTGGTCGCGTGTAGAATTACTGTGCGAAGTTTCATGCTTCTAGCATTATTTTTACGGATTTCAGTATGCAAAGTTTGAGGGGTCTACGGCCTTCCGTTGCAAAGTTATGGCTGTTTAAAGTTTTGCCATCTTTCAGATCGAATTGCGAGAGAACCAGACATCGTACAACAATAATGATTAGCGTTTTGGAAAGCTGGTCGCGTGTAGAATTACTGTGCGAAGTTTAATGCTTCTAGCATTACTTTTACGGATTTCAGTATGCAAAGTTTGAGGGGTCTACGGCCTTCCGTTGCAAAGTTATGGCTGTTTAAAGTTTTGCCATCTTTCAGATCGAATTGCGAGAGAACCAGACATCGTACAACAATAATGATTAGCGTTTTGGAAAGCTGGTCGCGTGTAGAATTACTGTGCGAAGTTTCACGCTTCTAGCATTATTTTTACGGATTTCAGTATGCAAAGTTTGAGGGGTCTACGGCCTTCCGTTGCAAAGTTATGGCTGTTTAAAGTTTTGCCATCTTTCAGATCGAATTGCGAGAGAACCAGACATCGTACAACAATAATGATTAGCGTTTTGGAAAGCTGGTCGCGTGTAGAATTACTGTGCGAAGTTTCACGCTTCTAGCATTATTTTTACGGATTTCAGTATGCAAAGTTTGAGGGGTCTACGGCCTTCCGTTGCAAAGTTATGGCTGTTTAAAGTTTTGCCATCTTTCAGATCGAATTGCGAGAGAACCTGAGATCGTACAACAATAATGATTAGCGTTTTGGAAAGCTGGTCGCGTGTAGAATTACTGTGCGAAGTTGCATGCTTCTAGCACTGTTTTTACAGATTTTCAGTATGCAAAGTTTGAGGGGTCTACGGCCTTCCGTTGCAAAGTTATGGCTGTTTAAAGTTTTGCCATCTTTCAGATCGAATTGCGAGAGAACCAGAGATCGTACAACAGTAATGATTAGCGTTTTGGAAAGCTGGTCGCGTGTAGAATTACTGTGCGAAGTTTCATGCTTCTAGCATTGTTTTTACAGATTTTCAGTATGCAAAGTTTGAGGGGTCTACGGCCTTCCGTTGCAAAGTTATGGCTGTTTAAAGTTTTGCCATCTTTCAGATCGAATTGCCAGAGAACCAGAGATCGTACAACAATAATGATTAGCGTTTTGGAAAGCTGGTCGCGTGTAGAATTACTGTGCGAAGTTTCATGCTTCTAGCATTGTTTTTACAGATTTTCAGTATGCAAAGTTTGAGGGGTCTACGGCCTTCCGTTGCAAAGTTATGGCTGTTTAAAGTTTTGCCATCTTTCAGATCGAATTGCGATCGAGAACCAGAGATCGTACAACAGTAATGATTAGCGTTTTGGAAAGCTGGTCGCGTGTAGAATTACTGTGCGAAGTTTCATGCTTCTAGCATTATTTTTACGGATTTTCAGTATGCTAAGTTTGTGGGGTCTGCGGCTCTCCTTTGCGAAGTTATGGCTGTTTAAAGTTTTGCCATCTTTCAGATGGAATTGCGAGAGAACCAGACATCGTACAACAATAATGATTGGCGTTTTGGAAAGCTGGTCGCGTGTAGAATTACTGTGCGAAGTTGCATGCTTCTAGCACTGTTTTTACAGATTTTCAGTATGCAAAGTTTGAGGGGTCTACGGCCTTCCGTTGCAAAGTTATGGCTGTTTAAAGTTTTGCCATCTTTCAGATCGAATTGCGAGAGAACCAGACATCGTACAACAATAATGATTAGCGTTTTGGAAAGCTGGTCGCGTGTAGAATTACTGTGCGAAGTTTCACGCTTCTAGCATTATTTTTACGGATTTCAGTATGCAAAGTTTGAGGGGTCTACGGCCTTCCGTTGCAAAGTTATGGCTGTTTAAAGTTTTGCCATCTTTCAGATCGAATTGCGAGAGAACCAGACATCGTAAAACAATAATGATTAGCGTTTTGGAAAGCTGGTCGCGTGTAGAATTACTGTGCGAAATTTCACGCTTCTAGCATTATTTTTACGGATTTCAGTATGCAAAGTTTGAGGGGTCTACGGCCTTCCGTTGCAAAGTTATGGCTGTTTAAAGTTTTGCCATCTTTCAGATCGAATTGCGAGAGAACCAGACATCGTACAACAATAATGATTAGCGTTTTGGAAAGCTGGTCGCGTGTAGAATTACTGTGCGAAGTTTCACGCTTCTAGCATTATTTTTACGGATTTCAGTATGCAAAGTTTGAGGGGTCTACGGCCTTCCGTTGCAAAGTTATGGCTGTTTAAAGTTTTGCCATCTTTCAGATCGAATTGCGAGAGAACCTGAGATCGTACAACAATAATGATTAGCGTTTTGGAAAGCTGGTCGCGTGTAGAATTACTGTGCGAAGTTGCATGCTTCTAGCACTGTTTTTACAGATTTTCAGTATGCAAAGTTTGAGGGGTCTACGGCCTTCCGTTGCAAAGTTATGGCTGTTTAAAGTTTTGCCATCTTTCAGATCGAATTGCGAGAGAACCAGAGATCGTACAACAGTAATGATTAGCGTTTTGGAAAGCTGGTCGCGTGTAGAATTACTGTGCGAAGTTTCATGCTTCTAGCATTGTTTTTACAGATTTTCAGTATGCAAAGTTTGAGGGGTCTACGGCCTTCCGTTGCAAAGTTATGGCTGTTTAAAGTTTTGCCATCTTTCAGATCGAATTGCCAGAGAACCAGAGATCGTACAACAATAATGATTAGCGTTTTGGAAAGCTGGTCGCGTGTAGAATTACTGTGCGAAGTTTCATGCTTCTAGCATTGTTTTTACAGATTTTCAGTATGCAAAGTTTGAGGGGTCTACGGCCTTCCGTTGCAAAGTTATGGCTGTTTAAAGTTTTGCCATCTTTCAGATCGAATTGCGATCGAGAACCAGAGATCGTACAACAGTAATGATTAGCGTTTTGGAAAGCTGGTCGCGTGTAGAATTACTGTGCGAAGTTTCATGCTTCTAGCATTATTTTTACGGATTTTCAGTATGCTAAGTTTGTGGGGTCTGCGGCTCTCCTTTGCGAAGTTATGGCTGTTTAAAGTTTTGCCATCTTTCAGATGGAATTGCGAGAGAACCAGACATCGTACAACAATAATGATTGGCGTTTTGGAAAGCTGGTCGCGTGTAGAATTACTGTGCGAAGTTGCATGCTTCTAGCACTGTTTTTACAGATTTTCAGTATGCAAAGTTTGAGGGGTCTACGGCCTTCCGTTGCAAAGTTATGGCTGTTTAAAGTTTTGCCATCTTTCAGATCGAATTGCGAGAGAACCAGACATCGTACAACAATAATGATTAGCGTTTTGGAAAGCTGGTCGCGTGTAGAATTACTGTGCGAAGTTTCACGCTTCTAGCATTATTTTTACGGATTTCAGTATGCAAAGTTTGAGGGGTCTACGGCCTTCCGTTGCAAAGTTATGGCTGTTTAAAGTTTTGCCATCTTTCAGATCGAATTGCGAGAGAACCAGACATCGTAAAACAATAATGATTAGCGTTTTGGAAAGCTGGTCGCGTGTAGAATTACTGTGCGAAATTTCACGCTTCTAGCATTATTTTTACGGATTTCAGAATGCAAAGTTTGAGGGGTCTACGGCCTTCCGTTGCAAAGTTATGGCTGTTTAAAGTTTTGCCATCTTTCAGATCGAATTGCGAGAGAACCAGACATCGTACAACAATAATGATTAGCGTTTTGGAAAGCTGGTCGCGTGTAGAATTACTGTGCGAAATTTCACGCTTCTAGCATTATTTTTACGGATTTCAGTATGCAAAGTTTGAGGGGTCTACGGCCTTCCGTTGCAAAGTTATGGCTGTTTAAAGTTTTGCCATCTTTCAGATCGAATTGCGAGAGAACCAGACATCGTACAACAATAATGATTAGCGTTTTGGAAAGCTGGTCGCGTGTAGAATTACTGTGCGAAATTTCACGCTTCTAGCATTATTTTTACGGATTTCAGTATGCAAAGTTTGAGGGGTCTACGGCCTTCCGTTGCAAAGTTATGGCTGTTTAAAGTTTTGCCATCTTTCAGATCGAATTGCGAGAGAACCAGAGATCGTACAACAGTAATGATTAGCGTTTTGGAAAGCTGGTCGCGTGTAGAATTACTGTGCGAAGTTTCATGCTTCTAGCATTGTTTTTACAGATTTTCAGTATGCAAAGTTTGAGGGGTCTACGGCCTTCCGTTGCAAAGTTATGGCTGTTTAAAGTTTTGCCATCTTTCAGATCGAATTGCCAGAGAACCAGAGATCGTACAACAATAATGATTAGCGTTTTGGAAAGCTGGTCGCGTGTAGAATTACTGTGCGAAGTTTCATGCTTCTAGCATTATTTTTACGGATTTTCAGTATGCTAAGTTTGTGGGGTCTGCGGCTCTCCTTTGCGAAGTTATGGCTGTTTAAAGTTTTGCCATCTTTCAGATGGAATTGCGAGAGAACCAGACATCGTACAACAATAATGATTGGCGTTTTGGAAAGCTGGTCGCGTGTAGAATTACTGTGCGAAGTTGCATGCTTCTAGCACTGTTTTTACAGATTTTCAGTATGCAAAGTTTGAGGGGTCTACGGCCTTCCGTTGCAAAGTTATGGCTGTTTAAAGTTTTGCCATCTTTCAGATCGAATTGCGAGAGAACCAGACATCGTACAACAATAATGATTAGCGTTTTGGAAAGCTGGTCGCGTGTAGAATTACTGTGCGAAGTTTCACGCTTCTAGCATTATTTTTACGGATTTCAGTATGCAAAGTTTGAGGGGTCTACGGCCTTCCGTTGCAAAGTTATGGCTGTTTAAAGTTTTGCCATCTTTCAGATCGAATTGCGAGAGAACCAGACATCGTAAAACAATAATGATTAGCGTTTTGGAAAGCTGGTCGCGTGTAGAATTACTGTGCGAAATTTCACGCTTCTAGCATTATTTTTACGGATTTCAGTATGCAAAGTTTGAGGGGTCTACGGCCTTCCGTTGCAAAGTTATGGCTGTTTAAAGTTTTGCCATCTTTCAGATCGAATTGCGAGAGAACCAGACATCGTACAACAATAATGATTAGCGTTTTGGAAAGCTGGTCGCGTGTAGAATTACTGTGCGAAGTTTCATGCTTCTAGCATTATTTTTACGGATTTCAGTATGCAAAGTTTGAGGGGTCTACGGCCTTCCGTTGCAAAGTTATGGCTGTTTAAAGTTTTGCCATCTTTCAGATCGAATTGCGAGAGAACCAGACATCGTACAACAATAATGATTAGCGTTTTGGAAAGCTGGTCGCGTGTAGAATTACTGTGCGAAATTTCACGCTTCTAGCATTATTTTTACGGATTTCAGTATGCAAAGTTTGAGGGGTCTACGGCCTTCCGTTGCAAAGTTATGGCTGTTTAAAGTTTTGCCATCTTTCAGATCGAATTGCGAGAGAACCAGACATCGTACAACAATAATGATTAGCGTTTTGGAAAGCTGGTCGCGTGTAGAATTACTGTGCGAAATTTCACGCTTCTAGCATTATTTTTACGGATTTCAGTATGCAAAGTTTGAGGGGTCTACGGCCTTCCGTTGCAAAGTTATGGCTGTTTAAAGTTTTGCCATCTTTCAGATCGAATTGCGAGAGAACCAGACATCGTACAACAATAATGATTAGCGTTTTGGAAAGCTGGTCGCGTGTAGAATTACTGTGCGAAGTTGCATGCTTCTAGCACTGTTTTTACAGATTTTCAGTATGCAAAGTTTGAGGGGACTACGGCCTTCCGTTGCAAAGTTATGGCTGTTTAAAGTTTTGCCATCTTTCAGATCGAATTGCGAGAGAACCAGACATCGTACAACAATAATGATTAGCGTTTTGGAAAGCTGGTCGCGTGTAGAATTACTGTGCGAAGTTTCATGCTTCTACCATTGTTTTTACAGATTTTCAGTATGCAAAGTTTGAGGGGTCTACGGCCTTCCGTTGCAAAGTTATGGCTGTTTAAAGTTTTGCCATCTTTCAGATGGAATTGCGAGAGAACCAGAGATCGTACAACAATAATGATTAGCGTTTTGGAAAGCTGGTCGCGTGTAGAATTACTGTGCGAAGTTGCATGCTTCTAGCACTGTTTTTACAGATTTTCAGTATGCAAAGTTTGAGGGGACTACGGCCTTCCGTTGCAAAGTTATGGCTGTTTAAAGTTTTGCCATCTTTCAGATCGAATTGCGAGAGAACCAGACATCGTACAACAATAATGATTAGCGTTTTGGAAAGCTGGTCGCGTGTAGAATTACTGTGCGAAGTTTCATGCTTCTAGCACTGTTTTTACAGATTTTCAGTATGCAAAGTTTGAGGGGTCTACGGCCTTCCGTTGCAAAGTTATGGCTGTTTAAAGTTTTGCCATCTTTCAGATCGAATTGCGAGAGAACCAGACATCGTACAACAATAATGATTAGCGTTTTGGAAAGCTGGTCGCGTGTAGAATTACTGTGCGAAGTTTCATGCTTCTAGCATTGTTTTTACAGATTTTCAGTATGCAAAGTTTGAGGGGTCTACGGCCTTCCGTTGCAAAGTTATGGCTGTTTAAAAGTTTTGCCATCTTTCAGATCGAATTGCGAGAGAACCAGACATCGTACAACAATAATGATTAGCGTTTTGGAAAGCTGGTCGCGTGTAGAATTACTGTGCGAAGTTTCACGCTTCTAGCACTGTTTTTACAGATTTTCAGTATGCAAAGTTTGAGGGGTCTACGGCCTTCCGTTGCAAAGTTATGGCTGTTTAAAGTTTTGCCATCTTTCAGATCGAATTGCGAGAGAACCAGACATCGTAAAACAATAATGATTAGCGTTTTGGAAAGCTGGTCGCGTGTAGAATTACTGTGCGAAATTTCACGCTTCTAGCATTATTTTTACGGATTTCAGTATGCAAAGTTTGAGGGGTCTACGGCCTTCCGTTGCAAAGTTATGGCTGTTTAAAGTTTTGCCATCTTTCAGATCGAATTGCGAGAGAACCAGACATCGTACAACAATAATGATTAGCGTTTTGGAAAGCTGGTCGCGTGTAGAATTACTGTGCGAAGTTTCATGCTTCTAGCACTGTTTTTACAGATTTTCAGTATGCAAAGTTTGAGGGGTCTACGGCCTTCCGTTGCAAAGTTATGGCTGTTTAAAGTTTTGCCATCTTTCAGATGGAATTGCGAGAGAACCAGAGATCGTACAACAATAATGATTAGCGTTTTGGAAAGCTGGTCGCGTGTAGAATTACTGTGCGAAGTTGCATGCTTCTAGCACTGTTTTTACAGATTTTCAGTATGCAAAGTTTGAGGGGTCTACGGCCTTCCGTTGCAAAGTTATGGCTGTTTAAAGTTTTGCCATCTTTCAGATCGAATTGCGAGAGAACCAGACATCGTACAACAATAATGATTAGCGTTTTGGAAAGCTGGTCGCGTGTAGAATTACTGTGCGAAGTTTCACGCTTCTAGCATTATTTTTACGGATTTCAGTATGCAAAGTTTGAGGGGTCTACGGCCTTCCGTTGCAAAGTTATGGCTGTTTAAAGTTTTGCCATCTTTCAGATCGAATTGCGAGAGAACCAGACATCGTACAACAATAATGATTAGCGTTTTGGAAAGCTGGTCGCGTGTAGAATTACTGTGCGAAGTTTCACGCTTCTAGCATTATTTTTACGGATTTCAGTATGCAAAGTTTGAGGGGTCTACGGCCTTCCGTTGCAAAGTTATGGCTGTTTAAAGTTTTGCCATCTTTCAGATCGAATTGCGAGAGAACCAGACATCGTAAAACAATAATGATTAGCGTTTTGGAAAGCTGGTCGCGTGTAGAATTACTGTGCGAAATTTCACGCTTCTAGCATTATTTTTACGGATTTCAGTATGCAAAGTTTGAGGGGTCTACGGCCTTCCGTTGCAAAGTTATGGCTGTTTAAAGTTTTGCCATCTTTCAGATCGAATTGCGAGAGAACCAGACATCGTACAACAATAATGATTAGCGTTTTGGAAAGCTGGTCGCGTGTAGAATTACTGTGCGAAGTTTCACGCTTCTAGCATTATTTTTACGGATTTCAGTATGCAAAGTTTGAGGGGTCTACGGCCTTCCGTTGCAAAGTTATGGCTGTTTAAAGTTTTGCCATCTTTCAGATCGAATTGCGAGAGAACCAGACATCGTACAACAATAATGATTAGCGTTTTGGAAAGCTGGTCGCGTGTAGAATTACTGTGCGAAGTTGCATGCTTCTAGCACTGTTTTTACAGATTTTCAGTATGCAAAGTTTGAGGGGACTACGGCCTTCCGTTGCAAAGTTATGGCTGTTTAAAGTTTTGCCATCTTTCAGATCGAATTGCGAGAGAACCAGACATCGTACAACAATAATGATTAGCGTTTTGGAAAGCTGGTCGCGTGTAGAATTACTGTGCGAAGTTTCATGCTTCTAGCACTGTTTTTACAGATTTTCAGTATGCAAAGTTTGAGGGGTCTACGGCCTTCCGTTGCAAAGTTATGGCTGTTTAAAGTTTTGCCATCTTTCAGATGGAATTGCGAGAGAACCAGAGATCGTACAACAATAATGATTAGCGTTTTGGAAAGCTGGTCGCGTGTAGAATTACTGTGCGAAGTTGCATGCTTCTAGCACTGTTTTTACAGATTTTCAGTATGCAAAGTTTGAGGGGTCTACGGCCTTCCGTTGCAAAGTTATGGCTGTTTAAAGTTTTGCCATCTTTCAGATCGAATTGCGAGAGAACCAGACATCGTACAACAATAATGATTAGCGTTTTGGAAAGCTGGTCGCGTGTAGAATTACTGTGCGAAGTTTCACGCTTCTAGCATTATTTTTACGGATTTCAGTATGCAAAGTTTGAGGGGTCTACGGCCTTCCGTTGCAAAGTTATGGCTGTTTAAAGTTTTGCCATCTTTCAGATCGAATTGCGAGAGAACCAGAGATCGTACAACAGTAATGATTAGCGTTTTGGAAAGCTGGTCGCGTGTAGAATTACTGTGCGAAGTTTCATGCTTCTAGCATTGTTTTTACAGATTTTCAGTATGCAAAGTTTGAGGGGTCTACGGCCTTCCGTTGCAAAGTTATGGCTGTTTAAAGTTTTGCCATCTTTCAGATCGAATTGCCAGAGAACCAGAGATCGTACAACAATAATGATTAGCGTTTTGGAAAGCTGGTCGCGTGTAGAATTACTGTGCGAAGTTTCATGCTTCTAGCATTGTTTTTACAGATTTTCAGTATGCAAAGTTTGAGGGGTCTACGGCCTTCCGTTGCAAAGTTATGGCTGTTTAAAGTTTTGCCATCTTTCAGATCGAATTGCGATCGAGAACCAGAGATCGTACAACAGTAATGATTAGCGTTTTGGAAAGCTGGTCGCGTGTAGAATTACTGTGCGAAGTTTCATGCTTCTAGCATTATTTTTACGGATTTTCAGTATGCTAAGTTTGTGGGGTCTGCGGCTCTCCTTTGCGAAGTTATGGCTGTTTAAAGTTTTGCCATCTTTCAGATGGAATTGCGAGAGAACCAGACATCGTACAACAATAATGATTGGCGTTTTGGAAAGCTGGTCGCGTGTAGAATTACTGTGCGAAGTTGCATGCTTCTAGCACTGTTTTTACAGATTTTCAGTATGCAAAGTTTGAGGGGTCTACGGCCTTCCGTTGCAAAGTTATGGCTGTTTAAAGTTTTGCCATCTTTCAGATCGAATTGCGAGAGAACCAGACATCGTACAACAATAATGATTAGCGTTTTGGAAAGCTGGTCGCGTGTAGAATTACTGTGCGAAGTTTCACGCTTCTAGCATTATTTTTACGGATTTCAGTATGCAAAGTTTGAGGGGTCTACGGCCTTCCGTTGCAAAGTTATGGCTGTTTAAAGTTTTGCCATCTTTCAGATCGAATTGCGAGAGAACCAGACATCGTAAAACAATAATGATTAGCGTTTTGGAAAGCTGGTCGCGTGTAGAATTACTGTGCGAAATTTCACGCTTCTAGCATTATTTTTACGGATTTCAGTATGCAAAGTTTGAGGGGTCTACGGCCTTCCGTTGCAAAGTTATGGCTGTTTAAAGTTTTGCCATCTTTCAGATCGAATTGCGAGAGAACCAGACATCGTACAACAATAATGATTAGCGTTTTGGAAAGCTGGTCGCGTGTAGAATTACTGTGCGAAGTTTCATGCTTCTAGCATTATTTTTACGGATTTCAGTATGCAAAGTTTGAGGGGTCTACGGCCTTCCGTTGCAAAGTTATGGCTGTTTAAAGTTTTGCCATCTTTCAGATCGAATTGCGAGAGAACCAGACATCGTACAACAATAATGATTAGCGTTTTGGAAAGCTGGTCGCGTGTAGAATTACTGTGCGAAATTTCACGCTTCTAGCATTATTTTTACGGATTTCAGTATGCAAAGTTTGAGGGGTCTACGGCCTTCCGTTGCAAAGTTATGGCTGTTTAAAGTTTTGCCATCTTTCAGATCGAATTGCGAGAGAACCAGACATCGTACAACAATAATGATTAGCGTTTTGGAAAGCTGGTCGCGTGTAGAATTACTGTGCGAAATTTCACGCTTCTAGCATTATTTTTACGGATTTCAGTATGCAAAGTTTGAGGGGTCTACGGCCTTCCGTTGCAAAGTTATGGCTGTTTAAAGTTTTGCCATCTTTCAGATCGAATTGCGAGAGAACCAGACATCGTACAACAATAATGATTAGCGTTTTGGAAAGCTGGTCGCGTGTAGAATTACTGTGCGAAATTTCACGCTTCTAGCATTATTTTTACGGATTTCAGTATGCAAAGTTTGAGGGGTCTACGGCCTTCCGTTGCAAAGTTATGGCTGTTTAAAGTTTTGCCATCTTTCAGATCGAATTGCGAGAGAACCAGACATCGTAAAACAATAATGATTAGCGTTTTGGAAAGCTGGTCGCGTGTAGAATTACTGTGCGAAATTTCACGCTTCTAGCATTATTTTTACGGATTTCAGTATGCAAAGTTTGAGGGGTCTACGGCCTTCCGTTGCAAAGTTATGGCTGTTTAAAGTTTTGCCATCTTTCAGATCGAATTGCGAGAGAACCAGACATCGTAAAACAATAATGATTAGCGTTTTGGAAAGCTGGT
This sequence comes from Myopa testacea, assembly GCA_949629155.1. NCBI lineage: Eukaryota > Metazoa > Arthropoda > Insecta > Diptera > Conopidae > Myopa > Myopa testacea. Next base: position 46,398,778 of record OX451345.1, on the reverse strand, counting down.
CGCGTGTAGAATTACTGTGCGAAATTTCACGCTTCTAGCATTATTTTTACGGATTTCAGTATGCAAAGTTTGAGGGGTCTACGGCCTTCCGTTGCAAAGTTATGGCTGTTTAAAGTTTTGCCATCTTTCAGATCGAATTGCGAGAGAACCAGACATCGTACAACAATAATGATTAGCGTTTTGGAAAGCTGGTCGCGTGTAGAATTACTGTGCGAAGTTTCATGCTTCTAGCATTGTTTTTACAGATTTTCAGTATGCAAAGTTTGAGGGGTCTACGGCCTTCCGTTGCAAAGTTATGGCTGTTTAAAGTTTTGCCATCTTTCAGATCGAATTGCGAGAGAACCAGACATCGTACAACAATAATGATTAGCGTTTTGGAAAGCTGGTCGCGTGTAGAATTACTGTGCGAAGTTTCACGCTTCTAGCATTATTTTTACGGATTTCAGTATGCAAAGTTTGAGGGGTCTACGGCCTTCCGTTGCAAAGTTATGGCTGTTTAAAGTTTTGCCATCTTTCAGATCGAATTGCGAGAGAACCAGACATCGTACAACAATAATGATTAGCGTTTTGGAAAGCTGGTCGCGTGTAGAATTACTGTGCGAAGTTGCATGCTTCTAGCACTGTTTTTACAGATTTTCAGTATGCAAAGTTTGAGGGGACTACGGCCTTCCGTTGCAAAGTTATGGCTGTTTAAAGTTTTGCCATCTTTCAGATCGAATTGCGAGAGAACCAGACATCGTACAACAATAATGATTAGCGTTTTGGAAAGCTGGTCGCGTGTAGAATTACTGTGCGAAGTTTCATGCTTCTAGCACTGTTTTTACAGATTTTCAGTATGCAAAGTTTGAGGGGTCTACGGCCTTCCGTTGCAAAGTTATGGCTGTTTAAAGTTTTGCCATCTTTCAGATGGAATTGCGAGAGAACCAGAGATCGTACAACAATAATGATTAGCGTTTTGGAAAGCTGGTCGCGTGTAGAATTACTGTGCGAAGTTGCATGCTTCTAGCACTGTTTTTACAGATTTTCAGTATGCAAAGTTTGAGGGGTCTACGGCCTTCCGTTGCAAAGTTATGGCTGTTTAAAGTTTTGCCATCTTTCAGATCGAATTGCGAGAGAACCAGACATCGTACAACAATAATGATTAGCGTTTTGGAAAGCTGGTCGCGTGTAGAATTACTGTGCGAAGTTTCACGCTTCTAGCATTATTTTTACGGATTTCAGTATGCAAAGTTTGAGGGGTCTACGGCCTTCCGTTGCAAAGTTATGGCTGTTTAAAGTTTTGCCATCTTTCAGATCGAATTGCGAGAGAACCAGACATCGTAAAACAATAATGATTAGCGTTTTGGAAAGCTGGTCGCGTGTAGAATTACTGTGCGAAATTTCACGCTTCTAGCATTATTTTTACGGATTTCAGTATGCAAAGTTTGAGGGGTCTACGGCCTTCCGTTGCAAAGTTATGGCTGTTTAAAGTTTTGCCATCTTTCAGATCGAATTGCGAGAGAACCAGACATCGTACAACAATAATGATTAGCGTTTTGGAAAGCTGGTCGCGTGTAGAATTACTGTGCGAAGTTTCATGCTTCTAGCATTGTTTTTACAGATTTTCAGTATGCAAAGTTTGAGGGGTCTACGGCCTTCTGTTGCAAAGTTATGGCTGTTTAAAGTTTTGCCATCTTTCAGATGGAATTGCGAGAGAACCAGAGATCGTACAACAATAATGATTAGCGTTTTGGAAAGCTGGTCGCGTGTAGAATTACTGTGCGAAGTTGCATGCTTCTAGCACTGTTTTTACAGATTTTCAGTATGCAAAGTTTGAGGGGTCTACGGCCTTCCGTTGCAAAGTTATGGCTGTTTAAAGTTTTGCCATCTTTCAGATCGAATTGCGAGAGAACCAGACATCGTACAACAATAATGATTAGCGTTTTGGAAAGCTGGTCGCGTGTAGAATTACTGTGCGAAGTTTCATGCTTCTAGCACTGTTTTTACAGATTTTCAGTATGCAAAGTTTGAGGGGTCTACGGCCTTCCGTTGCAAAGTTATGGCTGTTTAAAGTTTTGCCATCTTTCAGATCGAATTGCGAGAGAACCAGACATCGTACAACAATAATGATTAGCGTTTTGGAAAGCTGGTCGCGTGTAGAATTACTGTGCGAAGTTTCATGCTTCTAGCACTGTTTTTACAGATTTTCAGTATGCAAAGTTTGAGGGGTCTACGGCCTTCCGTTGCAAAGTTATGGCTGTTTAAAGTTTTGCCATCTTTCAGATGGAATTGCGAGAGAACCAGAGATCGTACAACAATAATGATTAGCGTTTTGCAAAGCTGGTCGCGTGTAGAATTACTGTGCGAAGTTTCATGCTTCTAGCACTGTTTTTACAGATTTTCAGTATGCAAAGTTTGAGGGGTCTACGGCCTTCCGTTGCAAAGTTATGGCTGTTTAAAGTTTTGCCATCTTTCAGATCGAATTGCGAGAGAACCAGACATCGTACAACAATAATGATTAGCGTTTTGGAAAGCTGGTCGCGTGTAGAATTACTGTGCGAAGTTTCATGCTTCTAGCACTGTTTTTACAGATTTTCAGTATGCAAAGTTTGAGGGGTCTACGGCCTTCCGTTGCAAAGTTATGGCTGTTTAAAGTTTTGCCATCTTTCAGATCGAATTGCGAGAGAACCAGACATCGTACAACAATAATGATTAGCGTTTTGGAAAGCTGGTCGCGTGTAGAATTACTGTGCGAAGTTTCATGCTTCTAGCACTGTTTTTACAGATTTTCAGTATGCAAAGTTTGAGGGGTCTACGGCCTTCCGTTGCAAAGTTATGGCTGTTTAAAGTTTTGCCATCTTTCAGATGGAATTGCGAGAGAACCAGAGATCGTACAACAATAATGATTAGCGTTTTGGAAAGCTGGTCGCGTGTAGAATTACTGTGCGAAGTTGCATGCTTCTAGCACTGTTTTTACAGATTTTCAGTATGCAAAGTTTGAGGGGTCTACGGCCTTCCGTTGCAAAGTTATGGCTGTTTAAAGTTTTGCCATCTTTCAGATCGAATTGCGAGAGAACCAGACATCGTACAACAATAATGATTAGCGTTTTGGAAAGCTGGTCGCGTGTAGAATTACTGTGCGAAGTTTCATGCTTCTAGCACTGTTTTTACAGATTTTCAGTATGCAAAGTTTGAGGGGTCTACGGCCTTCCGTTGCAAAGTTATGGCTGTTTAAAGTTTTGCCATCTTTCAGATCGAATTGCGAGAGAACCAGACATCGTACAACAATAATGATTAGCGTTTTGGAAAGCTGGTCGCGTGTAGAATTACTGTGCGAAGTTTCATGCTTCTAGCACTGTTTTTACAGATTTTCAGTATGCAAAGTTTGAGGGGTCTACGGCCTTCCGTTGCAAAGTTATGGCTGTTTAAAGTTTTGCCATCTTTCAGATGGAATTGCGAGAGAACCAGAGATCGTACAACAATAATGATTAGCGTTTTGCAAAGCTGGTCGCGTGTAGAATTACTGTGCGAAGTTTCATGCTTCTAGCACTGTTTTTACAGATTTTCAGTATGCAAAGTTTGAGGGGTCTACGGCCTTCCGTTGCAAAGTTATGGCTGTTTAAAGTTTTGCCATCTTTCAGATCGAATTGCGAGAGAACCAGACATCGTACAACAATAATGATTAGCGTTTTGGAAAGCTGGTCGCGTGTAGAATTACTGTGCGAAGTTTCATGCTTCTAGCACTGTTTTTACAGATTTTCAGTATGCAAAGTTTGAGGGGTCTACGGCCTTCCGTTGCAAAGTTATGGCTGTTTAAAGTTTTGCCATCTTTCAGATCGAATTGCGAGAGAACCAGACATCGTACAACAATAATGATTAGCGTTTTGGAAAGCTGGTCGCGTGTAGAATTACTGTGCGAAGTTTCATGCTTCTAGCACTGTTTTTACAGATTTTCAGTATGCAAAGTTTGAGGGGTCTACGGCCTTCCGTTGCAAAGTTATGGCTGTTTAAAGTTTTGCCATCTTTCAGATGGAATTGCGAGAGAACCAGAGATCGTACAACAATAATGATTAGCGTTTTGGAAAGCTGGTCGCGTGTAGAATTACTGTGCGAAGTTGCATGCTTCTAGCACTGTTTTTACAGATTTTCAGTATGCAAAGTTTGAGGGGTCTACGGCCTTCCGTTGCAAAGTTATGGCTGTTTAAAGTTTTGCCATCTTTCAGATCGAATTGCGAGAGAACCAGACATCGTACAACAATAATGATTAGCGTTTTGGAAAGCTGGTCGCGTGTAGAATTACTGTGCGAAGTTTCATGCTTCTACCATTGTTTTTACAGATTTTCAGTATGCAAAGTTTGAGGGGTCTACGGCCTTCCGTTGCAAAGTTATGGCTGTTTAAAGTTTTGCCATCTTTCAGATGGAATTGCGAGAGAACCAGAGATCGTACAACAATAATGATTAGCGTTTTGGAAAGCTGGTCGCGTGTAGAATTACTGTGCGAAGTTGCATGCTTCTAGCACTGTTTTTACAGATTTTCAGTATGCAAAGTTTGAGGGGACTACGGCCTTCCGTTGCAAAGTTATGGCTGTTTAAAGTTTTGCCATCTTTCAGATCGAATTGCGAGAGAACCAGACATCGTACAACAATAATGATTAGCGTTTTGGAAAGCTGGTCGCGTGTAGAATTACTGTGCGAAGTTTCATGCTTCTAGCACTGTTTTTACAGATTTTCAGTATGCAAAGTTTGAGGGGTCTACGGCCTTCCGTTGCAAAGTTATGGCTGTTTAAAGTTTTGCCATCTTTCAGATCGAATTGCGAGAGAACCAGACATCGTACAACAATAATGATTAGCGTTTTGGAAAGCTGGTCGCGTGTAGAATTACTGTGCGAAGTTTCACGCTTCTAGCATTATTTTTACGGATTTCAGTATGCAAAGTTTGAGGGGTCTACGGCCTTCCGTTGCAAAGTTATGGCTGTTTAAAGTTTTGCCATCTTTCAGATCGAATTGCGAGAGAACCAGACATCGTACAACAATAATGATTAGCGTTTTGGAAAGCTGGTCGCGTGTAGAATTACTGTGCGAAGTTTCATGCTTCTAGCATTGTTTTTACAGATTTTCAGTATGCAAAGTTTGAGGGGTCTACGGCCTTCTGTTGCAAAGTTATGGCTGTTTAAAGTTTTGCCATCTTTCAGATGGAATTGCGAGAGAACCAGAGATCGTACAACAATAATGATTAGCGTTTTGGAAAGCTGGTCGCGTGTAGAATTACTGTGCGAAGTTGCATGCTTCTAGCACTGTTTTTACAGATTTTCAGTATGCAAAGTTTGAGGGGTCTACGGCCTTCCGTTGCAAAGTTATGGCTGTTTAAAGTTTTGCCATCTTTCAGATCGAATTGCGAGAGAACCAGACATCGTACAACAATAATGATTAGCGTTTTGGAAAGCTGGTCGCGTGTAGAATTACTGTGCGAAGTTTCATGCTTCTAGCACTGTTTTTACAGATTTTCAGTATGCAAAGTTTGAGGGGTCTACGGCCTTCCGTTGCAAAGTTATGGCTGTTTAAAGTTTTGCCATCTTTCAGATCGAATTGCGAGAGAACCAGACATCGTACAACAATAATGATTAGCGTTTTGGAAAGCTGGTCGCGTGTAGAATTACTGTGCGAAGTTTCATGCTTCTAGCACTGTTTTTACAGATTTTCAGTATGCAAAGTTTGAGGGGTCTACGGCCTTCCGTTGCAAAGTTATGGCTGTTTAAAGTTTTGCCATCTTTCAGATGGAATTGCGAGAGAACCAGAGATCGTACAACAATAATGATTAGCGTTTTGCAAAGCTGGTCGCGTGTAGAATTACTGTGCGAAGTTTCATGCTTCTAGCACTGTTTTTACAGATTTTCAGTATGCAAAGTTTGAGGGGTCTACGGCCTTCCGTTGCAAAGTTATGGCTGTTTAAAGTTTTGCCATCTTTCAGATCGAATTGCGAGAGAACCAGACATCGTACAACAATAATGATTAGCGTTTTGGAAAGCTGGTCGCGTGTAGAATTACTGTGCGAAGTTTCATGCTTCTAGCACTGTTTTTACAGATTTTCAGTATGCAAAGTTTGAGGGGTCTACGGCCTTCCGTTGCAAAGTTATGGCTGTTTAAAGTTTTGCCATCTTTCAGATCGAATTGCGAGAGAACCAGACATCGTACAACAATAATGATTAGCGTTTTGGAAAGCTGGTCGCGTGTAGAATTACTGTGCGAAGTTTCATGCTTCTAGCACTGTTTTTACAGATTTTCAGTATGCAAAGTTTGAGGGGTCTACGGCCTTCCGTTGCAAAGTTATGGCTGTTTAAAGTTTTGCCATCTTTCAGATGGAATTGCGAGAGAACCAGAGATCGTACAACAATAATGATTAGCGTTTTGGAAAGCTGGTCGCGTGTAGAATTACTGTGCGAAGTTGCATGCTTCTAGCACTGTTTTTACAGATTTTCAGTATGCAAAGTTTGAGGGGTCTACGGCCTTCCGTTGCAAAGTTATGGCTGTTTAAAGTTTTGCCATCTTTCAGATCGAATTGCGAGAGAACCAGACATCGTACAACAATAATGATTAGCGTTTTGGAAAGCTGGTCGCGTGTAGAATTACTGTGCGAAGTTTCATGCTTCTACCATTGTTTTTACAGATTTTCAGTATGCAAAGTTTGAGGGGTCTACGGCCTTCCGTTGCAAAGTTATGGCTGTTTAAAGTTTTGCCATCTTTCAGATGGAATTGCGAGAGAACCAGAGATCGTACAACAATAATGATTAGCGTTTTGGAAAGCTGGTCGCGTGTAGAATTACTGTGCGAAGTTGCATGCTTCTAGCACTGTTTTTACAGATTTTCAGTATGCAAAGTTTGAGGGGACTACGGCCTTCCGTTGCAAAGTTATGGCTGTTTAAAGTTTTGCCATCTTTCAGATCGAATTGCGAGAGAACCAGACATCGTACAACAATAATGATTAGCGTTTTGGAAAGCTGGTCGCGTGTAGAATTACTGTGCGAAGTTTCATGCTTCTAGCACTGTTTTTACAGATTTTCAGTATGCAAAGTTTGAGGGGTCTACGGCCTTCCGTTGCAAAGTTATGGCTGTTTAAAGTTTTGCCATCTTTCAGATCGAATTGCGAGAGAACCAGACATCGTACAACAATAATGATTAGCGTTTTGGAAAGCTGGTCGCGTGTAGAATTACTGTGCGAAGTTTCACGCTTCTAGCATTATTTTTACGGATTTCAGTATGCAAAGTTTGAGGGGTCTACGGCCTTCCGTTGCAAAGTTATGGCTGTTTAAAGTTTTGCCATCTTTCAGATCGAATTGCGAGAGAACCAGAGATCGTACAACAATAATGATTAGCGTTTTGGAAAGCTGGTCGCGTGTAGAATTACTGTGCGAAGTTGCATGCTTCTAGCACTGTTTTTACAGATTTTCAGTATGCAAAGTTTGAGGGGTCTACGGCCTTCCGTTGCAAAGTTATGGCTGTTTAAAGTTTTGCCATCTTTCAGATCGAATTGCGAGAGAACCAGACATCGTACAACAATAATGATTAGCGTTTTGGAAAGCTGGTCGCGTGTAGAATTACTGTGCGAAGTTTCATGCTTCTAGCACTGTTTTTACAGATTTTCAGTATGCAAAGTTTGAGGGGTCTACGGCCTTCCGTTGCAAAGTTATGGCTGTTTAAAGTTTTGCCATCTTTCAGATGGAATTGCGAGAGAACCAGAGATCGTACAACAATAATGATTAGCGTTTTGGAAAGCTGGTCGCGTGTAGAATTACTGTGCGAAGTTTCATGCTTCTAGCATTATTTTTACGGATTTCAGTATGCAAAGTTTGAGGGGTCTACGGCCTTCCGTTGCAAAGTTATGGCTGTTTAAAGTTTTGCCATCTTTCAGATCGAATTGCGAGAGAACCAGACATCGTACAACAATAATGATTAGCGTTTTGGAAAGCTGGTCGCGTGTAGAATTACTGTGCGAAGTTTCATGCTTCTAGCACTGTTTTTACAGATTTTCAGTATGCAAAGTTTGAGGGGTCTACGGCCTTCCGTTGCAAAGTTATGGCTGTTTAAAGTTTTGCCATCTTTCAGATCGAATTGCGAGAGAACCAGACATCGTACAACAATAATGATTAGCGTTTTGGAAAGCTGGTCGCGTGTAGAATTACTGTGCGAAGTTTCATGCTTCTAGCACTGTTTTTACAGATTTTCAGTATGCAAAGTTTGAGGGGTCTACGGCCTTCCGTTGCAAAGTTATGGCTGTTTAAAGTTTTGCCATCTTTCAGATGGAATTGCGAGAGAACCAGAGATCGTACAACAATAATGATTAGCGTTTTGGAAAGCTGGTCGCGTGTAGAATTACTGTGCGAAGTTGCATGCTTCTAGCACTGTTTTTACAGATTTTCAGTATGCAAAGTTTGAGGGGTCTACGGCCTTCCGTTGCAAAGTTATGGCTGTTTAAAGTTTTGCCATCTTTCAGATCGAATTGCGAGAGAACCAGACATCGTACAACAATAATGATTAGCGTTTTGGAAAGCTGGTCGCGTGTAGAATTACTGTGCGAAGTTTCATGCTTCTACCATTGTTTTTACAGATTTTCAGTATGCAAAGTTTGAGGGGTCTACGGCCTTCCGTTGCAAAGTTATGGCTGTTTAAAGTTTTGCCATCTTTCAGATGGAATTGCGAGAGAACCAGAGATCGTACAACAATAATGATTAGCGTTTTGGAAAGCTGGTCGCGTGTAGAATTACTGTGCGAAGTTGCATGCTTCTAGCACTGTTTTTACAGATTTTCAGTATGCAAAGTTTGAGGGGACTACGGCCTTCCGTTGCAAAGTTATGGCTGTTTAAAGTTTTGCCATCTTTCAGATCGAATTGCGAGAGAACCAGACATCGTACAACAATAATGATTAGCGTTTTGGAAAGCTGGTCGCGTGTAGAATTACTGTGCGAAGTTTCATGCTTCTAGCACTGTTTTTACAGATTTTCAGTATGCAAAGTTTGAGGGGTCTACGGCCTTCCGTTGCAAAGTTATGGCTGTTTAAAGTTTTGCCATCTTTCAGATCGAATTGCGAGAGAACCAGACATCGTACAACAATAATGATTAGCGTTTTGGAAAGCTGGTCGCGTGTAGAATTACTGTGCGAAGTTTCACGCTTCTAGCATTATTTTTACGGATTTCAGTATGCAAAGTTTGAGGGGTCTACGGCCTTCCGTTGCAAAGTTATGGCTGTTTAAAGTTTTGCCATCTTTCAGATCGAATTGCGAGAGAACCAGAGATCGTACAACAATAATGATTAGCGTTTTGGAAAGCTGGTCGCGTGTAGAATTACTGTGCGAAGTTGCATGCTTCTAGCACTGTTTTTACAGATTTTCAGTATGCAAAGTTTGAGGGGTCTACGGCCTTCCGTTGCAAAGTTATGGCTGTTTAAAGTTTTGCCATCTTTCAGATCGAATTGCGAGAGAACCAGACATCGTACAACAATAATGATTAGCGTTTTGGAAAGCTGGTCGCGTGTAGAATTACTGTGCGAAGTTTCATGCTTCTAGCACTGTTTTTACAGATTTTCAGTATGCAAAGTTTGAGGGGTCTACGGCCTTCCGTTGCAAAGTTATGGCTGTTTAAAGTTTTGCCATCTTTCAGATGGAATTGCGAGAGAACCAGAGATCGTACAACAATAATGATTAGCGTTTTGGAAAGCTGGTCGCGTGTAGAATTACTGTGCGAAGTTTCATGCTTCTAGCATTATTTTTACGGATTTCAGTATGCAAAGTTTGAGGGGTCTACGGCCTTCCGTTGCAAAGTTATGGCTGTTTAAAGTTTTGCCATCTTTCAGATCGAATTGCGAGAGAACCAGACATCGTAAAACAATAATGATTAGCGTTTTGGAAAGCTGGTCGCGTGTAGAATTACTGTGCGAAGTTTCATGCTTCTAGCATTATTTTTACGGATTTCAGTATGCAAAGTTTGAGGGGTCTACGGCCTTCCGTTGCAAAGTTATGGCTGTTTAAAGTTTTGCCATCTTTCAGATCGAATTGCGAGAGAACCAGACATCGTACAACAATAATGATTAGCGTTTTGGAAAGCTGGTCGCGTGTAGAATTACTGTGCGAAGTTTCATGCTTCTAGCATTATTTTTACGGATTTCAGTATGCAAAGTTTGAGGGGTCTACGGCCTTCCCTTGCAAAGTTATGGCTGTTTAAAGTTTTGCCATCTTTCAGATCGAATTGCGAGAGAACCAGACATCGTACAACAATAATGATTAGCGTTTTGGAAAGCTGGTCGCGTGTAGAATTACTGTGCGAAGTTTCATGCTTCTAGCACTGTTTTTACAGATTTTCAGTATGCAAAGTTTGAGGGGTCTACGGCCTTCCGTTGCAAAGTTATGGCTGTTTAAAGTTTTGCCATCTTTCAGATCGAATTGCGAGAGAACCAGAGATCGTACAACAATAATGATTAGCGTTTTGGAAAGCTGGTCGCGTGTAGAATTACTGTGCGAAGTTTCATGCTTCTAGCATTATTTTTACGGATTTCAGTATGCAAAGTTTGAGGGGTCTACGGCCTTCCGTTGCAAAGTTATGGCTGTTTAAAGTTTTGCCATCTTTCAGATGGAATTGCGAGAGAACCAGAGATCGTACAACAATAATGATTAGCGTTTTGGAAAGCTGGTCGCGTGTAGAATTACTGTGCGAAGTTTCATGCTTCTAGCATTATTTTTACGGATTTCAGTATGCAAAGTTTGAGGGGTCTACGGCCTTCCGTTGCAAAGTTATGGCTGTTTAAAGTTTTGCCATCTTTCAGATCGAATTGCGAGAGAACCAGACATCGTACAACAATAATGATTAGCGTTTTGGAAAGCTGGTCGCGTGTAGAATTACTGTGCGAAGTTTCATGCTTCTAGCATTATTTTTACGGATTTCAGTATGCAAAGTTTGAGGGGTCTACGGCCTTCCGTTGCAAAGTTATGGCTGTTTAAAGTTTTGCCATCTTTCAGATCGAATTGCGAGAGAACCAGACATCGTACAACAATAATGATTAGCGTTTTGGAAAGCTGGTCGCGTGTAGAATTACTGTGCGAAGTTTCATGCTTCTAGCATTATTTTTACGGATTTCAGTATGCAAAGTTTGAGGGGTCTACGGCCTTCCGTTGCAAAGTTATGGCTGTTTAAAGTTTTGCCATCTTTCAGATGGAATTGCGAGAGAACCAGAGATCGTACAACAATAATGATTAGCGTTTTGGAAAGCTGGTCGCGTGTAGAATTACTGTGCGAAGTTGCATGCTTCTAGCACTGTTTTTACAGATTTTCAGTATGCAAAGTTTGAGGGGTCTACGGCCTTCCGTTGCAAAGTTATGGCTGTTTAAAGTTTTGCCATCTTTCAGATCGAATTGCGAGAGAACCAGACATCGTAAAACAATAATGATTAGCGTTTTGGAAAGCTGGTCGCGTGTAGAATTACTGTGCGAAATTTCACGCTTCTAGCATTATTTTTACGGATTTCAGTATGCAAAGTTTGAGGGGTCTACGGCCTTCCGTTGCAAAGTTATGGCTGTTTAAAGTTTTGCCATCTTTCAGATCGAATTGCGAGAGAACCAGACATCGTACAACAATAATGATTAGCGTTTTGGAAAGCTGGTCGCGTGTAGAATTACTGTGCGAAGTTTCATGCTTCTAGCATTGTTTTTACAGATTTTCAGTATGCAAAGTTTGAGGGGTCTACGGCCTTCTGTTGCAAAGTTATGGCTGTTTAAAGTTTTGCCATCTTTCAGATGGAATTGCGAGAGAACCAGAGATCGTACAACAATAATGATTAGCGTTTTGGAAAGCTGGTCGCGTGTAGAATTACTGTGCGAAGTTGCATGCTTCTAGCACTGTTTTTACAGATTTTCAGTATGCAAAGTTTGAGGGGTCTACGGCCTTCCGTTGCAAAGTTATGGCTGTTTAAAGTTTTGCCATCTTTCAGATCGAATTGCGAGAGAACCAGACATCGTACAACAATAATGATTAGCGTTTTGGAAAGCTGGTCGCGTGTAGAATTACTGTGCGAAGTTTCATGCTTCTAGCACTGTTTTTACAGATTTTCAGTATGCAAAGTTTGAGGGGTCTACGGCCTTCCGTTGCAAAGTTATGGCTGTTTAAAGTTTTGCCATCTTTCAGATGGAATTGCGAGAGAACCAGAGATCGTACAACAATAATGATTAGCGTTTTGGAAAGCTGGTCGCGTGTAGAATTACTGTGCGAAGTTGCATGCTTCTAGCACTGTTTTTACAGATTTTCAGTATGCAAAGTTTGAGGGGTCTACGGCCTTCCGTTGCAAAGTTATGGCTGTTTAAAGTTTTGCCATCTTTCAGATCGAATTGCGAGAGAACCAGACATCGTACAACAATAATGATTAGCGTTTTGGAAAGCTGGTCGCGTGTAGAATTACTGTGCGAAGTTTCATGCTTCTACCATTGTTTTTACAGATTTTCAGTATGCAAAGTTTGAGGGGTCTACGGCCTTCCGTTGCAAAGTTATGGCTGTTTAAAGTTTTGCCATCTTTCAGATCGAATTGCGAGAGAACCAGAGATCGTACAACAATAATGATTAGCGTTTTGGAAAGCTGGTCGCGTGTAGAATTACTGTGCGAAGTTGCATGCTTCTAGCACTGTTTTTACAGATTTTCAGTATGCAAAGTTTGAGGGGACTACGGCCTTCCGTTGCAAAGTTATGGCTGTTTAAAGTTTTGCCATCTTTCAGATCGAATTGCGAGAGAACCAGACATCGTACAACAATAATGATTAGCGTTTTGGAAAGCTGGTCGCGTGTAGAATTACTGTGCGAAGTTTCATGCTTCTAGCACTGTTTTTACAGATTTTCAGTATGCAAAGTTTGAGGGGTCTACGGCCTTCCGTTGCAAAGTTATGGCTGTTTAAAGTTTTGCCATCTTTCAGATGGAATTGCGAGAGAACCAGAGATCGTACAACAATAATGATTAGCGTTTTGGAAAGCTGGTCGCGTGTAGAATTACTGTGCGAAGTTGCATGCTTCTAGCACTGTTTTTACAGATTTTCAGTATGCAAAGTTTGAGGGGTCTACGGCCTTCCGTTGCAAAGTTATGGCTGTTTAAAGTTTTGCCATCTTTCAGATCGAATTGCGAGAGAACCAGACATCGTACAACAATAATGATTAGCGTTTTGGAAAGCTGGTCGCGTGTAGAATTACTGTGCGAAGTTTCATGCTTCTAGCATTATTTTTACGGATTTCAGTATGCAAAGTTTGAGGGGTCTACGGCCTTCCGTTGCAAAGTTATGGCTGTTTAAAGTTTTGCCATCTTTCAGATCGAATTGCGAGAGAACCAGACATCGTACAACAATAATGATTAGCGTTTTGGAAAGCTGGTCGCGTGTAGAATTACTGTGCGAAGTTTCATGCTTCTAGCATTATTTTTACGGATTTCAGTATGCAAAGTTTGAGGGGTCTACGGCCTTCCCTTGCAAAGTTATGGCTGTTTAAAGTTTTGCCATCTTTCAGATCGAATTGCGAGAGAACCAGACATCGTACAACAATAATGATTAGCGTTTTGGAAAGCTGGTCGCGTGTAGAATTACTGTGCGAAGTTTCATGCTTCTAGCACTGTTTTTACAGATTTTCAGTATGCAAAGTTTGAGGGGTCTACGGCCTTCCGTTGCAAAGTTATGGCTGTTTAAAGTTTTGCCATCTTTCAGATCGAATTGCGAGAGAACCAGAGATCGTACAACAATAATGATTAGCGTTTTGGAAAGCTGGTCGCGTGTAGAATTACTGTGCGAAGTTTCATGCTTCTAGCATTGTTTTTACGGATTTCAGTATGCAAAGTTTGAGGGGTCTACGGCCTTCCGTTGCAAAGTTATGGCTGTTTAAAGTTTTGCCATCTTTCAGATCGAATTGCGAGAGAACCAGACATCGTACAACAATAATGATTAGCGTTTTGGAAAGCTGGTCGCGTGTAGAATTACTGTGCGAAGTTTCATGCTTCTAGCATTATTTTTACGGATTTCAGTATGCAAAGTTTGAGGGGTCTACGGCCTTCCGTTGCAAAGTTATGGCTGTTTAAAGTTTTGCCATCTTTCAGATCGAATTGCGAGAGAACCAGACATGGTACAACAATAATGATTAGCGTTTTGGAAAGCTGGTCGCGTGTAGAATTACTGTGCGAAGTTTCATGCTTCTAGCATTATTTTTACGGATTTCAGTATGCAAAGTTTGAGGGGTCTACGGCCTTCCCTTGCAAAGTTATGGCTGTTTAAAGTTTTGCCATCTTTCAGATCGAATTGCGAGAGAACCAGACATCGTACAACAATAATGATTAGCGTTTTGGAAAGCTGGTCGCGTGTAGAATTACTGTGCGAAGTTTCATGCTTCTAGCACTGTTTTTACAGATTTTCAGTATGCAAAGTTTGAGGGGTCTACGGCCTTCCGTTGCAAAGTTATGGCTGTTTAAAGTTTTGCCATCTTTCAGATCGAATTGCGAGAGAACCAGAGATCGTACAACAATAATGATTAGCGTTTTGGAAAGCTGGTCGCGTGTAGAATTACTGTGCGAAGTTTCATGCTTCTAGCATTGTTTTTACAGATTTTCAGTATGCAAAGTTTGAGGGGTCTACGGCCTTCCGTTGCAAAGTTATGGCTGTTTAAAGTTTTGCCATCTTTCAGATCGAATTGCGAGAGAACCAGAGATCGTACAACAATAATGATTAGCGTTTTGGAAAGCTGGTCGCGTGTAGAATTACTGTGCGAAGTTGCATGCTTCTAGCACTGTTTTTACAGATTTTCAGTATGCAAAGTTTGAGGGGTCTACGGCCTTCCGTTGCAAAGTTATGGCTGTTTAAAGTTTTGCCATCTTTCAGATCGAATTGCGAGAGAACCAGAGATCGTACAACAATAATGATTAGCGTTTTGGAAAGCTGGTCGCGTGTAGAATTACTGTGCGAAGTTGCATGCTTCTAGCACTGTTTTTACAGATTTTCAGTATGCAAAGTTTGAGGGGTCTACGGCCTTCCGTTGCAAAGTTATGGCTGTTTAAAGTTTTGCCATCTTTCAGATCGAATTGCGAGAGAACCAGAGATCGTACAACAATAATGATTAGCGTTTTGGAAAGCTGGTCGCGTGTAGAATTACTGTGCGAAGTTTCATGCTTCTAGCATTGTTTTTACAGATTTTCAGTATGCAAAGTTTGAGGGGTCTACGGCCTTCCGTTGCAAAGTTATGGCTGTTTAAAGTTTTGCCATCTTTCAGAGATCGTACCAGAACCAGAGATCGTACAACAATAATGATTAGCGTTTTGGAAAGCTGGTCGCGTGTAGAATTACTGTGCGAAGTTTCATGCTTCTAGCATTGTTTTTACAGATTTTCAGTATGCAAAGTTTGAGGGGTCTACGGCCTTCCGTTGCAAAGTTATGGCTGTTTAAAGTTTTGCCATCTTTCAGATCGAATTGCGAGAGAACCAGAGATCGTACAACAATAATGATTAGCGTTTTGGAAAGCTGGTCGCGTGTAGAATTACTGTGCGAAGTTTCATGCTTCTAGCATTATTTTTACGGATTTTCAGTATGCTAAGTTTGTGGGGTCTGCGGCTCTCCTTTGCGAAGTTATGGCTGTTTAAAGTTTTGCCATCTTTCAGATGGAATTGCGAGAGAACCAGACATCGTACAACAATAATGATTGGCGTTTTGGAAAGCTGGTCGCGTGTAGAATTACTGTGCGAAGTTGCATGCTTCTAGCACTGTTTTTACAGATTTTCAGTATGCAAAGTTTGAGGGGTCTACGGCCTTCCGTTGCAAAGTTATGGCTGTTTAAAGTTTTGCCATCTTTCAGATCGAATTGCGAGAGAACCAGAGATCGTACAACAATAATGATTAGCGTTTTGGAAAGCTGGTCGCGTGTAGAATTACTGTGCGAAGTTGCATGCTTCTAGCACTGTTTTTACAGATTTTCAGTATGCAAAGTTTGAGGGGTCTACGGCCTTCCGTTGCAAAGTTATGGCTGTTTAAAGTTTTGCCATCTTTCAGATCGAATTGCGAGAGAACCAGAGATCGTACAACAATAATGATTAGCGTTTTGGAAAGCTGGTCGCGCGTAGAATTACTGTGCGAAGTTGCATGCTTCTAGCACTGTTTTTACAGATTTTCAGTATGCAAAGTTTGAGGGGTCTACGGCCTTCCGTTGCAAAGTTATGGCTGTTTAAAGTTTTGCCATCTTTCAGATCGAATTGCGAGAGAACCAGAGATCGTACAACAATAATGATTAGCGTTTTGGAAAGCTGGTCGCGTGTAGAATTACTGTGCGAAGTTGCATGCTTCTAGCACTGTTTTTACAGATTTTCAGTATGCAAAGTTTGAGGGGTCTACGGCCTTCCGTTGCAAAGTTATGGCTGTTTAAAGTTTTGCCATCTTTCAGATCGAATTGCGAGAGAACCAGAGATCGTACAACAATAATGATTAGCGTTTTGGAAAGCTGGTCGCGTGTAGAATTACTGTGCGAAGTTGCATGCTTCTAGCACTGTTTTTACAGATTTTCAGTATGCAAAGTTTGAGGGGTCTACGGCCTTCCGTTGCAAAGTTATGGCTGTTTAAAGTTTTGCCATCTTTCAGATCGAATTGCGAGAGAACCAGAGATCGTACAACAATAATGATTAGCGTTTTGGAAAGCTGGTCGCGTGTAGAATTACTGTGCGAAGTTGCATGCTTCTAGCACTGTTTTTACAGATTTTCAGTATGCAAAGTTTGAGGGGTCTACGGCCTTCCGTTGCAAAGTTATGGCTGTTTAAAGTTTTGCCATCTTTCAGATCGAATTGCGAGAGAACCAGAGATCGTACAACAATAATGATTAGCGTTTTGGAAAGCTAGTCGCGTGTAGAATTACTGTGCGAAGTTTCATGCTTCTAGCATTATTTTTACAGATTTTCAGTATGCAAAGTTTGAGGGGTCTACGGCCTTCCGTTGCAAAGTTATGGCTGTTTAAAGTTTTGCCATCTTTCAGATCGAATTGCGAGAGAACCAGAGATCGTACAACAATAATGATTAGCGTTTTGGAAAGCTGGTCGCGTGTAGAATTACTGTGCGAAGTTGCATGCTTCTAGCACTGTTTTTACAGATTTTCAGTATGCAAAGTTTGAGGGGTCTACGGCCTTCCGTTGCAAAGTTATGGCTGTTTAAAGTTTTGCCATCTTTCAGATCGAATTGCGAGAGAACCAGAGATCGTACAACAATAATGATTAGCGTTTTGGAAAGCTGGTCGCGCGTAGAATTACTGTGCGAAGTTGCATGCTTCTAGCACTGTTTTTACAGATTTTCAGTATGCAAAGTTTGAGGGGTCTACGGCCTTCCGTTGCAAAGTTATGGCTGTTTAAAGTTTTGCCATCTTTCAGATCGAATTGCGAGAGAACCAGAGATCGTACAACAATAATGATTAGCGTTTTGGAAAGCTGGTCGCGTGTAGAATTACTGTGCGAAGTTGCATGCTTCTAGCACTGTTTTTACAGATTTTCAGTATGCAAAGTTTGAGGGGTCTACGGCCTTCCGTTGCAAAGTTATGGCTGTTTAAAGTTTTGCCATCTTTCAGATCGAATTGCGAGAGAACCAGAGATCGTACAACAATAATGATTAGCGTTTTGGAAAGCTGGTCGCGTGTAGAATTACTGTGCGAAGTTGCATGCTTCTAGCACTGTTTTTACAGATTTTCAGTATGCAAAGTTTGAGGGGTCTACGGCCTTCCGTTGCAAAGTTATGGCTGTTTAAAGTTTTGCCATCTTTCAGATCGAATTGCGAGAGAACCAGAGATCGTACAACAATAATGATTAGCGTTTTGGAAAGCTGGTCGCGTGTAGAATTACTGTGCGAAGTTGCATGCTTCTAGCACTGTTTTTACAGATTTTCAGTATGCAAAGTTTGAGGGGTCTACGGCCTTCCGTTGCAAAGTTATGGCTGTTTAAAGTTTTGCCATCTTTCAGATCGAATTGCGAGAGAACCAGAGATCGTACAACAATAATGATTAGCGTTTTGGAAAGCTAGTCGCGTGTAGAATTACTGTGCGAAGTTTCATGCTTCTAGCATTATTTTTACAGATTTTCAGTATGCAAAGTTTGAGGGGTCTACGGCCTTCCGTTGCAAAGTTATGGCTGTTTAAAGTTTTGCCATCTTTCAGATCGAATTGCGAGAGAACCAGAGATCGTACAACAATAATGATTAGCGTTTTGGAAAGCTGGTCGCGTGTAGAATTACTGTGCGAAGTTGCATGCTTCTAGCACTGTTTTTACAGATTTTCAGTATGCAAAGTTTGAGGGGTCTACGGCCTTCCGTTGCAAAGTTATGGCTGTTTAAAGTTTTGCCATCTTTCAGATCGAATTGCGAGAGAACCAGAGATCGTACAACAATAATGATTAGCGTTTTGGAAAGCTGGTCGCGTGTAGAATTACTGTGCGAAGTTTCATGCTTCTAGCATTATTTTTACAGATTTTCAGTATGCAAAGTTTGAGGGGTCTACGGCCTTCCGTTGCAAAGTTATGGCTGTTTAAAGTTTTGCCATCTTTCAGATCGAATTGCGAGAGAACCAGAGATCGTACAACAATAATGATTAGCGTTTTGGAAAGCTGGTCGCGTGTAGAATTACTGTGCGAAGTTGCATGCTTCTAGCACTGTTTTTACAGATTTTCAGTATGCAAAGTTTGAGGGGTCTACGGCCTTCCGTTGCAAAGTTATGGCTGTTTAAAGTTTTGCCATCTTTCAGATCGAATTGCGAGAGAACCAGAGATCGTACAACAATAATGATTAGCGTTTTGGAAAGCTGGTCGCGTGTAGAATTACTGTGCGAAGTTTCATGCTTCTAGCATTGTTTTTACAGATTTTCAGTATGCAAAGTTTGAGGGGTCTACGGCCTTCCGTTGCAAAGTTATGGCTGTTTAAAGTTTTGCCATCTTTCAGATCGAATTGCGAGAGAACCAGAGATCGTACAACAATAATGATTAGCGTTTTGGAAAGCTGGTCGCGTGTAGAATTACTGTGCGAAGTTTCATGCTTCTAGCATTATTTTTACGGATTTTCAGTATGCTAAGTTTGTGGGGTCTGCGGCTCTCCTTTGCGAAGTTATGGCTGTTTAAAGTTTTGCCATCTTTCAGATGGAATTGCGAGAGAACCAGACATCGTACAACAATAATGATTGGCGTTTTGGAAAGCTGGTCGCGTGTAGAATTACTGTGCGAAGTTGCATGCTTCTAGCACTGTTTTTACAGATTTTCAGTATGCAAAGTTTGAGGGGTCTACGGCCTTCCGTTGCAAAGTTATGGCTGTTTAAAGTTTTGCCATCTTTCAGATCGAATTGCGAGAGAACCAGAGATCGTACAACAATAATGATTAGCGTTTTGGAAAGCTGGTCGCGTGTAGAATTACTGTGCGAAGTTTCATGCTTCTAGCATTGTTTTTACAGATTTTCAGTATGCAAAGTTTGAGGGGTCTACGGCCTTCCGTTGCAAAGTTATGGCTGTTTAAAGTTTTGCCATCTTTCAGATGGAATTGCGAGAGAACCAGAGATCGTACAACAATAATGATTAGCGTTTTGGAAAGCTGGTCGCGTGTAGAATTACTGTGCGAAGTTGCATGCTTCTAGCACTGTTTTTACAGATTTTCAGTATGCAAAGTTTGAGGGGTCTACGGCCTTCCGTTGCAAAGTTATGGCTGTTTAAAGTTTTGCCATCTTTCAGATGGAATTGCGAGAGAACCAGAGATCGTACAACAATAATGATTAGCGTTTTGGAAAGCTGGTCGCGTGTAGAATTACTGTGCGAAGTTTCATGCTTCTAGCATTGTTTTTAAAGATTTTCAGTATGCAAAGTTTGAGGGGTCTACGGCCTTCCGTTGCAAAGTTATGGCTGTTTAAAGTTTTGCCATCTTTCAGATCGAATTGCGAGAGAACCAGAGATCGTACAACAATAATGATTAGCGTTTTGGAAAGCTGGTCGCGTGTAGAATTACTGTGCGAAGTTTCATGCTTCTAGCATTGTTTTTACAGATTTTCAGTATGCAAAGTTTGAGGGGTCTACGGCCTTCCGTTGCAAAGTTATGGCTGTTTAAAGTTTTGCCATCTTTCAGAGATCGTACCAGAACCAGAGATCGTACAACAATAATGATTAGAGTTTTGGAAAGCTGGTCGCGTGTAGAATTACTGTGCGAAGTTTCATGCTTCTAGCGTTGTTTTTACAGATTTTCAGTATGCAAAGTTTGAGGGGTCTACGGCCTTCCGTTGCAAAGTTATGGCTGTTTAAAGTTTTGCCATCTTTCAGATCGAATTGCGAGAGAACCAGAGATCGTACAACAATAATGATTAGCGTTTTGGAAAGCTGGTCGCGTGTAGAATTACTGTGCGAAGTTGCATGCTTCTAGCACTGTTTTTACAGATTTTCAGTATGCAAAGTTTGAGGGGTCTACGGCCTTCCGTTGCAAAGTTATGGCTGTTTAAAGTTTTGCCATCTTTCAGAGATCGTACCAGAACCAGAGATCGTACAACAATAATGATTAGCGTTTTGGAAAGCTGGTCGCGTGTAGAATTACTGTGCGAAGTTTCATGCTTCTAGCATTGTTTTTACAGATTTTCAGTATGCAAAGTTTGAGGGGTCTACGGCCTTCCGTTGCAAAGTTATGGCTGTTTAAAGTTTTGCCATCTTTCAGATCGAATTGCGAGAGAACCAGAGATCGTACAACAATAATGATTAGCGTTTTGGAAAGCTGGTCGCGTGTAGAATTACTGTGCGAAGTTTCATGCTTCTAGCGTTGTTTTTACAGATTTTCAGTATGCAAAGTTTGAGGGGTCTACGGCCTTCCGTTGCAAAGTTATGGCTGTTTAAAGTTTTGCCATCTTTCAGATCGAATTGCGAGAGAACCAGAGATCGTACAACAATAATGATTAGCGTTTTGGAAAGCTGGTCGCGTGTAGAATTACTGTGCGAAGTTTCATGCTTCTAGCGTTGTTTTTACATATTTTCAGTATGCAAAGTTTGAGGGGTCTACGGCCTTCCGTTGCAAAGTTATGGCTGTTTAAAGTTTTGCCATCTTTCAGATCGAATTGCGAGAGAACCAGAGATCGTACAACAATAATGATTAGCGTTTTGGAAAGCTGGTCGCGTGTAGAATTACTGTGCGAAGTTTCATGCTTCTAGCACTGTTTTTACAGATTTTCAGTATGCAAAGTTTGAGGGGTCTACGGCCTTCCGTTGCAAAGTTATGGCTGTTTAAAGTTTTGCCATCTTTCAGAGATCGTACCAGAACCAGAGATCGTACAACAATAATGATTAGCGTTTTGGAAAGCTGGTCGCGTGTAGAATTACTGTGCGAAGTTTCATGCTTCTAGCATTGTTTTTACAGATTTTCAGTATGCAAAGTTTGAGGGGTCTACGGCCTTCCGTTGCAAAGTTATGGCTGTTTAAAGTTTTGCCATCTTTCAGATCGAATTGCGAGAGAACCAGAGATCGTACAACAATAATGATTAGCGTTTTGGAAAGCTGGTCGCGTGTAGAATTACTGTGCGAAGTTTCATGCTTCTAGCATTGTTTTTACAGATTTTCAGTATGCAAAGTTTGAGGGGTCTACGGCCTTCCGTTGCAAAGTTATGGCTGTTTAAAGTTTTGCCATCTTTCAGATCGAATTGCGAGAGAACCAGAGATCGTACAACAATAATGATTAGCGTTTTGGAAAGCTGGTCGCGTGTAGAATTACTGTGCGAAGTTTCATGCTTCTAGCGTTGTTTTTACAGATTTTCAGTATGCAAAGTTTGAGGGGTCTACGGCCTTCCGTTGCAAAGTTATGGCTGTTTAAAGTTTTGCCATCTTTCAGAGATCGTACCAGAACCAGAGATCGTACAACAATAATGATTAGCGTTTTGGAAAGCTGGTCGCGTGTAGAATTACTGTGCGAAGTTTCATGCTTCTAGCGTTGTTTTTACAGATTTTCAGTATGCAAAGTTTGAGGGGTCTACGGCCTTCCGTTGCAAAGTTATGGCTGTTTAAAGTTTTGCCATCTTTCAGAGATCGTACCAGAACCAGAGATCATACAACAATAATGATTAGCGTTTTGGAAAGCTGGTCGCGTGTAGAATTACTGTGCGAAGTTTCATGCTTCTAGCATTGTTTTTACAGATTTTCAGTATGCAAAGTTTGAGGGGTCTACGGCCTTCCGTTGCAAAGTTATGGCTGTTTAAAGTTTTGCCATCTTTCAGAGATCGTACCAGAACCAGAGATCGTACAACAATAATGATTAGCGTTTTGGAAAGCTGGTCGCGTGTAGAATTACTGTGCGAAGTTGCATGCTTCTAGCATTGTTTTTACAGATTTTCAGTATGCAAAGTTTGAGGGGTCTACGGCCTTCCGTTGCAAAGTTATGGCTGTTTAAAGTTTTGCCATCTTTCAGATCGAATTGCGAGAGAACCAGAGATCGTACAACAATAATGATTAGCGTTTTGGAAAGCTGGTCGCGTGTAGAATTACTGTGCGAAGTTTCATGCTTCTAGCGTTGTTTTTACAGATTTTCAGTATGCAAAGTTTGAGGGGTCTACGGCCTTCCGTTGCAAAGTTATGGCTGTTTAAAGTTTTGCCATCTTTCAGATCGAATTGCGAGAGAACCAGAGATCGTACAACAATAATGATTAGCGTTTTGGAAAGCTGGTCGCGTGTAGAATTACTGTGCGAAGTTTCATGCTTCTAGCATTGTTTTTACAGATTTTCAGTATGCAAAGTTTGAGGGGTCTACGGCCTTCCGTTGCAAAGTTATGGCTGTTTAAAGTTTTGCCATCTTTCAGATCGAATTGCGAGAGAACCAGAGATCGTACAACAATAATGATTAGCGTTTTGGAAAGCTGGTCGCGTGTAGAATTACTGTGCGAAGTTTCATGCTTCTAGCGTTGTTTTTACAGATTTTCAGTATGCAAAGTTTGAGGGGTCTACGGCCTTCCGTTGCAAAGTTATGGCTGTTTAAAGTTTTGCCATCTTTCAGATCGAATTGCGAGAGAACCAGAGATCGTACAACAATAATGATTAGCGTTTTGGAAAGCTGGTCGCGTGTAGAATTACTGTGCGAAGTTTCATGCTTCTAGCATTATTTTTACGGATTTTCAGTATGCTAAGTTTGTGGGGTCTGCGGCTCTCCTTTGCGAAGTTATGGCTGTTTAAAGTTTTGCCATCTTTCAGATGGAATTGCGAGAGAACCAGACATCGTACAACAATAATGATTGGCGTTTTGGAAAGCTGGTCGCGTGTAGAATTACTGTGCGAAGTTGCATGCTTCTAGCACTGTTTTTACAGATTTTCAGTATGCAAAGTTTGAGGGGTCTACGGCCTTCCGTTGCAAAGTTATGGCTGTTTAAAGTTTTGCCATCTTTCAGATCGAATTGCGAGAGAACCAGAGATCGTACAACAATAATGATTAGCGTTTTGGAAAGCTGGTCGCGTGTAGAATTACTGTGCGAAGTTGCATGCTTCTAGCACTGTTTTTACAGATTTTCAGTATGCAAAGTTTGAGGGGTCTACGGCCTTCCGTTGCAAAGTTATGGCTGTTTAAAGTTTTGCCATCTTTCAGATCGAATTGCGAGAGAACCAGAGATCGTACAACAATAATGATTAGCGTTTTGGAAAGCTGGTCGCGTGTAGAATTACTGTGCGAAGTTTCATGCTTCTAGCGTTGTTTTTACAGATTTTCAGTATGCAAAGTTTGAGGGGTCTACGGCCTTCCGTTGCAAAGTTATGGCTGTTTAAAGTTTTGCCATCTTTCAGATGGAATTGCGAGAGAACCAGAGATCGTACAACAATAATGATTAGCGTTTTGGAAAGCTGGTCGCGTGTAGAATTACTGTGCGAAGTTGCATGCTTCTAGCACTGTTTTTACAGATTTTCAGTATGCAAAGTTTGAGGGGTCTACGGCCTTCCGTTGCAAAGTTATGGCTGTTTAAAGTTTTGCCATCTTTCAGATCGAATTGCGACAGAACCAGAGATCGTACAACAATAATGATTAGCGTTTTGGAAAGCTGGTCGCGTGTAGAATTACTGTGCGAAGTTTCATGCTTCTAGCATTGTTTTTACAGATTTTCAGTATGCAAAGTTTGAGGGGTCTACGGCCTTCCGTTGCAAAGTTATGGCTGTTTAAAGTTTTGCCATCTTTCAGATGGAATTGCGAGAGAACCAGAGATCGTACAACAATAATGATTAGCGTTTTGGAAAGCTGGTCGCGTGTAGAATTACTGTGCGAAGTTGCATGCTTCTAGCACTGTTTTTACAGATTTTCAGTATGCAAAGTTTAAGGGGTCTACGGCCTTCCGTTGCAAAGTTATGGCTGTTTAAAGTTTTGCCATCTTTCAGATGGAATTGCGAGAGAACCAGAGATCGTACAACAATAATGATTAGCGTTTTGGAAAGCTGGTCGCGTGTAGAATTACTGTGCGAAGTTGCATGCTTCTAGCACTGTTTTTACAGATTTTCAGTATGCAAAGTTTGAGGGGTCTACGGCCTTCCGTTGCAAAGTTATGGCTGTTTAAAGTTTTGCCATCTTTCAGATGGAATTGCGAGAGAACCAGAGATCGTACAACAATAATGATTAGCGTTTTGGAAAGCTGGTCGCGTGTAGAATTACTGTGCGAAGTTGCATGCTTCTAGCACTGTTTTTACAGATTTTCAGTATGCAAAGTTTGAGGGGTCTACGGCCTTCCGTTGCAAAGTTATGGCTGTTTAAAGTTTTGCCATCTTTCAGATGGAATTGCCAGAGAACCAGAGATCGTACAACAATAATGATTAGCGTTTTGGAAAGCTGGTCGCGTGTAGAATTACTGTGCGAAGTTGCATGCTTCTAGCACTGTTTTTACAGATTTTCAGTATGCAAAGTTTGAGGGGTCTACGGCCTTCCGTTGCAAAGTTATGGCTGTTTAAAGTTTTGCCATCTTTCAGATGGAATTGCGAGAGAACCAGAGATCGTACAACAATAATGATTAGCGTTTTGGAAAGCTGGTCGCGTGTAGAATTACTGTGCGAAGTTGCATGCTTCTAGTACTGTTTTTACAGATTTTCAGTATGCAAAGTTTGAGGGGTCTACGGCCTTCCGTTGCAAAGTTATGGCTGTTTAAAGTTTTGCCATCTTTCAGATGGAATTGCGAGAGAACCAGAGATCGTACAACAATAATGATTAGCGTTTTGGAAAGCTGGTCGCGTGTAGAATTACTGTGCGAAGTTTCATGCTTCTAGCACTGTTTTTACAGATTTTCAGTATGCAAAGTTTGAGGGGTCTACGGCCTTCCGTTGCAAAGTTATGGCTGTTTAAAGTTTTGCCATCTTTCAGATCGAATTGCGAGAGAACCAGAGATCGTACAACAATAATGATTAGCGTTTTGGAAAGCTGGTCGCGTGTAGAATTACTGTGCGAAGTTGCATGCTTCTAGCACTGTTTTTACAGATTTTCAGTATGCAAAGTTTGAGGGGTCTACGGCCTTCCGTTGCAAAGTTATGGCTGTTTAAAGTTTTGCCATCTTTCAGATCGAATTGCGAGAGAACCAGACATCGTACAACAATAATGATTAGCGTTTTGGAAAGCTGGTCGCGTGTAGAATTACTGTGCGAAGTTTCATGCTTCTAGCATTATTTTTGCGGATATTCAGTATGCAAAGTTTGAGGGGTCTACGGCCTTCCGTTGCAAAGTTATGGCTGTTTAAAATTTTGCCATCTTTCAGATCGAATTGCAGATCGAATTGATCGAATACAGACATCGTACAAGAATAATCTATGCCTTGGCGGAAAGCTGGTCGCGTGTAGAATTATTGTGCGAAGTTTCATGGTTGACTGCTTAATGTTTCAGTGATCAGTTTAGGTTTTTTATTTATTTGTTCAACCCTTTTTATGTTTAGAGAAAATCACCCACTTAATTTTAAGTTGTCGTTCTTATTGTTGTTAAATATTCTGAGTAAACAGACAGAAGTGAGGCTGCGGAAAGTTCTCCGAAAGCAGGAAATGTCTTGCATTCCGAGATTTTAGCCAACTTAACTTCAAATATATACAGAAGCAAATATACAGCAAATGATACTTTACGAGAAATTAATTACATATCACAAGTATTTTTAAGTATTTTGTTGAGCTTTTTGTTAAACATTGAAATTTACTTACCTCACTAAGATTATGTATGTCAATAAAATTTATGCAGAACGACTGAATACAGATGTTATTTGGAATGCTTTGCTTAACCACTTTATTTAAAATACTAGAACGAATCTTCGCGACTTATGGATCTTGTTGCACGGTTTCACAAATCAATTTCTCTATTGTACGTAAGAAGTGCATTCCAATCAAACGATCAACGGTTTTTACAATTTATTTCGTACACTTTACGGTTATAGTGCGACTTTCAATCAGACAGCTGATGCATGCCTACGCATGGTTGTACAGACATGCTTGGGACCAATTTGGGGTACGTTTACATTGAAACGAATACGTTTTTTCTTAGAGGATACTTTTTTTCATTATATGAAAGTGTTGTTTTTGGATATTTTGGCTACACATATGTTCACCTTGGCAGCTCGAGGCTTATACTATGAACATATAGTAGCGGCTTCGTGGGGGCGATCAGTATAAGTCTGTCAGTTGAGAAGTAAAAAATATCTTTCAACATATTGTGATTCGAAGGAAGTCGGCAGCAGATAGTGAAAGAGCTAGATATCTATCACGATCTATATTATACCCTTTATTTAGAAAGCATAAAGGATACTTAGAACTAAGTGACAGATTCACGGCTGTACTGTTTTGCTATTGAAAACGATTTCAAAATATTTATTTTTAACCAAGATACATAGTTCTTATTGTTC
The DNA here is from genome assembly GCA_949629155.1 of Myopa testacea. Classification (NCBI taxonomy): domain Eukaryota; kingdom Metazoa; phylum Arthropoda; class Insecta; order Diptera; family Conopidae; genus Myopa; species Myopa testacea. Next base: position 46,371,955 of record OX451345.1, on the reverse strand, counting down.
TACTAAGGATAAAAGATCCCTTCGATTATAGGAGTAGGAAAAATATAAAGCTCTTGCTCCCGGAGCTACATAATATTTCGGCTTAAATAGGACGCTTTTCGGCCCCACCGATGTTGGTGTTGTTATTGTGGATGTTGTTGTTTTTTGTGCTGACCCCAAAACCAACAACAACTTTTTCTGCTCTCTTGTTGTTCCAGAGTTATAGCCCTTTAAAGTTTGAAAAGTTCATGCCTGTATCTCCTAATCCTTACAAGATACATCTATGTTATTAATATTGGTGGAAAGGTAATTGAATTATCTTTCATTTATGTAAAATAATATTTTGCCGAAAACCGTTCAGTTTTGGAGAAAAATGAAATTTCAGATTTTTCGTACTATTTTTTTCCATTCATTAATTTTTGTGTAAGTATAATGTACAATTAACCCACATAATTATTCCAATAATATTAAAGTAGAGGCTTTTAGCTTTCGACACATGTTTTTTTCATCGCGATCAGTCCAGGATCTTACGAGAAAACGAATTTTTAAAATCACAATCGCGTAAGTATTTCAACTCTTTTTTGAATTTTATTAGTGCCCTTCTTCTGTATATTTCCTTCTATTGCTTTTGCAATCATGTTCTTTTTGGAACTTTGAAATGATGATGACCGTTACCGTTATTTGTATCATTGTTTTTGTTTGTTTCCGGTGAATTAGGCAATATATGTTTGTACTTATTTTGATTACTGTGCTGTGCTTGTGATTATGAGTGAAAATGGATACTAAGTATAATAATTTGAACCAAATATTAGAATTATTTAAGAGATAAAATTTGGTTCTAAGAATACTTTGGTTAAAATGTCATATCTTGTGCCGCAGGCGAAAAATGTTTATGAAAAATCGCGCGATTTACATCCATATATGAATTTATGACGTATGTCGATTTTCAAATAACATTAAATTTTGAATCCGATCTATTCAAGGCTACATCAAATTAAAGTTTAAATTCAAATAAAATATAACAAAATATTCTAAGAGAAGGTCTCTATATCAAGAGATCAAAGTTATTAGCAGAAGCTCTAATTATACAAGTGGATTACAATAATAAACTACATTTATACATATATGTTCTATCTTAAATATTTCTTTTCGACGCCCTTTTGCGACATCTTCCGGGTTAAATATTTTGCGGGTGCGTGTCTCTGGTAAATTATACGAAAAAAAAATTATCAAAGAACTTTAATTAAAATTAAACTGAGTAAATTGCTAGCACCCGCTAGATGGCGTGGCGAAAATCTTTGCTACTCAATGGATAAGGATTAGCCGGAAATTAAAATTTAGAGACCGGAAATGAAAGTTTCGGTTCCGGTTTTACCTTCACAGAATATAAAACAGGAAAAATTTTTTTTTTTTATGTGAGCTGTGGTGGCTGAATGAGTTAAACTGCTGTTTGTTATTCTTTCATTACTAAAAATGGTGCCGGTTCAAATCGCAAGAAAGAATTTAATGTTGTTCATAAAATTTACATATTTTATGCAGTTTTAATTTTTTTAAATTACAGTTACTTCTTAATTAATTATTTAAAAAAAGAAATAATCTGCAAAATTTTTTTTTATGAAAACTGAAATTAGTCCAATAAATCGAATCAGAATTTTTTTTCAGATTCGAAATCAGAAAACCGTATGAAATCCAACAAATGTCAACGGTTATAATAAAGAGTGTTGAAGTAACAACAGGCAAGTAGCATGGCAATAATCTCGATCAGCAGGATAATGATGCCAGTTGCACGAAGAATAGCTATATTATTTTTCCAGTAGTCGAGCACAAGCGTTCGGCACCCCGGCTTGTTTTCGTAATTCTTCGGCAAAGTATGAGCAAGGAGTACTGCAAAAAACCACGACGTTTTATAATTTAAGGATCAGATCGTAAAATAACTAAAACTTTGTATTCAATTCAATTAAAAACTGGTGACTAGCTATTTAGTGACCTCAAAACTGATCCTCGATCAACTCCCTTTAAATTAATTCGAATAAAATAAAAACTGGTGACTAAAGGGGCCCTCAATCGACTTCCTCTAAACTAAACCTTTGTAAGACCAATTAAACAAACTGTATTTGCAATGTTCTCAAAATTAGATTTAATTGAACGATTACTGAACGATTATTTAACGATAAATTTGCAGATTCTTGATTATTTTTCTAAGAAACTCGTGAAGTCCGATGAATTATGGAATCAATATTGAAGTCCGTTGAGATGTTCTGAGTTGAAAGAGCACTGAGGTTCTCAATGACAGCGTCGATTTCAGTCATCAGATGATATAGCCTCTAGCCGTGAAGGTTGGCGAAAGATGCTGGCCAAATAGCACGCAAGGATGATGCAAATCAACTCGACCACCAGGCCGGCGTAACAAATGTAAAGCATAATGCTTGTGGATCTGCTCCACAGGTCGAGTACTGCCTCTTCGCATCCTTTGCGATTTTCATATAACGCCGGTTTGCAGGTGCCAGGTTTCGGATCACAGCAAGATTCTGGTACAGCCGAATTCCAATCTTTATAATCTTTGATGCCGCAGCATTCCAACTAAACACAGGAACAGGATGAAGACGATTATTAGCATGAATGATTTGATTTGAATGTTAAACTTACATGTTTTTGGATGAAATCCATGGGATAATCGTTGGCTTCATTGTTATTATTAAATGCATAATTTACGTAGTTTTTCACATCGTTGAATGAGTTTTGGTAGGTCACGAGGGCAGCGATAACGATGACGATATGCAAAAGCAGCATGACGATCACACACCAGGCGTACTTCAAGAAAATATAACAACAAAAATACCGTCTTAAGCACGAGTACTATACACATACAACTAATAACAAATAAAAAATAAAATGTTATAAAATAATGTTATTTTATTTTATTTATTTTATATTTTTGTAACATTTTAAAACATTATTATTAAATTTTTGTTCACCTTCAAAGGAGGATGAACTGATTAATAAACCAATTATCATCCTAATGTAATCCATACTTAGGAAAATATATATGTATATGCATGAAGAAGTTAAATTTTAAATCTTAGCCTAGTCGAAGCTTGTTCTATTCTTCGCTCTCAAGACGGGGAGATTTTAGAGAAGTGTGATTCTTCCGATTCATACAATTTTATTTGTTTTTAATTCAACTGAATTTGTCAACATTTTATTCTTTTTTTACAACTTAAAAATTTTGTATAGTTTTAAAATTTTAAAGTGTAAAATTTGTATGCTCGACTGATACATAAGTAAATATAAGGTCCATTTTAAAAAATTAGAATTCCACATTCGTCATTCCTAAATTCATGGTTTTAATCGTCTTCTTAATTTAAAGCGATTATCATTTTATCTCTGTCCTAAAAGTAAGTAATATAAAATTTCATCTTGGGATCATCATTATTAGTATTTCACCGGGATAACCGATTCGAAATATGTACGATTATATATTCCGTAACAACCACGACCTTTTTTATCACTAAATTATTTTGAAAAGAAATTTAATGTGTACAAAAAATTTGTACATATGGTGTACATAAGGTTAATTACAAATGTTTGGCGGCAATATTAAAACAATGAGTTTTAGCGAAGCTCTATTAATGGTTTTTGATAACTATAACTACTTGAATTGGTGGATGTAAGTACTTACAAGTACATACGTATAACAAATCGATATGCAAAACTTACACATACTTCGGTAGTTAATTTCAAAAGTACGTAAAGTACCTATAAACGTAAATAAATTTACGATTACAATTAAGCAACTTATTATGAACAATTAAAAATCAAACTGAAGTAAAATGGAAATTCAAAACAAAGAACATTTACAGACTTTCTAAAATCTATTTTGATGTTTATATATGAATACTTTATTCATACGACGTCGTTTATAAATGTATATATATTTTAAATGTTCATACGTGTTATTGAACTCATTTTTTTTAATAAATGTTAATAAAAGTTGTAGGTTTTTTTTAATTAAATTGAACTACATACTACTTAACATGAACTTGTTTTCAGTACCAAATAAAAATCCTGAAAACCGATGATCATTCTGAGTTTAAAATCTGAGTTTATTTAAACTAAAGTTAGATTTAAAATTTTAAGAAATTGTTTAAACCTTTTAATTTCATCTTTTGGTTTATTTAATAAGGTGAGTCATTTTATTCAAGTGAAACTACCATAAAAGAGTCGTGCTTTAAATACATATAATTATAAGTAAATCTTTTAATACTTTAAACAAATTAAAATAAAACTAATAAGCTAAATATGTTTAATATGCATACCAATAATATATGCAATAATATTATATTTCTTTTTTACACGAGTCCAGCTGGCGTTATTAATATATTTTACTCTAACTTTAAAATTGAAAACCATTCCATTTAATAGACGACCACTTTTTTAATCTTTTTAAATTTCTTTCATTTTATTTTTTAGAAATTCAACAGCAAACATTTTAATTTCCTTCCAAGTTATAATAAATTTTATTGATTTTATGTACTTTTACTTTACTTTTATTTAATTAATTAAATACACTTGAACATTTTAGATATTATATGTATTTAAGATAATTTTGTATTTGTATAGAATTATTTTACATGTATTTATAAATTCTAAATTATTCTGGATTAAATATTTATATTGGTTCTTCAATGCATTCTTTTACTTAAATACATACAAAACATACATAAGTATGTATACATACTTACATAAATGCAAAACTTTTTAAAACGCTGCTTGTTTTTTTTTTTTAGATTTTCATTCAGCTTTCCTTTTACCATTACGAGTATATTCAAGTTGCTGCTCTATTTTCTTTTAATCATGGTAATATAACGAAAGCGAATCCTTCAACATACATACATACATATTAAGTTTAATGTTCTCTAACTTTGTAACTTTTCAAAACCAATTTAATTAATTGTTATTTTGTAATGGAACTTCTATGATGTTAACAATTATTAGTGTTCATTAGTATCATCTATAAAGTAGTACCTCTGCTTCAGTTTGGTTTTAGGATATGAAGAGGAGCAGGGGTGTGTTTGTGTTGGCAATATTTGTTTTATTTTTTATTTTGGACGTATAGTTCGAAGTAGTTTAAAATATATAATGGATATTTATTATGTTAATATAATATCATATACTGTAGGCTTTCGAGTCAATTTTTCCAACTTACAACTGCGACTTTTTTCAAATTGCTAAAATTCGAAAACACAAGCTTAAATGCACCGATATATACTGAAGTGACAGAAAGGCAAATAGTATAACCTAACATAACATCTATCTTTCCATATAAGTAATGCAAAGCAAAGTAAATTTACTTTTGAATTGAATAACGAATTTAATTAAAATATTAATTTTATTCGAATTACAAATTTTTAACGAAAATATTATCCAAACATGTCGGGAATCAATAACTTCGATTTTAATTGATTTAAGATAATAAAACACTTTCAACGAGAATCACTTTATATTTCAACGATTTCTTAAATCTTTAATGAAATTCATACAGGTTATTAAGTTTTTTGTTTTAATTTTAAACTGGAATTGAAATCACCATAAATTTTAAGATTATAGAAGTGTAGAAATACGAGCGAATTTCGAAAAATATTAAACTTAATATAAATTGATGATTAATGAATTGATTGATAGATGCTTTGAGACATCAATTCTAAAAATAAGCTTTTATTAATAACAACATTTCAATTAGAATGTCTTCTATATTGACAATCTTCGAATTAACCCGGGAAACGATGTAAATACTTTGAAGTGTCTAAGTTTTACACAGTTACTCTAAACATTACCTTCCTATCTACTTTTATATTCTCATACAATTGTAATTCAATAACGATTTATTGAATTTCTACTAAAAGAGATTTCTAGTAAAAAAATTACGAATTCTTAAGTGCGTTTGGAAAGACCCGTGCTTATCTGTTTATAATTTATTAAATATTTTAACAACATTGCAGAATTGCGGTGGATTTAAAAACTCGAGGCTTTTTATTGGGTATACAAATTTTTAACAGAATCTTCATTACATAAGACAACGAATTGAATTTATAAAATAATAGAATTCTCAAAAATATCATGAACTTTTATTTCAAAAATAATCTTGATATTTGAAGATGAAATTTATTTCATTCAATTAAATTATGATGAGAAATTTTTAAACACAAATATATAAATTTTAACATATGTATACAAATAAATTTTTAAACAGAATCGTACAACAATAATGATTGGCGTTTTGGAAAGCTGGTCGCGTGTAGAATTACTGTGCGAAGTTTCATGCTTCTAGCATTATTTTTACGGATTTTCAGTATGCTAAGTTTGTGGGGTCTGCGGCTCTCCTTTGCGAAGTTACGAGAGTTTAAAGTTTTGCTATCTTTCAAATTGAATTGCGAGTAAACCAGACATCGTACAAGAATAATCTATGCCTTGGCGGAAAGCTGGTCGCGTGTAGAATTATTGTGCGAAGTTTCATGGTTGACTGCTTAATGTTTCAGTGATCAGTTTAGGTTTTTTATTTATTTGTTCAACCCTTTTTATGTTTAGAGAAAATCACCCACTTAATTTTAAGTTGTCGTTCTTATTGTTGTTAAATATTCTGAGTAAACAGACAGAAGTGAGGCTGCGGAAAGTTCTCCGAAAGCAGGAAATGTCTTGCATTCCGAGATTTTAGCCAACTTAACTTCAAATATATACAGAAGCAAATATACAGCAAATGATACTTTACGAGAAATTAATTACATATCACAAGTATTTTTAAGTATTTTGTTGAGCTTTTTGTTAAACATTGAAATTTACTTACCTCACTAAGATTATGTATGTCAATAAAATTTATGCAGAACGACTGAATACAGATGTTATTTGGAATGCTTTGCTTAACCACTTTATTTAAAATACTAGAACGAATCTTCGCGACTTATGGATCTTGTTGCACGGTTTCACAAATCAATTTCTCTATTGTACGTAAGAAGTGCATTCCAATCAAACGATCAACGGTTTTTACAATTTATTTCGTACACTTTACGGTTATAGTGCGACTTTCAATCAGACAGCTGATGCATGCCTACGCATGGTTGTACAGACATGCTTGGGACCAATTTGGGGTACGTTTACATTGCAACGAATACATGTTTTTTCTTAGAGGATACTTTTTTTCATTATATGAAAGTGTTGTTTTTGGATATTTTGGCTACACATATGTTCACCTTGGCAGCTCGAGGCTTATACTATGAACATATAGTAGCGGCTTCGTGGGGGCGATCAGTATAAGTCTGTCAGTTGAGAAGTAAAAAATATCTTTCAACATATTGTGATTCGAAGGAAGTCGGCAGCAGAGAGTGAAAGAGCTAGATATCTATCACGATCTATATTATACCCTTTATTTAGAAAGCATAAAGGATACTTAGAACTAAGTGACAGATTCACGGCTGTACTGTTTTGCTATTGAAAACGATTTCAAAATATTTATTTTTAACCAAGATACATAGTTCTTATTGTTCTACTAAGGATAAAAGATCCCTTCGATTATAGGAGTAGGAAAAATATAAAGCTCTTGCTCCCGGAGCTACATAATATTTCGGCTTAAATAGGACGCTTTTCGGCCCCACCGATGTTGGTGTTGTTATTGTGGATGTTGTTGTTTTTTGTGCTGACCCCAAAACCAACAACAACTTTTTCTGTTCTCTTGTTGTTCCAGAGTTATAGCCCTTTAAAGTTTGAAAAGTTCATGCCTGTATCTCCTAATCCTTACAAGATACATCTATGTTATTAATATTGGTGGAAAGTTAATTGAATTATCTTTCATTTATGTAAAATAATATTTTGCCGAAAACCGTTCAGTTTTGGAGAAAAATGAAATTTTAGATTTTTAGTACTATTTTTTTCCATTCATTAACTTTTTCTAAGTATAATTTATAATTAACCAACATAATTATGCCAATATTAAGAAAGTACAGCCATTTACCTTTTTATAGACGTTTTGGAATCAGTGTAGGATCTCAGGAGAAAACCCATATTTCAAAATTGCAAACAGGTACCTCTCATAAAAGTGAATTTTTCACCTGCGGCGGTACAACTCCCTCTCTCTATCTGAACTCGTAAAACTGAAAAATTTTTGTTACAGGCGGCTGGTAAGAATTAAAAAGCTCCATCTAGAGTACGGTAGAAAACGTAGCGAATGGTTGTCAGATGAAAGAAACGTAGGTAATGCAGGGTATGTTATATTTTGGAGAAAAAAACCAAGCTTTGGAAAAACAACGGTAGTTTAAGCTTTGGACATAATACGGAGGTGACAAAGAATTAAAATCAGGAAGTTGCAATCAGGAGTCTTTTCGATTGCTGGAGCTGTAGAGTGCGGGTCGTGTAGAAAATTAATTTAAAACAAAACTATAAACCAAAGTTGAACAGTAATACACGTTGCGAAATATAACAAAATATCAAAACCATTCAATACGCCAGCATGCTTGGTTTATAAATTACTCTAGCGCCAAAGAAGAAAAAAACGTCTCATCCTCACGTCAATCGCCAAGGAGTCACGACACGCTTGATTTGTAAAATTATCCCAACGCAACCTCAGTGCCAAGAAAAAAGAAACGTATCATCCGTGTGTCCACCGCCAGACGACAAACGCAAGAGCAGTTCAAGCCGGTCAAAAGGAGGATTGTTCCCAGCGAGAGTGTGGATATGGCAGATAAGTTCAATTGGAAATTAAGACAATTTGAGACCAGAGACACGCACCCGCAAAATATTTAACCCGGAAGATGTCGCAAAAGGGCGTCGAAAAGAAATATTTAAGATAGAACATATATGTATAAATGTAGTTTATTATTGTAATCCACTTGTATAATTAGAGCTTCTGCTAATAACTTTGATCTCTTGGTATAGAGACCTTCTCTTAGAATATTTTGTTATATTTTATTTGAATTTAAACTTTAATTTGATGTAGCCTTGAATAGATCGGATTCAAAATTTAATGTTATTTGAAAATCGACATACGTCATAAATTGATATATGGATGTAATTCACAACTGCACGATATCATGCAATCACGCAATTTTTCATAAAAATTTTTCATCTGCGGCGGTACAACTCCCTCTCTCTATCTGAACTCGTAAAATTGAAAAATTTTTATGAAAAATCGCGCGATTTTTCATAAACATTTTTCGCCTGCGGCACAAGATATGACATTTTAACCAAAGTATTCTTAGAACCAAATTTTATCTCTTAAATAATTCTAATATTTGGTTCAAATTATTATACTTAGTATCCATTTTCACTCATAATCACAAGCACAGCACAGTAATCAAAATAAGTACAAACATATATTGCCTAATTCACCGGAAACAAACAAAAACAATGATACAAATAACGGTAACGGTCATCATCATTTCAAAGTTCCAAAAAGAACATGATTGCAAAAGCAATAGAAGGAAATATACAGAAGAAGGGCACTAATAAAATTCAAAAAAGAGTTGAAATACTTACGCGATTGTGATTTTAAAAATTCGTTTTCTCGTAAGATCCTGGACTGATCGCGATGAAAAAAACATGTGTCGAAAGCTAAAAGCCTCTACTTTAATATTATTGGAATAATTATGTGGGTTAATTGTACATTATACTTACACAAAAATTAATGAATGGAAAAAAATAGTACGAAAAATCTGAAATTTCATTTTTCTCCAAAACTGAACGGCTTTCGACAAAATATTATATCTCTGAAACGACAAGAGAGCAGAAAAAGTTGTTCTTGTTGGGGTCAGCAACAAAAGCAACAACAATAACAACAACAACAACGGTGGGGTCGACAAGCGCCCTATCTGTTCCCAACTATACAACTATACAATTGACGGCGCATGCCGTCTGATCTTCAGGAACAGATCGAGTGCTCATTACCCAGAACGCATGATTGATCTTGTAACCGCTTCGCAGCACAACATGTTGGCTGCTAAGACAGACTCTGATTGAAAATGGCGCACCGGATGAAGGTCCTCCGCACTGTCGTCTTTCGAACGATGAAGAAATTCGGCATTCCTTCTGGTTGACTTATTAAGTGAAACCAAGTTTCTGTTCTATTCTGATTTGGATATCGAAAGAGCGAAAAAGGCAGATAGACTTATGGGAAAAGGGGAGAGGGTGTGAGAGACAAGCGATCACCTAAAACGCATTCGAAGGAATTCGATGGGTTCCCAAATGCTGTAGCAATTATATCGTAGCAATGAAAATAATAACGCTCATTTCAGTTCATTTATTTTATTGTACATAGATATTATTTAATTATCAATTGTTTAGCAATTTCTATAGAACTATATATATATAAACATACCGACTTCAAATTCAACCTCCCTTTTTCCACCAGATCGATTAAAAATACCTTCATTATACAGCTTTACTCAAATACTGACATGTGAAACATTTTATTTAAGAATATTTATAGTTTAATAACTTTTCTGAAAATATTTTTCCTCTTAATCGTAATAATAAATAACTATAATTAATTGTAACATTTTAAAACATTATTATTAAATTTTTGTTCACCTTCAAAGGAGGATGAACTGATTAATAAACCAATTATCATCCTAATGTAATCCATACTTAGGAAAATATATATGTATATGCATGAAGAAGTTTAATTTTAAATCTTAGCCTAGTCGAAGCTTGTTCTATTCTTCGCTCTCAAGACGGGGAGATTTTAGAGAAGTGTGTTTCTTCCTATTCATAAAATTTTATTTGTTTTTGATTCAACTGAATTTGTCAACATTTTATTATTTTTTTACAACTTAAAAATTTTGTATAGTTTTAAAATTTTAAAGTGTAAAATTTGTATGCTCGACTGATACATAAGTAAATATAAGGTCCATTTTAAAAAATTAGAATTCCACATTCGTCATTCCTAAATTCATGGTTTTAATCGTCTTCTTAATTTAAAGCGATTATCATTTTATCTCTGTCCTAAAAGTAAGTAATATAAAATTTCATCTTGGGATCATCATTATTAATATTTCTTCGGGATAACCGATTCGAAATATGTACGATTATATATTCCGTAACAACCACGACCTTTTTTATCACTAAATTATTTTGAAAAGAAATTGAATGTGTACAAAATACTTGTACATATGGTGTACATAAGGTTAATTACAAATGTTTGGCGGCAATATTAAAACAATGAGTTTTAGGGAAGCTATATTAATGGTTTTTGATAACTATAACTACTTGAATTGGTGGATGTAAGTACTTACAAGTACGTATAACAAATCGATATGCAAAACTTACACATACTTCGGTAGCTAATTTCAAAAGTACGTAAAGAATGAATTTGATATCAGACGAATGGGAGAAAAATCATAAACGAGTACCTATAAACGTAAATAAATTTACGATTACAATTAAGCAACTTATTATGAACAATTAAAAATCAAACTGAAGTAAAATGGAAATTCAAAACAAAGAACATTTACAGACTTTCTAAAATCTATTTTGATGTTTATATATGAATACTTTATTCATACGACGTCGTTTATAAATGTATATATATTTTAAATGTTCATACGTGTTATTGAACTCATTTTTTTTAATAAATGTTAATAAAAGTTGTAGGTTTTTTTTAATTAAATTGAACTACATACTACTTAACATGAACTTGCTTTCAGTACCAAATAAAAATCGGGAAAACCGATGATCATTCTGAGTTTAAAATCTGAGTTTATTTAAACTAAAGTTAGATTTAAAATTTTAAGAAATTGTTTAAACTTTTTAATTTCATCTTTTGGTTTATTTAATAAGGTGAGTCATTTTATTCAAGTGAAACTACCATAAAAGAATCGTGCTTTATATACATATAATTATAAGTAAATCTTTTAATACTTTAAACAAATTAAAATAAAACTAATAAGCTAAATATGTTTAACATGCATACCAATAATATATGCAATAATATTATATTTCTTTTTTACACGAGTCCAGCTGGCGTTATTAATATATTTTACTCTAACTTTAAAATTGAAAACCATTCCATTTAATAGACGACCACTTTTTTAATCTTTTTAAATTTCTTTCATTTTATTTTTTAGAAATTCAACAGCAAACATTTTAATTTCCTTCCAAGTTATAATAAATTTTATTGATTTTATGTACTTTTACTTTACTTTTATTTAATTAATTAAATACACTTGAACATTTTAGATATTATATTTAAGATAATTTTGTCTTTGTATAGAATTATTTTACATGTATTTATAAATTCTAAATTATTCTGGATTAAATATTTATATTGGTTCTTCAATGCATTCTTTTACTTAAATACATACAAAACATACATAAGTATGTATACATACTTACATAAATGCAAAACTTTTTAAAACGCTGCTTGTTTTTTTTTTTTTAGATTTTCATTCAGCTTTCCTTTTACCATTACGAGTATATTCAAGTTGCTGCTCTATTTTCTTTTAATCATGGTAATATAACGAAAGCGATTCCTTCAACATACATACATACATATTAAGTTTAACGTTCTCTAACTTTGTAACTTTTTAAAACCAATTTAATTAATTGTTATTTTGTAATGGAACTTCTATGATGTTAACAATTATTAGTGTTCATTAGTATCATCTATAAAGTAGTACCTCTGCTTCAGTTTGGTTTTAGGATATGAAGAGGAGCAGGGGTGTGTTTGTGTTGGCAATATTTGTTTTATTTTTCATTTTGGACGTATAGTTCGAAGTAGTTTAAAATATATAATGGATATTTTATTATGTTAATATAATATCATATACTGTAGGCTTTCGAGTTAATTTTTCCAACTTACAACTGAGACTTTTTTCATTGCTAAAATTCGAAAACACAAGCTAAAATGCACCGATATATACTGAAGTGACAGAAAGGCAAATAGTATAACCTAACATAACATCTATCTTTCCATATAAGTAATGCAAAGCAAAGTAAATATACTTTTGAGTCGAATAACGAATTTAATTCAAATATTATTATAATTTTATTCGAATTACAAATTTTTAACGAAAATATTATCCAAACATGTCGGGAATCATTAACTTCGATTTTAATTGATTTAAGATAATAAAACACTTTCAACGAGAATCACTTTATATTTCAACGATTTCTTAAATCTTTAATGAAATTCATACAGGTTATTAAGTTTTTTGTTTTCATTTTAAACTGGAATTGAAATCACCATAAATTTTAAGATTATAGAAGTGTAGAAATACGAGCGAATTTCGAAAATAATCAAACTTAATATAAATTCATGATTAATGAATTGATTGATAGATGCTTTGAGACATCAATTCTAAAAATAAGCTTTTTTTAATACCAACATTTCAATTAGAATGTCTTCTATATTGACAATCTTCGAATTAACCCGGGAAACGATGTAAATACTTTGAAGTGTCTAAGTTTTACACAGTTACTCTAAACATTACCTTCCTATCTACTTTTATATTCTCATACAATTGTAATTCAATAACGATTTATTGAATTTCTACTAAAAGAGATTTCTAGTAAAAAAATGACGAATTCTTAAGTGCATTTGGAAAGACCCGTGCTTATCTGTTTATAATTTATTAAATATTTTAACAACATTGCAGAATTGCGGTGGATTTAAAAACTCGAGGCTTTTTATTGGGTATACAAATTTTTAACAGAATCTTCATTACATAAGACAACGAATTGAATTTATAAAATAATAGAATTCTCAAAAATATCATGAACTTTTATTTCAAAAATAATCTTGATATCTGAAGATGAAATTTATTTCATTCAATTAAATTATGATGAGAAAGTTTTAAACACAAATATATAAATTTTAACATATGTATACAAATAAATTTTTAAACAGAAGTGAGTAAATTTTAATATATGTATACCTGGAATTGCAATAATAGATACCAGAGCAGGATAAATCATGAGTATATACAATTTTGACTAAAGGATAAAAAGAGAACAGCTTTAAAGAAGTCAATAATAAAACAAGCAAGAAACTGAAGAAACTTATTTGACTTGATTTAACCACAGAGACAACAATTTCGATGGAAAAAAAGGACTTAAGAAAGAAAAACATTGGTTATAAACTTAACTTGGTTAAACTTAACTTTCGCTAAAAATACAAACAACATATAATTAATATATTTATTGAAATAAAGCTAAATACAAGCGTGTGATTTTTGTTTCCTAATGAAATTTTTCCATTTAAATTTATTTTTTCTATTTTTCTTATTTTTCTATCAAATAAGTTTCATATCATAATACAATTGTTTATAATTATTAGGTAAATTCTTAACTTTTGTTTTATATAAATATTTGACATCTTTTAAGTTTGGTTTTAGGTTTGCATTGCTTTATTTAAATATTTAACTTTAATTGTGGTTTTTTTTCTCTTATTTAAGCATTTGTTTTAAAATGAAATAATTAGCATTTTACATTTTCTTATTTAATTTCTAATATATTAAAGTGTTTCCCAGCTGCTGCTCACAAATTATGTATGTGTTCGAAATTTTTCTTCAATATGTTGAAATATATGCATATATATATATATATATATAGAAATATATATCATTTCAGGCAGCAGGTAGAGTATCAGTGTGTGTGTGTGTGTGTGTATTTGTGTTCGTGTGGGTACTGAAAAATGCTCTCTTAAACTATTGCTTGTTTTGTAATTTGTTTCATAATTTGCTAATGTTTTTCTTGTTGTTTATAATGCTCTTTAATTATTCTTAAACTTTACAATTACATAACAGCGAACGGGTGTGTAGGTTACTAAAGGAGTTTCATAATGGTTGTGATTTGTTGTTAGTGTTGTGCCTACTTTAATCCAAATCTGCACGAATGCCTCGCACCTCACCCATCTGACGTTGTTTATCTAAATCCTCTTTGGTTTTCTCTTCAATGGCACGAATATCCTCCATTGTCAAGCCATGCCAGCGATCAGTCCAACAGAAAACTTGTCTGTAAAACAAATATAGAAATTGGGGAACGTCAGTCACAGTTATACAAAGAATTAAGTTAGAAAGTTAGAACCTAAGTTGAACTACGAGAACAGTCTGATCGGCCTAACAATGAAGGAACATGTTTTTTACGTGAAATACACAAAGCTGTTTCATATGTAATTCTTCATGCAAAATATTTCCAATTCATTCTTTTGAGATGCCTATGGCTTCAGCTATTGTATTTCTCGCACTTTCATTCGTCCTTTCACACTCCTTATCATGGAATTGTTTAACAATTTATGATGTTGTAACGATTTGTAGACGACCTTCGCGTGGATCATCTTCGAGGCTTGTACGATCAGATTTTAAAACATGAGACATTTTTTACAGTAGAACGTGAAGGTGATACACTTTTAACAATTTTGATGAATTTTTGCTGGTATTAAACTATCCAATACAAAGAATTTAATCACTGCACTATATTCCATCTTTGCCATTTTAAAACAATCAATTAGACGTCAATATTCAACAACAGACCAAAAGTTTTTCAGACTGCCTCCGTATGTTTTAGCATATTATAAGTATGTAGATACGAGTATATAGCATTTATAAAATTTCTTTAAATTAATGGAAACCTTTTTTTTTAAACTGAACTGAATATTTTATTATTGTATTATACATTAAACACATTATTTTAATTATATTCAAACACTCACCGATGAAAATTCGTGAATAACCTTCGTTCCGAGTTCTGTATAAAGTTTTCTATTCTCGTCTGCAGCCCAAACCATTTGAACTCGCAGGTAACCAACTTATAGCAGGTCATAACCGGTTTTACTTTTTTCTTCCAATCGACTTCTACCAGAGGACCACGGCCAGTTTTTTCTGACTTGTATCTGCAAAATTAGAAGATTTTAATTAATGGAGATGAATTAATTAATTAACATTTCAGTAGAAAAAGGAAAAACGTAGACTTTGAGCTTATTTTGAGCGTGAATGACGCTGTTCTTCTTACGTTGTTGGATCTTCATCGTGTTTGTAGTCGGCAGCCGTCACAGGATCGTGAGCGATGTCGATATATATCACCTCACGGTGTTTAAGCTTCTCCGGTGGCAGCTCATGTACCTAAATGAAAGTAAAAAGAATATTTTTTTAAATCACTATCTAAATCTAAGTTGTTTTTTAAAAATCTAATACGAATCTACTAGTGATTTACACTACGCAAATAAAACAGCAATGAAGTAAGTTGTTGGTCCTAATCTATTTAAATGAAGATAATAACAGATCAGGTAACATCAGATAAATAATTCCTTTGTGGTAAATGTGGGTGGGTGGTATTAATGCAGTACACGAGTATGTAGTAATATTTAACATGCACTGATAGTGTTAATAAGACGTGCTACAATTTTAATACATTCAATTACTTGTATGTATAAACAACAACTCACATTATTTTTTTCACCGATATCCGCAACATGAAGTGATTCAATACAAATAATAAAATTATCTCTCATGTATCCTGGATTCTGTTGTTAGTAGATTGTTATTGATTTGTTTATTTAAAATGCAACCCACACATAGATATGTACGTAAATATACACATTTTTTTTATTGTATTTTATAAGTGAAATTGTTAAATCAGTTTATGTTAATGTGTTGACCAACATATAACAATAATATATCCATCACCATTATTTTGGAATATCATTAGTTTGTATTATTAACGATGAAGATACAATAATAACCAGAGAAGGAAATAGACAGAGAGAGAAAAGAGAAAAAGGAAAAGCGTATTAGTCAAATTTGTTGTACATTTAAACTTACGTTTTTCTCCTCGCCTTCGCCTTCCAAGTGAATACTGTCGATAATAATTCTAAAGCCTTCTTTCATATATTTAGGATTCTAAAACAATCATTTACAAAATTATTAACCGGTAAGAACCATTAAAATACATTTATTGTACTATATATGTACACAGACTATGACTATATAGTATCTGTCTAAACGGAACTAAGTACTTAAAAGTTTTACATTGTTCCCCATTTCAGAGCATCTTTTACTAAAATCTTTCTTAAGGCAATAAACATTTGAAATGCCGGTTTATAATTCCTTCAGCTTACATATATGTATATATTTTTATACCCTACACCTTAAGGTTGGGGGTATATTCACTTTGTCACGAAATGTGTAACGCATAGAAATAGAGACGATAGATATAGAAAAGTATATATATTCTTGATCAGCGTGACCTCCTGATTCGATTTAGCCATGTCCGTCCGTCTGTCTGTCTGTTGAAATCACGATCACAGGAGAACCGGTGAAGATATCGTGATGAAATTTTGTAGAAATATTGTTTCTTGTGGTGTGCAGGTATTGGTATTGAAAATGGGCAAAATCGGTCCACGACCACGCCTATTCCTGAGGATAGAGTAACATTATTCGTTAATATGCGAAATATGGGCGTGATCCGTGAACTTTTAGGTTACACAGGCAAAGGATAGTTATATTGTTAAATATATAAAATTCCTGAATAAAACTTCAGATAACAACTTGTTTTCCAAATAAAACATTATTACATCAAACCTGGGTGCGGTCCGTCCACTTTTACACTGCTTATACAGTATAGCTCATGAAAAAAAGTTTATTACCATGGAAATAAAGTTAAAATTTTAACACAATAATAAAACAACTAAGTTCGTTATTTTGTTTTGAAAAAGGAAATGACCCCGCCTACTATTTATACATAGGCGTAGCTAGGTCTCATGGAGCGCGGGACGGTTAATCAACTCGCAGCCCCAAAAATTCCTAGAATTCAATCAATCAATACTTGATTACCAAAACTTCCGCCCCCGACATTGTGCCGCCCAGAGTGGACCGCCCCTCCGCCCCATCCTAGCTTCGCCACTGTACTTATACCAGTCTGCGATTAAATGTGCTTATAAGGTAGCTTTCCTTATAACCACATATTTCCTATAGTTTCAGTTTAAATTTTTTCAAAACTTTTAGGTGTAGGGTATCTAAGATTCGGCCAGGCCGAATATAGCTTTCTTACTGGTTTTAATTTCTTCTCACTAGCGAAAATAAATATTAAAATTATTATAAAAAAAAAATACACGGATTTATAGATACAAAAAATATTTAATTTGTTCTAATTATTCCTTGAATGCAATCTACTTAATCTTATATACATTACATCCTAACATCTTGTAATTGTATATCCTCCTTATCAATCAGTATATAGCAGTATAATTTTTCAAGTATATAGCAATTTTTAAATGTCACTAACCACATTTTAAATTTTGCTACCCACACTCACCGTAATCACTGTCCTGCAGAACGGATACGCATTCCATGCTTCCTCGTGTATTTCTAGGGAACCTTTGGGCGCCAAAAGTCTTATGAAGGCCGGAACTTTCGATGCCAAATGGTAGATTTTGTAGGTATATTGACCGGAACGATATTTACCACCTACAAAACAAACGGAACAAGACATAAAGCAGCTAGTAGAGCAAGAAAAACTCAATGGCTTTGCAGTTGGCACTCACCCAGCAAAGGGTGATTATTGAAGGGTTCATTTTTTAGCACTTCGATGCCTTCACCGCCACCCGTTTCATTCTTCGATGCTTCGGCAACGGAAAAAAGTTGAGCAACTTGATACTGCAAAAATAAAAACCAACATAAGTAAGGATAAAAAAAATTTAAAGTAACATTTCAATTAATTTACTGTTTAAACCGAAAATAGCAAATAAATAAAATATAAAATACAAAACAATAGAGAAGTTTATTTTACCACAAATATTTACGAACCTCTTCTACAGTTAATGGCAAAGTAACTCGGCTGAAAAGAAAGAGAGACAAAACTTCATAAAAGATATGATAGAAATTGTTTGTTTTTGTTAAGGATTAAAGATTTCTGAGATTATAAATCTCAAGACAAATTCTAAAAGTATATACAATAAATGTACTATGTATTAAATTTAGAAAACCAATTTTAAAACTAATGTTCAGCTATCTTAACTGTTAGCTGTTCTATTGTAAAATAGTACAAAAATTATAGTTTTAAGGACTTTAAAAAAGAAGGATTTGAGTGGCGAAAAGAAAAAAATAAAAATACAAAAAGGCTTTAATTTGTGTCGGAAAGTGTAAGTGTCGCCAGGTTTCTGAAATACGAAACCTTGAAACTTATTACATGAGTTTGCTTTACCAGCACTGCGACTGTAGTAGACAGCAAGCAGCAAGTAGACAGCAGAAAGGAGACAACAGAAAGTAGAAATACCGTCGCTCCTTAGCAATATTAACAAGAATATGCTTTTCCTCTTACCTACGATATTTTCATTATCTACCCTTTCATTGGTCTTGAAGCAATGTAACAATTTAAAAATAAAAACTACTTAAACCAAATGTTGGAAAATAGAAAGAA
Source organism: Myopa testacea (assembly GCA_949629155.1). Lineage (NCBI taxonomy): Eukaryota > Metazoa > Arthropoda > Insecta > Diptera > Conopidae > Myopa > Myopa testacea. The sequence goes on along the minus strand of OX451345.1, from coordinate 46,352,581 downwards.
ATGCAAAAAACAACAGTTTACTTTAAGTAACAATGAATTCAATGGCAGAAATTTAAACAAATTAAAATAAAAATTAAACAATTAAAAAAATTAAAACCGGATTATTTTAATTGAATACATAATCCAATAGGAGAATCGAATGGATGCTAAAAAGAGACAAAACAAACTATTCGAGATGAAGACGAAGAACATAATGAAAATTTATCTTGGCAAGTAACTAATATTGTAGTTCGTTTACTGACCTTGACTGATATGACGTACGTTTGCCGTAATGCAGTTTTAAAAAAAAAATTTCGAATTCCGAGCCCAACTTTTCCCCTCCATTTGATCATGACTATTATGCAATACAAACAATTTGGAAACAAACCTTTGAAAAAGTGCGTTTTTTGCTCCGCAGAGACAATGACTACAATGAGACAATGACAATGACTGTGAATTTTTACACAAACATTTTTTGAAAATCAAAGTATAGACCAAATAGTCTGGACCAAATGTGTTGAATAAAATATCGAATAAAAATCAAACTGTTACTTGAATTTCGAGTGATTCCCACAATTCTAATAATTAATTCTAATTCTTGGTATTTTCATATAAAAAAAATCTTTAAACCTAAGTAAAAACCACACAATCTTGTTGTATAGTGTAATATTTATTGTAATTTTATAAATTCTAAAACTTATATTTTCAAGATTGAAAGATTTCTTTTTTATAACAACCACAATAAGCAAATAAAATTTTTATTACCTCATTTAATATCCGAATTCTAATAATAAATTTGCATATGTACGCATTGAACTTGTATTTTTAAAATAAAACCTAACAAAATATCAATGTCTTAACAATCTTTACGTAGAGTCTACTTCAATTCTATTCAACATAGGTGAAATACTCTATATGTATATTAATATATAATATTAACTATATATAAATGTATACATAGATGAAATATAACAAATGCAAATTTTGTTATACAACTAGCTGTAAAAACGATCTACAGTATATCTCTATAATACAGTCAGAAAGAGGATCTATTATAATCGTTTAAGAGCGTTAAGAGCGTTTAAAAAATTAATTTAAGTTATTTATAAAAAAAGTTCTCTAAATAAATTCTTAATAAAGTAATAAACTTCGAACTTCTTAAATAAAGAAATGCAAAATTTTCATATTTTCCTGCAATTTTTTAAAATTAAGTAGGAATCTATAAAAATATGTTAGATATCTAAAAATACAAAATGGATAAATGAACAAACAGTGATGAAACACATCAACTCATTCGATCGTCCAAAAATTGAGAAAAATAAAATTTAGTAAAATTAATAGTCAAGTCAACCTTAATGTCAGCAATAGACACTGAAACAAATGTGTTCGAAGTCGTCGGCGTCGTCGTAGTCATGGTCATTGCTGCTGGCAGATAACATTCAATGAGTCACAATTTTCTCACTAAACACAATGCTTCTGTAACTTCATTTATGAAATGAAAAAACATAAACAATTGTAACCAAGTGTATAGAAGCATTCACTCGAATGTATGTATATCTTTAAACATGATTGTTTCATTAAAAGTGCACACTTTAGCAAATAAATACAAAAATCCATTGTGAAAAATGAGGCGAGGCAAGCCGATTGAGACATCTTTACTGCCTATGGGCCAGCTTAAAACAAGTTCCATTAAATTATATTAGTTAGTTACCGAAAGAATGGAAAGTGATAAGAAATGATGAAATGGCAAAACTAATGAGATGATATGTAGAGAGCAAAATGTACAAGACAACAATTAAAGCGACGTTGTAATGTTAAATCAATCAATTAATATTGATGACATTACTGACACTTAATAATTACTACTTGTGCTCTTATTGGTTATCTGCATCCGAAAGCGTCTTAATTGAAATAACAGATTATTGAGACAAGCTTGTGTACTGTGTGTATGTGCACATTGATAAGCCACCCTGTATGTTTTTACTGTAAGTTATTGACATATGAATAGCAGATAGGATCAAACCCTTTATAACAATATAAATAAAAAACATGAAGTATAAGAAATTATATTTACATACATATATAACTCTGTATCTAGGTAGATAGAATTGTATTGCATAAAAACAAAGCCTCTATTTCAAATACACTTTATATATTTTATTTATGAATCGATTCTCCGATTAAAAGCCGGTTTACTTCAAAATCGAGTTTTACATCGATATATAAGCGAAAACAGATTTTACCAATTTTCCGGTTATTTTTTAATAACCTAGTAATTATAAATATATAACTAACTGCAAAACCTTTTTATGTAGTCACATTTTATAATTAAAATTCAACTCAAACAACTGACAATTTAAGAGGCGTTCCACATGCAGCGTGCCATAAACTCGCGTGCACTATTTTACCGCAACAAATCGCACTTTGTACTAATAAAATTGTAAACACTGTGTAAACGCTGTTTATTATTTTTCTTTCATTTATTTCATTCATTAATAAATAAATAAGTACATATGTGAAATGTTATGTTGAAGTAATGAAAAGAAGAGATGGTTTTCGAAATGAAATTTAACATTAAATATTAAATTCATATTTGAATACATTTTAGATTGAGAACTCTTTAAAATTAGAATACATTAAATTCAATTTATAATTTTACGTAATAAATATATCATTGATATTTTTGGCATCTAATCAAAACGCCAAAATTTAAAACTGAGAACGAAAATGTGTCAAAAATTTTACTTTTGATTAAAATTATATAAGATTTTTAATTAGAACCGATTAAAAAACATAATCACTTCCGAGATAATCGCGTTTAGTTTGTTTAGTAAAAACTATCAATATCATTCATATTCAATATTGTTGAAAAATTTCCAATCATAAAAATCTCAATTATTAAAAGCGGTATAATAACTAAGATAAGTTTTCATTGTTTCATATGTGGAACTGTCACTCTAAATGAATAACATTTGATTCATAATTAATAATAATGTTCGTGTTAATGCGCAGATATGACTCATAGTAGTAATAATAAAGATATACATATAAAAGTGAAGGTATACGCTCTGGAATTGTTACATGAGCTAAAGAGTATTATACTTTTACTAAGAACTTCTAGAAACTTCTTAAAAATAAAAAAGAATACATGATTCTGATGATTCCTTTATGATAAATGTCATCCGGTTTACAAAAGATTCAAATTTCAACACATAATTCAACATAAATAAAGCCTCTTTAAATATAAACACTCTAGATATATTTGAAAATAAAAATACAAGCTTGATTTTAAGTTCAACATCCAAGCCCGAATCAGCCAATAAAAACCGAAAGTCAAAAAGAGTCTCAATGGGTAAATTAATTTCTAGTGTTCAGACTTAGTTTTGCAGTTTAACTGGAAAACAACAAGCATTTCGTGGAGATTTTTAATCATGTGTAAACACGGTAATAAAAACAGTAATAAAATATCTTGTTCGTTGGTTTTTATTCATAAATATTTTTCGGTTATATGTTTATTATTTTAATTTTTGTTTTTAGTGTTTTACACTATATTTTGTAAGTAACTGGATATAAAATCTGAAAATAATACTATAAAAATAGTGAAAATAATGTACAATTATTTTTCTTTATGAAAAATTGCAAAACATTTCACACAAAATGCTTTACTGCAAGCTAAACATTCCGTATCTACTTGTTTGCATCTTTTTGCAGCGACTTGAGTTCCACTCTCGGCTCTCAGTTCCTTATAGCATTCACTACACCTTTTTCGAACAATTTTTCCATCTTCTTTCCGTGGAATTTTTGACATGAAATGAGTATTTGATGGACATAATTCTGCAACACGCACCTCTAGCAAAATCAGAGAATCGATGAGTTTTTCTGTAAATTGCAATAAAGTGCATTTTTCCTCAATTATTTCATTGTAGATAATCCAACTGTTGGTTACCACTGATCCGAATAACAATTCTATTGCTACTTTTTTATACCAAACCACAGAATTACGCACCGGTGAATAATAGCAGGTACTCATCTGATCAGATGCGTCTATGACTCGTTTGGCGGCATCATAAGTTGTAATAGCGTGTGGTTTAAACACTAATTGCCCTTGCCTATCATTTTTGCCCGTACATACTATTTTGTCATCATGACATGTAGAAAGCATCAGAACGTCGCGTTTATCGTGCCACTTCAAAATTATTGCATTGCCGCTCTGCCTGGAAATATATTCGCCTTTCTTTCGCAATTTAGCTGCGAGTAAATCTTTAGGTATATACTTCCTACTTTTTCTTAACGCCCCGCACAGATCTGATTTCTTCTCTTTCAGATAAGTGGCAAGAGGTATGCTTGTATATAACTTATCAGTTATAAATAAACGACCTTCGTTTAATAAATCTGCACCTAAATTTACCACAACTGATCCCAGTTTATCTAAGGTGGGAATTTGAGGATCTCGCCCACAATAAATTGAGAATGAGTACACAAAACCTTTCGGAGTACAGAGTTTATAAATTTTTATACCATGTTTACTTAATGAAGATGATTTTCTATTAAGTGTTCCTCTAACTGGAATCACACACTCATCGATGACCACAGTATCGCCCGGAATATATGTTTGTCTTATATTCGAAAGTACCAAATCAATCAACGACTGGACTTTATATACCCTAGACGAATTATATGCGCTAGTATTTGAATTATCCGCAAAATGCCAAAATTTTAGTAAAAGCGAAAACCTGTTGTACGACATGCCTACTTTATGAAGTATCGGATGAAAGTAGATGGCACTTTTTTTCCAATAGCATTCAATTTTTGGAAAATTAACTACACCCATAAACATAATTATGCCAAGGAATTTTTTCATTTCCAAAATATTTGTTTCTTTCCACAAATGCAAGCTGCTCGATCTGGTCAACGGTTTAGCAGTTATTACTTGATTTGCATATCTATTTGTTTCGGTTGTCATCAGTTGCAACACCTCATCATTTATAAATGTTAAAAAAATATCTATGGGACATACAGAAGATCCATTTTGAGTCGATTTAGAAATTTCCTTTTGAAGCCCCGACTTTCCAATAAAGGTACATCTATTCATATCCTTTAAAACTTTGTTCCAAACATTTGGTGGTCCTTCTTCCGATATTTTTGATTCACTGTCATCATCTTCGGCTTCACTACTGCACTGAGCATCAATATTCGCTGTCTTCGAACTATCATCACTTAAAGAATCACAGTTAATGTGATCGTGTAATCTATCATCGTTGTCCGAATCAAGGCCTTCTGAACTATTTTCGCTGTACTCCGCTATAACTTCGCTTACGCTCTCAGTCAATAGCTTTTTATTTCGATTCATTGCTGCAAACTTGTTTGAATACAATTACTAACTAGCAATTTAAAAGCAATAGTCAACTTACTAAAAATTATAACTGTGGATACAATATGTACAAAATCTAATATGAGGCAATCAGGCAACCGTAGAAGGGCAAACGGATGGCATCCGTTTGGCTGTAAAATTACTCTACTCCGCTTCAGTGTTGTCGTTTTTAAAAATTTCGCAGTAGTGCAGATTCACTAAAATAGTAGCATATGTATTTGGTGAAACAGAAGTACAAATATTTTTTTCATTATAAACTACATTTAGGGAGAAAAAACAAAGATATGTATTTCTAAACAAAACACGAATATCACAGAAACCTTTCGTTGGCTTCAACTCTATAGTAGTAAAACTTTAAAATACAACTATAGTAACAAACGACATGAGATTTTCCTCAAAAGTTACTACATTTTTTCTTTAATAATATATCTTTTTTTAACCTGTCCTTCTGTTCAGACGAGGCTTTGCAGAAACCAGGCGTTGGATAAGGCTTGTTGGTTTGTAGACAAACCAGTTTCGGCAATATGCCATCTTCAGTGTCCTGTATTTGTAAAATGGGACAATTGTCATGCCAACACTTTGTAGTCATCTACCAGTCTCAAAATTATATTGCCCAGACACACACAAACAACCGGAATAAACGAAAATGTCAACAAGGTTCCAAATGTAATAAACGTACCCAAGAAGCCTTCATTTATTCCCAAGATAAACCTAGCAATAAATGGTCAACAGCTTTTAGAACTGTCAATAATTCATTTCATTTCCTTTGAAACCAAAACAAGTAAACTAAAAGGCAATTATGAATAACAGATGTCCTGACCGCCAAACTAAAGATAAGCTCAATGTTACTTTGGCGTGAAATTAAATACGAAGGTTTCCAGCACGAGTCATTGCACACAGTTTTTACTTTCAAATGACAATTTATTGAACAGCAGCGCAGAGAACGACCACGTCTGTCTTTGTTGAAGACGATAACGAAAATCGATTTCTCAACTTCACTTGGTCTATTCTTCTAATGCGTATACAACAAATTTTAAGACTTTCGTCATAGAAAATAACGCGTTTTTAGAAATTAAAGTCAAAGTATTGTACTGATATTTAACGATACAGAATTAAAGCTTTTTTTTTTTTGGTTGACAAATTCGTGGCTATTTCGTGACATCACATGTTTTTACTATTTCTTCGACTTTTGTTAGTTCAAACTTTCATTGATTCATTGACGAACATCGATTTTTTTTTGTTAATTACACTTACAATTCTTTAATCAGCATATTGATACTGTTGTTGCTGTTCGATTTGTGCTTTTATTTAATAGCTACAAATTTTTATGCAATTTATAATTATATACACGTGTACAGGCAAATGACAAAACGCAATATTACGTATTTTAATCCACTTTTATGTTTGCTAAACGCTTGCAGATATATTCAATACAATTATCTCTACAGTAATTCTTAAATAGTCTGCAAATTTTCAATTTTGATTTAGCTCACTTAACAAAAGCTCCGAGCAAAGCAACAAAACACTACCACACCAAGTCCCCAAGAAATACTGCAATAACTTTTTGCTAATTTCTGCTAACGTTGCCAATCAAACATAATTTTCATTTGCCAATTCTCTATGATTTTTGTTGAACAGTGAAGTTTTGCATATGTGAGAAGAGTTGAACTATATTCATATTGAGAACATATGTAGAAAAGTGGTGACAAAACAGTTTCTACTTAAATTGGTTGTAATTGCAAGAAGACTTTCATTTAATGTGTTCGAAAACTTCAAAAAGTATGTGGAAATATATTATATCACAAAAAAAATATTGAATACTATTATTTATTTAAAACGGAATGTAATATAAATACATATTCATTTTTTATAAAAAAAAATATTTTGAAAAATAGTAAAAAACAAAAGAAAGGAAGAGAAATAATGGCTTTGACGTTTTCTTAAATGAAGGAATGAATCAGTGCGTTCGTTTTATTTTGTCATAAACATTGTAAGGTTTGAAACCAAATTAATCGGTTTGAAACTCAACTGTACATTACATATTAACACTCTTATGTTTACAATACAAATTCAAAAAAATTATTTAAAAAAACAAATATATTTAAATTTTTTATGACATCAAGTTTTCTAAGCCTTTTTCAAAAGAATCGCAGTTTTATTGTTTAGTTATATTATACCAAACATATAAACATAAGGCCCAAAAGGGATTAAAACCAAAATTTAATTGATCAAAACAATTTCATTTATATTTTTTATAATTTTTCGTTATTTCATGTGTTTGATATTGTGTAAGGAAAGCACATTTCAAGTCCAACCGAAATTTAAACTTAAATGAACACACTTTTAGAGAAATTTTTAATGGCTAGGCTGTTTTTATTTCATCTTCACCGTCATCATATTCTTCGATCATGACTTCGCTGCTGACACAACCAAAGTTATAGCATTACAAGACATTATAACATATACATACTTCTCAACACATAGATCAGAAATGCTTTATAAAGCATTATTAAAGGTAACTTATAATTAAATCAGGGTATGCTGAATTTGCTAATTTATAATATAGTAATAAAGAATGACTTTTTTGCCATCGATACTATTCAACAAAATCTAAAGCATAAACAACTTCAATAGACTTTACAAAAACAAAATTACAACATTTACAAAAATAGTTCCAAATGTTTGAATTTTGGATTATTTAGTACTATAGACATAGTCGACCAGATATGTATATAACGAAATTCAAACAAAAGCTATTAAGTAGATTTCTTGGGTGGTGTGGTGTTTCTTGATTACATTTTGTTTTTTTGCTTTATATTATTTGCTAAAAATCATTTTAATTCTCATGTATTTGCATCTCCAATTCAACATCAGAAAGATTAACCTCACGCAACGAATTGATGAACATGTAGCGTGAAAAATAAATGTAAAGCCACCGAAACCACTTCATTTGTGACTTGTGAGCCTTCATGGCACGTCGAATTATAGAGGCTTCCTTCCAGCTCAAAATACACCTTCAGTGTAAATATATTAGTTAGTTAAAAATATAATACTTTGAATTTAATTGATTAACTATTAACATAATTTGAAATTACCAATGTGTTGACATGAAGCATGTGCAAAGTAGATCAAAAATAGATAAATATTTTCTAAGAATATTTATTGAATCCAATGTATAAAATCTACAATCTATAATAAAAATGAAAAAGACAAAAACCAATTCACGTATGTATTATATGTGCATTAATTCAATAACTAAGAAGTAAATATGATTAAGTATAATTTTAGGGTGTCGTAGACTATTAATTTATTATATTTACCTTTCGGCAGTAAATTAGCTAAACACAAAGAAGATGTCGCATAGTACACAGCGCAATGGTTGGGATGCTGACTGACGCCATCTCTGTCGAAGGTAAAAACAGCCTGTATGTCAAGACTTTCAACAGTATTCAATACCAGATTTGATATAGCTTCAGTTTTCCATTCTACATTAGGATCATCCGGCAGGTTAGTGGAATTTACAAGAATGATGTTGGACTCAGGAATACCCAGTTGCGAGCATGAATGCCACAACTCTTCGCGACGAAACAATGACTTTTTTTCATAGTTGCCTGGCAAAAATAAATTTAGAAATGCAATAAACAGCAAGCCAATCTTCGCTCACCATTGGATAAACAGAGCACGTACACTTGACAATCATCTAGTTTAGCTAAGGAGTATATAAGTGGTCCAAAAAACATGCATTCATCATCCGGGTGTGAGGTAACCAGAAGAACTCGACGCCATGACTGCATTCCCGGAAGTCGTAGGTTGTTTATGAACTTCAAGAATCGCCAGAAACCACCTGTGTTCTTGAGAAAGGTTATTTTGTATATGCCAAGGCATACTATTAAGTACACCAGCAAGGCGTAAGCGATGTGCTCCAGGGCTTCGGTTGATGTGGACAACAGGCGAAAATAAAGCTTGCGGAGTGACAACAGGTCAAGCAGTTGTTGCACACTTGAATCAGCAATGTCCGTATCAGCAGCAGAAGGATTCCAATTGCTGCTGCCGTTGCTGCCGAGTAACGTGTTGTTGATACGATCGATAAAACCATGCAACCATGAAAATTTCATTTCATTGCAATACTTGTCTTGGTTATGTTCGGGACTTTGCAGACTTTTGGTTTTCAAGGGCTTCCTTCTGCGGTCTATTTTTAGGATGAAATCTTTGTTAGGCTCCTTTAGCTAGTTATAGTCCCTGTTTCTCTAATAGGCTGTATTCCAGATACGTCTGATTCCCGCTGCGGTTGGCAATGGCTTTTCCTACTTCCAATATAGCCCGCATTGAAGACGACGGTCGTGTTGTCCCGGCAATTATGTTGGCCGTGCAGCTGTTGTTAAATGTTTTGCAATTCTTGCTGCTTTATATTTGATGATTAGGCAATCCGTTCGTTCGTTTTGGCCCTGCCGCTTTGATTAATGTCTATCTACACTAATTGTTGATTTTTTGCAAATGTAGATTACACTTCTTTAAATCGCAGTGCGTTCTACTTCGTTTAAATATTTTTCCACATTTTCTATGCATTTATTTAAATATATTATTAGTAACAATCTGAGTTTTAATAATAGTTTACTAAATTTGTTAGGGGAAAAAATCAAAAAAGAAAAACATTTCAGAACAAAATATCTAAATTTGTGACAGTTGTTTTGACAGTGACAAAGTTTTAGTAAAAAGCGATTTAAAACCCCTTGCAGTCGGATAACTATTGTTAAAAATTTTTTTGTAAGCTTAAATTAATCACTAATCTCTAATAGACATTAAAGCCAACGAAAGTAGTAATTGCATAGATTTAAAACGATCATTTAAACAAAACACCTATATTGAAATTTGAAATGAATACACATTTCGATGTTTATATATGATTGGAAGCTCTTATATGTTATTTCCATTATTGAATAAAGATCTATTGAAAAAAAATTATCCAGATATAACTTAGTTTAACACTATTAGATACATTTACACTAATATGTAGAAGTTTTAAAAAAAAATAATAGGATTGTTTTAGAATATTTAATCCAATTATATAAATAACAAATAAATTAAATTAAATGATGTGTTTGATTAATATTAAATATACATATGTAAACTGAAATAGGGGAGAGTAAATTTTAATGTCGATATTATAAATCGTATTTTTTGTTATCCTACCACCTCCGTTTAGATTAAAGTTTTCAACAATTCTACTAAGAATCACTAGATGATTAATCCTAATGCTTGCGCCTTTACTATATGTGATTAAAGAAATTGTTCTACCTATCCTCCACATGACAGTTAACTCTTGTACTTCACACTGATTTTCGCCGACTATTTTGTTTCGGCAAAAGAATTCGTCGCCGACAAAATTTTTCAGTGGCAAGAAAAAAGGAAAAATAATTTATTTAATTTAATTTAAAAGTATAATATTTGTCTTATGAAATATTTATAGTATTCCAAATATTTTTCAAACCAATGTGATAGGATCAAGCTGGGAGAAAAGAAGCAGTCCAACTCTGACGGAGAACCAATAACATTACAAATTAACCCAAAAAATAAAAAAAGTTTTTCTCTAATAAAACGTTGCAAAATCTTCGCAATCATATAAGCAAGTTAGTGCAACCACATTGCCTGCCAGTGACAAACGCTGACCAAAAAATAAAAACCTAATTCAAGTGCCGCCCACAGCTCGACCTAGACAACCACGAGAAGATGTCGCAGCACGTGCACGATCTCGCCGTCTTTGAACGCAGACTGCGACCAATTTACGGTGAGAAGCATCCATATGCGAGTGTCCCACCTTTTCACCAATTAAAATTCTTTAGAAAATTTATCTATTCTATTTTAGAAACAATTGCGTGTGTTTAGTGTTGACAAACGATCGAGTTTTATTGTTTCTATAGTACTATAAATGTCTGAAAATACTGAACATTTGCTATAGCACGAGTACCTTTATCCATTTTTATAAACATGCTAGATAAAATACAAAATGGTTATAAATATATTTACAAAACAAATATAGCTGCTCGTATACCTACCTACCTATAGAATTCATGAATTTAGTCTCAAAAAAATTTTAAATTTTAGCAACGAATTTTAACAAATAATCGCAAACCCTATCGTAAATTACTGTATATACTATTCAATAACAACAATAGTGTGAATATAATTTCATCGTTTCTTTATGTGTTACAGATAATTTGGAAGTAGGTAACAATCGCAAAGCTTTACAGGAAACCGAAAAGCTGTTAAAGAAGCAACCAACTCTGTTGTGTGCACGCGCTCTCAAGGGCTTAGCATTGTTGCGCCTGGGACGTGTAGAAGAGAGTAATGGTCTCTTGAAGGCAGTTGCCGATGAGAAGCCCTTTGATGATTCTACATTACAAGTTCTTTCTTTCTGCTACAAAGAATTGGAACAACGTGAGTAAAGTCCTTTCATCGTTATACCTGAAATTATTAATAAATTGGCCTAGACAAAGAATGCTTTGCTTTTTAATGAGCATATTTGTTCATATACTTACACATATTTTGAATAAACAGTTTTGCAAACTTTTTATGCCTGGCTGAACAATTGGCAGGAGAAACTGCCTATTAATAGACTAACTAAATAATATGCAAATTTGATTACAATTTTGAATTGGAAGGTGCCCCACGCTGACCACGCTAGTAAAGAGCAAAACTATAAATTAAATCATTAGTTATATTTCGCGTTTAATTGAAATACGAGTATATTTGACTGGACTTTTTCATTTCAGTGGATAAAATTGTTGATCTTTACAATAATGCTGCTAAGCAATCGCCTGGAAATGAGGAAATACTCGCCCATCTCTTCATATCGTATGTACGCATGGAAGACTTCAAGTCACAGCAATCGGTCGCGCTGCAACTATACAAGGCACAACCCAAAAACGCCTACTATTTTTGGGCAGTCATGAGTGTTGTTCTTCAAGTCAGTATTTTAATTAAAATTAAGTTAAAATATGTGCTTAGTTTCAATTAAAAAAATCTCTTAAATAGTTATTTAAATTTGATATATCTACTATTCTGGAAAATAAATTGAAATTTCGAAATTCCACTTAGCACAACAATATCCTCTGACAACATTCTGATTATATAAGATCCAATTAAATACAATATATCGCTATTATTTTCAGGGCATTCGTGGACCTGAAAGCAAAAACCCAGATAAGCGAAAAATCTTCTTATCGCTAGCTCAACGCATGGTCGATAAACTCATATCCGAGAATAAACTGGAAGCTGAACAGGAGGTGCTTCTGTATCTTCACATACTCGATCTGCAATCGAAATACAAAGAGGAGCTGGATTTTCTCAATGGCAGCGTTTGTGAAAAACTCTATCCTGGAGCACCGATATATATGAAAATAAATCTCCTAAAAAAACTGGAAATGTGGCAGGAAATCAATGAGCTATTAAAAGAGCTACTTAGAGATGAGTGTGTTTATTTGCAATTATACATATTTAATTGCATGTTTTACCTTGTGATTATTACGCAGCCGTGATCGTTGGGATTACTACCAGGACTATTTGAGCAGTTGTTTTGAATTGTTAAAGCTAAAGCAAACGCATCAGGAGGAAAATAGCTTTGAACCTAATGATTCAGCAAATATAAACATTCTAGATGATTGTTACCAGTTTCTTTGTGAAGTGCATTCGATTGCTTTTATTTAAGAATAATTAAAATTCTATCGTTTTTCTTGTTTTCAGCTTGTCGAGTCTGCTGATAGGAAAGTACGTGGACCTTATTTGGCACGCATTGAACTACATAAACGAATGCGTGCTAATAATCTAAATGCCACGGAACTTTTAGGCGATTTCTGTGAATTGATTACCGAATATTTTCACTTATTTGGTGACAAATCATGTTGTACACATGATATCACACTCTTCCTAACATCCATTAACTTAGAAGAACGCCAAGAGCTAGCAGATAAACTGTTGTTGGAAAGTGGCATCACCTCCACAGCGTTACCAAAAAATGTATGAACATGTGAGATACTCAAATTTAATTCACTTAATCTTGGTTTTTATTAAGTGAAATACATTCAATCATATAACATAAATGGTTTTAGAAACAACAAATGCAAAAGCATATTTGTGCGTTGCAAATCTCACGCATCTGTGGCTCTCATATCAACTTGGAACCAGATCATTTATTGGCGCTGTATACAACTCTCAAGTTACACTACGAGCACGGATATGGCGCATTTGGCAAGAAACTCTTACACACAGATATGGGCCCTTCGGATCCATACGCTTTGCTTGCAGGTAATCAATTTAAATCTTCATTCCCACAGGTTCATATTTTTCACATTAAAATTTTGCATATTGTACAGCTAACGTTATGTATGATGTAAGTTTGAAGGAGCAGAATTCGGATTATTTATTCGAGGCACTCTGCTTGCTGCAGTACGTTTTACGCAACAGCCCCAGTAACTTCCACGTTAAGTTGTTGAGCTTAAAGATCTTCCACATATTCGGATGCATTCTGGGTGCTCAGGAAATGTACGACTATTTAGATATCAAACAAATACAATTAGATTCAATGGGTTACGTTCACTGTAATTTACTGCCGTTGAGTGGACGTTATGCACTGTCGCGCAGTGTTTTTGATGCGACACTGAAATTCTTCACAAGCAGCTACAAGGAGCGCCTGGAAAATATTGCTTTGACATATCGTTTCTGCACTTTTTCGAAGTTGGAAGAGTTCATGAATTTCAAAGATCGTCTCACAAATAGTTTGCACTATGTGACTATTTCGGTGGAGGCGCAGCTCTGCGATTTGGTTACGCTTTACGGAAACATACAACAAAATCTAACCACCTACGCCGCCATGAGTATTGAACCTGCCGATGATCGCATTTCTTGGCATGAGCTCTCTGACAATCGCGATTTATCAGCCATTGTTCGTTGGGATCCTGTTCATTTGGTGAGTATAGAAGAAGAACGGCAGGAATCATTCGATCAGGAAGTGGAAGCACTGCAGGTGCGCTCATTAATTCTGCGTTTAGTAGCCTCATTTTTGGATCTCTTCCACACACCTTCGACTCAAGAATTTGAGCAGGTGGGCAAGGAGAGTAGAACACCGAATGCTAAACAAATGAACAACGAAGTGCACGTGAAAGAAACAGAAACAATTAAAATGCTAAGGGACTCTTGGGTAGAACTGTTCCAACACTTACGCCGAATGAACTACAAACCATATGAAAATACATTTTTAATAAATTTGTTACCTTCGCGTTTGCACCTTCTGTTGCAGCTGCCTTATGAGAAGTTTTTCTCAGATTTGGCACAAATGATGCTGGACCTTTACTCAGGGGCTAGCAATCTATCGGTACAATGCAAAGTAGTGAGCGATAATGTGGTCAACGTAATGGAAATTTGCTTGAACGCCGTGAAAGAAAGCAATGCAGCAGGCGAGACCGGTTTGTGGCGCCGCAGAGAATGGCAGAATAAAATAGCTGCTACTTTAGAGGTGAACAAATTAAAAAACCCCATAATTGTTGGAATGCAATTTCGTTAATCGAATATTTCTTCAACTTTTAGATGCTCTCACTTTATGCGTTCGTATTGTCGGTGGCTTTTAACAAGCTTCATAATCTAGTAAAAACCAAACCAAAAAAGAAAACCACCGAAACAGAGCAAAATAGCCAAATGATCAATGAAAAGGAACGTGTTCAACTGTTGGTAGAGCTGATGCGACATTTAAAACAGAAACTCTTAATTTGTGAAAATGCAATCCGTGAGTTTAGCAGGTTTGTCTCGGTGTGGTTTTTACATTTACAATCTTATCTTCCAGAAAAGTGGAAGAGTCCTACTTTACCTAAAGAGTTAAGCTCATTCATGTCGGACATGTCTTTGAAGCCCGAAGTTGAAACCACTCTCATTAGTGAAGTTTCATCAATATTCAAAGTGTCGCACGAATTCTTGGTAACTGATTTACAAAATCTTATTAAGGATAAAATTCGTATGGTAGGCAAGTGAAACACAGCGCAGCGATAGCGTGGTATCGATTTTAGCCGATTTTTTTCTGTGCTAATTGTGCAGCAGCAATAGAAACGATTTTCATCCAACGTTAATCAGCGATTAAATAATAGTTACCAAATCACCAACAATATTTTTTGTTATTTAATTTTTAAAATAGAATGTTGCAGTTTTAACTACTACTTAACTTTTATAGTTTTCAATTATGGTAACATTTTTAATATTAATTCCTTTATATTAAGATTTAAAATTACTAATCATCAATTTTTTTATAGTTCAAATCAAGCTCTCATGATAAAGTTAATAATTTGTGTCAAGATTTGGTTTAAGATAAATTTTAGCTATAAAATATTCCAATGAAACTTTTAAACTTAAAATAAAGCAAATGTGCTCGACTGCAACGCATTCGATAAACGGAAAGAAATTATTATTTTTACAAATGAAAAACAAAACCAGGATGACTGAGTTGGGCTAGTTTTGGATAAAAGATATTAAGCTAACATAGATGAAAAGATATATATTATTTTTATTTTTTTCCCCAATTTTCCCAAACACTGAAAACATTATGTAAATGTATGTTTGTTATATGCTCGATGTATTCCATGCATATTTTATAATATAATGACCAGCTAAGCCAGAATCATAACTGGATGTGCGAAATGCATAACAAAGTGTTCGACTATATTGCGTATGCAGCTTGCTATTAATCTGGTGATTGTGGTTTGTGTTTCGGCACCTCGGATCACAATATTTTGGTAGTTCTGCAAAGTCGTTAGGTTCATTCATCTCCTTTGAATTCTTGCTATACTGAACTAATCAACAACAGCCTTTCAACTTCGGGTGTAACGCAACTGACTTAACTTTTTTGTTTTTACTATTGTATTATAAATATTTACATTTTTATTATTAGTAATCTATTTGTTTGTATTACTAATATTTATAATTACAATAGTAATTAAATTTTGTTCACTAGTTATTATTCATCGCCATATGACTGTTCCGAGACTCGTTTTATTTGTTTAAGCAAAAGTTTAGAACGTGGGTCACCTTGATGCTGGAGTGTTTCTAAGTGAGCGCGCAAGTGATGCGCGCGCGAGAAACGCTTATCGCAGATGCCGCATCTAATTTGAGCGAAAAATAATAACCATGTTTAAAAAAGTCGTAAAAGCTGGATATGAATTTACATAAATGGTCTCTCTCCGGTATGAGTCAGCATGTGCACTTTTAAGACGTTAGAATACGTGAAGCTCTTGCCGCATGTGTCGCATGTATATGGACGTTCATTGCGGTGTATTCTAGGAAGAAAATGTTTTTTAGAAATTGCTAATTTGAAGACATTGACATCCAATAGAATACCTCTCATGCTTGACCATTGTTGAGCGATCGGCAAAACTTCTGTTACAATATTGACAATTATAGGGCCGTGCGCCTGTATGTTTGCGAATGTGTCTCGTCAATTGAAAATTGAGATGAAATGCCTTTTGACAAATTCTGAAATGTGCAAATGATGTGTAATAATTGATTTCGCTCACTAATTATAGTTATATTATGTATATAATAAAAGTGATAGGTCAAGCTTGAAGAAAGTTACACTAAGAATGGATAAATCGGTTAGTATCTGCAATGGCCATTATAAAAACTATTTTTCATGGTATCAATAGATCGCGGTAATTCTTATTTCCATACTCACTCGCATTCGAATGGTTTTTCATTTCGATGCCGTCGCATATGAGCATCTAGAGCGTATTTCCTGTTGTAGGTATTACCGCATACGTCGCAGATATGTATTTGTTTTTCATGCTTCAGAAACCGATGTGATTTCACACGTATAACTGCCGCCCCATCCGAAGAAATATCCAACGTTTTTTGAGTACAGCGATCCAAAGCGTTTCGAGAGGAGCGATCCAAGGCCATTCGAGAGGAGCGATCCAAAGCTTTTCGAGAGGAACAATTTGAACGGCGCAATATTTCTGATGTCGGAGAGATCTTTCGATCAACAGCAGCAAAACGCTGCTGTTCATTTTCATTATCGTTCATCATATCGGAATATTCATCAATTTCCTCATAATTGAAAGCAGTCTGCGATTCATCGATATCGTGTCCCGCCTGCTGTAGGACTTGCGCCACTGAATTGCTAGGCTCTGGATTGCAGTCAAGCAAATACTCAACCTCACCGTCATCACCATAAACGTCTTTATCAAAATCGGCCACATCAGAGTGACGTGAAGTTTGGCAAAATTCACGCAGGTATTTATCAGAACTTTTGCATATTGTACGGAATTTGTATGCGATGTTAAGAAAAACATTGCATCTCTTGCATATCTTATTCGGTAGTTCAGGATTTGTAAGAACCTATGAATAAAAAATTAATTTTACAACACAAATCAATTGTAACTAAAATTGATTTTTAATTGCACACCTCTATTCCGCCACATCTTTCGATTCTATGATATAGTATCTCGTTTACTCCATCTTTACCAATAATTGGTTCGTAAATAGAAGACATGTCATCATTGGTGTTTTGTAAACAAATGCGGCATATATTAAAAGAAATTTCCAATCTCATTTTGTAGCTTTAAGAGTAGTAAAATTCCGACTGTACATAATTTTTTTTTAAATTCAACCAACGCATAAAAATAAACGAGTTAAGTTAACACACATCACATCAAAAACTAAGTGGATACAGGGTGACCACGATTATTTTCCAATTGAAAACGAAGTTCGAAATCTCCAAAAACCTTGTTTGGAGTGGTACCGTGGAGAGTCAGTATAGCGTTAGCGTTGCATAAAAAACCATTCGCCTTGGCGACACTATTATGCTTTCGAAACCGTTCCTATTCTGGTTTCTTGAAACAATCGTTATCACATTTCTCGTTTCATTTATTTATCACAAACTAAACAAGAACACGCGTGCGACTAACAATCCGCAAAACAAAGTCGCAATTCGTTTGTTTGACAACACTTTCTTGTTTGCGTGAAGAGAAACAGTCTCGATTTTTACTTCAAGCATTCTCTACACTTGAAACCAGAGCATTCTCACCAAAACACTGAATGAAACTTTTTCAAAAGCAAATACGTGTAGCCAAGCCCATAATGCAGAATACAACACGATACAATAAGAAATCGCAATAATTATTTAAGCTGCTTGTTTCTCTCTTGAATACGAAGTTTGTTTCTTTCAGGCATACGGAGTGCCGAATTTCGCGCAGTGTGTATTCGTAAACTAAATGCACATATCTGATTCGCAATCGCCACGAAGAGTTCGAATTAATGGAACAAATGAGATTAATATTACGCCACGTTTGAAACATTATGCAATGAAGTTGGATGCGATGTACAGTTTAGCGAAATACACCTCGCCGTTCTTTCAATAAACTGGATATCTAGTTCATTAAAAAAACCCAGCTAGTAATGGCAAGAAGTTTGTTAATTTTCAAAAATTACTAGTTCTGTAGGTCGGTCTGAGCCAAACTCTGCCAAATATGTTAATTTAATTAACAATTCTTTTCTATTCTAAAAAATTCTAAAAATCTTATATTGCGTTGGGGTAAATGGAGAATATTTTTAATCCCTTTCTGGCGGTATCTAGACTAGTCCGATATGTGCTGTAGTTTATGAGATATACTCTTAATTTCAAAGTTTCAAGTGCTATAAAACCGGAACCGGAAGTCCCACCCATATTTGGGGTTGTTGTTGGGGTCAGCGCCAAAAACAACAACAAGATTGGCCAGTTTGTACGGTCCCCGATTTGATCCGCGTTTTTTACCGAACTACACAGGTCTCCATTGTCTTTCAATTTTATTTGTTGACGTTATTTGGAATGCTTGATGAAATGAGGAAAATCTTAATAGTTCTTTATAAGCCATATAGATACCTGGGTAAGTGTCAGTTGTATGGCGAAGATATACACTTCATTAAAATAACACAGCTAACATTATTACAATAATTTCAATTAATTTTTCGTAATCCATAATGATATTTTTATTCAAACATTCATTATTAATTAACCTTCGATTAATCTTTGAAGCAGAAGCGTTCGCTAAACAACTGTAGGACTTTCACTGACAAATCCCTTTTCCCGTGAGAATATCCGTGAGGGTATTTTATGGCCGCAGCAATCAGTTCAATACTTTGACAGTAACGTATGCATCGAAGAACACAGCGTACTCTATGGGCTTGAGCCTTTCATAGAGCAAATGAAATTGCCAACCATTTACATTATAATTTCATTTCTTTTAAAATTTAAATAAATTTATTCTATTGAATCAATGGAATCCTTGGATGACAACAAATGGGCTATTTGTCGCATTTGCCTTAGGAATTGCTCCGATAAGATGCACAAAATTTTTACTGAAGAAGCGGAGGTTGAAGATTTAGTTGGAAAAATTCGTGAGTGCGGCGGCATTACAGTAAGTTGTCATTGTATTTATGTTTTAAATCTACCTAATTCTATATTTTAGCTGGACAACTTCGACCAACTACCAGATAGTATTTGCTGTAAATGCCTGCTCCTACTCCAGTTGGCCTACAAGTTTCGCACTCTTTGCCAGAAATCACATCAGCAGCTCTTGAATCTGTCTGACGTGACTTCTGAAGGGATTGAGGAATATGTGACGACCAATAATGGAAAGGTAGCTTTGGCTGTGAAACTAGAAGTTGAATCCACAGAAGAGGAAGATAATGAGGTTTTGGATTATATTATAGAGAGTGTTGGCAGCGACGAAATGGACGCTGAAGCAATTGATGACATTAAGGTGCTGGAAGCAGTATGTAAAAACCATGGAGACTGATGGTCATTAAATTGTTATATTTCCAGTATATAGACCTGGCGGAATCTAGGCAAAATGATGATGTCGAATATCTTCTGCAGGATGAAATCGAGAATATCGTGATTTCTGATCAGAGCAATATGGGAGAGTCTAAGATAGAACTTAACCATAATGAAAGCCCATTCTATTTCGTAGACGATGCTGATACTGATGAAGTGGCCATCGCCGATAATGAGGTGAAAAATAGTGTAACAATAGTTAAGCAAAGGAAGCGAAAACGTGCTGGTGTTTCGGGGTCAGTTGAGTCAAAATTAAGAAATGAGCAAAAACATAGAAGAGTCCGGAAAACGAAAAAAAGTGCGAACCAGATTTTAACAATTTCAGAAAATGAATTTGCAAACTTTATTTGTTTTGATTGTGGTAACATTTATAGCGAGCGATATAAGTTGACTTTACATTCAAAGATTCACAACAAGGAGAAGCCGCATGAGTGCGAGTATGTATATTTTTTAATATGTACTGCTTTTATTAATCAAAATTGAAATTACAATTTCGTAGAATATGTCATAAACGCTTCGCTCAAACACCGCAGTTATCGAGGCACATGAATTCTCACACTGGTAGCCGGCCATACAAATGTAAATTCTGTACCTCGAGCTTTGCGGATCCATCCACATGCATTAAGCATGAGCGGTGCGTATTTCAATATTTCTTTATTTAAGTCGAATTATTTGTACTTATGTACATTATTATTATTATACATTAACTCTAAATGACACTACTCAGGATTCATACCAATGAACGTCCATACAAGTGTGATACTTGTAACAAAGCATTTTCCTATTCGAACGTTCTCAAGGTACACATAATGACACATACTGGCGAAAAGCCGTTCAGGTTAGGTTTTTTCAAATTTTGCCTCTTTATTTAGTTTTACCAGTTTACATTTTTACAGTTGCGAGTATTGTGAAAAGAAATTTGCTCAACTGCATCATAAGAAAGCTCATGAACGCACACACAACGGGCGACCGGTACAAAAAATGTAGCTAGATTTAGAATCGATTAATTACGATTAAATACATCTTATAAAAGATATTCATACTTGTATGAAATCTAATATGTATAAATAATGAGTCAATATTATTAATAATAAACATTTGATGTTGGCTTCATTGTACCATGTACCAATCATGAATACAGCTTGTCATACTGGGCGAAGATAGGAATCTTCTCCGACAGTCAGTCTGTCATCAAGGCTTTAATAGCTTTGGAAACCAAATGAAAGCAGTGCAAAGAGGAACTGGAACTCCCCAAATCCCTACCCATTTCGGGTCAGTTAAGGAGAACATTCGAAAGCAACACCTGAATATGACTCCGTAAGATGGAAGGGATTCTTAGGCAAAATATCACAACTCTGGCGCTCCTACGATCTAGGGAAGCCTACCTATCTTCTGTACAGGGACAGGATGCTTCCAGATTAATCGCAGTGTTGACCAGCAAGTGGCTGATAGGGAGACACACTGAAAGATAATCCATTATGCCACAGCTTCAGGGAAATGAATCACGGTAGAGCATTACTTCTGCAGATATCCAGCTTTATCACGCAGCAGAATAAATTTCCTGGGGAATCTAATTTTGATAATCTGGGGAACATTTCAACAAAATGCTCTTGATGTTTTTAAACACGACGGCTGGCTATAACTAACAGTTAATCCTCCTCGCCACTTTCCTGCTGAATTTAGTTTTTGTTGTCTTAAGACGCACAACGGTGCTACTTAGGATCTGCCCAAGGGTTCTCAGGGTACCGATGCCACTTTGACTAATATGGTTATACGGTTCTGTGGGGCATAGACGGTGTACTCGGTTTACAGCAGATGTTTATCGTTCTGATAGCACCACCTATTCTAACACCGCCAACAATTTCGTCCATTTTGAAACAGCTACATATGTTGATATGTTTTGCATTGTGAATAGAATCGCGTAGTGAAATAGTAACAAAAGAGGTTGGAGTGCGGCAGATACTACAATAGCAAGAGCAGCAGCAATTTGTTCGGTAGGTTTAGCGTTATTTTGTGCCGATGGATGATCTTTGCTATTTTACCAATCTTTTTAGTTTAGATTTGTATTTTTTGTTAGTATTTTGCAGTTAGGGGAAGGAATGTTGACTGAGATGTCATTCCGTCAGAATCAGAGATAATTATCTCTGGTCAGAATTATTAGATTTAGATGAAAACAGTTCACCCGATTCCAAGGGTGTTAGTGTGAAATAGTTTCCTCTTTCATTGCTTTCAACTTTCAATTTAGATTTCCAGCTGTAGGATTGTCATTTTGAACAAGTGTTCCTAATTAGTCTGGATTATCATCGGAACTAAACAATCTAGGGTACCAAATTTTTAGATAACACTCATATAAAATACCCTCTTCAAGATATTTCATTTATCTATAAACCATAATTGAATGTACATCTCGAATGAAAGAATTTCTCCTGCAAATTTCCTTCTAACTCTGTCGAGTGTTTTATTTTATATACATAAAATATATAATAATTATATACATATATAATTTTATATTATTTTTATATATAATTATAAAAATTTTAACTATTGTAAATTGCAATTTACATACATATATTAAAATTCTATTATTAAAAATTAAATTAAAACTTAAATCGAACGGGAAAATCGATAATAATAAAAAATATTGCCGTTCTCTATATTTTTATGTGTTATATGTGCCTTTTAATATCATACAATATTCAACGATTTACTTCAAACTTTGCGAATAAAAATATGAAATGTCTTAAATAAAACATACACCATTTTTAATCAAATTAATAAAACGCCATAAAAAACTAACAAATTAAACAAAATAAAAAATATTATAAAGTTATATATATATTTAGAATTAAAGTTAAAAATGTGTATATGATTAATTTGTTTTGTATTTCTTTAGTAAATATAAAGAATATTTTCAATTTTACTACTGTTATGACAAATTTTAAAAAATTAATGACAGCCACAATAAGACGTCATAGGCACCACCATTTTAACTTCTAAGATACATTGCTCATCTACACTGAGTGTCATATTGACGTTTGTCAAGAGAGAAACATCGGTGTAATTTGCGAAGTGCATCGACGCTACCACCAGGAAAGAAACATTAAATTGCAAAAATTAAATACTACTGCGATAATGAAACCAAAAGGAATGGAAAAATGGATTGTTTGCCGAATATGCTTGCAGCAACCTTCAACTGGATTACAGCCCATATTTGACCATAGTGAAGAAAAAGACTTGACGGAAATGATACTTGAATGCGGAGGAGTGCCCGTGAGTTTCCTATTCCCTACTTTTTCTATTAGATTGATTTGTACACAATTATGTTTCTGTTTGGTTTTATAGATTAAAAAGTACGATCATTATCCCGATAAAATATGCACTAAGTGCTTCAAATACCTGAAAGTTGCTCACAAATTCCGCGTTACATGTCAGCGTTCGCACAAACATCTGAGCAGATTCATTGCACCCGTTGTTGTAGATCCTGAGGAACAGCTCATAGCGCTTGAGGATGATGATGGCATTGAAGAGCTGGAGTTAAAGGTGGAACCTAAGGATGTAAAACAAGAATTTAGCGATGGCGAAGAAATTGTGGATGTCTTTAATGCTTTAGATGATTCTAACGAATTTGTATATTTGGAGAGCATAAATGTTAGTTAAACAAACCCCGAAAATTATTGTACTGGTTATTTTAGCTTCTTTATCTTTTGGTCTGCAGGAAGAAGTTGGAAACGAAGATGCCGAATATCTAGATGAAATAGAACAAGAACTATTAGATGCTGACGATGATGAGTATTTGCCTCATAAAAAGACTTCTCCACGTAAGTATGTTAAGCGTAAAACAATACGCAATATGTATGTGAAAAAAGAAAAGCCCAAAAAATCGTCAGCCAAATCTAAGGCGCAGAAAGAAACCTCATTTATTTGCGATGTATGTGGAAATATTTACCCGTCGAAAGGACGTCTCAATGAACATATTAAACTGCATAGGGGCATCAAACCCTACGATTGCGAGTAAGTGTGTGTATGTTATTCCATAGAAGGATATTAAGATTAAATAATTTTTTGTAGAATTTGTGGTCATCGGTTTGCTCAAACGCAACAATTATCCCGTCATATGAACACACACACCGGCCAACGTCCATTTAAATGTAATTATTGTCCAGCTGCTTTTGCAGACCTGTCCACGAGAAATAAACATCATCGGTAGATTGGCCAGCATTATAATTGTAGTAGTTGATTCTCAGTAGCGCTTTTTTCACAGGATTCACACTAATGAGCGGCCCTATTGTTGTGATACGTGTGGCAAAACCTTCACCTACACGAACACTTTGAAAATTCACAAGATGATTCATACTGGCGAAAAACCTCATGTGTAAGTACGGCATATATTTATATCGTTCTTTTGCACCAGAACTATATTATATCTATATATATATAATATTAATTCTAATTACAGCTGTGAAGTCTGTGGTAAAGGTTTCCCACAATCCTACAAGCTACGTAATCACATGCTCACACATGAGAAGAAATCCGTACAAGAGACCAAAGTGTATGTGGAATCAATGGAGGAAGATGATGATGAGCACCATGATTCAATTCAACTATTAGAAATGTAATGATGAGATAAAATTTTTCTGAAGACATCCTTATGTTAAATGTTTATTTAACGTAGTAAATATATCTGAGATACACATAAATGTAGAAGTTATATCGAAGAAACAATTTGGCAACATGGAATATATAGTATTTTTGGAATTACCAGATTCCGTGTTAATACTATATCTGTGGCCACAAACCGCAACCGCCAAACTCGAGTTCGAACGGAAATGAGTTATTGCCACTATTAAGTTGAGCCAAAATTGAGCTTATTCAAATCTAATTTCAATATTATTTTATATTTGTAGCAATTTTCTTACAGAAGTTTTTCTATTAAAACTATTCAGTAGTCCAAAGCTTCGTCGATGATGTCTTGCGAGACAATTCGTATTTGTCGTCAGCAATTTCCCATTAACGACATGTTTAGGGACATTGTCTTGCAAATTGTCCGCTGAGGACAGTTGCAAGACAATGTCCTGCAGGTTGTCGTGCAAACGATTATAACCCGAATTCTACGCCTAGTGGCCCGAATTAAAATTAATAAGTGCGTACGAATTCTCATACAATATAATAAACAAGACTACATTGTCGTACGTTGTCGTCGAGGAAAAAAAACGACAATTCTATGAAAATGTCGGTGATCACCATAATGTTGCATACGTTCTCAACGACGGGTCTATGTTGCGCACGATTCGTTGAGGATGTCTTGGAAACAAGAGCTACTGGGTACATAGCCTAAGTTCTCTTAAAATTACTACATCGATACT
This sequence comes from Myopa testacea, assembly GCA_949629155.1. Taxonomy (NCBI): domain Eukaryota; kingdom Metazoa; phylum Arthropoda; class Insecta; order Diptera; family Conopidae; genus Myopa; species Myopa testacea. The sequence continues at coordinate 46,327,023 of OX451345.1, read as the reverse complement.
CATGTACATTATTACATAATTTTTTTTGACATTACATTGTTCTTAAGTCAATAAGTGTAAAATGCGGTAAATTCTGCAAAACAATATTTAATAAACTTTAAATAATTCTCCTGAAAAGTAAGCAAACCGAGTTGCACTGTTAGGGCTTGTGGCTATTGAAAAATATACCTTACAGATTATATATTTAAGCTCAATCAAGCCTACATATAGGATTTTTTAAAAATACTACCTGTGCCCCTTAGTTGTCCCATAAAATAAATTAAATCAGTCAATCAATCAATAGCAACGAGTACATATGTATCATGATGCTTGTTGATAATAGTTTCTGTGCATCTTGTATAGGCGAATTCAATTACATACCGTTAGAAAGAAAAAATTATAGGCTTTCAAGGTTATGGTTGCGATTTCAGGGATCCATCAGCTATTATTTTAAAATGTTTTCAGTTATTAAAATGCGAAAGTTTAATTCTTTTCAATTCTTTGAACATACTCGTATACGCGTAATCATGTTTTCTATCCAAAAATTATAGAAAATAATATTAAACATTCTGGTTTAGTTATGTTTTGACAAGCGAACGTGACGTCACGCACGTAGAATTTTCCTCCTTTTTTATTCCGAGTGATGTTATTATGATGTCACGTTCGCATGTCAAAACATAACTATGCTGGCCTTAATACATAATTGACCTTGTTTTCTATAATTCCTGGTCATCAAACATAGCTAAATGTTTCAGAAAGATAGAAAGGAATATTTATTTTTTTTGTGCTGGTAGTATGGAAATCAGAAATTTTTAAATGTCAGTTGAAACATTATTTTTGTTATTAAATTCTTATTTTATATTTTTACGAATGTTAATGTGAAAAGTAAAGTAAATTTTAATAAAAGTACGTTTTTGCGTATGAAGATACGTTTTTCTCTTAATTCGAGGTATACCTTTTGTAGTAATGGTAGTACTACAACTCTGTTGGGTTTCTTTTTATTGTGGCTGTGTTTTCTATTAAAAATAAAAATCTGGAATTCTTTAATAATAATAATGGAAACGATTTTCTTGCCCGTAAAGGATATCTGTTTAATATGTTTGTTGGAGTCCAATACAAAACTACAGCCGATAAGTGGTGCGAATGCGGAAGACCTGACGCTAACGATTGAAGAATGTGCAGGAATAAAGGTAAACAACAGCTTTGAATAACATTGGCTTGGTGACTACTTATCTTCCTACTAGATACCAAAAGAGGCCTACTATCCTGATAAGATCTGTTCTAAATGCTACGCATACCTAAAAGTTGCCTACAAGTTCCGTGTCACCTGCAGACGTTCTCTGGAAGAGTTGCAACGAAGGGTGAAACAGGAGATCAAATTAGAAGAACATCATTCTTTTGAAAATATGATTCTAATAAATGACGAAAGTGTATGTGTTGCATGAGCTTAGTAAAGCAATTTCTATGCTTTCAATTTCTATTTCGTTTCTGATGCTATAACGTTAAGAGTTTTTCGTTTCTCTTATGATTTCTCTTACAGCAAGGTTTTGCTGAGCACCCTGAGGACAACGGTGATAAAAACCATCTGGATGAAGCGGAGGAAGATATCTTCGAATTCGCACATGAAACGCTTCAGATAGAAGTTGAACCAATAAAATCAACTACTAAAAGAAAGTACAGAAAGCAGGCAAAAGAAAGCATTCTGAATAATGATTCGGAGAAAACACAGCAGCCAAAAAAGCGTGGGAGGAAGCGAAAGTCGAAGCCGCTGGAAGTTTTAGAAACTAACTTCAAAGTAGTAGATCAATTTAGTGACGAGCTGCACGTTCGAAGTACCAGCAGAAAACCAAAGACAAAGGATTTATTAATATGCCATGAATGTGGCAACAAATATGATAACAAGCAGCGTCTGCATGCACATCTAAAGCAACACAAATCCCTCATGGAACGTGAGAACGAATGCGAGTAAGTTATGAGGATTGAGACGTCCACAAATGTTCTCAAATTTAAAGTGTTTTTTTGTAGAATTTGTGGAAAGCGTTTCATCACCGCCAGGCATTTACAAATTCATATGAATACACACACAGGCAATCGTCCCTATAAATGTAAATATTGTCCATCAGCATTTGGAGATCCCTCGTCGCGTATTAAACATGAACAGTAAGTTTTTCAAAAATTATTATTGTCTCGTGAAACAGGTACAGATTTAGAAAATAAATCCATATTATATAAACTTTCAGCGCTCATGATAATATCAGAGCCTACAAATGCGATATTTGTGATAAGACCTTTACGTATAGTTACGCATTAACTAAGCACCAAAGGATACACACCGGCGAAAAACCATATGGGTTCGTAGAAACCATAGCTTATATAGAGTTTGTGATTGCAATATTTTTCACCATCTTTACTTTTCCGTTTGCTGTAGGTGCACATATTGCCAAAAACGCTTTATTCAAAAGCATCATCAAAAAGCTCACGAATTAACACACGCCAAACAATTTGCAAGAGAGCTAAAACAAGCTGCATAGCCCATTCTGACTGTTATATTTGTCATAAATAAAGATTTTAAGGTGTCGTATATACAATTATATATTTATTTATTATCCAACGTGGAGTTGAAGCATGGCAAAGGCTGTAGGCTAAAGATATAAATATCATGCTTGCGTATTTAAATATTATGGACACAGGAAATATAGAACCTGTTCAAGAGTTTTTGGTTTTCTATCTGTATAAATCTATTAAAAAATAGAAACAAAAAAACCAAAGAGAAAAATAACATAAAATTAATAAGTGCTTCTCCGATCCCCATGGTAGTTTGTGTTCTTTAATTATCTCTTAAATGATATAAGGCTGGTTCTTTCATATCAAAAAATATATTTGAATTCGACATCACAATATAAATTTCGGCCACACGTTCTTCCCTCTTAAGCATTCAATAATTTTGCGTGATATGATATGTGCTCAGCAATGAATGTGGAAATATAAAAGTAGCTATGATCATAACCATCGCGATGCTTGTATATCGTTTGCAGATAATCGTTCCCATCGGCAATCTTCAATAGATTATCTGGTAATAACTGTTTCTGCTTGAGGAAATCATCACTACTGCCTTGATCGATAAACAGCTCCAATGGCATTCCAACATACGATTTTGCTAAATGGGTAGCATCCCATTTTTTCCATTCCTCTTGATCTTGGCCAAGGTAACCGCTCAGGGCCTTTTTACCCCAAGCACATTCCATAGGATTAGCTATGGGCGCGAATGCTGAAACTGATTGATACAAAGCAGGATTCTTTAGAGCACATATTAGCGCTCCATGCCCACCCATGCTGTGTCCAAAGATGCCCTTCTTGTTGGTCAACACTGGTAGGTTATTATTAATCAGCGAAATCAACTCATTTGTTACGTACGAGTACATGCGGTAGTTCGTCGACCAGGGATCCTCAGTTGCGTCCACATAAAAGCCTGCACCCGATCCAAAATCATAGGAATCATCCTGACCAGGTATCTCGATGTTACGAGGTGATGTGTCTGGGTTTACAACAACAAGGCCATGTTTCGAAGCATACTGCTGCATGCCTGACTTTTGTATGAAGTTTTCGTGTGTACAGGTGAGTCCACTGAGATAGTACAGAACTGGACATTCGATGTTGTTCTCTATAAAAGCAGGTGGCATGTAGACACCAAATTTCATCTCGCATCTCAACACTTTAGAGACATGAGAGTAGACACGCTGTTCCCCCTCGAAGCATTTTACAGCTGATAACAACTTTAGCGACATATTCAAGCTGCAATACATAATATTTATTAAACCTTTCGAGTAGGTTGATTTTTAATGCATTTACCAAATTTTTTAATAATGCAAATGCAGTTCAACAGCTTATAAGATCTGCGGTTTTAGAAATAAAGAAAATAAATTAATTTTAAATTAAATCAAACAGTGACGTTAGTGATGATGAATTGAACACGTCAGAAGTGATTCGAATTGTTTTGATTTGTTGACATTTATTCATTAATTCATCATTAATATTATTCATTAATTGAGAGATAACGAAATCACTACAAAAACTATTACTACTACCAGAAATATATTTGCTAAAGTGACCCGGTTTGTGGCAAGAATGATAGAAAAGATTACAGAGCATCTCAGACAGACAGATTATCTCTGTCTCAGATTAGTCTTGCTTTTTTATTAGTATGGAGTTATTCATTGTAAAACCGTCATGACGTTCTAATGACGTCACTCTCGGAAGCAAAAAGCATTAGGGCATCGCACATGTTATAAATGTGAAACTTAACATGCGGTGGGAGTAGTTTCACGCATTGATAAGAATTTATATTAAGTTTAATATCTTAATAACATTTATAAAATGCTTGTTCGTTGCCCGACTTTGCTGGGCCGTCTTCTGTTTACCACATTCCTTACACCATCTTCCCTCTTCTAAATGCTTTAGCATAGAGAATTCCTAAAGTACTACTTTATATTCTTTACATTTTTTTTTCGATTTTAATTCTTTCGTTATATTAAAAATGTTTTTTTATAAATATAATAAACATTACGCATTCCGTCTTATGACGTCACGTCCACTCTTTATAACATGACTGTATACCGGAATACGTAATCTTGTATTCTATCATTCTTGGCGTTTCTTCTGTGGCTATTCTTGGCAACACAAAGCGGTTTGACATTTCGCGGTGACGGATTTTAAAGTATCAAATTTGTAGAAAGTTGGACCTTTTCATATTTTATCCTGAGGCCAACTAAATGTTTGTTCCATTCCTCATAAAATAACTTTAACAGCAAACAAGTTGTATTAACTTTGTGCTCATCACAATAATTTGACCTTTGAAGTGTGATTTTTGTGTGTTTGACACATTAAAGTGAAGTATCTTCATAAAAAGTTATGTCAGATGATGCAGCTTCAACGTCGTTAGGATTCAAGAAACGAAACATACGCCGAAAAACATCGGCAATTCGGCGGAAAAAGGAAACCAGCAGCGAATCTGGTTAGTTTAAATAAGTAAATATAATAATTTCAGCATCTTCACGTATCCAAAACTATATAGGGAAAAGCAGTGAAGATGATCACACATCCGCAGTTGTTCGTAACGAGCGGCGCCGCAGACGAATGAACCCGAACTTTCAGAGTACTAGGGAATTTGTTGGTGCCAAGCGTCAAAAACAAGGATCATCCTCATCTGAAAACGAAAGTGAAGAGGATCCAAAAGTATCAATATCATACAAATCCAAAAAGAGTGCATTACCTAGTGGTCCACTGGATCAAGGCGCTACAGCCGTCAACGAAGCAGATACCGAGCTGGATCGGGATGCTCAAGCTATACACCAGAAAGCAATAAAAATCAATGAGGAACTGGAGGGTAAAGCCGACGATAAGTTGTATCGCGGTATTAACAACTATGCGCAGTACTACAAAAAGAAGGACACCGCTGCAGGGAATGCCAGCTCGGGCATGGTGCGTAAAGGACCGATCAGAGCACCGGCACACTTGCGTGCGACAGTGCGTTGGGACTATCAGCCGGATATCTGTAAGGATTACAAAGAGACGGGATACTGTGGTTTCGGCGACAGCTGCAAATTTCTGCACGACCGTAGTGATTACAAGGCTGGTTGGCAACTCGAAATGGATTATGCTTCTAGGCAGCGTGGCGATTGTTCATCAGATGAAGATGACACGAAATATGAGATACATTCAGAAGAGGAGTCGCTACCCTTTAAGTGTTTCATATGCAGAGAAAGTTTTGTGAACCCTGTCGTAACAAAGTATGTGTTCGCTACTTTTCCAAAGACATAAAATATTAGATATTTAATATCATTTTAATTTCAGGTGTAAACACTATTTTTGCGAAAAGTGTGCGTTAGAGAACTATCGAAAATCGACCCGTTGTTATGTATGCTCTGCACAAACCAATGGAATTTTCAATCCGGCAAAAGAATTAATTGCTCGCTTAAAGAATCCGCCGGATTTAGGCGTGGGCGGCGGTTCATCGGATAGTGAATAGAATATTTTAGATTTCGAATTTATCTAAATTTTCGCAGATCCAATATATGTAGTTTAAGTTATACCAAACCAATGTTAAATTGAATAGATGTAAGTTTTATAACTTCATTTTGTATGTATTTTTTGAATATTTTTCTATTATATCGATACACGATTTAATTTTTACATGTATACTTGTTCATTTTACTTTTGCATGACGCAAAATACTTGGATAATCATTGACTCAGTTTTAGTGGGTCTCAATAAACTGATGTAATTTAAATTTGTATAAATTGACGAAATTTTAATTTTCCTAAGGTTGGGATTTCTGTGTTTGGTGAAGTGAGTTGCCTTAAATGCTTTGATTAATAAGATTTTCAGTAGTAACTTTATTATCTATTTGAAATTGTTATAAAATAACTAACTAAGTTCATGAATTTGATTTTATTTAGTTATTAAAAATTATTGCCATACTCTACATACATATGTATTTATATGCATACAAAAAAGTGTTCGTATCTGTTAATATAGTACTTGTTTCTCATTATTAGTATATCAGTATATGATAAGATAAGGGTAATATTTGCAATAATTTACAATAACAACTTTAACTTGAAGGTTAAATTTCTCTAAATAAAATATTATTTTGAAGATATACATATATTTTCAAAGTCTAATAGAATAGACAAACTGCGGCTATAAAAAATATTTTGTGGATATAAAAAGTATTTCGCCGCCCTGAGAGTAAAAAAACAAAAAAAAATCTTAGGCTTCAGAGGGGAATTAAAAAAATAACTTGTGTTTTGCAAATTGATTTTGTATTTATAATTATGCTATATATTTTATTATTTTTATACTTAACTGTTTTACAAGCCGAATTCATAGAACCGAACATGTAATCAGTGATAAAGGTAAGATAACACAAAGAGATTATCGCGGGTCTGCTGTATACGGCGAATCACATTAACGTCAATACTTTAAAATTTAAACTCATAACATTCATCCTTTCAACCTTGTTATTGAAGCATCACTTCCCCTGCAATCAACTAATAAAAAGTAAACCTCAAATACAAATTGATATTAAGAAGAAAAGTAAATAAATTAATCTCCTGTGCTTGCTTTGTTTGTTACTTTTTATTAGGTTGCTTATCAGGCCCGTAACACTTTTAGTTGCTGCGTTTTTCTTACATACAGACTCGTATGCATGAAAGTATATCTTAGGTAGCACAATTGAAGAGAACATTAGAACCATCACATCGATGCTTCCATCCATTAACTCTTACGATTCGTTCTTCATTTACCTTTTTGCAATTATTATTAAGTCTTCTTTTATTATTATTTCATTTTCTTATTGGTCGTTTTTCTTTTATTAATAAATCAAGTTGTAGTACCAACGTTATTAGTTTACCTTGTTATTGTTGCCGTTGTTGTTGATGTCTGTTTTTAAAATTTTTTATTGTGTGTCTGTGATAAAGTATCAAAATATACTAGAGTATACTTTTTTCTGCTACATACCTACATACGAACATGTGTATTTCTTGTTTCTTTCATATACAATAAGTACGATATTTAATATATTTAATGGTATAACAACAACAACAAAAACAACAGCTCTCACAAGTCAACAGAGTTCGCTCACTGCACTCGCAACACAATCAGTTGCTTTTTTCGTGTCATTAACAACGGTTCTGCTACAATTCGTTGTCAGCAGTGTGAGGCGAAGAAAGGTGCTGCTGGTGCCTTACCTACTTATTTTTAGTTAGTTATAGTGGTTAATTAATTTGATCACAGAACAATAGTTAAAGCTGCAGTGACATTGTGGAAAATCCATGCTCACGAGCAATAAAATGACCGCACATGAACCCATCAAATACTTGGACAGCGTCCTGAACGAGGAAGAGAAACGACGAGAATACAGTCATGAGTGGAGAAACTTTACCATTTCACGTTCAGGACGTTTTAAATCGAAAAATAAAAAGAGAGATACTGTCGACAGAAAATTGTTCAATGCATCTGAAAATTTAAAGGACCAGGATATGGTAAGTCTTCAGTATTTGATAGAGAAAAGAATCAATGTGGTCCTTTGTAAGGAGTTATGATAGAGTTTCTATTGTTATATACATATTGTAATATATACCATATATAGTCATAATTGGATGTTATTGTTATATAATATTTAGTTTTATTTTTTTTAGAAGTTTTACTTTTGTGAATATACAACCCATACTACAGTAAAGAGCTACCCCAATTGCACTCAGTCTTTATTATAATTTCTTTAAGATACCGTAAAAAATATTTATATACTATACATAATGTTATCTAAGTTTTAGTCTCATTATTATATTACGTAGTCAAACGCACATTCATTACTGATTCTTGTATTGAATGACTCTACACTTCTCAAAGGCTCTACACTTCACTGTACTGAATGAGGCTAAGTTTTTGTTGGAGTGTTGAATGCATGGGTATTTTTTATTAAAAGTATTTTGACATGATCCTTGGCTAACTTAGCTGGATGTTATTATATAATATCTTAAAGGTAAATTAAGTATCATAACAAATTTAATTTGTGAGCATATCGGCGTCGGAAATTTCAACATTTTAAGGAGTAATTTTCTGTAATAAAAATCCATATCATTTATTAATTCGGTTTTTCGATATAAGGATATTATCGCCTAAGAATTGTCCATTTTTAAAAGATTTTTAAAAAGTTCTTTATGTTCCAGACTTTATTTATAGAATATACACAACGTATATAATAAGTGAAAACCATACACTCATGAGCGTTATTTAGTTAGTTCGACTGATGAAGAGGAGTAACGAAAACAGTAAAAGAAATGATATCTGCATGTGCTGATTTCGTAAAAAGCATTTCATGGACAGAAACTTCTTTGGGATAACTCTGTTTCAAAACATATTAACGGACAGTTCCTTGCATGGCTAACTAATCTAATACTATATATGTACATATGTTTGTTTGACACTGTTCGTGTTTTTTTTCCTTTTCTCAAATTTCGTTAAGTTCCTTTCAAAGAAAGTCTGCAAATCTTGAGTATACAAATATAGACGAAATCCTGGATGCAAAATTCTCGCTGTTAAAATTAAGGAAATAAAGTTTTTTTTTTTTTATAAATCAGTTTGCAGAGTAATAAAACATTGACCTACTAAAATAAAATACAAATCAGGAAACTCAGTTTTATTTTTTGTCTTAATTTTGTTTTCACCGCTATTCGTGTTTTGAATTCCACGTTGATTGTATAAACTAACAAAATTACAATAACTCTATCTTCCAGATTGCAGCATCTTCGAAAGAGTGCAAAACTTTTCCGTCAACAACGACGACGAATGCGAGCACCAAAGAGCGCGACAAAATCAGCAACTACAGAAGCTACTGCGAAACGAATTTATAATGTACAAAAAAATCCAGCTTACGTATTTTCAAATTTATTTCAATAAAGTAGAATTTCATAATATATAGAAAATTTAATATATGCATGTAATTTTCCTATTCTGATTAATCATAAGATGTTTTAGTCCGCAAATTTAGGAGTTGATGTAATAGTACTTAATACAATATATTGTATAAACATACAAAACTAGAAACTTGTTTGTAACAGTATAGTATTATAACGTGATAATAACAACGTATTGTTGACTTCTCATTATGTATTAACAACATATTGTTATAGAAATAGTTTATATTCTGTACATTATATTTTCTAAATTAATAATGTTCTTTACAAATGTAGGAAATTTTTAATAAAAAAAGTTAAATTCTTAGAGGTGTAAATTGAGATTTTACCAGCATATTAGCCACATTATATCACGTTTATTTTTAAAAGGTCCCGTTCTTATTTTGTATTAATCACGCAGCATGATTTGAAGTCCTTTGAATATAACTAACGTCGAGCACACAAAAGTTTGCCCGACACATCGGACAGGCGCACTTTTGTTCCAGCCATACCTCGTGGTCATGTTCATTTTGTTTAGCTGCAAACCATCGCGCCAAGCAGTCTACGCACCACATTGGCCGACAATAGCAATTCGTACAACAGCGTTCGGTGCTCAATGGACGTCCCTCGCGGTCGATATCCTCGCATTGCTTGTTAATTTTAACATTAGGTTCAGTGTTCATACACGCAAAGCATTTGTCAGCAACAAGATCAGCTGTATATATTGGATTATGCGCCACTTGCTCTTTGAAGACGTCAATGAAACGGTCGATAACATTGCGATGGAATTGCACGGTGGATGGAATCACTATTGGACGATTGATCCGCTCCTCTAGGTTTCGAAATTCCAGTGCATTTATACGAATATTAAAATCAGCGACACCTTGTCGATTCGGTTTGACGATGATACTGACTATTTGGAGCGTATCGATATTATCTTGAGAAACAGTGTATGTGTCAGTCTATAAAAAAACAAATTATTATAAAAATAATAAGGTTTATTAGTTTTAAAACCTGAGGATGTGAATGTTACCAAGCCTGTATCGATTGATTACATATGTACGGAAAATAAGCTATGATATATCTGTGGTTGCAAGCAATAACAGTCTAATTGGTTTTTTTTACTTTTCAGGAGAATTATTTAGTTTACTTTATTATTTCATTCATTATTTTATTCATTCATTCATTCAGTTCATTTACTTATTTTATTTATTTATTCATTAATTTGGTTTTTTGCAGAATTGGCTTTTATTGTATAATGTATAGCAGAATGTAATGGCAACAAAAATATAATACATAATGTATTATAATACTTTAATAATGTAACGATGTAAATGTAATTTACATAATGCGGCTTTTAAAGTATAACTTCTCGAATAAACTTGCTACCAATGTCAAAAATTATTGAAATTAGGCCTGAATAAGCTGAATTTAATAGTGTCAATAACTCATTTTCGTCCCAACTCGAGTTAGGATGTTATTGCTTGTAGCCACAGATATATAAATTGTGGTTATGAATTTGTAAGGAAAATAAAACTAAGCTAATATGTATATAAAATTTGTGCAATGAAAACGCATTCGATTGACTGCTTTCCAATTTTTTGTTATGATGATCAACTAACTACAGCACCAAATAACGGCCATGACTCATACTTACCCTAGCAACACTTAATATAGTGTCACTTTGATGTGCAAAGTGAACATTATACAATGTTGTCTTTATTATCCAATTCTCCGTTGTGATCACTGTCGAAATGGAATTAAGTTTCTTTTTATAAATATCGCTCCTGAAAATGAAGAAAAAGAACTGTAGAAATGAAGCAGACGTATAAACCAGCTTTAGAAATAAAGCAATTTCACCTGCGAAACTCATCGGCAATTGATTTTGCCACTGCTCTGTAACTCTGCTGCACATTTGAGAATTTCATGAGTGTTCGGCTTATCGGATGACGCTGCCAATTCTGGTGACGCCAATTGAACAGCATTGCTAGTACTGCTAACCCGCCCAACAAACTGAAACGCATAGTGATTTTCCAGATAAGCATCTGGAAGTCTGAATCAACGGTAGCCTCATTCTCAAATAGAACAAATCTGAGATAATAAAGCGCGAAGTAGATAGCGGGAAGACAACTGTGTATGCAGAGATTTAACGCAGTTCGCTTCTGATGATATTGAATAAAGTCGACATCCTCTACACCGATAATCCCAGAACACATTTGCTCCACGGTAAGACCTAAATGATGAAACTCCTCCGGTGGATAAATGATGCACAAAGAGAGTAGCAAGTAAAATAGGTTGAACAGCAATTCAGATTCGTCCATCTCTTGAAATATTACAGCCAATTTAACGTTAAAATACGTAAGTTTTAATAAAATACAGGTAAACTAAACTGATGTGTGAGATAATTTATAACATCATTTCATATGTCAAGTAGAAATATTTTTTTGACAACGACATTTGATAGTCAAGATTACGCATTGCGGTATACAGCTACTAGGTGGACGTTTTGACAGATGAAATCAGTAGAATACATTATTTTAAAAAAAGGATTTTATAATTTATAAAAATATTTCATTTATCAAAAATTCATGAAGCAGTAAATCGCTACCTTTGCAAAAATAATTAAAAGACTTCTTTCTTGTAAAACAGTTTTATTCTGAATTTCCTAAATTAAAAATGCAGAATAAGTACATTTTATAATTATAGTTTTACAGAAACTATCTACTTGAAACTTGTTTTTTGTAATTTATTTAAAAATAATCACATAGGTCACATACTTTACATAAGACAAGTATATTCTTAATTTCACAAATAAATACATGCACAATATAAAATTATATAGTTACGATTTTATAAGAAAAAATATACGACATGAACCACTTAACGTATTGAAATGGAATGCGGTGATACCATTAAAGTGTTTAAAAATCTCTAAAATAAATGCAAATTTTTCTGCACTACGGCTTCAGTGCACTTAAACAGGGTATGTTTTCATTGGATGCTGAACTGCAATCATTCATACTTAGCTCAAAACTATTCTCTCCACTGGTGCCTGTTACATTTGTTAAACTTGAATCATTATTTGAACTACGTTGCTCAAATATGCTCAAATTAGGTACGGAACTGTCATCATCATCATCAAATGCATCATCATCATCACGATCATTCCCGTCATCTTCTTCGTCGTTGAGCTGTTTTTCCAAGCTGTCTCCGTTATTAGTTTCTAACATATCCGTCATTTTATGATTCATCACATTATTGATGCGGTATGGGCTATGTTGATTCTGACTAGGCGAAGTAGTCATAAACCTTTCGTGATCTACAAAAATATCGTCTCGTTCGCCATTCAGATTCAAAGCACTAATAACAGGAAGCATTTCGCTGCCGTTCGATATATATTCCATTTGCATATGGGTTGTTTCAGTTTGTACAGTTGCTGTTGATCCATCCAAAGCACTGATCAAGGGAATCGGACCTTCACTTAAATTGGTAGACTCGGTTTGTGGTGAGGAATGTAACTGATTTGTACTAATGTTGTTGGAACTTGTTGCGTGGTCGTGATTATTTGTTATTAACTGTGAGAAATTCGGTAAAATGTTATTTGTAGGCAGTTGTAAGTGTTCAGAAGAAATGCTGTTATTTGCTACTTCAGCTGTTACGGATTCGTATGCGGTTATTTGCTGTTGCTGTTGTAGCAACAAACGCGCTGTGCGTAGTGCTCGTGGTGGAGGCACTGGTGCACCATTGTCATGTATTAACACCTGTTTGTCCATTCGATATTTGGTGTAGAAGTCTTTGTTATTATCTGCTATACTATTTTGATAGTTGGCATTGTCATTGAGGGCTTCAGTTCCGGGATAAAAAGCGGTGTCATTGACTACACCCTCGATATCGTTAAAGATATCGCTCGATAGTGTTATATCGATACGAGCAGCTGGACCATTTAAAGGTCGTTCAGGAGGTGGTTCTATAAGAAAATTAAAGCAATCATGTTTATTTTTACTTATATATGTATTTATGTAATATATGTATGTTCCAGGTTTAGCAAAATCAGCACTCACCGTTTAGATAATGTAATGCTACATAGTCGGCTGCCCGGAAAAGCTCCGCCTTTACTAATAACTGTAATAAAACCCCTAGAGTTGGCCGCTCACATTTCCGTCCTGATGTACCCCATTCATCGAAAAGGATTTGTGCGAAAAGTCGTGATTCACCTGGTCGCTTTATAGCGTTCTCGATCAGGCGGATATGATCGTTATTATACTTGAAGCCGTTGACTACAGCCTGCTCCCAGTCGAGAGCGCCATCTTCACTACTAGCCTGAGCGTCCAGTTCTCTTGGTATGATCTCCATTAGCTTCTTCCAGCAATTGTTGTCATCCAGTATTACCCCTAGTTTATAGACATCATTAGTCCGCATATGACGAAGCTCTGTGCCTCGATTGTACATTTTGCAGAGCTATTTCCTGCGAATGATTCTTTAAAACCTGCAAGTTGTTCGTTGATAAAAATTTGTTTAACACACTGCTGAAATAAGTCCACGAAACATTTCACTAAAGATAATTATCTCATTGCATATCACTAAAAATGGTGAGTTTTTTAATTAAATGTTTCCGGTATTAGTATTCGGTATTGGTATTATTACGGTATTGGTATTCACGTCCCTCACCGAAAGGATAACCACAAATTCCCATCTTTACCGATTTCTGTTTTTACGTAGTCACTCAGATTAGACCTCACAACTGTTTTGCATAGCACTTGTCAATAAATGTTTGCAAACTGTCAAATTTCAAAATAATCAATTTTTTACACACATTCGTCAGAGTTGCCAACTTAAGAATTTAAAAAAAATAAAAAAAACCGTCAAAAAATTCGTTAATGCCCGGAGCCGGAAAGGACTCAAGGGAAACTACGATTCACGAAGTCACGAAGAACACGGTGGCTCTATTTTGTGCTTTTCGTTTATTATAAAAACAAAAACATTACAAAATATCAATTTAGACGAAGAGAACAACAGAGTCATCGATGTCGTTTTCGTCCTGAATTACGTAATATGAACCAATATTACAACGAAATAATTAAGGAATTTTTGTTTTTACGACATCTTACTGGCAATTCTATTACCAAATGTAATGCCACACAGTATATGTCAAATAAACTTTATAAAATTCAGGGCAAATTGCAGAATTTCATCCTATCCATCTTCAGTCGCAGGTCAGTTTTCTTCGCCTTATTTCTTATACTCAGATATATGTATGGCAACTGTAGGCAACGAGCATGTATCATGTGTATGATAGGTAGGAGAACATTTAAAACGGCCATGAAGTAAAGGCGGCGTGCTACTGCTGTGTAGATCCAATTCATAAAAAAGCTCAATATTATATTATATATGTATTTATAATCATTTATTGCTAAATTTGAACAATCTTTCCGTTATAAATTTACTGCATAAAATATGTTTTATATACTCGTATATAAAAAAGAATACTAATAATAATAGATTGGACGAAGTTTAAAGTCTGATAAGGATTCTTTAGGATGAGCAACTGTGCGTTAAGCTGTGTAGTAGATTTTGTTGATACACGTACTCTTTTTTGTTGTTAAACGACTCGGATAGGGGTGTATAAATATGGTATAAAAATATATTTAAGTTTTGTTTGCTGTATGATGTAAAATTGTATATGTTTGCATTTTTGTATATAAGGTCACTTTAAATATGTATGTTTTTCGTTTTGTATATAAATTTTAACTTATGAACTTATTATTTATAACTTATATTTGGATAAAATATGAAATATTCGAGAAATATTGAAAGACGGATTGGAATGGACTTTAGATACTATTAGATAATAAAATGATTCCTGGAACAGTGGAATGATAGAGATTTTTATAACGAATACTGCTCTGACTTATAAAACATTACGAATTTCCTAATTAAATGTGAGTAAAAAAAGTACGTAAATTAATTACTAAATATATAAGCTGATATGAATGTAAGCACTGTGACGCTGAGTGCCGTATTTATGCTGTTGGTGTAACGGCGGCTAGCGTGATTTCGCGTGGTTTTCCCTTAGAAATTGTAATATTAATACATACGAAAACTGCAACATTTCAAGGCTTGGTTATCATTTTCTTACCCATTTGGAAGCGTAATGTGGGGCTAGACATACGTCCGTCTCCACCATTGCTGTAAGCCAGCACTCGCATATTGTAACTTTTGCCCGGTGTTAAGGTGTATATGTACGCTTCAAGCTTCTGACCGACTGACACAATTGTATCATTTGCTGTGATCATATTTTGATCCGTCTCCCAAATTCGCACCTAAATATGAAAAACAACCACAATAATTTAGGGTATTAAAATTGAGTATTAAATATTGAGTATTGGTTTCTAAATATAAATTTAATTTCACCTTATAGCCTTCGATTGGTTCCTCATCCTGTGAAGGTGAAACATAACGCCACACAACACGTACAGTGGACGGATTAATGCCGTAAACATGAACTGATGATGGGGGTTTCTGCGGTGCCTTTCGGTATGTCCGCTCTGAGGAATAAATATTAGTACAAGACAGTAGGAAAGAAGACAGCTTTACCTTCAAATCGTTCACTTTCAGGTCCCTCACCAGCAGCGTTGTACGCCATAACTTTAACAAAGTAATAAGTATCTGGTTGCAAGCCCACTATCATAGCCCAGTTACGCGTTGTGCGAGAGAGATAGTATACAGCATCTTCTTCGTTGTGCGTAGTTTTCCAATACTTTAACTATTACGGAAAATTACAATCAAAATTATTTGTTTCTCCCAAAGAAAAACTGTTATTTACTCTGTGTCCAATCAACTTTCCACGGATGTTTTCACGCGTCATATCTATGGCCTGCCATGTCACGTTAAACGCTGTTGAATTGTGAGGAATCGCGATGGGTTTCTGTGGCGCTACTTGCGGCATATCTTCTGCAGAATAAATCACTACCGTTTCGCTTTCCGGTCCACTGCCAACACTGTTTATTGCCTGAATCTTGACCTCGTATTCAGTGTAATAATTATTTTGTGGTATATTTACAACAGCTACGCCCATGTGATCCTGTCTTTTCAAAATATCTGTCGCCCATTCTTGTTTTCCTCGCAATCTCCAAAAGATCTTGTAATGAATGCCATGACTGTTTTGCTCCTGTGGTAGTAGGGGATCCCAGGTGATTGTTAGATCGCCAATCTTACCACCACCGCCGCCCAAATTTCGTGGCGCAATATAGGGCTTGTCTTCGTACGTGCTATAAATAGGGGAAGGTGCTGATGGTATACCAATGCCCAAGTCATTGACAGCAGCAACACTAAATTCGTAAGAAGACCATGGAGTCAGATTGGTCACTTCAGCTTGCTGTCTACCTGTGTAGCGATCAACTTCATGTGCACGTACGTGTGTGGAAACATTTGTCCAGGTTCGATTCCAGTTCGTTCGTCCCAATATGTTATAGTAACGTATGGGACGGCCATTATTTGTGCCATCAACCCATTCAATGAGAGCCTTTGTCTTTCCCACCTCAATTACTTGCACACCACCTGGAGCACCAGGAGCACCTTCGACGACGACCGAAGTTTTTGTGGAAATCTGATTAACAGAAGACTTGACGACACATTCGTAGTCACCGCTATCTAATAAGGTAACATTATGTACAGTTAGACGATTACGATCAATTATCTAGAATATAAAAAACAGAAATTGAGCTTTTAAAAATTATGCATACAATCATAATATATACAATTCTTTCAGTGCCATCATGGTTGTTCATCAGTACTTCGCCGTTACGTTTCCAAATAAAAGCCACATCCAGAATCTCATCGTAGCTGACTTCGCATTGTAGATATATTAAGTCATGTACCTGCGAGGTGATGCGCACTGGTGGCGTTTGTGTAAACCGTAGCTCCTCTGTAGGATAAATCAAAGTAAAATTATTAAATGTAAGCGAATCAAAGTAAAAAACTGTACGTATTAATATATAAAATCGTAATCAACACTTACGTAATACAATGACACGCGAAAGCGATTCGTCAGACCCGGCCTGATTGGACGCAATACATGTATAAATGCCTTCATCATCTCGTGATGTTGGCGAAATAATTAGGGTACCACTTGGCAATATTCGCCGGTGTCCACCAGAACCAATTATTTGCCCATCTTTTTTCCACTGGAATTTCGGTCGTGGTGCTGCTTCGGGATCACACACAATTGTAGTGTTGCCATTATAAATTGCATAGATTTCCGATTCTAAGGGACGCTTCTTAAAGGAGGGTTTCATAGAAAGCACTCTTAGTTGCGCCGAGGAAAATGCAGTCTTTAACTGATTGGTTGCACCACACTGATACATGCCATCATCTTTCAATGGATCCAAATACTTGATTGTCAACACGTTATCTTGAATGATAAAACGATCCCTATCAACATTCTCAGGTTCGAAACGCTCCGCATTTTTGTACCAAGTGTAATTGACATCAGGAATAGCAGATGCTTCACAAATGAAGGTTACATCGCTGCTGTAATCCTTAATTTTATCTTTTAGCGGAATTGTGAACTCAGGCTTCATTTGAATATTAACGAAAAGAGATTTCTCAAGTGTCTTGTGAGGGTTGGTAATGGTGCACGTGTATTCCCCGTTATCATTTGTTGTAGCATTCTGTATGATGAGAACGCGATTATAATTGGTAGCATAAGCATTTCGCTGTAGCGGATGTCCTCGGCGTGTCCAATTATAAGAGGGAATCGGATATCCAAACGCGACACACTCTAAGCGAATATCTTCGCCAGCAACAGGAGCCTCAGGGAAAACCTAGAAAAGAGAATCCATGCATATATTAACATTATATGATAATATTTCTGAGCTACTGTTTTTTACCTTCGGAAAAGTGTTGGCGAAAATCAATGATTGATAATTACTATTTGGCAGTACACGTAGCGGGAAGAATGGACCGTTACGTCCAGTATCGGATACTAAGCTCTGCACAGTACACGAATAGTTGGCGCGATCGACAGTTTCAATCGATGAGAAATAGAGTGCTCCATCGCGAGAAACAAAAACGCGCAGATCTTCCTCAACAAAATTGGGGAAGTAGTCTCGCGACCAGTAGTACTTTACAGCTGGATAATGTTGTGGCGGATCACAAAAAATCGATTTTCCCCAGTTCATTTCACCCGTCTCTGACGAACGTTTTAAATTAAACTCCATTATAAAGCCAAAATTGAGATGCGCACTTTGAGATCTTATGCGTCCGAAACGGTTATCTGCAACACAATGATATGCTCCTTGATCCGTAGCCTGCTTTGGATCATATATAATCAAATTGCCGCCGGAAATGGTGTAACGATCTTCTTTAAGTGGGTCGATAATTTTGTATTCTAAGGTGTCGTTCTCATAAATTTCGCGATACCAACGATATGTTGGCGTAGGGTAACCTCCTGCCAGACAGCTAAGCGTAACATCGTTGATTAGCCGAGTCTTGCTTGTATCGAAGGTAGTGTCGTTTGGTTGTTTAATAAAGTATGGCCCGCGTGGTATCTTCTCAAAATCACGCACATTTAGACCGTAATCAAAGGGGCGTCTATCATCATTTTTCAGGTTTATGTTTTCAGGGTTATGCAGCGACTTGGATTCGCATATAAAGAGATTTACTTCAGTGTCATATGTCGGCATGAACATCCAGCGATCATGCTTCTTCGAATAGCCGTAGACCAGCCGATCTTTTACATAGCCTTTTTCACCATATGGCTGGTTGTTACCTAATAAAATAAATGTCAGCCTATAAGAAATTTTCGGACAAGGACTTGTTTATGACCAATGATCATATTAAAGGTTTAAGTTCAAACGTTTTTGAATCGAAGATTTTGTTTTTATATTTTATTTTTATATTACGAAGAATATAAAACTTACCTAAATATCCTTGTAAATTGCGATTACGATTTGGGGTGGAGCCACTGACTGCGTTGTAAAACTGATTCGGATTGTTGCGGTTATAGCCCGTATTCTTAAGTTCATTGTTGGGGTCGTTGGCATTTTGAACCAAAAACCGATTATCATGCAAATCTTCATTTTCAATTGGCTGATCTTCGTCAAAAGAGAACGAGTCATCGATCATCAAAAACTGAGAATTGTCATCGTTAACCCAACTATTCGGTCCTGTTTGACGAGCCGAAATCCAATAACGATTTTGACGACGATCCTCTATAATGAGCTGTTTAAGCATGAATGCATGTTTATCAATATTATCAACATTCAAGAGCTCAGCATTATAAGCTTTGCATATCTTTTTAGCGTCAAACCAGTTACGTTTAGGTGAATTTATAAAGCGAAAACAAGTCTGTCGGAATGCAATCCAATATTCGGGACAGTAATTCTGTTCATCGCTGTAAGTGTCCAGATAACCGACTCCACTGGAAGCGATAGCGTTGGCACGATTGAAGAGATCATAATTGCTACCGCCCAATGTGTTTGTGTTGAGCTGGCGATTTTGATCTTGGTAGTTGTTTGAGCCAAGCTGTCCGCCGCTATTGATGGTACCTTGTTGTGTTTGAACCTCTTGCAATGAGGGAAGTTGAGGATTTTCCAAGTAAGTTGTTTGTAATTGTGGCTGTTGCGTATTCGTATATAGCGGATTATAGCGCGGTTTATATTCTTTATTATACGAGTTCTGATATGTTGGCTGATCGTTGGTTATTTGAGCTGAGGCTTTGTCATCAATGCTAAACAGTGCAACCGCTAACAGCAACAGCAACGTTAACATGGAACGGCTCTGGTGATGACACTTTTGTTGCATTGTGGGAAGATATTTGGATGAGTTCTTTTGTACAATACTAAATACTGTATATACGTGACTCAAAAATTCAAATTCATTGCGTGGTTTCTAAAAAATAATGTATAAATACCAGTCTCATGTATAAATACCAGAGTGAAGCGTTTAAATATGTGATGAGCTAGAAAGAATGAAAATGAAATTTCAACAAATAAAAGCAATTAATCTTTTAATTAACAGATTTTCTTTTATATGTAAAATTTATTCGAAATGTTTGGAAACGTTATTATAAGTTGGCAATGTGGATGCGACACGTAAAAGTAAAAATAAAATAATAAAATACTAATATATAATTCCAAAATCTCGGTTTTGAGGGATGTAATTTTTGTAGGTACAATATCAGGCCACCTTAAAATTTACAGCCCGAAGACGTAAAGAGATACACACTTTTAATTTGATACATGAAATCAATTTGGGCAACAGCAATAAAACACATTTTTTGGAGTCGCGTAAAATCGCATCAATTTGCCGACTACCCCGAATCCCATTGTGTCCATTTAAAAGACACTCTTGAGTTTTTTATAACTTGGACCAAAAAAGTTCTAATGAAAATTTAATAAAGGTTCTAAATATTCGTTTCCATAATTAATTTTTAAATGTTAAACTGCTTGGCAGAAACATATGTATGTAGACGAAACGCTGTAATTTTGGTTTAGCATAGCGTCATCGTTAATCATCGGACCACTAGAACATTGAAAAATGCGAAGCCCGAATCATTTAATTTAATTTAGGTATCACAGTTACCAGCCTAGTTAACATTCGATGTTACGCATACATTAACATGGGAAATTGAAGCCAAGTCGAAGTCTGACGGGCTTTGTGCGCCTTAGTAATGAATTGGCCAAGTTTCGATTTATTATTATACGTTTAAGATAGATGGGTGTGGCTATCTCCACATACTACATGGCTTAAAAAGAGGAGCATTTTCTTACAAAAAAAAACTAGCGCTGAATTTAATAATGAACACTGAGAATTAGAAACAATATTATGAAATTTTATATCCTGGTTTAATTTATTTCTAATTTTAATGGCCAGGTTTTGTTCTGACAATAAGCCTGCGCCACTGCTTGTACTAATGACGCACTGAGAACACAGCATATTAATTATTTAATAAGCATCAACTCAAACCACACCTTAATTACAAGACACATGAAATTCTCAAAATCATTTGTCCTAGAACCATTTGAATTTATTTGTACAATGGCTGGTGTAACGTAACGTGATTTTTTATTAAAATTAATTTAAAATAAAAGCGTAAACCCAAGTATAAATAACAATTAACCGTCGCGAAATACTACATGAAAGTATAAAGGTGACGAATTATGACAAGTAAACAAAACTACTCGGACCAAGAATGGATTGTGATGCCAACTATTTAAAAAAATGAACGATGCCAACTGATGCCATTTATACTACAACTTTGACAATATGTATATAATTTTGGCTATATTCAAGACATGGTCGGTGTGATTGTTGTTGTTTTTTTTGCTGCTATTGTTGTTGTTGTAGCTAATTGTAAGCCCGCCCCTCGTCCCGCCCCGTTTAGAAGATATGAGCCTTTAAATTTGAAGGTTTAATGGCCTATATCTGTATAATCCCGGACATATAGGAACGATATATACAGCATTCCTTTTGACCGTTATTCTCGGAATGGCTCCCCGTGGTTAGGAGTATGGGTCGCTGAAGGACGAAGAAGGACAATAAAAATATTTCCTAAAGCAGACGAGATATAGTTACTTGCGAGTTGTCGTTGGGAAGGTATTTTGCCTTCATTTTCGCCATACATAATTTTGCGAGCACTTTTATGTAAATGTGGAATTTTTTCCTTGAAAGTGGTTTGCTTTTCTCGGAAATGAGATTATGAAGGTACTCCAAAGTATAGTATACATATATCGTAAAAGCCTAGTATTTTACTTTCAAAACGGTATATATGTTACACTTACTTTTTCTATTCATAATGTAAAGGAATGTGAAGTCAAAAGTCGTTAGTTTAATTTTTCGCTTAAATTTTAGTTACACTAGGAATACCTTATTTAAAAAAATGTGATCAGAACTGTAAGATAAAACCCAATATATCATATACCGTTGGATATGTTGTATGTCGCGATCGCAATTTCCAGATCCGGGAGTTAAGAACTTTCAAGGCCAGTATTATCGTTTTATAATACTACTCCGCGAGTGAGTCAAGGCCAAGTTCACGTTATTAATGCAACCACAGCACTTTGCGTGGTAAGCCAAAAGCTTTAGTCAAGCTTTGTTTAAAGTAAATTCAAAAGCCAAGGTAGCAACCAGAACACGTCGTATGGAATGGATTGTGGAAGCTAGCGTTCGATAGCTAGCTTCCAAACCATAAAAACCACAGCGTATTTGAATGGATTGTGGAAGCTAGCTTTCAGTAGCAAGCTTCCAAACCATAAAAACGCTTGACTTAAAATAACCAACGATCAGAATCCACACGCGGAAGAATTAAATTGAGAACGATTTTCTTCCGCGTATTGATTCTGCGAATTTTACAATTTTAATATTGCGAAATAATGGAAATTGCGAAACACGGCATACTGACCCACTTTGGTTCGGTCGACGGGTGTGTCAACCGAGCCAAGGTGGAAAATAGAAAAGATTCGATCGAGAGTCTTGTAGTTAAATCCAAACGAAGAAGTCGTCTCGTTTATCGTCGCGTATAAAGTCGCGAGTTAGTTTTTAAAATAGTGTTAAACATAGTGTTAAGAGAAAAACAAAATCAAAGTGTAAATAAAGAAATCAACAGGAAGCATAACACCAGGAGTTTTACTTAGTTGTCAAGGGACAACTAAATTATCAGAAGACCACCCATAGCATACCACAACAAATTGGCGCAGCCGGATTTTCGAGCCGAGGATCGCTCGAATAAAGGAACAAGTAAGTAACAATGAAATACGAAAATTAAAAATAAGAGTTAGTAAGTGATATAACAAAGATTAGTAGCTTAGAGAAAAAAAAAATTTTTAAATTGAAAAGTGAAAGAATAAGTCAGCTAAGAATTTGACAGAAAATTTTTAAAAAAAAAAAAAAAAAAAAAAGTGAAATAACAACCTTGTAGCAGTTAATTGAAAAACTGCAGTGAGCAAGTTATAGATGAAAAGGAAAGTTATAAATTAAAAGTTAGTTAAAGTTACAAGTTAAAAGCAAATCCAGTTTTAAAAGAAAGTTTAAAAAGGAAAAACTGGTAAAAAAGAGAAATGATAATCGCGTTAATAAATAAAGCGCAAAAGTGAAAAATAATTTGGTGATGAATTTGGCATGAAGTTGTAAATCAAAAGAAAAAGCGATATAAGGAAATTAGTAGCTCAGTAAAAGAAAAAGAAAAATTTTGAAAAGAATACTAATAGAATTAAAAATAGTTGAATTCTTTTAATACATTTAAATACATTATATTATTATATTATATAAATCATAAAATAACTTTCAGCTAAAAATTCATCGTGGTTTCATCAAAAGGATGCCAGCTTAATTGCACGGCAAACTTGTCTCCTTGTCCTAGGCATTAGCCGGACAAAAATCTTTACTGAGGTCGACCCTTTTTACTCGGGAAGCTATTTTATAGGTTTAAGAATTTCGCTAGTAGAGATTAAAAGAATTGGTTTTTTTTATTGAGGGAAATTTAAACGATTTTAAAACAAACAAGTTCAAATTTAAGCAATGAAAGAATTGATAATGTGCTAGATTTTAAGACAAATGCAATTCAACTTAAACCAAATAATGGAAAGAAAGTAAAAAACCTTATAAATCGTCATAAGTGGAAAGTCGATTAATGAAAGTAAGGAATTTTTAAGTTGTTAATTTACGTTATTAAATACTGTGAGTAACAAATTAGCGAAGATCAGGAGTACTTTATTAACTTAAATAAATTCTATTTAACGTGATAAAGTATAATCGATAAACGCAATTAGTTGAAAACAGCAATTCATTAAAACAAAAACAAAACGGGTAGAGTTAAGTTGAATCGTTTCGAATGTGTCTTAGACGTTTGACACTAAATTCGCAAGTTAAATGAATTTTAACATTTAATTTGGTTTCAGAGTCGCACATTTTTCTAACTAATTGGTCATACAGTCGTACATGTATGAAAAGTCGCAAGAAAGTAATAGTCGGAAATTACAAAAAGTGAAGCAATAAACTAAACATTTTTGGGTTAGTTAAAAAACCAAAATAAAAACTTAAACATTTAAAGTAATGCGCTTAGAGACTTCATATCGGTTGGAGAATCAAAGCAAAATTAGATTGGTTGTTTAAATGACAAGCAATTACAATTGCTTGCTGATAAAAACAATCAAAGGTAGCAAGCAAATAACGAAGAAACGACTCAATTGAGTTCACTAGGTTAATCGTCCGAATTCGAGAGTGCAAACGTTGCAGTTTTGTTGGACGCTTAAAAATAGAGACAGGTCGTTCGTTCCTTTCGGTGAGGTCTTAAATTACCTCAGCGCAGTCACGAAAATTTTGACGCTTCATTTCTGCTTGAAACAAAGCAGCAGCGGACGTCAGCGTACAGACAAATAAACAGATGTACAGCGAATGTTTACTGCACGCTCGGTAAACGAAGCGAGCAAGAATTCTAAGCCGGTTAAGGAAGTTGAATCTTCATAATAAAAGTTTTAATTACCTCTCATTCAAAAGTACTAAGACTAGTATAAAAAATTAAATTACGGAACGTTAAGTAGCGGCGCTAAGTAGTCATTTTACAGCATTCGGAATCCAACACTTTAAAATGAATTCACTTTAAAATGAATTCAACACTTTAAATGAAAATGAATAATTGAATGAATTAAAATGAATTTAAAATGAAATGAATGAACTTCAAAACATCAAGGAAAATGTATTTATACTCGTACATATGTTAATTATAAACATTAGGAAAAATAAAAACCTATTAAACTATATATCGTTCGTTTAATTAATGGCCGAGTCGTTGCAAGAACAAGCATATTTAGCCTTAGAAAAGAACCATAAGGATTTGAAAAGGCAAATAGAAGACTTTGCATCAAAACTTTGGAGCATCCTGAAGAGCACTGTTTCCAATAAGGAAAATCTAGAGTTAATCAAGACTAGAATTCAAGCCCTAGGAGAAACATCAACGTTAGAAAAAGCAGACGCAGTCATAGAGGAATTGCTAACATTTTTTAAAAATATAATAGAAAGTAAAAACCAAAGCATAAGGGACTATTCGTCAGAATTTAACGCGTTAAAAAGGAAATACGACACTTATCTAAACGAAAAACATTTTCAAGAAGAGATAATAAAGACTTTGGAAGACGAGAACGAACACCTAAGGAAATTGTT
This sequence comes from Myopa testacea, assembly GCA_949629155.1. NCBI lineage: Eukaryota > Metazoa > Arthropoda > Insecta > Diptera > Conopidae > Myopa > Myopa testacea. The sequence goes on along the minus strand of OX451345.1, from coordinate 46,301,431 downwards.
GAATGACGAAGGGTTAACAGAAGAAACCTTAAATAAAACGTTAGAACTGGAATCAGCCCAAAAGTCGAGGGAAGACTGTGCATCTTTAGAAAAGGCGCATTCCAGAATCCGAGAATTAAAAGAGGAAAACAGACGGTTAAAACAGGAAATAGCGCTAGTGAACGACCAAACACTATACCATAAGGAAGCTATCCCAGCCATAGTCAATCCAGAGGAATATAACTCAATTTCATTTCCTGCATTCAGACCATCAGGAACACATCAAAGCAAAATGGGTATAGCAGAAATAGCCAAAATAACAAGCAGTATTGTTCCATTGTTTGCGGGAACGCAGTCACCAGATTTGAGAGGTGAAGTGTATAAGTTCATACAGGCGTGCGAGTTAGCTACAAATGAAGCAACTGAAGCAAATAAACCACTTTACATAGAATGCATCAAACAAAGATTATATGGAGACGCTTATGATCTTGTAGGCACACAACAAGTCAACACTCTAGATGAATTATACCTAGCGATACGAAGGGTCTACCTACCAACAGCTGCATTAGACGTAACGTTGACAGAACTCCAGAATTGCAGCCAATTGCACAATGAGGACGTCCGGCAGTTCGCAAGACGCCTCAACACGAAAAAAACCCAGGCATTGCAAATAGTAAGAGACACCTATAAAGGAGTAGGTGACAGCGCACTAATATCCATGATAACGACGTCGGCAAATAAGGCGTTTAGAACAGGGTTAACAGATGCAACGTTACGAACTCACATGTTAAATGTTACAGGGAAAACTATAGAGGAAATGACTGAAATAGCAGTAAACACGCTGGTGGAAATACAAAGAAGTAACTCCATTCATCAACCAACAATTACACCAATAATTAATATGAATACGGTTGAACCTTATATAAGACCTCCTGTAAATTATCGCGTGGATTACCCAAGACCAGAAGAAAGGCGGAACGTCTCGAGAGCACCACAGGAGAAAATAATTTGTTCATTTTGTAATAAACGCGGGCATACGAGAGAAAAATGTTTAACTAGGGAAAACACACCGTATTGCCAAAAATGTCTAACATATGGTCACGAGACAAACTGGAGGTGTAATACCAATGACTACAACAGCAGTGGAGCGAACAACAAGAATCAGAGGCCTACCAATAACCAAAGTCGAGGAAACCAACAATGGAATCGACCTCATCAAAATTGGCAATCGAACCAAAGCCAGCAAACATGGAACCCAAATCAAGTACAGCAAACCTGGCAACCTAATCAACCCCAGCAAAATTGGCAACAAAAACAGGCACAAAAGAATTGGAATCAAATGCAAAAGAACCCCGGAAATCCAAAACCGAATCCGTTTAAGGGGGTTCAAGGAAACCAGAGCACTATAAACACGCCGAACGGCAAGAATCAAACAATATGTAATTGGTGTAACAGACCAGGACACATAAAAGCAAATTGTACAGCTAAAAGAAGTTGGGAAACTCTTCAGAATAATCAGCAGGGAAACCGGCAAGGGCCCAGACAAGGCCAGTAATCTGGGAACCCAACAAAAATAGAAATGTAAGGCCAAAAGAAGTAGTAACCGTACATCCAACATCGGAGGAGATCGTGGATACGTTACAGACTTCAGAAATATTAGAAGCTAACAAAGCTAAAAATATGGGGTACAATTTTAATAACAAAATAAAAATTATCAAACAAAATGATAAAGTAAATATTTTAAATGAAACAGTCGGCACAATAACAAATAAAGCAAAGAAAATAATAGAAATGGGAGCAGAGTTTTTAATAATCATCTTGCTAATTATACAGTTAGCATGTACATCGATTGTAAAAACAATGTTTCTCAATTTTCAACATTATAAAGCAAGGAGCATTAGTCTTAATATAGCAGAATATATTACAGACATAAAAGCACTTGCAAGTAGCATGAAATCAGAGGTATTAACGAAATTTAAACATTTCAGCTCAAATATACAGAACCAGGACATGAAAACAATATGTTCGTGGTTAACGTATAATTTAAATAATAATTATAAAAACACTATAAAGGAAGTATCTAACTGGGATTCAGCCACGTTAAGTGATGTGTTCATTGAACTGCCTTGTGTAGAGGCGAGAAATGGAAAACTCATTTTACTGGTGGATACAGGAGCAGATACAAGCCTAGTAAAGGAATGCGCATTAAAAGAAAATGCCATTATAAATAAAAAGGTTAAAAGGGAATTAAGTGGAGCATTTGGAGGCTGTATAACCACAATAGGGTCCACCAGCATATGCCATGATGAGGTACAGCCCTTACGTTTAACGCTACACGTAGTGTCACTTAAACAAGGGGTACCAGCGGACGGCATACTGGGTAGAGACAACATGTGGAACAGATCCATTATAAACACGCTCAATAAAAAGTTAACCCTATTTAATGAAAATAAAGAATTTATAGTTAAATTGCCACTGAAAGGCATCCAAAATATAAAAGAACAAAGAAAGCAAAATAACATAACAATTGAAGCAAGAACGGTTAGAATAACGCCATTAAAAATTAAAACTAAAGTTATGACTGTGGTAGTTCATAAACAAGAAATTGCACCAGGAGTGTACCTGGGAGAAACACTAGCAAATGTGGAAAACAAAGAGGTCAAGGTACCAATCCTAAATTCAACGGCAAACGATTTCATTCTTAGTGACAACTTTGTACCGAAATTTAGTGACTTCCACAAATACAAGCTAAGTGATGTTTCGTGTAATCAATGGACTACCATCAACAGTATAAATAATGCAGACATAGCGCAACGCATTAATAGTTTAATGAAAGATTTAGATTTGGATCCTTCCTTAAACAGAGAGGAAAGGGAATCCATAACGAAACTATGTGCCAAATACCATGATATTTTTCTTTTAGAGGGTGACCCATTGACATACACCCCAGTAATAACACATAAGATTCCAATAAAGGTGGATCAGCCACCAATTAACCAAAAACAGTACCGAATTCCTCAAACACATAGGGAAGAAATGAATAAACAAATTCATAAATTACTAGAAGAGGATTTAATATCCCCAAGTGTCTCTCCATGGAACTCACCACTACTTCTAGTTCCAAAGAAGAGTGGAAAAGATGGAGAAAAGAAATGGCGCTTAGTAATAGATTACAGAAAAGTAAACGAAGCGACAATAAAACAAGTTTTTCCACTGCCTAGGATAGATGAGATATTGGATCAGTTAGGCAGTAGTAGATATTTTTCGACGTTAGACTTGGCAAGTGGGTACCACCAAGTCCTAATGGATAATACAGACAAGGAAAAGACCGCATTTAGTTCGGCTTTAGGACATTTTGAGTTCAACCGAATGCCTTTCGGGTTAACCGGCGCCCCAGCAACCTTTCAACGTCTTATGAATCATATTCTGACAGGACTTCAGGGTATAGATTGTTTTGTCTATTTAGACGACATAGTTGTATATGCAACAAACCTGGGACAGCATGAAGAAAGGTTAACTAAGGTATTCGAGGTAATTAGAGAAAATAACTTAAAATTAAACATTAGCAAGTGCCAATTCCTACGACGAGAAGTCGTATATTTAGGGCACAAGTGTTCAGAACATGGAGCACTTCCAGACCCTAGCAAAGTGGAGTGCGTTAAAAACATTCCTCCTCCTAAAAATAAAAAGGAAGTACAAGCCTTCCTAGGCCTTGTTAATTACTATAGAAAATTTATACCGGGAACCGCAAAAATAGCACTTCCCATTAACAAATTGTTAAGAAAAGACGCTAAGTTCGTCTGGACAGAAAGCTGCCAGAGAGCGTTTGAACAATTAAAAGAATCAGTTATGTCACCACCAGTGTTAGCATACCCAGATTTTTCAAAAGAATTTCTTTTAACTACCGACGCAAGTAATGAAGCGTTAGGCGCGGTCCTTTCTCAAGGAAACGTAGGCGAGGATAGGCCAATAGCTTTCGCTAGCCGAGCGCTAAGCGACACAGAACAAAGATATTCCACAATAGAAAAGGAATTTTTAGCAATAGTCTGGGTTACGAAAAATTTCAGAACATATCTCTTAGGGAGACATTTTAAAATTTTTACTGATCACCAGCCATTAAAGGGAATAGCCAATTTAAAGGATCAAACTTCTAGACTGGCAAGATTCAGACACAAGTTGTCAGAGTATGATTTCGAAATCATATATAAGCCAGGCAAGAAAAATTTGAACGCAGACGCATTGAGTAGAATTCCTCAAAACCGTAATGTAGTAACAGCAGTCCAGACCCGCGCTAGAACAAAAGAAATAGAATTAAAGGACCAAGGAAATATTGATAAAACAAAAACAATTCCGACGCCTGTAGAACCTGACACTCCAGGAATAAGACAGAACGAAAACACAATCTTACTAGGAGATCCGAAACAAATAGAAACAGTTATAAAGGATTTCCATAATACACCATTAGGAGGTCACCAGGGAGCAGTGAAAACTTACCTAAGAATCAGGCAACAATATAGGTGGCCAGGGATGCAAAGGCAAATAAAAGATTATGTAAAAAACTGTCATAAATGTCAAGCGAACAAAAGTTCGAGATTGACAAAAATGCCCATGGTGCTAACAGATACACCAATGCGGCCATTTGATAAAGTCTACATGGACATAGTAGGTATTCTACCAGAAACTGTATCCGGTAACAAATATATTTTAACATTCCAAGATGATTTTTCAAAATTTATGGCATGTACAGCTATCCCAGACGCGGAAGCAAGTACTGTCGCCAGAGCTTTCTACGATGAAGTAATCACGCGTTACGGAATCCCTCGAATTCTAATTACTGATAACGGAACTAATTTCATTTCGAAATTGTTCTCAGATACATGCAAATTGTTAGGCATTAAAAAATTGCATATAACACCTTACCACCCGCAAGCTAATGGCTCATTAGAGAGAAGCCACAGACCTTTAGCGGAATATTTGCGTAGTTTTGCTAAAGAAGATGGGTCGAATTGGGATCAATGGTTAACTGCAGCGATGCATGTTCATAACCACACACCCCACATTACGACCAAGCAAACACCGTTCCGTACTTTGTTTGGATTCGATACGGAAATGCCGACTAACTTAAAAAGGAAGTGTAGTCCGGTATATAATGCCGAAGATCCAAACAAAGTATTAAAATTCCAAATACAAAGAGCTCACGAAATAGTGAGGAAAAATCAGGACATGGCTAAACAAATAGCCAAAAATCAGTACGATAATAAGTTAAATTTAGTAGAATTTAAAGTAGGAGATAGCGTATTAATTAAGAACCAGACTAGGAACAATAAGTTTTCTCCAATATGGATAGGGCCATATAAAGTAGTAAGGATTAAAAGCCCAATTACTACGGTTTTAAATATTAAGGGAAGAGAAAAGCCATTCCACAATAACTTACTTAAGTTATATAATAGCATTTAATTAGGGAAAAAAAGAAAATAGGATTAACTAGATAATTATGTAGCATTTAAACAATAAAAATTTTATAGGAATAATCAGAAAATTAAATTAAGTTAATTTAACCATAAGAAGCAACTTATTGGGATAGAATAAATTAATATAGAATAGAATTGATAGGATTTATTATAGGATAGTAAGAAATTAACATTTTTAAGTTTACTAAAACTAATTTACTAAAAATTGATTTCATGCTTACGTTTGAATAGCGAATGAAAGTCAACAAAATTCATAATGAAAAATTCAATAAAAGAAAATCAAAACCACGTTTCAATAGTCAAACAATTGGTTATTTAAATGTAGAAATATAAGATTTACGTCAAGTAATAATTAATATTTACGGGATATTAATAATATACGGTATACGAAAAATAGCTGTTCCGTTAAATACACAGCCCCATCTATTGCATTTGCAATTATTTTAGAAATAAATGCACATGAAATCTATGCATAAAGACGTTGTTTATGCATAACAGAAATTTGAACACCATATCTGCACCTCAATGCAGACATAGAAGGAAAAGTTATATAAACCTAAGACCAAAAAAAATTAGTGCCTTAATTCTTATAAATATTCTTCTAATTATACAGAATAAAATTTAAAAAAAAAAAAAAAAAAAAAAAGAAAAAAATATAAAATTTACATATACGGTCGTACAAAATGTAGTTAATTAAAATTCCATTTAATTGAGCGATTAACGAAAGCACTGCAACAAAGCAGATGCAAAAGTAGCGCAACTGAACACGAGCAGAACGCAGTGTCAGTTAAAAACATTTAATGAAAAATGAAAAACAACAGTAAATGAAAAATTTTTTTTTTAACACAAGCCAAATGAAGAAAACAAAAACACAAAAGGTGAACAACTTCAAAATAGGCGAAAGAATTAAGAAACTAATAATAAAATAATAGTAAAACAAAGACATAATGTAACCGTTGTTATACACATAAACATATATACAATAATTAAAGTACATTTACAAATGTACAGATATACATATAAAAAAATTTAAAATTAATAAAATTTTAATGTGCATTCAATATAAAATTAAGAAAATTAAAAGAAATAGGAAAGAATATATAATTATTAAGGAAAAGGAAAAAGAATTGCTCTTAACTTTTACAAAATAATATAATTAGGTATTGATTAAAAAGAAGAATAAGTTCGTACATTAAAATAAGAAAGAAATTACATAAATATAATAATTGCATGAAAAATAACGTTGTTAACATACATTAATTAAATCTTAATTGAAATTCAACACATTCTAAATTTATAAGAAACACATTATATTCAACGAAATATAAATAAAGTATTGTAAAAACAGAAATAAACATCAACAATATGTAAAAATTTAATGTAATGTACAATATACAAGAAGAATCCAGCATGCAGAGAAGCTGACCTGAGTGCCGATGTACACCCATCATAACAGCAAAAGTGCAACAACACACAGCAGCATTTTGACAACAGGGCGAAAACTTAGCGCCCAGCCAACTCGAAGGGGGAAGGGTAGCTGGAACAGCAGATCAGCGCAGTGACAACAACCATAGCAACCAAAGATGGAATTGTTGCAACAATCAATCGCATCAATGCAACAACGTTCGACAAAAACACGAAACTACCTTCAAAGAGATTCGACATCAGCAACAGTTGAGCAACAAGATTATCGAGTGATAGTGGTGACGAATACACAGTACCTTGAGGTCACGCGGAGACCAAAGCCACCGCAATGAAACACGCGACAAACTAGGAGCTTAACACATCTGCAGCAGCTAATTTCCAGTGTCTGCGCAAAAGCGAAATCATCATGATGGCAGCCTAGCAGCTTAACTTCAAGCAAAAGTTACGTTAAGCGTAAAGGGATAGCATCACAACGTCGTGACGATGAAGCAGCTAGTACACAACTCCTAATGCAGTCACAGTTAAAGTTACGCCAGTCATTCACAGTTCACCAGTTAAAGTTATGGTACCCTACTCCGTGGCACAAATCACACTTTACAACATTACCTCAAGAGAACGATTTAAAACGCATCACCACTGTCGACAAGAAAAATGTTGAAGATGTTTAGCAAAATGTTACAATTAATGATCTTGGGAACATCTCAACCATCAGCTACCGTGAAGCGAAAGACAATTGGTCCCAATTGCGAGACAACGATTCTACCGACACCAAACAACTACATCTGACCATCAAGTATAACACACAACGCGTCAGCTACCCAGCAGCAACATTCCCACAATACATCGAGAAGAAGACATCGAAACAACGGGGCGTACATCAACATCGAATTCGTCATCAACAGCAACGTGTACATCAGCTTCAAGGTGTACATCAACATCAAAAGCAAGCATCAAACCCACCATCAACAACAACAAGACCATCAACAACGTCAAGATCAACATCAAAATCATCCTAAACCTACACGAAGAATGACACCGAAGAAGGTCACCGGTCATATTATTGTATTATTATGGTAATCAGTTTTATTGCAATTTTTATTAATAATTAATTGTAATTTAGTTGTTGTAATTATTATTAATAACTAATTAATATTGACATCGCACATATTCAGAAAATTAAATACACTAGCATACATAAGTAGACAATAAGCAAAATCAACATAAACCACCCACAATTCAACAAACCACGAATGTACAAGAAAAATTTAATATCGTTTTGTACGATACTAAATTTTTCTTCCCCGAGGGTGGAGGGATGTTGTATGTCGCGATCGCAATTTCCAGATCCGGGAGTTAAGAACTTTCAAGGCCAGTATTATCGTTTTATAATACTACTCCGCGAGTGAGTCAAGGCCAAGTTCACGTTATTAATGCAACCACAGCACTTTGCGTGGTAAGCCAAAAGCTTTAGTCAAGCTTTGTTTAAAGTAAATTCAAAAGCCAAGGTAGCAACCAGAACACGTCGTATGGAATGGATTGTGGAAGCTAGCGTTCGATAGCTAGCTTCCAAACCATAAAAACCACAGCGTATTTGAATGGATTGTGGAAGCTAGCTTTCAGTAGCAAGCTTCCAAACCATAAAAACGCTTGACTTAAAATAACCAACGATCAGAATCCACACGCGGAAGAATTAAATTGAGAACGATTTTCTTCCGCGTATTGATTCTGCGAATTTTACAATTTTAATATTGCGAAATAATGGAAATTGCGAAACACGGCATACTGACCCACTTTGGTTCGGTCGACGGGTGTGTCAACCGAGCCAAGGTGGAAAATAGAAAAGATTCGATCGAGAGTCTTGTAGTTAAATCCAAACGAAGAAGTCGTCTCGTTTATCGTCGCGTATAAAGTCGCGAGTTAGTTTTTAAAATAGTGTTAAACATAGTGTTAAGAGAAAAACAAAATCAAAGTGTAAATAAAGAAATCAACAGGAAGCATAACACCAGGAGTTTTACTTAGTTGTCAAGGGACAACTAAATTATCAGAAGACCACCCATAGCATACCACAACAGATAGAAAAAATGATAAGATTTCAAATAAGAGGTGTACTTTAATTAAAGTGTACTTTAATTATTATATAAGAGAGAAAAAGACAACTATTAAATCTTCCTAATGCAACCCCCACCATTTTGTCGTAAAACTAAATTATCCCTATAATTAAGTGAAAAGTGAAAAAAATTCATAATACATAAAAGATAGATCCTAAGCAGACATTTAGGTATATGACACCTGTATCTTTCATATATCGCTCCTCAAAGATCTTATTTTTTTTTTAAAATCTGCACATTTTAACTTTTTCACGGCAACATTTTCGAGAAGAAAAAACAACATTTTTTTTAGGGATCCAATTTTTTGTTGAGAACAGCAGAAGTGCCTTTTGCCTTTTGAGAATACATATCCCAAAAATCAAAATTTCTGAATCTCTGTCGACATGTTACCACTTAAATAATTTTTAGTGTCGCCAAAATTAAACTGTATGAGACTTTATAAATTTATTTAATACATATTTTCGCAACTTTTTCCATATAATGTTTTCATGTCATGAACGTCTAAAAAAGCACACACCAGAGCAAGGTATCGGACGACGTGAATTTATAGAGCATTTGGTGGAAGAGTTCCATACAACCACGAATATTGGTATTGTTAATACTCTGCGTTCTCTTTGTGTAAATAAAATTGTAATTATTAGAAGCACAAGAGCAAGTAACTGCTAACTTGGCAAACTTCGCATACGATCCAATTAACTGGAAGTTCCTACACGAAACAGGAGCGGTGCAACTGTTTTTACAACTGTTGATTGTGCCGAATGAGCGACTGCAACTTCACGGTGTGGCCGGCTTGTGCAACATATGCTTGGGTGAGTGGAATGTGTGTAATGTTTGCATTTCTGTACTACGTTCTTTTTAGATCCTTGTGCTGTAGAATTCATTACTCAAGCCGAAAATATAAAACAATTGTCGCAGCTTTTTCTAAAGACTGAAAATCTGGATATTGTGATCAACTGCATCACATTGTTTCTACAAATTTTAAAAACCGAAGATAACCTGAATTACAAACATCTGATTGCTACTGCTGCTGTACTGAAAAGAGTGCTCCACTGGAAACAGCAAACAAACGATTTACGTATCAGCAATATTTGTACAATATTTCTAGAAGATTTTGGAACAAGGGTTGAAACTGTGTATCGAACGGATTCCACGTCACAAAATGCGGCTTCCAACAATGGCTCTTTCACGACGACTTTGCAGTAATTTGACTACTCCACGGATTAAGAAAGTTGTGGTCGTGAAGCGTTTCACGCAAAATGACTTAGATCTGTTTTCTCTGCTCACCGGAGACTACAACCCCATACACTCGACACATACTCCAGTTCAAGCACGCATGGTGCAAGGCTCGCTCTTAAGCGCTACTGTGGCTGGCATCATTGATGGGCAGCTGATGGAAAGATCCGGTTGCATTTTACTGGAGCAAAACTTCCGATTTCCTAAACCATGTCGAATTGACCAAGACGTTGATATTGAAGTTCGTCTGCTAACACATCGTAAAATCTCTTTGGTGGCTTACGAATGCTTTCAAGGCACTAATCTTGTTTTAAGCGGAGAAGCTAAGCTTTTGATCAAACAATAACCTCAATAACAATGGTGCCTTTAATTTTTTAAAAGTTGTAATTTTATTTTATAAATCTTGAATGCCACCGAAAAACTGTTTACTTCTTTTTCATTGCACGCTTGCCTTCACCTTTCTTTGGTGGTGCCTTACCACGCAAGGCACGTAAACGCTTCATTTCTTCCTTAAAGTCTTGGTGCTCGTCGCGGAATAAACCGTATTCGCGCAGATTCCTCATGAGAATGTGGGTTTCCACATGACGAGGATACCAGTTCACCACATAGTCCCGTTTTTGCACTGGCTCCTCGCTGAACATTCGGACCACTTTCATTGATTTCGCGTTGGTCGTTCGAGCCACTTCACCAAAAATCCGATTGGAGAGATAGTTCATGCGATGTGCATACTCCGATCCAACTTTCATTAGCTGAACGTATTTGTTTGACGACATCCTTGTTAGTTAGTAATTATTATGAAAACTTAAATACTAGATATTTCTTTTAATGCAGCAAGGGAATTAAAAAATTTGGGAATTGTACATTTAGCACAGCTGATACTATTGTGAATGTACCAAAAGGTAACAAAAAACAACATGAAATGGCACTTAATCCTTTAGTGCTGCCACTAGAAGTCACTAATTCAATAGTAGTTGTTTTAACTGTGTAGGTCTTCGCCATACAAATGACAGGTCTCTATCTAGGTTATAAGGAAATGTTAAGATTTGAACCATATTTGAAATGCCCCAACTACACGAAACGTCACAATATAAAACCGAAAAGCCATTCTATATGAAGACCTGTATTAAAACCTGTTCATTAAAAACGCGGTTAATATCATGCTACATTCGAAAGATTATGCAATGAAGTTGAATGTGATTTGTTGTTTAGCGAAATATTTCTCATACATTTTTTAATTAATTTAATAATTCGTCCAAAAACCCAGCTCTTGTGTGTTAAATTCCCTTAGAGTAATACTTGGCAACTCTAAATTCAAAACTAATATGACTGTCAAAAACATGTGATTTCAAGTTCAGTTGTTGATTTTGACGTTTAAGCTAAGAGGGAGGAACATTTTGGGATTTGTGACGAATCAGTTTGTGAAAATGAAAAACGCAATTTAAACAAAATATAATACAATACAAATTTTAATGCACGCAACGCAGCCTCATAAAACAAAATAACGAGAATTTTAGAACAGTGCAAGAACTATAACTTTCATTTACTAAGCAAGTATTGCTGCAGTGTATTAAATGCGAATAAACGCAGAGTTCCTCAGACTTTTTAAAAATTAGCTACTTGACTTTACTTTCCCTCAAGTTCATGCATTAATGTTTTCAATATATTTATGTTAATGACTTCGATGTAAAAGTTCGCTTTTATGAATATGTTTCGCAGCCGTAGTTGGTTTGGCGGTGGTTGGAATCGTCCAAAGAATCGCCTGTCATTGGAGCATCTTAAATATTTGTACAGTCTTTTGGAAAAGAATACTTCCGTATCGGAGAGCAACCGCGGTTTGTTGGTAGAGTCGTTGCGTTGCATTGCGGAAATCTTAATTTGGGGCGATCAACATGATTCATCGGTATTTGAGTAAGTTTTCTTATATACAAACTACATGCATAGAAATTGCTTTTGCTATTTTAAATAATATGGGCAATCGCTTTATTTCAGCTTCTTTCTGGAGAAGAATATGCTTTCCTATTTTCTGCACATAATGCGTCAGAAAAGCGGCGGCTCGAGTTTTGTGTGCGTCCAATTACTTCAAACGTTGAATATACTTTTCGAAAACATACGCAACGAGACCTCATTGTGTAAGTTAGCATTTCTGTGTCTATTTGTGAATGTGCTCAATAGCATTTAGGTCAGTGCACTAGATTAGGTCGCTGATAAATCCAGTGTTCCAGTTAAGACAAATTCTCCATGCAAATATGGAGTGATGACTTCCGTAGAACAATCATTATATTGATTGACCATATGGACTGATATAGATCTTTCAAAAGATTTGTTTAGAGTTCGGTAGATGGATTCGCTATGAGGCTTGACTACTATCTGTGTGTGGGTTTCTTTCATCAATTGTCTAATTGTTGTGCTATTTTCTTTAGATTATCTTCTAAGTAACAATCATGTCAATTCAATAATTGTACATAAGTTTGATTTCTCTGATGAGGATGTAATGGGCTATTATATATTGTTTCTGAAAACACTGAGTTTGAAGCTGAATCCTCACACAATACACTTCTTTTATAATGAGGTAATGATGGCTTTCACTAGATTAGTCTTTATGTTATCGTTTTAAATATTACTTTATTTTTTTCTTTAAGCATACAAATGATTTCCCTTTGTATACTGAAGCAATCAAATTTTTTAATCACCCTGAGTCGATGGTGCGTATTGCAGTGCGTACGATTTCTTTAAATGTTTATAAAGTACAAAATGCGAGCATGCTGCGGTTCATAAGAGACAAGTAAGTGAATTGATTTCATTTATAATAAAAGCTAGAATTAATTATTTATCAAATGTATTTTTCATAAATTGCTTCAGAACCGCTGCTCCTTACTTTAGCAATTTAGTTTGGTTTATTGGCAAACACATTCTGGAGTTGGATAGTTGCGTTCGCACAGACATTGAGTAAGTTCGTTGGTCAACTCTTTTACCTCTATCCTCAAATAAACAGAAAAACCTACTCTTCTATTTAGTCACCAATCCAATCAGAAGCTCTCCAACCTTGTTGCCGAGCACCTGGATCACTTGCATTACTTGAATGATATTCTATTATTGGAAATCAAAGATTTGAATGCTGTGCTCACCGAACATTTGCTGCATAAACTCTTTGTGCCGCTTTACATATTCTCGTTGACCCCACCGTCACCCCCACAATCCCTGGCGGTTGTGACACAAAACTTGGCAGCTGTTCTCAATCGCAATGTGAACATTGATATACAGGAGATGAATAATCCGCGCGTGTCTTCCATTGTTGCTTTGTATTTGTTATCGTTAGTATTTCTGGTGGTCACGCATTCGCCGTTGGTGCATGCGCTTGCTTGGGTCATTCTAAATGGTGATCATAGCGTCTTCAAAGAAGGTGCAGCCGAAGTGTTGAACGCCTACGTGGAGCATCGCAACGTTTTAGTGCCAAGTTTCGCCGAACCTCGAGAGAGTTTGGAAGAGGCTTTAGATACGGTGGTGGGAGCGTATTCGGAGAATTCATATTCAGCATATGGTAGTCACAGCCAAACTGGACGACTGAATGTGGACGGCAACGAAAGTGGCAGCTCTTCGACGGTCTCGACGTCGATATCCTCTTTAAACATAACATCACCGCATGGCAGTAATATACAGAGTGTAGAAATTGAAGGTGCCACCGTGGCAATCACCACACCAATGGTATCAGCAGCATGTAATCCAATGGCGCCAAGCGAAGTATCCACGTCCTGTCGACGTCTGTGCAACATCACCGATGAGGAGAAACGGAAGATGCAAAAACATACGACGACACCTCAATCGCAGTCTGATTTGAGTCGGCCTTTCTTGGATATGATGATGGCAGGTTTGGATTGTACAGAGAACGATTATATAGCGTTGCTGGCGTTGTGCCTAATATACGCTATGGCTTACAACAGAGGTGAGATCGGTAATCACTTCACTAGTTTAGCAATTTACTTGGCACTTTGCACAAATTGCAAACACATACAATTGTAATAACTAACTTTAGGCTAACTTTCGTATTTCTTATAACGTTTGCATTTGTATATCATTACTATCTGTCTATTCCATTCTTACTATATCGCTCGCCGGCTTATGTTGCGTTCTCAAACTCTTAACCTGTTATAATATAACTACTACTCGTACTTAAATGCATACATTTAGATGGTACGTACAACTTCTAAATTCTGTGTAAATCCTAATATACACTGCACAACACGATCGTTAAAGCAACTTCTATGAACATTTATGAAAAACTTTGAACGGTTTCAATTTGGACAGATGTCATGAAGTATCTCATCGACCGTAGACATTATGATACATTAGAAGACCTTTCTGTTCAATAGAAGTTGCAAATATTAATTGTTGTGCTGTGTTGGAGTTAAGCGTTTTTAGTTTTTTTGCGTTATATAAATACATCGACATATTATATTGCAAACAGCAATTTATTAAGGCTATGGTTTTTATACTTCTTTCCATTCGCAGGCATAAAAAACGATTGGTTCGATCAAGTATTGTCCAAATCTACCAGAGGTTCGTACAGTTATAAAACGGAGTTGATTGAGCGTTTGTTAAACATCATCACAACTGCGAATCAACCTTGTAAGTTCAAGTAAAAGTATTCCCATTTGTTATAACTCAGCGCTTTTCAAATTTTGATTAGCTTGTCGTATCCGTCTTATATCCATTGAAATTGCTTTGGAACTTCTGCTAACCTTCACCAAACCCAATACCGATGAAGCTTCTATTACGGAATCTCAACAGGAGCTGCTGTTCGCCGCTCACACTCAGTCGATGGCTGTGTTGCGAAACTTCTGGAAATCGGAGGATATATTTTTAGATCTATTTGAGGACGAATTTAATGAGATGCGCAAATCTTCGTTAAACGTTGAATTTCTGTGCATGGATTCGACCATTCTACTGCCGCCTACTGGCACTCCTCTAACGGGAATCAATTTCGCGCGACGTTTGCCTTGTGGAGAAGTGGAAAAAGCACGCCGAGCGATACGAGTGTTCTTTTTGCTTCGCAAAACATGCCAAAAATTCCTAAACGAAAAGGAGACGCTGCTACCTCTGACGAATGCACTAAATCTAGTGCAGGTGGAAAATGTCTTGGATTTAAGTGAGGGATTTAAGCTCGATGAAGAAAATCGGAGGAACTTTTTGTAAATGAACTTAATTTTCTTTTTTCTAGACAATAGCGATTTAATTGCCTGCACAGTCCTCTGCAAAGATAACTTGAAACAGCGTCGCTTTCTGGTGATCGATATGCTACAACTTATATTGGTTGAACCCGATGCGAAGTTGTTAGGTTGGGGCGTGGCCAAGTTTGTGGGATTCCTGCAGGATGTTGAAGTGGTTGGCGATAAGGACGACTCACGCTGTTTGCACATAACCGTGCATCGCGGCGGTGCAACACACAATCGCACGCCTCTGATGTCTGCAAAATTTCTGTTCGATGATCATATTCGCTGCATGGCTGCTAAACAGCGACTGACTAAGGTACTTATAACTTAATATTTCTAAAAATAGCGCTGTTAAACACTTTTCGATTTTCTTTTCTGTCACAGGGTCGCAGTAAAGCCCGTCAAAAGAAAATGTATCAAATAGCGCAGCTCATCGAGATGCCTGGTCAGGTCATTGAGTCACCTGTGTATGCGGTGGCTGGCATTCGTTCTGGCAGCGGCTCTAGTGGAAGCGTCAGCGCACGCTCATCGCGTGAACATCGGTCCATCTTTGCGACCGCAAACCGTGTGCCCGGTTTTGCAGCGGCGCTGAGAAGAGATGTCAGCGGTCTTGCGGGTGGTGTGAGTCGTATGCAGATTGCGCAAAATCGCTCGGTTGAAGGGTGCGTCGTATTGCGTGATATACGTTTGTTTTTGCTTTCGTTTTCAAATCATTTATGATTAAAATTAAATTAATTTTTCAACCAGCAGCATTCGCAATGACGCTAATGGTTCTCTTGGAGGTAGTCGATCGCGAAGACGCAACTCCAACACCAGCTCAAATTCATCAGCATCCGTTAACCGTGAAGCGACGACCTCGGGACGCGAACAATCGCCTGTGAGCAGCACTGGCAGTGGCAAGAGCTCTGCTCAGTCGAGGGACAGTTCACGCCAACGCAGAACAGCGTCACGCTCGCGCGAAAGCAGTCCACGTATTCCAAGACCGCGGTTCGTTCAAATTTACATTTTATTAATTGTTTCCCTTCTCATAATTGTATGTTTATATATACGCTGCATAAATGTAGCTCTGAAGAAATTCCTCTGGAGGATTTTCAACACTCGCGCAACAACAGTCCACATTCACGTGCAGCCACCACTACTACGTCCACTTCGAATACACCACCATCGCGAGCACATACGCCATTGCGCCATACATTGAATGAGCAAATTTCTGTGCACTGTGATTCAACGCCGCTGAGCGGATTGGCGAATTGTACATCAAATGCTGCTTCTGGTGTTGGTGCTTTTGCGGTTGAAGTACCAGTGGCAAAGGAAGTCGTGGTACCAGTTTCGAGCTCTGAGGAAACTTCTTTCATTGCTGGTGATGATGTGGACGGCGGAACGCGTCCAAAGGGTGTCGTCGAAACAGTTTAAGTGCTGATCGATTGCTTTCCAACAGAGACTATGATAATTGGCGGAATCAAGGAGCTTGCTTCTCATTCATGTACCGTACCTCTCTCTTGGTGTATTTGTGAAGTAATAAAATTTTAAAATATATTAGATCCCGTTAACAATTAATAACAATTTTAAATCAACTTTAATTCAGTTTTAAAATAATCTTTAAATTATTTATTGATTATTAATATTATTTGTATATATTAATATTATACCTATTGCAAGAATTGTGGCTAGCTAGAGATTTATTGCTATTTAAAGTTTTTAACTAAATTGAAGCCTGAGTTTAATATTTACTATAAAGCTAAAAGGTGAGTTTAATATTTGTAACGTTTCACTAGAATTCCGATGAAGTGATAGATTTATACACTTATTTATGATTATTATGATAGCCTAAATCTTGGAACTAATATACAAGACTAGAAACTTGACATGGAAATTATATTCTTGGTGATTTTAGACGAAAAAGAAAACAAGGAACTATTTTTAATTTCACTTCATATATTTTTAACATTTTTATACCACTGTGTTTCATCTTTCTTTAAATAGTCAAATTTTCATCATTAAATAGTTGGTGTTGTTGTAAATTTGTTCTTCATAACTAAACTCGTTTTGTTTTTAGATAATTATTTAACTTTTGTATTATATATATCTAATTATGTACTTATGTTTTTTTGTGAGTTGAATAAAATACATATTTCTTTAATACCTGTCATCGAAAATATTAAACTTTTTTTTTATTTGTAACTTTGAAGCATTTCCAGAAATGCTTTATAGAATTGTTGATTTTTTTGTTTTAGTTCCTTTTCTTTTATAAAATTGGAATAATGCACGTGACTTAGTTTTAATTTTCAAATAACTTAACTTTTTAAATTCAAATAAAGGTAAAACAAATATTAAATTGCGTAGAATATACATTGTATTAAATATTTTAAACAACTTTTATTTGGAATAATTAATTATTCTCTCCACTTTCATTGCGCTTGAAGCATTAGAAATCTAATTTTTTCTTCTTTGTTTCTCCACCTAGACTGTAAAGTTTAAAAATTTATAACATTGGTTTACTAAAAAAAAATAAAAATTAAAGGAAGTTCACGACGACTTGTGTAAGGAAAAAAAACAAATAAGTGAAATGCTAAAAAATAACTTCAATAGCTATTTAAGGTAGGCTTGACTACACGACTAGAGCTATAAAATATAAGAACTGGTTTTTAAAAAATATTATTTTTATGCTTTACTTCAGTGAAATAATTTTGTATACCAAATTTATCGAAAAATACGTGGGTATGTTTGCACTTATAAATGCAAAGATTTTCAAATTCAAATTTATAAAAAATAACTGGCTAATAAATAGGAGCGCGGCTAATTTACGCCCGGTAGTTGGATGGACGGCAACCAGGTGTAGAAGAGAATATATGCGGCACTGGAGACAACGTTAGATTTATCAAGCGGCGTAACAATCTGATCGTCAAATTTAAACCATCTGTAAGGAGATGGAAACAAAGTATTAAAGAAGGACGAGCAAACTGGACAAAGAAGAGAAAAGCTAACCTGCCGTTGTTCCCGCTCTTACAGAAGGCCGTATAATGCCCGCTTTCCATGGAACCGTAATGATTGGAAACGGCATAGAGTTGGTAGGTTTTCGGCGTTACTGCTCGCGATTCTGACTTGGCGATGTAAGGAGTCATGTCGAGATTTTCCAGCGGAAAGTGTACGAAGTCCTGCTTCTTGCGGAACGAATTCCCAATGAAATCGGGGTCGACAAAGAATCTAAAAAACGAGTATTTATATTACAAAATCTCTTGACACAGTTCCTTTGCTTATAGAATTGATAATATTGAATATTGTATTGTTGTGTAGTGTTTTTCTTTAACAACCTTTTTAAATGCACCACCAACACCGGTGGCAACTTCGAAATGTCTAGTTTTTTCACTGCATTACGTTTTCGCTGGCAATTTGGACAATTCCAGCCGTGTATCAATTCGCCGCTGAAATACATATCCATGCATTGACTTAAATGCAATGCATTCGTTGGCAGTTCCAAGCTTAAATTCGAGAAGCTTTCATACGTCGCCGACTCTCTATTGCATTCAACACATTTGACGGTGCTCTTAATTTGTCCATAGAATAAGTGTAAAATCAGACTTTCTTTTGCATTGGTATACTCAAGCCAAGCACGTTCAGAGGTCGAAACACTATCACGTGCTCTTTCGGGGACGTTCAACGTTTGCAAATCGGAATGCAGCCAGTCCATAAGAATGGTGAGAAATTCATGTGAATCCTGTTGTTCAGTTCCGCGAAAAATGTTCTGATACTGTCCGATGACGTTCTGGAAATAAAACAGGATAAGAAATTGTTAAAAATTTCATCATATTCCTAGATATTTTTCAGCTCATAACAGATATTTCTACTTCATATTTTTATTAAAATTGTAGCTTACACGCAAATCTTTACTAGCCACACATTTATAGTTTCCATTCCATAACATTTTAATGAGCGCTGCTACCTCCTCGACGATGTGACCTTGCGTATTGTTGTTGCGACTGATGTAGTTCTTGTATTTGTCAGAGAGACAGTATTCGGCGAGCGGTTGTGTATTGCTCATGCACTGAAGAATGCTGTTCATGTAGCACGTGTTGCCCAAGTTCTTCAACCCAGTCAAACCAGGCCCCTGTGAAAGAAGGAGAAAGAAACAATTTTAAATTGAAGCGTTTGGGAAATAATCAAATGATTTCTATTTATAAGAAAATCGTACATAAAAATGAAAATCTGTCTTTCTTTATAATCAAAATATTTACCTCAAACTCAAATGTTTACTAAAACTTAAAACTTGTATTAAATTACTAATAACTCAACTCTTAATAACGTACCCGTTTTAGAGGATATATCGATTTATATATAACGAATTGTGTTGCTAGCAAGTGTAATTTAACTCCTGGTATTACAAAACATTCTTCTTGTTATTATTTCAGTTTGATTTCATGCTTCTTTGGACACAGATAGAGTGAAGTTTTGAAAAATTGGAAATAATAACTACATGGAATCAGTTTAGAATAAAAACTGGACTGAGAAGTTAGAATAAAATCTAATAGAAGCACCATATTCAAACAATGTAGACGCTAGGAACGGACTGAACTGTTCGGTCAGATTGATAAAACGTAAAGTGAAAAATCAAAAGAACTGCTGAAACAAAACGTGATCAAATGTAATCGATTTTTAAAGCTTTTGTTGTTGCTTTAGACGGATTTCCAATTGTTAATTTTGCTTCTTCTGTATTTTATTTTATTCTAAACACGTGGTAAGTTGATGAGAATGATCACGTGGTAAAATGATGAGAAGCTTTCTTGTAGCGGTATACTAAAATTAGTAGGACTTGCTTTAAATACAGAGAGAACTTAAACAGAATTCATGTATTTTCAATATTTTGTAGGGTTTGTGTGTTAAAAATAACTATTTTTTAGCTTTTAAAGATCTTTTTCCCGCCAGTACAATCTTACAGGAATTTTTAATCACATGCAGCAGGAGGAGGAGGAGTTGTAGTCATGTATTCGAAACTAATTTTTATCTACTTATAAAATTATTTAAAACCTTTACCATTGAGCCCGGCACCGGTGAGAAATCTCGATGCCTATCGACATGATGCGTCGTCGTTGGCGGCTGCCTTGAAGAAACTGGTACCACCGAAGTATGTGGCTTAACAGAGCGATCAAACTGTGGCATTTTCGGTCGCGAAATCTCTTCATCCTCTATTATGGGAGGCTTCAGGTGACGTTTATTTTCGAGTGCCAGCGCCAATTGTTGCTCACGTTGCTGTCGCTCGCGTTCATGTTGTTCGTCGAGTTTTTGACGTTCTTGTATTTTTGTTTCGATCAGCTTGGTTGTCTCTTCCAAATGATCCATCTCGCTGAGTGAAAGTGTGAGTGTTTCTGGTTTCCGCTGCTGTTGCACCAATTCGAGGCGCTTATATGTGTCGAGCTCATCACGTAAACGATTATTTTCGACTTTCTATTTAGGCGAGAGAATTAAAATAAGAATATCACACGCTAAATTATGTTTTTAGATGTTTTACTTACATAATCCTCTGCAGTGCTTTCCAGTTGCAGTAGATTATAAAGTAACTCCCGCTCAGAGCTTACAAAATCATTTTTGGTTTCATTCTTTTTCTTCTCGAATATTGTTTGCCATTTTTGAGCAGCTTGCTCCAGCTCAATGTCATTCATGTGAGCTCGCTCCAATAGAACTTCTTGTTCTTTTAGTATTTCCACAATTGGTTTTTGGGTTTGCTGATCGTATGTTTTTAGCGCTGCTAATTTACTTGTACGATCTACGCTGGGTGGTCGCGTACTTCCCAAAGTATTCGGAGGAAAAAATCTGTTGACCTTCCACGAATTTTCGATATCATCTTTCATTGTTATATCGTGTATTGATGGATATTCGATGTCGTCAAGTTCGATATTAAGGTCGGTTGTTTGGGGAGCTGGAACGCTAGGATTGGTGCATAAGGTGGGATACATCATCATGAAGTATTCATAGCCACCTTGCAGTATTTTGATAGCAGTTTGATAGCAGACATCTGGATCCCACTGAAAAATTCAGAAAGGGGCCACATTAAATTATGTAAATAATATTATTAAGGTTTTTATGAATTTCTCTCTCTTACATTTAGCAGAATATCTTTCAGTATCCCAATTGGAGAATGATAAGCAGCATTGACATCTCTGCAATTCCAATCCATCAGCACAACTTGGTATTTTACCAAACGAGCTGACCACATTATTTTGCTGTTGCTGTCCAGCTTATCCTGCAGCTTGCCAGCAGACATACTAAAAGGGCCAATACAGTTTTTGTTACTGGGGAGAACTCAAATTTTGAATCAATATTTAAATTTTCCACAGTGGAAATGGTGCTCAATAAACAATTCGGGGTAGTAAACTCTAAGTTCTTCTTACCCCGGTGCAATGTGTTCTTCTGGCACCCTGACAGACCAAGAGTATGTTAAATGCGAGCTGTCGTAGTCCTTGCTGGGCCTACAATCCATTATTAGCACACTGTTCTCCTGTGTGAGCTTAAATAAGTCCTCACAACTGATCAGTGACATCGTGTCATTCGGAGATCGCCGGGCATTGCTTTCGTTAGTTGCTTTGCGATTATCGGATCTCTCTGCTGGGCATAACTTATCGTATTCGCGTTGTTGTCGCTTTCCATTCGGCGAGATAGGTGGCGGCGTCGACTGCCCCGAAAGCATATTCTTGTGCACCGTACTGCTTGCTAGGCGAGCGTAACGCCTTTTCAGAGATTTGCAAAGGAGTTCCAACCTATCCATGGTTTCGGTGTTGATCGTGTGGCCGCCCAACATCTGTCGTACCATCTGCTTGTTCTGCGGATAGTCAGGTTTCTTATGGATGCAGGAGAGCAGATTGAAGTACTTCATGTAGAAGACATAAGCGAGTTCCTCGTCGCACTCGAGATAGTTTTTCTCAGCTTCTTTGTGTAGCTTGCGAGCGGATTCCACAAGCCTGCAAAATGTTGTTATCTGGTTATAATAATGTTCGTCCAATTGGAAGGCCTAATTAGTGGCTTACATTTGGATTTTTTTATTGCGTACATCAGGAAGCACCGTGTGTTTGTCCAACTCCTCCAACGATGTTGCCAAGTGTAGTTTTTTTAGTTGTGTCATTTTGTGTTGCTTCTTTTTCAACCACCGGGTCAAAGGAATTGCCTCGTCCAAAAATTGCCAAGATTTTTTTTTATTCACAACTCTAATTTTTCGTTTTCTTTACTTTTGTTACATGTCTTCATGTAACTTTAGCCGAGTTATGTAGTATTTTAGTTTCTAATTACTGCATTTTCTATTTATTAACTAATTAAGATTTACAAAATAAAAACCTGACTACTTCAGAATTTGAGAAAAAATTACTTTTGCTGTGTGAGCAAAAGTGATGCCAAATCAGCTTTTCGAAGGTTTAAGGTGCTATTATAGAAATAATAAAATTGTGATTAAACATAAAACTCAAATGCAAAACCGTCAGAAAAATTCAAATTAAATGAAAATGAAATAAAGGTATACGTTACTGTTAAGATATGCAATGGATCGATAACGCCAATAGAAAACGTTGCTTAAAACCGTACATTTGACGGATACGTTGCTTATATGGATTAGCTCTTAAGAGACATGCATTTATCTCGCTTTGACAGTTCATAACTTCAAGGTTGAAGTCTCAAATAGAAGAATGCAGACGTACGGAACTCATCGAACAAATGATACACAACATCGAAGAAAATGATAACGAATAAATCCGTATAATATGCGATTCTTACGAAAGCTTACGTTCGTCCTGTAACGCAGAAAGTCACCCTGCGTGGTGAGCTTTCAGAGCTTTTAAGATGTAGCTATTTCAGAACCCATTTTAACTAATATTAACTAACGCTCAGTATAGAGCCGTTAATCTATACAGTCCTTTATTTGAATATTTGGAAAAAATAGAAATATTTAATAAATGGTACTAATGAAAGGCACTTATCTCATAGACTCAGTGAGCTAGCGGAACAAACGATGTACTGTTGGAAAGGTATTTTTAATACCTTTTATTTATGTAACATAAATTTTTTTCCATAAGGTGGCAGTTCAGGAGTTATATTGATTTTTTAAAAAATGTACATTTTAATGTACACTTTATCAGCTTGTTTCTTTTGTATACCAGATCTTGGAGCATGTCGCTATTGCTAGCACCCGCTAGATGGCGAAGGCGAAAATCTTGGCTACTC
Organism: Myopa testacea; assembly: GCA_949629155.1. Taxonomy (NCBI): domain Eukaryota; kingdom Metazoa; phylum Arthropoda; class Insecta; order Diptera; family Conopidae; genus Myopa; species Myopa testacea. Next base: position 46,277,809 of record OX451345.1, on the reverse strand, counting down.
AAAAATTTAGAGACCGGAAATGAAAGTTTCGGTTCCGGTTTGTCACTGCATTTTATTTTTATTACCCTCACAGAATATAAACAGGAAAAAATTTTTTTTATTTATGTGAGGTGTGGTGGCCGAATGAGTTAAACTGCTGTTATTCTGTCATTACTAAAAATGGTGCCGGTTCAAATCGCAAGAAAGAATTTAATGTTGTTCATCAAATTTATATATTTTATGCATTTTTAATTTTTTTAAATTACAGTTACTTCTTAATTAATTATTTAAAAGAAGAAATAATCTTCAAAATTTTTTTTGATGAAAACTAAAATTAGTCCAATAAATCAAATTAGACGTTTTTTTTGTATCGATACAAAAAGCAAACAATTCTAGTCTTTAATTCAAAGTCGAACAAGAAAAGATAATTACATAATTGAAAACTGCCTCATTTTTACCTTTAATTAAAAAAAAAAATATAATATAATCCACCACATTAATATGGTGGATATTATTTATCATATAATAATAATATAATAACAACATTTAATCCACCTCACTGAGTTTTGATGATGTTGTTGTTGCTTGTTTATAGATTATTTGGTTTATTATAGATTATTATATACTATACACCTTCATGTCCACATCTCATTTCACACAAAGAAGTTGCTGTCAGGAATCTGTCCCCTCTCTCCGTGTATTCTTCTGATTAATGTTTTACATTGATTCACCTTTGACTGCTCTTGATTACTAAATATCGATGGACAATTAATTAAAATAAAGAAAGTACATCGGCAGCAGATCCTAGACATCACATCTCATACCAACGAACAGCTCAATATGTCGAAGAAAAGCCAGCCACAAAATATGCTGCACAGTTTGTTGCTGACACTTTACATGGGCACACATCCATTGAATCCACCTCACTCAGCTCTGATGCTGTTGTTGTTGCTGGTTTATAGATTATTTGGCTGGCTGGTCATCTGCGAGGCTGACTTTCTACAAGTATTTGAGGTCAACCTTTGGTGTAAACTATGATAAAATCTTTATACACACACACACACACACACACATACACACATACAATATGTATTTGTAGTTGAATGAATGTGTACGTATGAATGTGCGCATAGATGCTATATGTGTGTGTGTGTGCCTATCTTTTTGTTTGTTTGTTTGTTTGTTCCGTGAGTGTTTTTAATGGTCCACTCGAATGCTGTAGAAGACAAAAGATTTTCCTCCAAACGACCGCCTTTTTGCTGTTTCTCTTCCCTTCCGCTTCATGGTGTGTACGCATTTTATTATAACCGCTTATTAATTCGAACAAAATTTCCACTCCTGTTGCTTTGCTTTGTTATTTTGCCAGAATTCTTCAAATCAGTGGGAATGCGTGTGTGTGTGAGTATGTTTAGAGCAGAGAATATAAAATGTCAGCCGCAGCACTTTTTTAGTCGGTCTGCGGATAATTTATGATCTCAGTTACGCTTGTCCTTTTGTCATAATTTTAGCAAAGATATAATATATCATATGTACATATGTTGTAGATACTGTGTATGTACATATACATACATATACTAAATAGCAAAGAAAGAAGTTGGCGCAAAGTTGCTTAAATTTTCGTCAAACTATCAATTATTCTTTAATAAATGTACTTAAAAACTGTTAAACGTACCGGGAAAAATTAATTTGAAGGTTGTTTCTATTCTCACTTTTCCCGCTTTACTCCTTCCCCCCCCTCTCCCACGCCCTCCCTCCTCTTTACCCAGATTATTGCTAGACGCCGCGATAAACACAACTAACAAGTTTCCAAAAGTGTCACAAAGGCTTTTGTGAAAATAAAATGTCATCGTAAACAACGGCGGAAAAAAATTGAATTTCCTTTGAATTTTCCCGCCAAACTAGTCACCAAACCGAAGGCGGATTAGGAGTCATGTGGCTATATTATGGGCGATGATGATAGCGATAGTCGGCATTTTCGTTTTGCCCCCGTTCCTCCTTCTGATGTCACATGCAAATGGAAATTCATGAAAATTCCAAACTTTCTTCTTTCGAGCCATTGAAATTCCAATGGATGCATACAGAGAGTGGAGAAAGAAGAGAGAGAGAGAGAGGTGAGTGTCCTGAGCCACCAGCACCAACATCAGCAACCCGGTAGGACAAAATGTGAAATGCTTAGAAATGGAATATTATATTGTATTACAATATTATGGATTCGTACATATGTATATTATTATGGATGCGACTGCCTGACTCATCAAAGTGACATCTTAAGTTACCGCATGAGCGACAACAGATTAGAAATCCTCGTACTCCAGCTTTTTCTGGAAGAAAGGACCTCAGAAAGTCCACTTTTAACAATAGCTAAAACCTCGATGATGAGACTTCAATGACATCAAATAATATACTCTGTATTCATTGAGTAATTTTTCAATAGATATCTATAGGACGTACATATGTCCATATTCCACATATGTATATGTATGCATATACGAGTACCTACGACTTCAATAGCTCTATATTCGCATAGTATAATATTTCCTGCAAGGGCCTTGTGTGTAAAAAAGGACTCAATGGATTACTTGTGAGGTTGTTTGTTGGTGAGAATAGTTTCGAAAGCCGTCTGCATCGTTGAAATACCTTCAAACAGCCGGAATCGTCCGTTGGAACCGAGTTGAGACGAGGCAAGCCGAAGCACCGATCGACCGACCGAGCGCCGCACCGAAATCAAGTGTGTCAAAAGGATAATGAATATGATTGTGAACAATGAGTGAGGTAACATAACAATTACTGTTGATTTATTATGGCAAATTGTTACCGTTACAAACTAATCTACACTCTCGGTCTGCTGCAAGTGCATCGTGTGGGGAGGGGGCTCCCAGGGAGGGTTAGCGAAGTGAGCGCGAGGGTGGTCATGCAGCATCTCTAAGTATTTGGTGAGTAGTTATTATTGCATATCTAATTTATGTTCCCTGTTGAATTCATGTGATGAAGGCTAATAATGATGGAGAGAGAGAGAGAGAGAAAGAGAGAGAGAGAGAGAGAGAGAGAAAGAGAGAGAGAGAGACAGAGAGATGAGGTGAGAAGACAACGAAATATTTTACTACGATCACAAATATGTTTGCTCTGAGGATGTCTGCTTGTTTGTGTGTTCAAATTAATTGATGACATTTTTTATATAAATTTTAAAGTGTAATAAAATACAATGCAATTAAGGCTAACATAGAAAGAGGTATCTTGAAATAATTTTAAATTTGATCTTTTGTAATGATCATTTAATTCAATATTTTAATACCACGCTTAAAAAAGATTACAATGTATTTTTTAGCAATGCAAATGGTTCATTAATTCAAGGGTATAACTATTATCACCAATTATATTCTATTTTATTCTCTTAAGAATCTTCACCTTAAGAAAGGGTTCAGATATTCGGAGCCCGAAAGTGGAAGGATAAATTAAGTGGGTCTCGTAACGTTTGACGTTTTTTCCGTAGTTTTAGAGTTAAATATCAAAGCTGACTCATTGAAACCACAAAAATCGCAGTGTCCTGGATATGCTCCGAGGACAACTCAGTACTATCACACATGCACACACACACATACAGTCATGCACACACACACACTTCGTTTGTGTCGTTTTGTGTGTCCTTCAAGACACTTTTTGCCTTGACATGTGTTATGATATTTGAAAATCTTGTGTAATCCATACTCCACCAATAATGATACTCCACCTCCAGCTCCGTCTCCTCACCTTCCTCGCCCTACGATATGCTTCTCTCCTGATACTCCTGCGTTTTTCAATTTACAATAAAATAGCCGAGTTTATGTTGTTTACGAGTAGATGTTGTTTAGGATACGAAAATCAATGTACATTTATAGCAATACTATGAATACAAGAAAAAGAAAAACCAAACAAACATCGGAAAACATGGAAAATCCTCTGAAATGAAGTGAAAAAGTAAAATTTACAGCTGTTTCTGTGCTTGTTTTTCTATTTCTTGTGTTGCTTAAGACGATGGATTTTGAAAAAGAAGCCAAAGAAGTCTATTGAAGAGTTCTTCGCCGTAGAACAGCTTTTCGATGAGGTTCGATGATTATTTCGACTTCGAATGATTCGAGGTGAGATTTTAAAAGTGTGTGTTAAATGATTGTAAAAACGGTTTTAATTTAAAAATGGGTTTCAATCGCTCAAAAGTTATCAATTTTAGTTTTTATCTGTTATTCTTTTTGAAATATTCATCTTTTGTTGATGTTTTTTTTTTTTTTTAATTTACTGCAGTTTAAATATTGTTTTGTTACTATTATTGTTGTTATTTTAACTTTGTTCCCGTCTTGTTAATTAAAACATCGCAGCTTTTAAATGCGAATGAAAAACTATAAATAATAGAAATTGCAACTTCTGGGGCAAAAAATAATACTAATTAAAAAAGCACAAACAAAAAATTGTGGCAACTTTTCAATTGCTGTTGTTGTTGTTGTTTAGCCAAGCATCTCCCGCTCCACCCCCTTCGCCGTCCCCTTCTAATCACTTTCAACACTTCCTATCTTCTGCACCAATCTTAACAGTCAGCTGAACATGAATACGAACGAACTAACAATTTAGCCAGCGTTGAGAGGAGCAAAAAAAAAGAAAAATGGAGAAAAAGAGCAAAGAAAAAAAAAAAAGAAAAAAAAGAGAAGGAGAAGAAAAAACATTTACATTTGAAACTATTTATTAAAAAGCACAGAATGCAAAACATAGCATAACATAAAGCAAAAAACTGAGCAGCTACAATTACAACAACAGCAACAACAGTTACTAAAACTTCAACTAAAATGACAACAACAACAACAACAACAACAACAACCACTGCAACTCAACAACGCAGAGTTTGGAAAAAATGTAAAAAAATAAACAAAAAAAAAAAAAAAAAAACCCCACAAACCATTAAAAAGACTGGCGGATGTTTTGCTCAAAAAAGTTTCAAAACGCTTTCATCTTTTTTGTTCGTCGAGAACGGAAGAGGATCATGCTTCTTCTTCTTCCCCGAATAACTATATTTTTCTAGTTTTCGTAGAGTACGAAGTAGTGAACAGTGGAGAGTTATTATTAACACACCCCGATATAATGTAAAATTGTAAAAACAGTTGTATTCGAAAAGTTTTTGTGTTCAAAATGCACTTCAAATTGAAATTAAAAACTAAAGATTAAAAATAATTTTAAAATGTGTTTAAAAAATCAACTACATATATTTGAATATATGTATTCACTTAAATTTCAAAGAAATCCAACCCAACAAAGAGACAAACATTTGTAGTGAAGAAGTTACATAGTTTAATTATAGTAAAATTAGTTAATTTTGCTGCAAACAATAAAAATATACAATAACAACAACAACAACAGAGGCATCGATACCAATGAGAAAACTCTACACAAACAACAACAACAACAACAACTCTACCATAGACACCTACGTACTAAACACAACTTAATTAAATCTCAGCCAAAAACTATGCTACAAAATCCATGAAACAGATCTTTCTTTGTTCTTGTTTTTGTTTAGAGAGAAGAGAGAGACAGTGACAGAATTAGAGAGAGGTAGAGAAAGAGAGAGAGAGAGAGAGAGAGAGAGAGAGGTAGAGAAAGAGAGAGGGAGAGAGAGAGAGAGAGATAGAGGGAGAGGAAAAGAAAAAGAGAAGATGTAGAAAAAGATGGAAGCAGGATTTCTTTTCCGTTTTTTGGAACATTGCCAAAGTGTTGTTAATGGAACGATTGAATTATTTTTTTGCAGCCAGATGAGGTGACAGCAAAAAAATTATACTGAGAAAAAAGTATACACGCTGTCCTGAGATGTTGGCGATTAGAGTGGGCAGGGGGCGGTGGGATGGCGCTGCAGTTAACGACGATGAAGAAGAGTGGTTTTTTTTTTCGTCAACGTGTTTAAGTTCAACTAAAATACATTAAAAAGGATGCACCATGTAGTGAACAAATGAGAACTCATCATTATTGTGAGCAGAAATAATATAAAAGAACAATCACCACAATAAGAGTAAAAACAATAATAAAAACTACATCAACGTTAAAAATTGTGTTGAAAATAAATTGAATTGTTGACTCTCTGATTCTGGTCAATTATAAACCGAATGTAAATAATAACAGTTAAAATCCTTGCCCATGGCCTCACTTGCAGCTCATCTGCTGCTACAGACTAAGATTAAGCTGACCATAGTATAGGGTGGTCCATCGGCTGGTTTCTTTTTCAAATTGCTATCTAAAAATATATACATTTAATAAATATCATTTGTCATCATGTGTTTCCTTTTTATAAAAACTCTCCCTGTCCGCTGTGAACACCGCCAAACTTTTGTAAATTTTTCCTGGTTTTTATTATTCTCATCTTTGTTGTTCTCTCGCTTAGCTAACCGCTAACGTGCTCATTTAAGTGGAATCACTTAATGGTTTCATTCACTTATCATTATCGACTCCTTCCCCGGTTCGTCCGATGTGCTGGTGACAGCAAAAACGGTAACAACAACAAAAAAAAGACAGCTCGTTATTAAGGAAGCGACGCCGTTTATCGTGCGGATGCGTTGCCCAGTTTTTCACGGAGCTGGCTTTTGATTGTTTTCTCTCACTATCTACCTCACCTCTCCCTCTCATACTCTCCCCCCAATACTGTCCATCTATCTATCCATCGCTCTTTCTCTTTATCTCTGGCTCCGTGTTTCTCTCTTTCGCTCTCCGTTTTTTTGTGCCGTGACCAGGCGAGTAGTCCTCGCCGAGGACAAATAAACTAATCTTCAGTTCAGTCATTCGTTCATCCGGCGAAAAGGATTCGAGGGACGAAATGTTGGAAGCATAATTTTTCGTCGGATTCCTGCAAATAATGGTTGAAAGGGCCTTTTTTCAGATGTAGAGAGTAGAAAATGGTTTTGAAAAGGATGGCAACTGAGGTGTCGCCTGGCAGGAGACGAACGGGGATAAACAAATCGTGGTACATCGGTAACTTGTGGGGTTGCTGCTGCCGCTTGTCCAACAAATCGGAAGCAATCTGTCGTGAGTGCGAGATATCAACGGCAGACGCGTTAAAATCGCTGTTTTTCTGAGATTTGTTTGAAATGCTTCACTGCTTCACGTACACTCGATGAAAATGATTCGTTAAGTTTTGTTAAATTTTGTTACATTAGAAACATTTAACCAAAATTAAAGACCGTATTTAAAAAATACCGCATAATTGAAAAGGATTTCATTAATTGTAAGAATAAAAATCCTGAAGGAATTTGAATCAAGTGAAATAATTTCGTTGGTAATCTAAAAATAATTTTTCTGCAACCTTCGTTCTTTATTTCGCGTACATTTTTTATGTCCTTCTACAAGGATTACCAAGGATGTTGTTGTACTTGTTGTTTACTGCTGCTATTGTTCCACTCTTTACTACAGTGTAGCTTCCTCTTTCGGCCCCAGTTCGCCTCCCCTGTCAGCGTCTTCTCCTCCTCTCCTCCTTTTCAGCTCTTCATTACAATTTCTTGGCAGTGGTTATTCTTTTTTCTTTGGATTTGCTTCATTTCAGTGGGTTTATGTTTTGATTCCTCAAGTAACTCGTATTTTGTGGTGATGACATTTGGTTGCTTGTTGTTGTTGTTGTTAATCATACGTCAAAAACACGGACGAGGTTTCGTTGACGATTGATGATTTCTCCACTCATTCCACACGATTTCCGATTCACTACGTTTGGACTCAACTACGTGATGAAGATGATGAAAGAACATTAAAAAACAAGAAAATTAGGACGACGAAGAAGAAGTAAAATAGGAATACGAAGAAGAAGAAGGAGGAGAAGAAGAAGAAGAAAGACATCGCATTTGAAAAGCGAAGCGAAGAGTTTTTCTTTTTACTTGAATTACAATTTAAAGTAAATAAAAAAATTGTAATAAATCCAGTTTCGATTTACTATCCTTGGGTGTGTCGGGCGTGAGAGGGGGGGGAGGTGGGTGTTGAGAGTGAAAAATCACTCGCCTGTTTTTGCTTTTGGTTTTTTGTTTGCTCTGATTTCTTGAACCATCCTTGAAGCACATCAAACAACAAACAACAGAAACTTTTTAAGTGAATTTCTACCCGCGAGAGAGGATTAAGGATGTTGCTAGAGAAGTTTTACATGTTGTCAACTTTGTTCGCTGTTCGCCTTCGCTTAATTGATTTAATTTGCTGCGATGCAACAACAACAACACGTGGTAGTCGTAGTAAGTCAAGTCAGTTCATGTGGACGTACATGTGTATGTATGAACGTGTGTGTGTCTCTCTCAGTCGATGATAAGATGCGATGTGATGTTGAATCAGCTTAAAGTAGGGGTGAAAGCTGTGGTGGAGAGAGTGAGTGAGCGAGACGGATTCTATATGAGGAAACTGTAACGTAACAAGGACAGAATTTTCACATTTTTCTTGTTAGCTTCGAGAGAGAGGCCGAAGAAAACAAATAAAATTCACCAAAAATTGCTAGTCTATAAAATAGTATTAAAAGTGTAGCATAGTCGCTGTGTATTTGAGTAGTATTTATATAAGAATATTTTGCACACTAGGAATATGAATTATCAACGTTTTAGGCTTTTAATAAATTACACTAGTTATTTTTATTAAATTAAAATATATGTATTTAAATATTATAAGTTCAGCCAAGTCTAACGTATCGATTATGTGTTAAGACACCGCATTCTTGTTCTTGATTGATACATCGTAATGTGTTCGTAGTAGTTAACGTCTTCTGCCTTTTTCAAAAACCTTCTCCTTTCATAAGGCAGCTATATTCCCTCCCCCTCCCCACCCCCCACCCCGAACTCATTAACCCTTAACCTCAAGCCACATTTTTCATCGAACAAAGAAAGTGCTCCTTCCCGCCACCCCCTCCCCTTACCACCCTACTTTTCCCCCTCTTTGCCACCGCCTTTTATCCACATCTTGCTTGACAATGAAACTGTTTTGTTGGTTGGTTTTCTTTTTTTTTTGAGGTGGTTTTCTTTCAGTTTCTCTTCAGTCTGATTCGAAGGCATACAAATAAAATTAATTCTTTTGATTCCTTTCGATTCCTTTCCCTTTTTTATTGTCATATTTTATGACTTCGATAGCAAGAAAAAGTGTCAATTTGTAAAGATTTACTTCCTTGATGTATGTACTTGTATAGTACGCTAAAACAGACAGACAGACGGCACAAAGCCAGACGAAAGCGAGAAGAAGACAGTCGAAAGTAAGAAGAAGACAGTCAAAAGTAAGAAGAAGACAGTCAAAAGTAAGAAGAAGACAATCAAAAGTAAGAAGAAGACAATCAAAAGTAAGAAGAAGACAGTCGTTACAGACAAAGAGTTCGGAAGTGTGGCCATAAAAACGTATTCTTCTTTAAGTGTTTAACTGAAGTCGCATTTAAGTCACTCTACACGAACACTTTGATTCACTTTCATTTGTGGTGCTATTGTTGTTCTTGTTGTTGTTGTTATTGGCCTGATTAATGTTGTTTGCAGCCTTTCCTTTATCGCCGGTTGTCGGCTCTTTCGGATTCTGGCACTTGACGATACTTTAAGCCAAATAGAATACTTAATTCTACTTAAAGCCGCATACAAAACAATTTCCCACCCTCAACTAATTGAATTCACAATCTTTGTGGTTAACCACAAAAATTATGCCTGACTTTATTATGATGTCTGCAAATTATTACAGAACCAACGAGTGCCTTTTTCACGTCGTCGTTCCCTTTGTCCCCTTCGTTCCCTTCGTGCCCTTCGCCTATCAACAGCTACGTTTGACGCACGGATGCTCGGTTGTTTGGTTTTTTGGTTGCTTACTCATTCATTCATGTGCAAAAATGTCATCAACAGTTAAAGTAGCCGGACACATTTTTGCTATTGTTGTTACTATGTTGGTTACAATTTATTGTTGTTGTTGTTGCTGTTGGTGGAGCTAGCAAAAAAAAAACTCATTTCTGTTTCGTTTCCAATTCGTTAAGCTTTGTGGCTGAGCCAGCTGTGAGCCGTTGTTGTTGTTGTTCTCGTGAGTTCCACGAATTGTTAAGTTTTTCAATTGAAATCAAAATTTGACAAATTTTCGGTTGCTGTCGACGAAATTTAACGGTAAATCGTGCATGTAATCAGATCCGATGCTTGTGTACGATACACGAAGCAATGCCGACGACAACCTCTCGGTTGGAGATGTTTGTTTGTGACCTTGTTTGGTCACGTTAAGAAAATTTTCATAAATTGATTAAAACTCAAATTTTGACATTATTACAAACCTTTAAAAAATGTGTAATTTAAAAAAAAAATCCAATGCTTTCAATAAATTATATTTATTAAAATGTTTATAATATAAACATGAATATACATATGAATATATTTAAAAATTATATAGAATTGTATTATGTAGGCTCCTCTTTATTCTTCTTCCATTTATTTCTGTCTTTCAAGCCCCGGAAAATGATAAACAATTCACAAAACGCAGCTGTTTTATTATTTCATCCAAAAATAATGGGATCTCTGTTCCCGAATTCGGATGTCGAGTCTGCGAATGAAATTTTTTTCTATAAAAGCGGCTTCAAGTTTCGCCGTTAATTCATCCAATCGAACTGACTTAAACCGTACGCAAATCAATTTCTCGACCATGAAAGTGATTCTTTTTGTACTTGTTATCATGTGTGTCCTCATTGCCTATTCCCAGGCTCAGTGTCGGAAACCAGGTGAGTCCAAAGATTGAGCGAAGATCGGAAGATCGCAAAGAATCTTGAAAATCCGAATGTACTCATTCCTTTTCGCATTTACAGCTAGACAGATCTGCTCCGGTCGGAGGGATGAAGGACGTTCGGGTCCTGGCTGTCGTAATGCGAATGCTTTTTGGTATAATTCTCTACAAAGACGGTGCATCCGATTTAGATATCGCGGCTGCGGTGGGAATAGCAACCGTTACTGTTCCTTGTCCGAGTGCCGAAACAGATGCCGCAGACCATGAAGTTGATGATGAATACTTGACAGCTTAACAGGCTGACAATTCATCAAATGTAATTATTATGAAAATTATATCAGAAAACAGACTGTCAAATAAATGATCAGAACAGCAAATTAATTTGTCCTTAATTAATTAAAGCTTTTCAGTTGTATAGGCCTAGTCAACATGGGCCAATGCCCCTCACCTCCTCTGTCTCCTTCTCTAACTAAGTTATCCCTCTCCCACGTGTACAAAAATACTATATACTCAGGAGGCAGAAAGTTTCTCGTAATTAATTTTTCCGTCGCGCTTCGCCAAGCTTGACACATAAATTGTATAAAATTGATGGATCGAATATAATAAGCATAACTAATATATTTTATGCCGTATGCCAAAATACGATCAAATGGCATAGTAGTAGATCTACCTGTTTGATTTGATATCATGATTTTTAATGGAAATATTTGTGATCCATGACTTTTTGGTGTTTTAGGTTTTCATGCTAATTACACACAACAAAAACAATAACTTTTTGTCCTTGTACCGTTCTCGAGTTATATATATTATAAAATAAAATTTTGTTGAAAAATCATTACTTTTGTAGAATTATACTTTATAATTTTAATACTTTTTTCTTCAATTTATTAAATTTTTTCCCTAAGAGAAATGTGTAATTAGTCCATATAATTTTCTAAATTTTAAATAATTAGAAACGCCCTTTAAAACTGCCCTTTTCTAATAATACTTTTTTAAACATTTACAATATTAGTATTTATTTGCTATGAAAAACAGTAATAATCATAATCGGTCAATATAAATAAAATTATAGAAACGCGTCGCTTTCGTCCTTTTATAATTTACACTTCATAGCCGCAGTAAGTTTAAATTTCGTGATCTTGTGAATTTTGTTTGAGGTAAGCAAAAATGTTATTTTTTATTCTTATTGTATTACTAATAATAATATTAACAAAGATTACATATAATCTTTTCCCTTCCATAATATAGTAATGCACCATATACATAGTTGTTTTAATGCTTCCATTAATATATTATAGTAATATTAATGGACTAACTGTTAACTGTAAGTTTAATCAATAAAAAATATAATTGTATATTGAACTATGTATGAATGTTTTTTGTCCGTGCCTTTTTCAAGAAAAGTTTCTATACCCAAGAAATTCCAAGAAAAATATAATGAATTTTGTCACTACGATATAAATAATATGCAATATTTAATATAACTGCATATATACCTGCGACAAATAATCTTTTCCTTCCATAATATAATACAGTTAACTGGCATATATAAACGAGTATAATAGAAGTTTTTCTTATGTGTTTAGTGTATTTATAAATAATAATAATAATAAATTATTACATATTTATTACATATATTATATTTCATATAAATAGAAATAAAAATTTATAAAGAATTCGAAGCGCATAATTTTTTGTGGTGTGACAGCGAGCAACTTTAAAAGTTTTCTTGAGGAGGTCTCAAGAGGCCTAGTCTAACATGGGCCAATGTCCCTCACCTCCTCTGTCTTCTTCTCTACCTAAGTTAGTTAAGTTATATAATGAGCATAACTAATATATTCTTCTACGGTCATTTCTTGAGTGGAAAAACACAACAACAAATAAGTTCACAAAGGAAAATATATTCAAATATTAACAATCTATAAAAGAGAAACGAATCTCATTCACTCATCACAGCTCTCGAGGATCGTCTGGTTCGCTACAATCAATAACAATAAATTCAATATCTACCATGAAGTGTACAATTTTACTGATGGTGTTGATGACCATTTTGGTCCACGTCGTGGTTTCTGATCTACCGTGTCAAACGCCAAGTGAGTTTCAATAAATTGAACGGAATCGTTGAACTGATTTTGAACTATTTTCGAACTGCTTCAACCTTTTTCTGTTTTTTATAATCGAATTAAAAAATGGCTCTATATTTCAGAAAAGCAAAGCTGTTATGAGCCGCAGGACCATGCTAAATGTCCTGGAAAGAGCGATGGGTTTTATGGCTGGTATTATAACGTAGTATCTATGGAATGTCATAAAGTATGGCGCGAGCCCTGCACAGGCAACGGCAACTTTTATTGCATTGAAGAGAATTGTAAAAAGGCCTGTAAGGGAAAATATAAGAATATGGTTATAATTTCGGTAACTTGATTAAAACTCAAATTTAGACATTATTTCAGACTTTTTAAAAAATGTGTAATTTTATAAAAAAATCCAATAATTGCAATAAATTATATTTACTAAAGTGTTTATAATATAAGCATTGTAAATGATTACACTTTGAGTATTCTTTTAGTACTGATTTTGTATCTAAAATTCCTCTGTTTTTATACATTTTTCTTATCTTAGTTTACATTGTATTACATTTATCTTAGAACCATTAATTGATTCCTTTTTCTTATCTTCTAGTCGTTAATAATAAAAAAGTCCTAAATACATAAATTATTCTAATAATAGTTGCATATCAGCTATTCAGAAACGACGCACTCTTGTAGCTGTCGCTCTGCGTTGATAAGACTGCTCGTATAGTGTCGTCATAGTGTGATGATAAGACCACTCGTATAGTGTAGTCCTGGTGCGATGATAAGACTAGCCGCTTGCTTCTTGAAAACAAACCAATGTTCATAGTTGAACAAGCATGAATATCAAAATGAATAGATTTAAAAATTATATAGAATTGTATTATGTAGGCTCCTCTTTATTCTTCTTCCATTTATTTCTGTCTTTCAAGCCCCGGAAAATGATAAACAATTCACAAAACGCAGCTGTTTTATTATTTCATCCAAAAATAATGGGTTCTCTGTTCCCGAATTCGTTGGTCGGGTGTGCGAATTAAATGCGTATTCTTTCTATAAAAGCGGCACGGTTAACGATCATGAGAATAATCTGATCTTCAAGTTTTGTCGTTAATTCATCTAATCGAACTGACTTAAACTGTACGCAAATCAATTTCTCGGCCATGAAAGTGATTCTTTTTGTACTTATTATCATGTGTGTCCTCATTGCCTATTCCCAGGCTCAGTGTCGGAAACCAGGTGAGTCCAAAGATTGAGCGAAAATCGGAAGATCGCAAAGAATCTTGAAAATCCGAATGTACTCATTCCTTTTCGCATTTACAGCTAGACAGATCTGCTCCGGTCGGAGGGATGAAGGACGTTCGGGTCCTGGCTGTCGTAATGCGAATGCTTTTTGGTATAATTCTCTACAAAGACGGTGCATTCGATTCAGATACCGCGGCTGCGGTGGGAATAACAACCGTTACTGTTCCTTGTCCGAGTGCCGAAACAGATGCCGCAGACCATGAAGTTGATGATGAATACTTGACAGCTTAACAGGCTGACAATTCATCAAATGTAATTATTATGAAAATTATATCAGAAAACAGACTGTCAAATAAATGATCAGAACAGCAAATTAATTTGTCCTTAATTAATTAAAGCTTTTCAGTTGTATAGGCCTAGTCAACATGGGCCAATGCCCCTCACCTCCTCTGTCTCCTTCTCTACCTAAGTTATCCCCTTCCCACGTGTACGAAAATATTATATACTCAGGTTGCAGAAAGTTTCTCGTAATTAATTTTTCCGTCGCGTTTCGCAAAGCTTGTATAAAATTGCAAATAAATCGTATAAAATTGATGGATCGAATATAATGAGCATAACTAATATAATCTTACGGTTATTTCATGCGTTCACCAAGGAAAATATATTCAAATATTATCCATCTATTAAAGAGAAACGAATCTCATTCACTCATCAAAGCTCTCGAGGATCGTGTGGTTCGATATAATCAATACCATGAAGTGTACAATTTTACTGATGGTGTTGATGACCATTCTGGTCCACGTCGTGGTTTCTGGACCTCCAAAGTGTCAATCGCGAGGTGAGTTTCAATAAATTGAACGGAATCGTTGAACTATTCTTGAACTGTTCTCGAAGTGCTTCAATCTTTTTCTGTTTTTTATAATCGAATTAAAAAACATGGCTCTATATTTCAGAAAAACCCACCTGTAATGAGCCGAAGCACGGTGGAACAGGTGGTGAGAATTGTAATGTGATTGACGGCTGGTATTATTACGGAAAACTGCAGAGATGTATTAAGATGCGGTACAAGGGCTGCGGTGGCAACGGCAACTTTTACTGCAGTAGAAATGATTGTCGAAACAACTGTGAGAAATCTGAAAAAGAAAATAATAAGAAAGCATTCAGTGAAGAGGATATGTTTAAGGCAGATGGGAATGTATACCTTTTACCTAAACTCACTCTTGAATTTCAATTTAAGACTTTAGATGAGCCTCAAGATAGCCCAGAAATACAGAATTAAAGTTCACGATTTATTATTGTTTATGCTTTCAATGTGGATCTTAGAAAAGGATCGACGGTGATCGCATTAGTTTAGGGGCGGATTGTGATTCGTGGTGAATTTTGAGGAATTTCCATTTGTGAATAAAGTATAGAAATGTTAAAGCATAGAAGAAAAATAATATAAGTTTTTAAAATAAAAAAAAAAGACCATATGAAAAAAATTATATTTTTTATTTTCTTTTAATTTGTTCGCGATGATTTTCAGTCATGAAATACGATACGTAAAAGAAAATGCAATTTTCGGAGTCTTCAAGAAAAAGAGTAAAAGGAGCGTAGAAGAACAAGAGAAATATTTCATTAGAAAAAATGTGTCAGTTCCTGCCGTCGACCCCTGGAATTCCATCCCTTTGTAGCTTTCGTAACTTTACACCCCTCACTATTCTTCAATGTTTTCAATTTAGTGAAATTTTTAACTATTTTTCGTTTCTATTTAGTTTATTTTTCATTTCTTTGGTCTTCTTTTGATTCGATTTTTTTTTGTTGGTATATTTTTATATCTTTTTATATCTTTTTGTGTATAATTTTGGTCCGTGTTTTGTCCTCTTTCTCGGGCCTTTTTTCGTATCATTTTCTTCTGGTTCTTCCTCACAAAATAGCTGAATGTTTTTCTATTCAGAAAAGGATCAAAAGCTGAAGGCCGAAGCTCCGTAGTGAAGGAGACACAAAAAATGAATTACAAAACACAACATTTTTTTTCCTTTTCTTCCTCTTCTTCCGTGCTTATTTAGTATATTTTAGTATGGTTTATTTTTATTGTAGTGCCTCTCCGTCCGTGTTTCGTCATCATCTGGCAACGTTGAACGCCTGCCGCCATTTTTATTATGTCGCTGTTGATTTCCGTCTGTCCTGGTTGGTGTTGTTTTCCTTGTTGTTGTTGTTGTAGTTGTTGTCATTGTTGCTGCACTGCGCTCATTATCATTTGTAGGTCTTTCGGGAACATTTTTTTTCACACTATTTTTTTTACCAATGCGTTTTTGTTTAAAATAAAATATTTTTCTTGAGTAAATAGTTTATTTTGTGCTTTTTTTTACATTTTTATTTTCTTTTTTTTTAATCTCTCTGGCAACACTGCCACTATTCGGCAGGAATCTTGTAATGTTGCCAACTGTTATCGCCAACGTCAGCGTCCTTCGCTTGTTTTTGTTGTATGTTAGAAATTCTATTATATTTCTTGGGTTTTTTAAAACTTTTAATGTTTTCGATGTCTTTTTTATTTACAATATTTTGACAGCTGTCAGTTAATCAAATTTCTCGTTGAAAATGAAATACAATTCTTATACTTACATGGAAAAATATAAGGATTTTCGTTAAGTTATTAAAATTATTTAGAAAATGAAATATTTTTTAATTTATTAAATGTAACGAAACCATAAATTTTAGTTTATCGTAAAATGATAAACTTGCCACTTAATTAAATCCTCGTTTAATGATCACTAAGCGATGTGGCTGGTGTTTTTATCGTTGTGATGAAGAATCAGAAGAAGAAGAAGCATACGAAGAAGCAGCATCAGCAACACGAAGCAAGCGAAGTGGAAAAAAATGCCGTCGGATGAGATGACGAATAATTATTAAATGACGCAGAAAGCAAAAGATAAGCGCGCACACGAGATAAAACGATTACAGCCGAAGCTTAGCTTGGATCCTGTGCAGAGTTCAACTGCAAATGATTTGTTGTTGTTTTTATTGTAAACGTTGGCATTTTTATAAAAGAAGAAATACAAAAGAAAGATACGACGAAAGAAATGTCAATTGAAATTTTTATTAAACAACAACTCGCTTTAGTTTTAATTTAACTGCAGTTTTTCGTTGATTATATTGTTTGCTTTTCCTGCATCATTGGAGTCCTCTTCGCTACCCTTGTAATTGTAACGGTTAATGATGTTGAATACGCATGTGACACTTCATATTCGCATTCCGCACTCCTGCATGTTGATGAACATCGTGAATTTCATGGGTAGAAAGTAAAACAACAAAAACTCCACATAAAAACATTTAATGTTCACTCAATGTTGTTTATGAAGCACGCGTAAATCGCTTCGAAATTTCATTAAAAGCCACCTCCGTGTGGCAATCGGGACCATCGCGCCTCGCCTTCCCTCCCTTCCACCCGCCACCCAGCATTTCATCCATCCATTCATTTATCAGTCAAACAAACAAACAAATGAACCGTTCGGGATCTGGAACTGGATTTCAAATGAGCTGAATGAACACCAGAACAAACGAGCCTGTGAGTTGTTGCCGTTGTTGTTGTTGTTGTTGTTGTTGCTGGTGTTAATAATGTTGTGCCTGTTAATGTTATTGTTGTTTCTGTTGTTGTTGTTGTTACTTATATTGTTCACGTTTACTATTATTAATCTATCTACTATTATTAAGAGTAAAACCGGATCAAAAAGCAGCCGAGTGTTCATTATAGTGCATGAACATTGATTGAAGTGATACGCGACCGTCGACAGTCGCATTCAAAATGGCGACAAATGAGGTGGCAACACGAGCTACCGGCGTTTTTAGTATATAAAAAAAAACGCAAACAAACAAAGAAAAACCAGAAAGCTATGTAAAAGAGAAGAACCAGAAAAGTACAAAAATAAAGCAAAGAAAAGAGGAAGTAAAATTAACAAAAAAAAAAAAAAAACCCTCTCGCAACATCTGCGCTCATTTCTATTAACATAAAAGCAACACAAATCATTTGGGTTTTTATAAAAACAAAATCACTTGAAAAACTAACAAAAAAACCAACAGAAAAAAATCGAAAACACAAAAAAATCCCAAAAAAACACAAAAACCTAAAAAACGCAGAAAAAAAGATCTATTAAAACAAAAGAAGAATTGCAACAAAAATACAAAATATTAGGTATGGAAAAATAATAAAACAACAAAAATCATAACAAAAAACCTTAAAATAAAAACAAAAAAAAAAAAAAAAAACAACCACAAAAACATTAAAAAAATGATGAAAAAAATGCAAGAAAATCCTGCTGACCGTTTAAATGAAGGGTAAAAAAATGGGTTTCATTTCGCGATTCGAATTCAAAGTGGATTCATTAAAAGCAATGAAAAAGGAAGAAAACAAAATAGCATAAAGGACAACAACAGCAAATAATAACAACAACAATTCATTTGCCTAAAACCATTCTTCATAATTTGAAGTAGCAAAAATTACACTATAATTCAAGGTTGCAATGCAAAAGAGAGACTCTGAGAAGAGAGAAGTGAGAAGACGGAAGAGAGAAGAGAAGAGCGTGGGAGAGTGGAAAGAGAGAAGTTAGAAGGATTAAAAAAGCCATAAACGTGGTCAAAAGTGGCTCGTTTGTGGTCAAAAAAGAACAACGAAAAAAATAAAGTGGCAACATTAAATTCATCTTTCGTCTCATAATGTTTTTTTCTCGTTTTGGTAAAAAACCAACAAAAAATATAAATATTTAATAAATTTACAAGGAACATTTTTTTTATCATAAGAATTGTTGTTGGCTTTTTCTTTTTTGGATTCCTCTGTTTTTTTGCTGTTTTTTGGATTCTTTTTTTTTTGCTTTCTTAATTGTTTTTTGTTGGTTTATTTTCGTTTCTGTTGTTTTTTGCTTTTCGATGGTGTCTGGTCACATTTTGTTCACACAATTTATTCGGTATGACGTCACCATCACCAGTTCACCAGCTATAAAATATCACTCAACATCTGCGGCAGAGTTGCACGTTAAAAGCCAAGCATTAAAACGCATTCGAGATTCTGTGAGGGGGTGAGAGACGGCGGGGGGGGGGGGGCGGTTGGGTGGTTAGTCGAGTACTCCACACTTCTCTCTGGTGGCAAAATTTGTGTGCGTTTTTTATGTTGTTCAGACTTGTTTTTGCATCCGTTTTGCAGCCACGATGATGGTGATGGTTGCCGGATAAATGAGCGTTGTCTGCGTTCGGTCATACATAACTTTATAACACACATACACAGCCAAACAAACACACATGCACGCACACACACACCCACAAACTCATGCATGTGGATTTATTTGCGGTACGTGGTTTTTATGTCTTCCGAAATGACGCAACCAACAACAAAAGTTTTCCTTCTTTTTTTAGAAAATTTTAATAAATTTTTGAAGCTTTGGTAGATTTTTGAAAATTGTTAGATTTTACAAAATCTTTCAAATTTCATTGTTATTAACATTTTCTATAATTTGAAATGTTATTTTAATTGATTTTATTTTTAAATCTTAAAAAACTTTGTTATTTTGGATGAATTTTGTTTTTTGTAGATTTTTTCTTCGTCTTTTCACTTCGAGGATGTGCTCTGAGAGGTTGATCCTGAAAGAATCCTTCTCATTGCCTCTGATTGGCTTTCGTTCGATACTCGTGTACATTCAATTAAATACAATCGAATAAAAAAGAAGTTATTTCATAGTACTGCAGAGTAAATAAAAAAAAAAAAACTACAAAAAATATAACAAAAACGTCTCAAGTGGTGAGAATTTCTTCGAGGCGTCATTAAAAATAAATACAAGAGTAAGACCAAAAAAATTGAATCCTATCAATAAAAAGCAACAACAAACGATGTATTGTAATACAACAAAAAAGGTGGGAACATGAGGTAATAATGGAATACACCAGAACAACAACAACAAAATATGGTATAATAACAAAAATTATGAACATGAAATGAAAATATTCAGAATAATAGAAGTATACACAAAAATCGAAATAAAAATTAAAAACAAAATTGAAGCGAAACGAAAATTGAATAAAGATAGAAGACTAAACGAAAAAACAGAAAGAAATACAAAAAAAGAGTCGAAACTTGAAAGATAACACGTTGGATAAAAGTGCCTAAAGATATGCAAGCTTTTTGTTTATGTTTGAGTGGAATTCCGCTATTTTCTGTGACAGTTATGTTTGTCCTAAGTAAAGTAAATTTAGTTACAAAACTTAAGACTATACAGTCTTAAAAACTTAGTAATAGTAATAAAAAATCCAACTTAGGATGAATGGAAAGAAACTTGAACTGAAAAATAACTTCAAACAGGGTAGAAAGCTCTCCATTTAACAGATTTTACATAATTTGAGAGTCCTTGAATCTGCTAAACTAGAAAATGTGCTTAAAACTAAATTAAATTGAAATTAAAACAAGAAAGAACAGAGAACAAAGGAAAGTAAGCACAATGATAAGAGTAAAAAATCCCATTCAAATGCTAATTAAGTGATTTTTTTAGAAAAATGATTACTTAAAAAAAAAACACTAAAATAAAAATTTGAAACTCCTTCGTTTTGGAAATCAAGGCGTGGCAAATACGATGTGTTTCATGAGTCAGAAAGTCTTTTTGGATGCTTTAAAATATCATGAATGTTTCAATTGTTTTCATGACCAACTGCAATCCACCCGTTGATAAATCTTCTGAAAATAACTCAAACTTAAAGATCATTATTATGAATATTTTTTAGTACATTATTATTAATTATTATATTTAATATTATATTTTCGTGTGATTAATTTTTCAACTGTTCACTGAAAAGGTCACTAAAAAATCATTGAAAATCACTTAAAAATCACTTAAAAAATCTCCACTCCTGAGGAACATTGTCATTGCTTCCAATTAATCACTCATTCCTTCATTCATTCCTTCATTTTTTCATCACATTTTTCACGCATTCATTTTTCATTGCGAAATGAAGAGCATGAAGAGCGAGAAAGAGAGAGAGAAAGACAGCGCGGTAGAGAAACATCCGGTAAGGGAAGAAGAAGAGAATAGAGAGGGAAAAAACACGGATTTTGTTTTCTTTCTTCTGCTTCTCTCTTTGCTCGGTGGTGGACACGATGAATATGAATGAGTGATGAACAATTAGGCGCGGTTGTTTAACTAAGCAGAGGATTTCAATGCAACAACAACAGCATAGATAGACAACAACAAAACAGCAACAACAACAAAACAACCACAACCAACAACAACAACGGTCTATTTATGCAATAGTAAAGATCACTTGCATATGCCACACGCAGCTTGGGTCAGCTCGGAACAACGCCAACAACAACAACAACGAGAGCAGCCGCGGTTGACACAAAGTGACCAACCAAAAAAAATAGTAGCATCATCATCATCAACGACAACAACAACAACGGTTACATCAACATTAACAGCAACAACGACAACGACGACAACAAGGTTAACAACAACAACAACGCAACGTTAACAACAACAACATGATGTAGGCATCAACATGCATGTGTCAACACGAAATGGTAACACGTGCTTTCGTCGTCGTACTTCGGACAGTGAGTGAATCTGAATCAGAGAAGAAGAGGAAGAAGAGCCTATCTGTAGGTGTGTGTGTGTGTGTGTGTCGTTGGGAGTACACTTGCGTATGTGTGTGTATTTATTTGGACGTGTGGATGCCTGTCCTGCTAGTCGCTCGCTGCTCAGGAGTAACCATTAATTAAATATGACCACGTGTTGTTTTTCTTGTATTTTTGCCTTCACTGTTGTTGTTGTTGATTTACTATAATCTACTCTTCTCTCCCTCTCTTCCTCGTCCTGCTTTTTTACCACAGCTCCTTCCACCAGAGACTAGATACATATTAAAATGGTCAGCACACTCTTCTTGATGTAGCGTCCTTGTCTCACTCTCTCCGTCTTTCTCAGGCTCTGAGCTCGATCTTTCTCCGCCCACCCTCCGCCCCCCCCCCTTTCCAACCATTTCCACCCAAGGATGTCAACGGTATTTCGGTCGTTGTTGTTGTCCTTTTTCACATATTATTTTGCATACAAATATTTTTAGTTGTTATTCAATCACCAGACATCAGATTCATTTTGCAATTAAAACAACAACAACAAAAACAACAACAACAACAACAACAACAACAACAACAACAACAACAACAACAATAGCGACAACAGTACCAACAGCATCTACAACAACAACATAAAAGGCAAGAGATAAACAACACTTTACACTAGTAACCATCTTCCACTTGGTGCATGGATCAACTCCTCTCTTCCTTCCCCACCTCTACCCTCCCTAACCGCCTGCAGGCTGGTTGATGAGTCCAGCTCCGTGTTTTTTTTTTGCTTTTTTGGGTTTTTTTTGTTGGGTCATCTAATAAATCATGCACACCTGGTGACGACGCGCTGAGCTGAGCTGATGACCGACCATCAGAGTGAAGATCGAAAGGATGCGAGTGTCCTGCGATGATTTAAAGGAGCACGAAGAAAGGATGAGATTGAAGGGCGGATAAGAGTAGAAGGGGGATGGGGTTGTGGACACATCAGAGCGAAACAGAGTCGTCGTGGTGTATAAAAGGATATCACAGAGTATTAAAGCGTCAACTAAAGAAGATTCTACTTTTTTTATTCCTGGAATTCTTAATAAAATTATAATAATTTTTACATTTAAAAATACATACTATTTTTTATAAATAAATATCTAATGTATACAGAATATTTTTATGAAATTTGAATAAATAAACGAAAATAAAATAAAAAAATTGAATAAATTAAGAAAATGTATTTTTTAACTTTTAGTAAAAGATGACAATTTTTTTTTAAATTTTCATGAATTAAATTGTTTTTAATAAGATTTTAATTTTTTATTTACTGTTTCTGTTTTTAATATTTTATGCTTTTCCATTCCACGAGCATTTGTTAGAGTTGAATAGCATCTGTGGTGAGAAGCATTCACCATGCAACATCTGTCTGTCTCACTCTTCTCTCTCATTTCTCATTGCTTTGTTGTTGTTCCTCTTCTACTCCGGTTTGTGTGTTTTTTTTCTATATATGTTTCGATATGAATATAGTTGTTCCTTTTCAATCAATTGCAACATTTTAATCAAACACAACTTTTGAAAGCAACACAACGCAACATCGAAAGAGCAACATTTTCTCTCACTTATGTTGCTATTGTGAATGCAGCTGCATGCGGTTTTTGTATACGGAACAATTATTTATTATTTAGTACTACGTTTAGTTGTTGTTAGTGTCGTTCGTCTCGATTTTGTACTGTTTTGCATGCAATATTTTTGATTAATGTAGACGGCGAGTGAGAGAGGGATGGTGCGAGAATAATTGTGGGTTTGTGAGAAGGAGATGCAAAGAGCGCCAACGCTTATTTGGAGCTGCATACGCTACTGCGACAAAGCAGAACAGAGCGTTTCTCCACGAGTTTGCGCAGTTTGTGTTGTTTTTGTTATTTGGTGTGCGTGCAAAATTTGCTCTCTACTTGTTGTTGTTGTTGTAGACGCTGTTGTTGTTGCTGTGTTATACTTCTGCTTATTTATGCTGATGCTGCTGTTGTTGTTGTTGTTGCTTTCGCTGCAACCGAACTGAAAGTGGTTTTTCTTGCGGCGACGGCTCCACACGATTGAGCGACGATGTCTCTCGTCAGTTCGTTTCCAACCGCTATTTCGTTGAGAGTTTCGTCCAACACGAACGGAACAAATTTTGTAACATCCCGGACAACAAATATAATACAAATACAAATACACAAAAAGAAAGACAAAAGTTACAAAGTTTGCGTCTTTTGTCAATTCAGTTTTTAATCGTTGTAATAACTTTAATAACAACAATAATAAATAACAACAACAATTTGAGCAACAACCCCAATAATAATAGCAGGAACTGCAATAACGACGATACCAACAACAACAACAAAAATCGCACTCATTCATAATTGAAGTGGATTGAGGAGGAAAACGAGGAGGAAATTTAGTAGTAACGATTTTTCACAAGTGTTGTGTTTTTTTCGTGTTTCCTTTTCACATCCTCTGCGTTGTGTGTATTTAATGACGTCTCTGTTCTGACGTTACGCAGTAAGTTTTGTGTTTTTTTTTTTGCGACGCTCGTTTCACGTGGACGAGCCAAAGAAAAACCTTAAATAAACAGACGCAAAAGCATTAAAAAGAGAACAAAACCGAAAAGAAAGAAAAACAAATCAAGGGGAAGAAAACAAAAAGGAAAAAAAGAGGAAGACCAGCAAACATATCAACTAGAATCATAGCGGGTTTTTTATGGTGCGTCATCCTTTACAAAGAGTCTCCTTGTTGTCGTCCCCCCACCGCAACCAACAACAACGACATGTCTTCACGACATCCACCTCCACCCCCGCCTTCATTGTTATCTCTTCTTTCTCATTCGTCGTCTACTTCTTTTGATGGTTCTTTAGCACAACAACAAAATCCAAGCGTTTTGAAAAGAGCCTGATTTTTCATTTTCTTGCGCTTTTCTTTAACTCAGAAGCATAAAAGACAAATGACGAAGGAAGAGAAGGACAACCAAACACGGCACAAGCACAAAATACAAGAAATTTAAAGCGAATAAAGCATTAAAGCAGTGTAGCGGAAAAAACGTGTATATTTTTGCGAAAACTCGTTTGTGACTTTGTATGGTTTCTCTCTTTTATCTGAGGTTCCATCCTGGCAACTCTTCGCAGACCACATCACCTCAGGACCTTCCTCTGTCCCGCCGTCTTTCTTTCCTTCCATTCGTCCTTCCTTCCTTCATTCGTTTTGCACTCAAACTCTGTGACTTGTGGTTTGTTTTCTTCGTTCGCTTTTGAACGAAAATGTTGCCAAGCGTTTTCGAGTTCATTGATTTAACCTTGGATCTGGATGTGGGGATTTTTATTTGTTTTCTTCTTGTCGCTGTTGTCGCTTTTGTTGTTGTGCTCCTCTGAAAAGGGATTTTTTTTAACTCCTCTTAAAAAGGGATTTTGTTTGAATTCCTCTTAAAAAGGGATTTTTTAACCCTTTTTGGTTTCTTGTTGATTATTGTTATTATATATTATTATTAAATATTTTTTTCCGTTGTTCTTAATTCGTTTTTATTTAGCTTTTAAACGGAATTTTATGAAAATCGCATAGCAACAAAAACGTGTGTTATGTGTTACAACAACAACAACCACCGCGTGAGCCAATCAAATTTTGTCTGCTCAAACTTTAAGCTTGAGATCGGTCTCAAGCAAAAGAATTCTGTTGCTAAATTTATTGTTGCTGTGAAAACAACAGACAGATTTTTTAAGCCTCTCTCTATTCCTCCAATCTTTTGTAATAGTTTTGTAAAAAAAATACAACAACAAAAACAAAATCATCCCATCGCCAGTCGCCCGAAAGTTTGCAGTAATAATGAAAGAACAAAAAATTGCAAGCAGAAAGAAATAAAGCAAAAACGAAGACGATACGAAAGAGAATAAAAGCAATAAAAACAACAATAATAATAAAAAAACAACAATAATAACAATAAATAACAACAACAATAGACAAACAGTTCCTAAATCAGAGTTTGTCTCCCCTTTTTTAATATTTGATGCTACTGTGACTTTTTCCTTGTTCTTCTTCCTCTTCAGTAATTCCTGCTCTCCCTCTCTCACGTCTTCCTGTTGTGTACTAGATTTGTTCCCTTTCTTATTCTTCTTCTTGCTTCTACGACTTCTTTTTTAAAAGAGTGGCTGTTGTGTTTGTTTTTGTAACTCGCTGAAGTTATGCTGCATCGTCGTCTGTTGCTCCCTCTGCTTTTGTGGTTTCTTCCTCTTCCTTTCCAATTCTTAGTGTTGTTTCATTTCTACATTTTTAACGCCCTCTCATTTTATAAATCAACGAAATTTACAGCGCTCTGACTTAACATAAGCATAACCCCGTTGTTATGATATCGAGTTTTGCTTGGCAAGTAGGACTTTTTTTTTGTTGTTTTGTGTGTAAAAGAGAGAATTGCTTACACACAAAACTCTCTTTTACACACAAAACAACAAAAAAAAAGTCCTACTTGCCAAGCAAAACTCGATAGCATAACCACGGCCTAACAGAGCATCAGGAAAGCAGCAACAGTGACATAACAGATCTGAGAGATTTCATTCCGTTTCGTTCCTACGTTTTCGACTTCAAACAACAAAAAAGTGCGCTGCTGTTAAATCGTTGGCTCAAAGATTTACCACGTTAGTTATTTGAGAATTGAGAGAACGCCGTTATTATATCCCCGGCTGTCGATTTTTGCTATTGTTTTTAATGTAGAATTTTTGTAGAATTGTCCACGTTTTCATTCAGCATTTATAGCATTTCGAAGTACCTGCATTTATATGCTTTAATTTGTGATTGAAAATCGTACAAAAATTCCCAACTTCAGCGTTTGAAAGCCTTCGAGTTGGATGGGGGAGATTTTGTTGTTCTTTCATCTGCATTTGAGATGATTCTTTATCTTTGCTTTAGCTTATCTGCCTCTCTCTCTTAATTTGTATCTTCATTTGTACTTGTGTTTGTTTTTTTTTTTAATACAAGTTCAAAAAATTGCTGTTCATTTGCGATTTTAGTTGCATTTCGTTACAGTTATTATTTCTATTGTTGGTTCTTTTGGTATTTCTTCTCTGTCTTTTTTCTCTCTCTGTCTGTTACTCCTCTCTATCTGTCTTTACCACTATCTATCTCTCTCTCTCACACTCTATTTATCGCCCCCCAAAAACCTTCACAGTTGTTGATATTTTCTGTTTTATTGCAAAATGTATTAAAAAAAAAACCACCAATGTTACTTCTCTCGTTCTGCTGTTTCTCGTTTAGTTGTTGTTGTTGTTTGTTTTTTTCTTTGCAAAATTGGAGCATTCAATGAACACGTTGGAGCTCGAGTCAGTTTTCTCCGAGCATCTGTGAGAAGAGGTTTCGTTTTTGCTGACGCGCTCGCTCAATCTTCGCATCGATTATTAAACACAAGTAAAACCGAGGCAACACTGGTCCATTACTTGGAACAACGTGTGCGTTTGTGTGCGTGTATCGTTTCTGTGTAGTTTTGTGTCCGTTCTTCTTATTTCCTTATCATAGATCAACATTTGTATAAAATTTTGTTTGTGTTTGAATTTGAAATTTAAAATAATTAATTACAATTAAAAGCAGAATGTTCTCAAATAATTGCAATGAACTACTAATGATAATTAATTCACAGTAATTAATAAATAATAATTTCATTGAAAAGTACTCGAATAATAAATAAATAAATAATAACAATAAAAATAATGAAACCACTTTCTTAGGCAGGAGGAAAAGATTTTTTGTTGTTTTTTTATAAACACAAGAAAAGTCGTTTTTTCCTTCTTTCGTTCAATATTTTGTTTGTGTTTTTTGGTCTCTTTTCTGTTTCTGTTTCTGTTCTGTTGCTAAACTTGTTATGCAGAAAAAACCAATAAAAAAATAAAAAAAGTTGGTGTTGCAAAAAATGTTTGTCTCTTGTGCGTTCTCGCTCTCTCCTGTCTCTCTCGCTCTGCTGGCAAATCTGTGCTGCAGTCCGGCACTCTCTCTTTCACTCTCTCTCGTTCTCTCTCACTCGTTCTTCTCTTCCCGTGGCTCTGAAGAACATATTTTTTATCATACGGTTTTATTGTTTGTGTTTCTTCATATTTCGTTTCCTGTTCCTTATCTTTTTAACATAAATAATTAAATAAAATATGTATATCTTTTCGCTGTTTTCTCTTCTGTTTTGTTTCAATATCTGTTTCTAGTACATTTTCTGCCCTGCTTGAAGTGATAATGAAATAAAATAAAAGGCAACATTAAACAAACTTTACTGTGAAATGATTTATTTCTCATAGACTCTCTCTCTCCCTGTCTCTCTCCTCCTACCAAAATTCGTCTGTTTCTTATGTTTCTTCCTTTTTCTTCTACTTCCCTCCTCCCTCTCCTCCCCTTAAGATTTCTTTCGTGGTTTTCAACTCTTGGAATCCAATTTTTCAGTTGCTGTTGTTTTGTGTTTGTCTCTCTCGCACTCCTCTAAAATTTTATGAGAAAAACAAATACAATAAACACCAAAAAGCCGGTGATTTATAAAAAAAAAACAACAAAAACAAACGGACACAACAATGATTCTAACAGAGCAAAGAAAATAACAGAAAATAGAAAGAAGGAGAAGTAGAAGAAAGGAACAGAATAAAGAAAGCAACAACAGAAACTTAACAGCAAAAAATCAATACAAAAAATTTATAAAGTAAAATAAAAAAAGTAAAGTGAAAAAAAGTTGTTTTTTTAACCAATCAAATCATCAAGAAATCAAAACAAATCAATGATTAAAGAGTTGAATTTTGGACAAAAAACTGCGTTAAACTTGAAATAATTTTCCTTAAATTTTTTCCAATTTACAGGGCAACACATTTGAATGTCAACAACAACACCAAGAAAAATATAATAAAACCAAAAGCAAAGCGAAAAACATTATTTCCAAAAATTGCAAAGAAACAAAGTTTAAGAAAAAGTTATAATAATAAAAAACTAAAAAAGTGACGAAATATAAAATAAACCAAGGAAATTTTTACACAAAAAAAGTAGTGCTCAAAGCTTGTGTGGAAAAAACACTCGTGCTACTTAAGAAAAATAAGTTTTGTGGAAAGAGGAATTTAACGAAAAATTAAATTTTCACTGCGCTGCTGTAAACATCAGAAATCAAGGCAAAAAAACACCACAAAAATTTTAAATAATTCCCCGTTATTGAAAATAATTCTGTCAACATTTTCTACAAGATGCTCTTCGAAAATCCCGCCGTCGCTCCGAAGCTTCCGTTTCCGTACAATGTGCCGCCGCCGCTGCAGGCCGCCGCTGTTCCCAGTTTAAGGTAAGCATCATCGTAGAAATTACAATCTGAGTCACATGTGACTCGTACCGAGAATATTCGCTTCGTACTCACAGAGACTAAAAAATGTATATGAATGTTATCAAATGTCCATGAGTCACATGTGTCTCAAATATTTGAGTCTCATATGATTCATGTGATGAAAATTTCATTAATATTCGAAGATAAAAATTCATAGAAAATGTTATGATATTTTCTGGAATATTTATGAGCTACATATGTATGTCTCATAATGTGTATGAATCATCTACGTCTCATCAATTCAACAATTTCCTCTATTTTTCTTTGTTTTATCTATTTGTTTAGTTTTAATTAAAGATTTATTTTCCCTTGAAATCTTTTATAATTTCTAATTTTACTCAGTTTTATTTGCTATTTCTTTTCAATCAACGGTTTTTCAATTTTTCTACTTTTTAAAAGTTTTTCCCTTTTTTCAGTTTTCTGATTTTGTGATCTTTTTTCTCATATTCCTTTATTTGTTCTAAAGTTTTGGTTGTTGTTTTTGTCTTTTTTCTCATATTCCTTTATTTGTTCTAAACTTTTGGTTGTTGTTTTTGTATTCCTCTTTGTGCCAACACATGTTGAAGGATAACCGTTTGAATGCTCAGCAGGAGCACATTTTAAAAAAATTACAAAAAAATATAAAAACGAAATAGAAAAGTCGAATATAAAATCAAGAATGAAAGCAATGAAAATGAAGAAAGAAGAGAACAAAATTTACGAAGAGAGGAGAACGAAGAGATCAGCAGAGTGGTTGGGATGGTCCAAGGATTGGGGCGGAGTGAAGTGGAGTGGTCAGCAAATAAGAGATGATAGTGATGGAGAAGATAATACTGGCTAGAAAAAGAATCGAAAAGAGGATAGAGAAGAAAAGTGAAGCAACGGAGGCGGAGTGGAGTGGAGAAGAGTGCAGAAGCTAGTGGAAGAGAGGTGAAGAGTACAGAAAGCCCCCGACTGTCTCCGGTTACTTTATGAAAACATGAACTTTTTTCTGAACATGATACTGAGTCCGTAGTTAGAATAGCTGGCGGGTGAAAAACACGAGATAGAGTGGGAGTAGTGAGGAAAGAGAGGGGTCAGAGATTGTCTGTCAAGAAGAGACAACAGACAACTCTACTCGTCTGACAGATGGTTAAAATTGTGTCCAAATGCCCATTAAAATGTGTTGTCTCCGAATGAACTGAAGACCATAAAATTCTTTAAAATAATAAAGGATACAAATTTAAAGGAAAACGTAAAGGTATCCACAAGAAAGAAATCTAAGGAACAGAAAAAAAAAATCAAAAGAAATCCCAGCACAAAGACTGACATTTGTACATAATTTCTTTGGACCAGGTTTCTGACATGACACTATGACTCTATGACATGACACTCTGAAAGCATATCTGACTTGATGACAGCGGAGAGATTCCACTCTCAGCCGAGTATTTTTTGGTTTGTTGATTATGAAAAAAACCACCAAAATAAAAGGAAACAAAATAATTAATAACTCATGTTGAAAATCGGAAAAAAGTATCTAAAAAATAAAAGAAAAAAACAGAACAACGAATACAAAATATCAGAGAGAAGAAACAAATGAAAGAGCCAAAAATATATTTTTTACCAACGACGACCAACTTCGATTCGATTTAAGAATTCGACTTTTATTATATGAGGGTGGAGATAAGAGTAGAGATCACTGTAGATATGAAGGTAGAGATGGGCGTAGAGATGAGTGTAGAGATGAAGGTAGAGATGAAGAAAAAGATGAGAGTAGCGATGAGATAAAGAAAGAGTAGAGAAACATAAAAGCACAGAAGATGAAAAGCATAGAGATGATGATGGTAGAGATGATGATGATAGAGAAGATGATGGTAGAGATGATGATGGTAGATATGATGATAAAGATGCGAGTAAAGATGAGAATAGAGATGAGTGTAGAGATGGCAGTAGAGGAGAGCGTAGAAAGAAGGGTAGATATGAGGGAGGAGATGAGCGTTGATATAGTGTAGACATGACTGTAGAGATAATAATAAATTCAAGAATAGTGGAGAAGATAGCTATGAGTATAGCAATTAAGGTGGTGATGAGGGTAGAGATGAGTATAAAGATAAGCATAGAGATGTGCTGTGTGTTTGTAGTGAATGAGTGAGGAGAAAGAATGTCAATCTTCATGGGTTGACCACTTTATCAGTAGCTTCGGACTTGAAATAGTGTTCAATTAATTTTCAATCAATGTTTTTCTCTTCCCACTCGTACATTTTTTTCTCAGTTCGATTCAGTTGATGGTTTTTATTTTTTTAGCGATTTTTTCTTTCTTTTTAAAGTTTTGTTTTTTCCTCGAAGTAATAAAAAAAGCCGCTAGAAATAAATTGAAATCAATTGAAATTAAATTCTTTTCGTAAGGAATTCTATTTTATTTTGTATGTAAATAAAAACAGGTGCTTTCAAGGTATCGTTAATTGCGTGTTTTCTTTTCTTTTTTGGACCAGAAATAAACTTGTCAATGCTTTTGAAAACAGAGAATCACGCAGAGAAAATGGATGAGTAATAAAAATGAAGAAGAGATTCAGCATAATTTAAGATCTCAACATTGTTTCTGAAGTGTATGAAAGCCCCTCCTCTCCCCACCCAAAAAAGAACATATTTTTTTCTTTACGTTGAAATGAGTTTAACGATTAATTAACAAACAATTAAAAAAAATCGACCGTTTGATGCCGGTGACGCAAAAATTAATAAAAGTGAACAGTAACAATAAAACATTAAAAAATAAAGAAAATAAACGTCAAGAGAAAGAATAAAACGAAGATTTCTATTTCTATTGAAAAGGAAAAAAAATATCATGCAACAAAAAAGTGTCCCAAAACACTTGAATACAAAAGAATCTGTTACAAAAATATAACAAATATTATTATTAGAGTCTATCAAATCATGAACAAACAGCTTATCATCGTCATTTATCACAAATAGCTGTACATTTTCTAATAATGGCCGAGTGAAGGGGCGTGTTGGCGGATGGGGCTGAGAGAGAGAAAGAAAATTTATTAATAATCGAATCTAATCGTTTGAACAATGAAATTATTGTGAGAATACTCACTCAAAGAGGGGTTTATTTATTTTTGCCTCATCTCTCTTCACCCCTCCTCTTCCCTCATCCTTCCTGTCCTACTCGCTCCCCTACCTTCCCTTGTCACCATCTTCAGTCTCTTTAAAAAAGTTAACCTTTCATTTAATAATAATAATAAATCGTTCATTCCACTTTTTATTGATTGATTTCATCGATCAGAAAGATAAAATAACTGAAAAAGATGAAAATAGTAATGCAATTAAATCGAATTGTCCCACTGTGCATATGAATCATATACGAATACTATCGTAGAACTAAATTTTTAAATATACGTACATAAATATTATATAAACAAGTGTTTTCATAGAATTATATTAATTTATCGTATATATGGATTTGTAATTAATTACAGATATACATATACTATATACTATATATTCTTAGATAAATGAATATAGAGCTTGTAGTTGAATAAGTTTTTAATCGAATGTCGTCCGAGATGTGGGCTGGTTTACTTTTGAGCGTTGCTCTTGATTAATTCAGATAAAAATACTTATTATCAAAGCGATATTTTGCAGTACTTTTTCTTTATAATTTACATAACAACAATTTAATGCGTTTTAGTTTTATTTTATTATCGTATGTTGTTTGTACTTCTTTCAATCGAAAAAGTCAATCAATCAGTCATAAAAAGCAAATTCTTTTAAATCAAAAACAACTACAACTACAGAAACTGCTGGCCACTTAAATCTCGGAAGATTTGAAATGAAAGCTAAAAATTCAAAAAAAAAAAAGAGTTGAGGTGCGTAATGGACACTCTTAGAAACAACCATCAGAAGTCAACATCATCATTGAAATCATCAGCTTCATTAGCTTTATCTTTATCATTAGCATCATCATCATGATTGCCATAATTACCATCATCATAATTACCATAATCATAATTACCATAATCATCATAATTACCATCATCATAATTATCATTATCATATGTATGTATTTATCATCATTCTCATCGTGATTCTGATTAACAACATTCGTTGGCTCGAGCGAAGAAATTAAATGAAATTTCAATTGTTTTCATTTAATTGAATATAAAAAAAAACGAGAACTGAAAATGAATATTGTTTAAAATTTTTTCAAGTGTATAGTTGTAGTTGTTGTTGTTTCTGTTTCTCAAGTGTCTCTGCGTCGATTCTGGGGCTCATGTTTGGCAAATAAATAAGATACTCGTCGCCCGATTTAATGAGTCTTTTTTAAGGGTCAATGAACTCAGAATCGTTTGCTTGCTTTTGTTCTATTAACAGAAAAAAGCCCTAAAAAACAAAAGAAGAAAAAGCAAGCTCACAGAATTAAATAACAATAAAAAACATGTAGTTATTCATTGTTTAATTTTGTTGTTTTGTTTTATGCAAAAGTATTCGTAAACCTTGAAGCTTGTAAAAAGAGAGAACCACAAAAAAAGCACTCGAGTCACAAGATACACAAAAAGCAAACTAAAAAAAAAAAGGAGACTAAAAAAAAAAAAAAAAAAATCTGACCGATCAATGGACTGACCGACCGAGCGACTGATCGACCGCTTTAATTCATTCTTGATCGATACCGGAAAATGTGGTCAGCGTGGTCAAACTTCAAATCGATTGGTTTTCTGTCACGTTTCAGGTTCAATGAAGTAAATGTTGATAAAAAATATATTCGCAAAAAATAAAAAATAGTCTAAAAATTAAAATTTTCATCTTCGTTTTTTGTTAAATGTTTAGATTTGTTAACGATTTAAATTTTGATGAATTTTTATTTGTTATCGATTTTGATTGATTGAAATCTTGAATTTCAAAACGTTATTTTTTTTTATAATTTGTTTATTTTTTTCTGATCTTGTGACAAACGACGCACGACGCGCCCCGAACCACGCGTAGGTGTTGCCATATCGACGTGAAAATGTGAAAAATGTGAGGCCAGAAGAATTGCAACGATTTTTTTCTGTGTCCCGTTATAAATGAATTTGATCGCACGGTTGCCAGAATTGATACAATTTTAATGATGTCAATAAATCTTCAAGGAGCAGCAACATCGTGCTAAATGTGGGCCTTCTTCTGGTTTTATTATTTTTTAAATTTATTGCTCGTTTGCAACAACAAACAACCAGTCGCATTAGTTTTAGCGATGAGTGTTTTTTTGGCCAATTTTTTGGGCATTTTTCGAAATTTTCTTGTAATTTTTGTTCTCGTTTTCCTTTTAATTTTTTTTTTTTTCACTTGAATTGACTTGACTTGAATCAAGAATTTTTACACATTTTTTTCGAATTTATTCACTCTTTTTATTATTTTATTTATCATACTATTTAAACGCTTGATTTACATCGCGGTTTTCAAAATTAGAATCCTCACGATTAGTATTTTTTTTTAAATGTGACAAGATTTTTCTTTTGTTGTTGTTTTTTGTTTGCACTAATGACGCAAACAAAAATTGAAAATGATTTGAATAGAAAAAATTCGCAATTTTGTGAATTTTACAAGAAAACCAAAAAACAAAAAAACCGAAGAAAGCAAAAAAAATTGTGCATTTGATTTGATATCTGTTGCTGTTGATGATGATGTTGATTTTGCTGCAGATTCGAAACACGATTTGAAATGCGACGAAAACGCCTACGTTTAAAATATCGTATGCATATAAATTCGAATTTATTATTTATAATAATTTATTTGGTAGAGAAAATAATAAATTCTAAAAAAGTGGGCTGTTTTTATTATAAATGAAAATTTTGCAAAATTCTATGAAATTTTCGAAGATAAAAAGAAAACTGAAAATATTATTGATACTAGTAATAATAATAATGAAATTATAATAAAATAATAGTAATGATAATAATAAAGAGAATAGTAATATACTATAATAATAATAATAATAGCAAAACCAATAACAACAACAACAAAACTATAGACGTCAAACGTATCATTTAAAACAGTAAAGTAAACTAAACTACACTTGAAGTATTTAGTTTCATTTCGAGAACAAAAATAAAGAATTGAACAAATAATTTAAAAAATAATTGGAAATTGCATTCAATTGAGAATCAATAACTGCGTGTGTTGTTGTTGTTTTTATATAATAAGTCGTAGTTAAGAACAACAAAAACAACAGCTGAAAGCGTAACACGTAGTAGAACGATAAACAATTCAATCCAACGATTCTTCTCTCTCACTCTCTCTCTCTCCACTCTTATCTCTCTCTCCCTCTCTTTTTTTTCTTTAAAAATTCTTAGAATTCCGAAGCTTTGAATCCTTTTCTTTTGATTTCGTTTCGTTTTAATTATGTTTTGTATCTGATCGATTCAATTTCAATTTCTTGCATAATCAAATATTATTACTGATTAAATATGTATTTCTGTATACTTTCTGTCTCCCCATCTGGGTCGTTCTCTCTCTTTCTCTATCTCTCTTTCTCTCTCTCTCTTTCTCTCTCTCTCTTTCTCTCTCTCTCTCTCTCTCTCTTTCTCTCTCTCTCTCTCTTCTCACTCTTTTGGTTTTCTATTCAACTTTATTCATGTTTCTATTTCCAGTTTTAATTAAGAAATTATTTCGTTTTAATTTATTTGGCGTTTGTAACCGGGAGATGAAAGATAAACAGGAGACAGAAAGAGAAAGAGAGAGTGAGAGAGAGAAAGAGAAAGAGGGAGATAGAGAGAGAGAGAAAGAGAGAGAAGGAGAGGAATAAAAGAGAGGGAGAGAAGCAGATAACGTCTAAAATAATGACTCGGATACAGAATAAGAGTAATTATGGTGTAATATCAATATAATAATTCGTTATTTGCTGATATAGTACATAAACAGAATAATAATCCTCGATTAGCACGGTTCATTGGTTCCATGTTATTCCAGGCTTTAAATATATGCCACGCCTTAGAAAGAACTAACTATAGCGTTATTCATAGATAATAGTTTTTCAAGATCAAGTTGATTTTTAACAGTTATAATAACGATTTCGCGTTATTCGAGGATTGTCGCAATTTTTAACGGTGCTATAAAATAATAAAACATTTGTTTATTTCCGCTTTACTATTCTTTTCTACGATTAAATTAATTTCGGAATTCGTAGAAATGGGATTTTGTGGTTTACACGCTACAGAAAGAGATACTTTTTTCACATTTTGATATTTTTTATGAATCTTTCTTTAATGAAGCTTATGAAAAGAATTGAAAAGTCATGATAACGAGTCACACGTGCAATTAAATTGATAGAAGAAAGAAGTGAGTGGAAGGAGGACGGAGTGATGGGGTGAGGAAGGGAGGGTGTGGGAGGGGTTGAAGAGTCGAACGATTGCTGGTACAAAGTATCAAGTTTATTTGTGGTTTGTGTGGTTTACGGGGGATGGGGTCGTATTTCAAGCGGTATAAAAGATATTTTTGTGGTTCAAGGAAGTTTGTTGATATTAAAAAGAGGGGCGGGGGAGGGAGTGCGGTTATTAAAGAGGTTGGTTCCGATTGAATTACAACATTAAAGTTGTTTCCTTTTTTTAATGAGACCTTTTCTATTCTCTTCTTTTCTTTACTTTATCGATGAATATCGAATTTTATTGATGAATAAACATTTCATAAAAGTCACCATAAATTTCAAGAGCAGCAACAATCGTCAAGTCGTTAACAAAAATTGACCATTGAGCATGACAGCTATAAATCAGTTGGCTGGCATCATGTTGACAGTAGAAGTGACTATAAATCACAACAACAACGTCGTCGAATAACTCCAGCTAATTGATTATCATCATAATTTTGTAAACGTCACTTTAAAATATAACGTTAATAGTTAAGAACAACAACAACAAGAATAACCTACAGCCATTAATAGTAAAATCATTGTTAAAAAAGAATAGTTTTAGAAATATTTGCAAAATGTATTGAAATTTGATGAAAATAGTACATTTTTAAATATTAGAGAAAAAATATTAACGTGATGAAAGATGAATTCATGTAAAAACTGAAATCTGAGTACAATTTGTACGCTCATGAGTTACATATGCACATATGTAATTTTCAATGAATGTGGAAAGAGTAAAAAAATAAAAATGTGAGGGATTAAAACCAGATTATAATTTTGCACCACTGACGTTCTTCATTAAGTCGTAGAATAGAGAAAAACCGGTAATCGGTGTTGCATCGGTATTCACACGAGTTACCTTCCTCCGTCCAACCGCTCTTCCCCCCCGCTCGCGATCCTAGAAACTGAAGTTAAACGCAAAAAAATGCTGTGTAGGGCGAGTTGAGTGAATGAGTCGAAGCAGCTGCGGCGAGGCGAATGCAGCGAATTTCAAGTGGAAAAACGGAGCGATTAAAAACTGGAAATTATTCAGTGTCTCTGCTCTACATTTTCAATGTAGTTCTATTTAATAAAACAAGAATAATAAGAATAACAAAATATGAGTATTTGTTGAATGAAATGTTAAAAAGTTGTTGAATTTTCAAGAACGTTTTAATTGAAACATTTTTTTTTTATATTAAAAAGGTTTGTTATATGAAATGTTTTCAAAATTCATAAATTCATCTTAGTTTTTAAAATTTTTGAAATTTTATATTTTTTCAATATTTCATCGTTTTTTCTCTTTGGTTTTAAATCCTCGCCGGTTCGTTACGGTGGATGGTTGCGTTTTTTTTTTGGTTGCTGTTTGTTTGGTCGTTTTTTTTTTATGGCGCTTTTAACGCAACTTCCTGTCTGTCGACTTATCTGTCGATTTTTATATCAGCCACCACCGACTCATGACTCTCGACTGTCGGCTGTCGGCTGTCGGTAGCTGTCAAACGACAACAAACCGCCGCCTACACACTTTGAAAGAAAAGAAACACAATAAAAAGAGAATGAAAAATGAAACAAAAGTGAAAAAAATTTGTTAGTTAGTCCAGTTGTCCAGTCTAGCGTTTGTTTTTGTTCTTGTTGTTGTTGCTTGCAGCTGTTTTTGTTGTTGCGGTTGTTTTTGTTGTTGTTCTTCGCACCAAACTTATTCTTGTGCAAAAAATTTTGACCACATAAAAAGCAGGAAAAAAAAAACAGAAAACAATAGCATATCATGAGAGGCATCAGAAACAGACATCAGTTATAGACGTGAGAGGGAGAAGGAGAGGGAGAAGGAGAAGGAGAGAGAGAGAGAGTGAGAGAGAGAGAGAGAGAGAGCGACAGCGTGAAAGAGGGAGAGTAAAAAATTGTACTCGTAATGCAAGAAAGAAACCGGATTTTTCAGTGCAGCTGCAACTTCGCTGCTCGATGACATTTTTTACCATTGTATTTGCATAGAATTGTTTTTAAAATTATTTCTTTATCTTGTGTAAATTATAAACAACAAAGAACAAAAAAAACTCCGAGCAAAACGGATAAATCTGAAATCACTTTCGATATAATACAGGGTGTTGCAGCACTTATGATCAGATGAGGATTGGAGAGGCCATGCGGGGGAGAGAGACATCCTTAAAGAGACGTTTTTGTAGAGACATCTTTAAAAACAACTCTTTGTAGAGACATTTAAGAAGAGGCATCTTTGAAATAATACCTCTAAAGAGACTCTCTCTTTCTATCCCGCCCTTCCTTCTCTTTTCTCGGTTCTCTGCTCTAAGAATCATTTTCTTGATTAAACTCTGAACTCAATTAATAAATGAATTAAGAGCTACGATATTCAACATGAAAATGAGACATGTTTTTAGTCACGCTTGCTTATCTCTCTCCCTCTTTTCATGTTACTGTTTATTAGTTCCGCTGTCCTATTATCTCTCTCTCGCTCTCTCCCTCGTTAAACATGCCCCTTCAATTGGTTTGTTTGTTGGTCTTTCTTTTAGTTAATTAAAAATTGAAAGTGCTGCCTTTTCAACTGTGTTGTTGGTGTTGGTATTTCTGTTTGTTTGTTGTTTTATTATCTATTTTTGGTTTGTTTGTTTTATTGTGCTTTTTGTTGTTCTTGTTGTTGTTAACTGATGTGCTTCTTCACAGTCACTTTTTCCCCCCCACTTGATTTGACGTATTAATGCATGTAGTTGTTGTTGTTTGTTTGCTTACAATACTCGCTACAGTTAAAATATATTGGACAGATCTCTAGCTATCAATTTCGCAATCAATCAATATTAATTGATTCCTCTGTCTTTTTTCGAAAGTTTCTCTTAAATAAGATTAAAAGATGGCGGAGGAGAGGAAGGAAGATGAGCAGAAAAAAACAACAGGAAGTCGACATCAGATTCAAATCGGCATCACCACCATCATCATAATAATCATCATCTTTAATACCATCATTATTATTATAATCATCATTATTATAATCATATTTTTTTCTAAATTCTTCTGCGTGCGTTTTTGTTCACAGAACGTGTGCAAAAATCATGTTCTTCAAGTTGCATAAACCACGTGAGTGAATGAACGACTAAATGACTGAATGAATCGAATGGAATGAGACTCATCCGTTCGTCATGCATCCCATCAATAAAATTTATACGCCTTCAGAGTAGCAATAAATTATTGACAACAGGGACAACATACAGAAATGCATCGAAACCTCGTTCTGCATTCATATCCCTCCCTCAGCCATCTTTCCTCCCTTCCACGCCCTCGCATCGCTTCATTCTTCCTCTGTCTGTAACTCTCTCTATCTCTCTCTTTCTCTCTCACTTGCAATTATTTGCGGTCTATTTAAACTGGCCAACATTCGATCGATTTCGACGCATTTTAATCAATGAAGCGTTTTCGTTGGCAACTCTTTTGATGGACTCTTCTTTTTCTGCATCATCGGCATCTTCTTCTTCTTCATCTTCTGCTTCTTCTTCTTTCACAGAGTCGCTCCTCAGCGGAAGCTTTGTCAATTTATTGGAACAATTTTTGTCCACATGTCGAGAGCCGTCTGAGTTGTTTATCCACCTGTCCATGTCATTTGTTCTGGTCACCTTCGATAACTAGATTAGTTATTTTTGTGCCATTTTAGTTCTCGTATTTTTTTTCTCAATTATTTAATATATTTTGCTCAATATTTTTTTCTCAAGTTTACATCAATCACTCGTATTTATTTTACTACACCGCAAAACAGAATGTACAGTACTGTAAAAAACCATGTACAGTTCGATAAAATAACTTGAAGTTCTGTAAAAAATTTACTCTGAACACAGAGCAGAACAGTTGTTAACGTTTTGAAGTTTTTAGTGTTGTATTTCTTGTGATTATTTTGATGTTGTTGTTGTTGTTGCCGAATGATTATTGTTCTGCTGCTGTTGTTGTGATTGATGGCCAGTATTGTTGTTGTTGTTATTATTATTGTTTAAATTTTATATCGTACTCAGCTTTTATTTCACTGCTGTTGTTCCTAGTATTAATTTTAGTTGCCGTGGTTGTCGTTGTTGCTGTTGTTTTTGTTGTTGTTGCTGTTTTTGTTGTTGCTGCTATTGTTGTTGTTGCTCTTATTATTGTTGTTTCGCTTCAGCTCTTTTTATTGCTAAGAAACACACAATCGTCGTTCTGATCTTCAATTAATTTTTGTTCTGTTTTGCACATTATTTTTTTACTCAATTAACTCAAATAATAAGACAATCGTTTTTTGACAACTCTTCATTTTGATATCACTTCTGAGACCAATTCTGTGTTCTTAAGTCTGTGTTTCTTACGAAAAAAGCACAAAATTAATTCTACCAAAACAGAAACAACAACAACAAAAAGCAATTCTTTCGGGTCTACAATTCAATTGAAAGCAGCATAAAAATACTTCGACTTAAAGCACCCTGTTTTGAAAACAAAAACAACAACAACAACAACAATAAAAACGATTGACAAGATACCATACTCGACCATACGCGGTACACGGTTTTGGCTTCGGTCAACTTTTCGCTCCGTTCCGAGTGTTGTTTGTCTTAAGACACCGTTTTTAATCAGCTTTAATTCAACCTTCGAGCTGCGGCGGTTCGGTCCACGCGGTGTCACGCAGCGAACGCGGTACGATTTGAATCACTGGAAATTCTGAGAACAAGCTGCAGATTTTTACTACTTTCAGCCCCTCCGCTGCTCCCAACCCCCGCCCCTGCCACACCACCAGCGACTACGAGTAAAGTTGTATTTTGCAATATTTTTTGAAGAAAACCAGAAAAACAGAAGCAAACGGAAAAACTTAATAAAAGGCTGTTAGTTGTGCTTTTTTTTTGCTTTTTGGTGGTTTTAGTTGCCTTTTGTTTGGATGAAATCAATTTGTTTGCAGATCCAAGAAGAGGAGAAACACATAAAACACTCAAAAACAATAGCAACAACAACACAAGAGTTCAGTAATAATAATAATAATAATAATAATAATAACAAAAGCAATATAGTAGCAATAGAAAAAACCATCTGCTTCATTAAAATAAATAAAAATAAGGCACTTTTTTTAATGATGTTTAAAATTACAAATCATTTTAATGATGTTTAAAATTTAATTTAATTATTATGAATTTTTTGTATTTCGATTTTTTTGTATACATTTTAAAATGTTAAGAAATATTTTCCTCTTTTTCATCATCCAAACTTTAGTTTTCCTTCATTCATCCCGAATTAAATGAAGTTTTCTAACTTCTCAAGTTAATCAACTTGAATAAATTTGTTGTTTGTTTTTAATTGTTGCTGTTGTTGGTTTTTTATTGTTGTTGTTGGTTTTTTATTATTGTTTCAGCCGTTTCAACACTTCATTGGCAAGTTTTGAGCTCATAAACTGTGCCAAATACAATCTGCGCTCTGCCTCATCTACCAGCATTTATGGAGTGTATATCTGTATATCTTGGATGTATCTCTATCTCGTGGATGTGTCTGTATATCTTGGATGTGTCTGTATATCTTGGATTTATCTCTATCTCGTGGATGTGTCTGTATATCTTGGATGTGTCTGTATATCTTGGATGTGTCTCTATATCTTGGATGTATCTCTATCTGAATCCATCCTGTGTATTTGTAGCTCTCATTAAAAGTACTACATTTTTCGCAATTCACGCCTACGGTTGTAGCAAATTTTCCGGTTTTTCACCCCCCTGCTTCATCACTTTGAGCTTTACACGTTCAGCTTTGCTCTTATTTAGTTGTTTTGCTGGATTCAAGTCTTTTTTATAGTTTTTTATAGTTTTCACTGCTGTCGCTCAAACAAAACGCGCTCGAAATAAACACGAGTTGAATCAGTTAATGATACAAACATTTGTTGTTGTTCTCATTGTTGTTTTATTCCTATTTTGGTAAGAGTTGGCTTGGCTTTAGTGGTAGGTTCAATTTTTAGCTTTAATTTCAAATCATGTTTCCCATGACT
Source organism: Myopa testacea (assembly GCA_949629155.1). Lineage (NCBI taxonomy): Eukaryota > Metazoa > Arthropoda > Insecta > Diptera > Conopidae > Myopa > Myopa testacea. The sequence goes on along the minus strand of OX451345.1, from coordinate 46,235,620 downwards.
GTTTTTCTTCAACATTTTCACTTCATTAAAATTCCATTGAAATTAAATTGAATTGAAGGTAAAATATAAAACAAATAAATAATCTATAGAATAATAATATTAATAGTAATTATAAAGTAATAATAATAATTATAAATATAATATTATATAATAATTGTAAAAATAAATGATATAGAAAATTTCTTTCAAAGAATTATAAATTTTGAATAATTTTCGAAGTGAAAAAATAAAAAACCGTGTGAATAGAAAAACAAAAACAAAATAATGTCTAGTGATTTTTTTTCTTTGTTTTTTTTTTTTGCCAAAATTTCAATCTTTTCTCTATTTTTGGTTTTTGCCTTTCTTTCTTTTTTCTCCTTTTTTGTGTATTTTTGTAGCCTGTTGTTTGGCCTCTAATACGGTTTTTGGTCTTTGTTTTTTGTGGTTCTTTCTCATGGTTTTTTGTTTTTGTTTCTGCATTTTTTTCGGTGTTTTCAAAGTGTTCATTATTCAATATTCTTTGTTTTCATGTCGCTGGAAGCCGCTTTCGAGTCACCGTCATCGACTGACTGACGGATTGACTCGTCATCGCTTTACTTTTAATTGTTGAAAAATTAAAAACCGGTTTGTTTTTAACCAAAAAAGGTAACCGAAGTTGAATTAAAAAGGCGAGTTTTGCTTTCAAGCAAATTATTTGGTTTTTGACGAATTCAATAACACAAAAAGCAAAAAAAAAAAACCATCAACCAAATAAAATGAAAGTTTTTTGGTACGCGCAAAATTTTTGATCTAGTTTTTGACACTCTTTGTTGTTACAAAAGAGTTGAAAAGAGATTAAAAAAAGAGCTAAACACGAGTTTAACACCAAAAGTGAAAAATTACTGTTGCATAAAAGGTGACCTTAAAAAAGCCCTGCGTTCACTTGAACCTTTCATTCTGTCTCTCTCTCTCTCGCTCTCTTTCCTTCCTTTTCTCTGTTCTCCCTATTCTTCTTCTCCTCTTTCCCGTTCTTCCCTGCTCACAAAAAGTTTAAATTTTTCACTCTGATTACTTTTCAACTAACTTTGAGTTCATCAGCTTCCTGCTCGGACTTCATCCCTACACCCTGACCTCCCTCCCCACCCCCTTTAGACGGTTCCATTCTTCTTTCAGACAGTTTTACTACTCGGCTCTCTCTTCTTTAAGTCTTTATTATCACCATCACCATCACCATTACAATCATCATTACTATCATCTTTATTAAATTTCTTTTAATTATTTTGTTACTGTTGTTGATACTCTTTTTTTAGCCACGTTTAAATGACCTTATTTTTTTACACTTCTTACCTTTTTTCTTCTGCCATTCTCTCTCTCTCTCTCTCTCTCTCTATCTCTCTCTATCTCTATCTCCCTCCTCCCCTTCTTTTTCCCTGATATGAACGTTTCTCTTCTTTGGTTCTTCAGGGTTGCCACTTCGTAATTTTAATTATAATGAAATTCTGCAAAACTTATTAATGAGCTCTCGCTCTGTTGTGAGCTGTTGTCAATTATGTCAGCGTTGATGGAAGGGACTCGAGGGTGGCTGGGGCTCGAGGAGAGATACTGAAAGGGGCCGATATACTAGAGGAGGCTGTATAGGTTCTGCTTTTAGTTTCCTTCCATGTTGATTGAATCGTAACATTTTTTGCCTTCTCTTTAACTTTATTTTTCACTTTAATGATAAAAAAATCATCAATAAAATATTAACTCATTACAATAATGGAAAAAAACTGTTCTTTTAAAAAAGTGGTTCTGTTACAAGCTAAAAATCGAGTTTTTCCGGATGGCATTTACTCCAAAACAGGTGGTTTCTGTATTCGCTTCGAGTTAATACATATTAAAAAATATAATATTTAATATACATAATAATAATAATAAGTATAAATAGACATTTTTTTGAAAATTCGAAAATTGCTTGAAATTTCAGGAAAATTTAAGTTTTAAAGAAATGTTTAAAATGTTCTCTCGAAAACTCTTGAAAACTCTGTGAAAACTGATTCTTAGACAGTTGCTAATATTCAATCGAAGCAGTGATAATCTGCATAAATTATAATGCTGTCTGCATTCGTTAACCTAAATTCTTGGCACAGGTTTGACTCTTCTCTTTCTCTCTCTCTCTCTCTCTCTCCCTCTCTCTCTCTCTCTCTCTGTCTCTCTCTCTCTCTTTCTCTCTCTCTCTCTCTCTTTCTCTCTCTCTCTCTCTGACTGTCCCCGATGAGCTCTGAGCCTAACTTCTGCTTTCAACAGTAACTAAAAGAATACCTGGAGGATTTAAAATAAATCCGAATGAATGAATGAATGATACAATAAAACAATAAATGGGTCAGTAGTGAGTGTGACCTGTTGTCATTCAGTCAGTCCAACAAACTTTTTCTATTCTACTTTTCTTTTTCAATCAAGTTGAATGAATATTAATGAATGAATATTAATGAATCTCTGCAAAATGAATTATTAATTAACAGTAATTAAATTAAGTTAGAAGCTGCTGATAATGGGAGAGATTAGTGAATGAATTAATGTGTGAAGGAGTAGATAAGTTGTAGGAATGAATGAATGAATCAATGAGTAGATGAATCAATGAGTGAATGAATCAATGAGTGAATGAATCAATGAGTGAATGAATCAATAAGTGGATGAATCAATGAGTGAATGAATCAATGAGTGGATGAAGGAATAATGAAGGAGTAGATAGATTTTCGGTTGAATGATAGAGTGTATAGAATGGATGCATGAGTGTATGATTGAATGGATGGACGGTTGGTTAATTGAGTAGATGGATGGATGAGTGATCGAGCGGTCTTTAAGAGTCCACAAGAATCTGTACAGAGTTTTGAGTGACTCCTGAAATTAAGTTTGCATTTGTTTCTATTTTAATGCATTGTAAATCGATTTATAATCTATGCCAAAAGTCTGCGTCACTCGATAACAGCATCGGCATCGACCAGTCAGTGTTCCATTGTTAGAGGCGTTGTTGTGGTTGTTGTTGTTGTTGTTGTTTTTGTTGTTGTGGTTGTTGTTCATTTAGTTGCAGTTGGCTTTATTATCTCACAACACTGCAGTTACTCTTATATATTATCTAAATAATAACTGCAATGATTCCATCAATGCTGAAATATTGATTGAAACCAGAGAAAGAGAGTGAGACAGATAATGAAAGCGAGAATGAGACAGAGTGTATGACAGAGAATTAGAGAGACAGGCATTAGAGAGAATGTGACTGCGATAGAGAGAGAGAGATTATTTTGGGCTACAGATTTGGGTCAACCACGAACGCATCCACGAGCCAGAAATACCGAGATATGGATCAAGTGCTTCACTGTGCTATTTTTCGGTTTTGACATCCTTCCGATTGAGATTGCTTAATAAAGGATGTCAAATACTCGAATGTTTTTCTTTTCGAACCGCCACGAAAACAACGCAGATGATTTTGAAATCCACGAAAGAATTCAGTGAAATCGCTTTATTATGAAACTTCTTCATTTTTTTATAAAAAAGTAGTTTTTTTCACGAATCTCCATCTTGCAAATAATTTCATTGTTTATCTTCTTTAATTTAATCCTTAATTTAATGGACACATTTTATTTGTCGTTGTCAAGATTTCGTTGATTTACAGATCGACGCGTTTTCGGCGAGTCTCTTCGGGGGCTTTGAGGAGTTATGAAGGGTGCCTTTGTGTATCATGGGGCAGGCGTTAATATCAATGAAAGCAACAATAATAACAACAACAAATGCTGATAGCTTTTTTATTGACTGTTTTTTAACACTTTCTCGGTTGCTTTTGCCGCCAGAGTTCGCTTTACAATAAAAGTTTTTGTTTATTTATTACTCAGAGATGAACTGAGCCCAGGGCCGAGTAAATAAATAAATAAATTGATTTAATTTTTTCAATTTTAAAAACAATTTTTTAAACATTGTTTTTTTTTCTTTTTGCTTTTACATACTTCAATCAGTATTAATTTCATTGCCTTTACTTTGTTTTCTTTCCAGGTACGTATTTCGTTTAAAATGAGTGAAAAAAAGACCGAGTTACAAGAGCTACATTTCAAGGTTTATTGAAAGGTGAATATATTTAAAAATTACTACTTAACGAAACTTAAAAAATTGTTAAGGTTTTAAAGACTAATTTTTTAAATTTTGTTTTTTTGTATTCATATTTCGTTGATATGAAAAAACGTCTGAAACTTAACGAAACTTTCTAGAGTTTAAAGATCATAATCAATATTTTATGTATAAAAACGCAAATATACAAATTTTTGTATACACGACGATATACGATCGTCACGTTGAACGCTCTCACTCTCGCTTCCCTTCTCTGCCGTTCTCTCTGGTAGCCCCTCTCTTTTTTCTTTGTTTTTTTTTTAATTTTTTTTTTATTTTTTTTTTTTATTTTTTTGCATGTTTATTTTTTCACTACGTTTTGTCTCACGAATGAATAATTAATTTTCTTTCTAAATGATTTTAATTAAAAAAAAGAAGTCTTTAAAAAAAAAAAATAAATAAAAGAAAATCCGGTAAAAAGCGTTTGTTTCTCAACTTAAAATTGTGTGTTCTTTTTTATCAGTTGGCAAGGAAAAAAACCGAAAAAACATTGAAGAAGATAACGAAGAACAAGCGATGAGACCAACATTGAGTCGTTGTCATTTACTCTCTCATCTTCTATCTCCCCTCTCTCCCTCCACCACTCTCCCTCCCCTCTCTCCCTCCCCTCCCTACCCTTTCTCCCTACCCTCTCTCCCTCCTTTTCCCCTCTCTGACTCTCACTTGTGTTTAATTCCTGTATTCACTCTTTTAGTTTGGAGCACTTCAGTTTTTTCATCACTCATGATAGAGGATCGCGTGCAACAACAAACATTTAACAACAACAACAACAACAACAACAAGATACTCGTACTTAAATACTTCAAAACTTCAGACTTGTGCAAATAAGAATTTTCTATCCAGATACAAAGAAACTCAGATAAAAAACTCAGATAAAAAGATATACAGACCTCTTCGAGATTCAGAGCTGTCCGTCAGTTGTTGTTGTTGCTGTTCGGTTGTTGTTGTTGTTGTCAAAAGTATTTTTCTTTGTGTCACAAACAAAAATGATGTCGAATTTTGTTTTTCTTTTTTTTTCATTGCTGTATTTAATTGATTTTTCATGTCACAAGAGTTGTTTGTACTTTGAAATGTTTGCCAACAGAACATAAAAAGCTGTAATAAATGAATTAATTTTCCAGTGTTGCCGACACCACACACAGCAGAGAGGGGGAGGAGAAGAAGTGGTAGAAATAAATTAATGAAACCACGATGAGTGCCAAGAAAAACCGAAAAACCCCACAAAAAAAATTACAACATTAATAAAAAGCAATAAAAACAAGTAATAAAGCAGCAGAGTTCGCAAGTAAATAAAACGTTGAAAAATGTATTTACCAGTAGCTTAGTTTAGTAGCAGTTTATTAATAGTTTAGTAGTAGGTTAGGAGTGACTACTTTAGTAGTAGTTTTGTTGTAGTTTAGTAGTCGTTCAGTAGTAGTTTAGTGGTAGTTTTGTTGTAGTTTAGTAGTAGTTTAGTAGTAACTTAGTAGTAATTTAGTACTAATTTAGTGCTATTTTAGTAGTAATTTTTAGTGGTTTTTGATTAGTATTTTTTCAGTCAACAAAGAAAAATGTGCAGCATATTTTCAGGGTTCAAAAGGAGTTCATTTAAGGAGTCCCACAAGAGTTGCGCCCTTTCTTCTCCACGAAGAATTTTGACCTGAAGAACCCTTTGACCTTTCGGTCAACGAAAGAACAAGAATAAAAAGTTTTCCCACTCAATGACGAAACATGTTTAAAAAAACTTTAAAATTTGGTATCGAAAAGAAGAGAAGGAACGAGAAACACAACAACAACTACAGCGGAATAGTATTTATTCTCCGACAGAAAAAGAAACGGTAAAAAGCATTTCGATTTTTTTCACTTGGTTCGTCTTCTGTTTTCTGCAGCAGTTTTTGAAGTGTAAAAAGTGCAAACAAGTGCACTCAACTCAAGTAAAAAAAAAGTAGGCTAACATTCAGACTGGCTCCTGACTCAAGAGTTTCCCTGCTCTCAACAGATTCTCTGCTCCTCCTCCTCCTCAGCGCTAAACAACCGCCGTCCGACTCCTTCTCTTCTTCCCACTCAATTCATCGCGTTCCAGCGGCGTGTTACTTGTGATGGAAAAGAAAAGTCGAAGCCGTGCTTCGCTGGTAGAAATTAAGTTCGAAGCCTACTTTTCATCTCCCCCTCGCCCCGCCCCCCGTCCTTCCAGCATTCTCTCCACCGAACCATTTACCAGACCCATTAGTAATGTTTTAAGTATCCATTCATTTTAATTTTTTTTACATTTTTCAACTTTTTTCCTACTGTTTTTTACTATTAGTTTTTCTGCCTTTTTTCTACCATTTTTCTTGTTGTTTCTTCTTCTTTATACTTCTTTGTCGTTTTGCTTTTTTATTTCTTTCTCCTTTTTTAGGTTTTTTTCCTATTTTATTATGTTTGCGCTTCAGTTCTTCCCCAGAGCCTCCTCCGTCACATTGTTGTTGTTCTTCTAGTTTCATGTAATATACATCCAAAATATTCACACCATCCAAAGTATCCTCTGAATTTTGGATCTTTTAATCATTATCGAAATTTCTAAGATGTCAGGCGACTTCTTTTAGTATCATCATTTTTGGTCTTTAGTACTTAACTTTTAATATCATGAACAGTTCATTAACATATTTAAGCTCGTAGATATCATTAGCTGCCTTCTCTTCATCGTGTTTATGTTAATTTTTAGCCCATTTCTTTGGTTTTCTTTTTATTTTTCTTTGGTTCAAACATGGACAAATTTTGTACTAAATGGTTTTTAAGTGTTTAGTAGACAACCAAGATTATTTTTAAAATGTTGCAATATTTAAATATTATCATAATTTTGAGTGTATTTACATATATTTTAGTAATTTTCACAATTTTCACAGTTTTAAAAGTCCTTCGAGCTGAATTATTTTTTATTATTAAACTATTAAAAATCCATTACAGAACGTCTTAAGTTCCCTCTCAACCTCGTGTCTGTTTCTTTAGTTGCCAACTATTAGCCAGGTTTAGTAGCGGTAGAGGAGGAGCTAATTGGCTACACTAACTAACGGCACTCGAAGCCGGTTTTCAGTCATAATTTTACAGTTAAGCGATGTTTAATTTAACGTATTTTTAAAATGGCAATAAATTTAATTTATCGTCTATTTTAATGAAGCAACAGCTACTTCAACAACAATTTAAGCCATGTCTATGCAGATGTTTAGGGCCATTCGATGAATTTAGACAGACGCAGCTTGCTTGAGAGACCCACCGACAGCAGGTACCACAGATGGTGCCAGAGAGGGAACGAAAACGGCAACAAAAGAAACAACAATCGATTATGTTTATGACAATTTTTATGATTTTCTTATGATTACTTAAGCTGTTAATAAATCAGGAGACATCTCATAAAAACTCAGAGAGTTTTACGTGGTTGAAAATAATTTATGAATGTCAAACAGTATTGATTGAGAGATCAGAGAATGAAGAATCTGAGAAGCAACATTTTCTGTGCTCTTCTTTTACTCTCTACGAGTTCTTTGGAGCCTTTATAAAGGTTTTGAAGCTTTCCTTAAAACAAATTGTTTTTTATTTTTCTTTCTATTATTTTTGAGGTATTTTTGGTGTATTTTATATTATTTTTTATTTATTAGTTGTTGTTCTCTAGTTTGCAACTTTTCCTTTTTTCCTTCCTTTTTTTCGTACCCGATCTTTAAAAACGTCACAAAATTGTTGCTTTAATTCATCACCTGAAGCCACCTCCTCATCCCTCTAGTCACCACATCTCACCACACTTCACCACGCTTCACGTTACTCGCATTACAAATCTCGGCGTCTCAGATTTTGCCGAGTTTCTGCGTTTTGTTCCAAGCATCCAAGAAATCTTTACATCCGAGTGGAGATTTTTGATTGTATAACTGTATAAAAAATATTTATGTAGTCGTTACTGGTTTCTTCAGTACATCAGCGAAACTATTTTCTATGGAATCCGAGAGGATTGCAATTGAAACGAATGAAACCAAAAACAACATCATGTTTAAAGTTTTGCTAAATCGCCTTAAAAGGATTTCAGCAACAACAAATGAGATTAAATGAATTCTTAGAGAACTTAAAATATGATTAAAGATGATGGTTTAAAATGTCTTTGAATGAATGAAAAACGATAGGAGTAAAAAAAACAGTATTTGAGAAAAACAAAGGTACGAGTTTTGGCACCTTAATTTGAGAAAACAACAACAACAACAACAACAATAATAGGAACATCAGCAGAAACAACAACAACAATAAAGATGTCAAAACAATGAAAGGATGCTGATGCTGATTTCGCTGACTGTTTGCTGGATTAACGATGAGCTGATTATATTGAAAATGAGCCGCGTCTGTGAATTTCTGCAGATACGCGTTACGTTGTTGATCACGTTACGTTGTTGCTTCAGACGTGAGAAGCAACGAAGCTTTTTCGCTTCTTTTTTTTCACTTGCAACAAGAGACAACAAGCAAACTTGTCATTGTTGTTGTTGGTTTTGCTGTTGTTTCTGTTGTGGTTATTTATTGTAGCATCAACAGCGGTTTTTTCTGTGTATTGTTTTGAAGAGAAGTCATTTAAAAAAGAAACACAATAAATCAAAACCAAGAGATTTCTCAAGAAAACAGAAAAAACCCAACAACAACAACAACAACAACAACAACAATTAAAATATGCGCAGTTAATTTGCACTTACATACGGTACATGAGTATACAACAACATGAGAGTACAACAAAAAAACAAAACAACAAACTAACGAACAATCAAAACGATAAACAACGAGTATAACTTCTCGCTCTTCATGCACAGCATAATGACGCTTTTTCCCCCTCTTGCTGGAGGGCGAATATTTGTTTTTGTTTTTCCGATGCTTGCATGTTTGACGTCTAACTATTTACAAAAACAATTTCATCCCCAATTTGGATTGGAAAATTTTAATTTTGTTTAAAAAAAAAAACGGAGTAAAACAGCTCGTTCGAGTACATCACGTGAGTAGCGGAGTGTTTTTATTTGTTGTTGCTAAAACCAGAACGACAACAAAAACAGCAACAACAACAACAGCAATGAAAATTGCAAACATGTGCATTTTATACGATAGTCATCGGCTCTGTTCGGGACGCATGCACGAAATTTCGTTATTTATTATGGGAAATACGACTACTGAACTTTTATGCAGTTGGTAGAAGTTGTTGTTGTTGTTATTATTTTTGTTGTTGCTTTATAATATTTAAATTCTTTTAAAATCATCCAGTTAAATTTTTATTAATATACTTTATCAATTTAATGATTAATTGACCGTTCGTAGTGAGTTTTATTTATAATGTACACAACTTGAACTTGAATTAAAGAGAAAACAACAATTTTAAAGAAAAAGGAAAGAGCAGAAAACATGTTTTGAATATTAAGTGATTGAAGGCGAGTGAGCAGGCTGTCAGACAGGCTTCTAAGCTTGTTAACAGTTGAGGTAATAAACAGACAGATACACAGACAGACATCCAGACAGACAGACACGCAGACAGACATCCAGACAGACACGCAGACAGACATCCAGACAGACACGCAGATTGTAGTTTGCATTCAAGTTTTAAGGTTCCACGCGTTCGTCTCTCGTCACGCATTAAAAATGCAAAGCGTCACACTATAAAGAAGCCGTTTAAACGCGTTCAAAGTGCCTGAAAAGTAGTCGTGCAGTTTTTATTAATTATGTGCTTCTATTTCTATGTTCTCTAAACATCTATTAAAGCTTTAAAACAGTTTCATAAACAATAACAACAACAACAAACTTGTGTTTAGAGATGCGCCCACACCTTAAAAAAATGTGTTTTAAAAACGGTAGCTCAGAGAATGTGGATGGCATGTTTAATTAATCAGGCAATCGTTTAAACTGTTTCAGGTTCTGTTAACACCAGAGTTCCTGTAAAATTGATATTTCGTTAAATGTTTCAAGTTTCGTTAAGATTATGAAACAACAAACATCAAAATTCATTCAGTTTCGTCCAGTTTTTAGAGATCGAGTTGCGTAGAGTGGTTGTTGTTGTTCTTAAGCTGACACACTACAACAACAAAGATTAAAAAGTAGCTTAACTATAAAAAAATTGAAGGTTTTTTAAGCTTTACGTGTAACGTGTCTGTCGATTGGTCGGTCGGTAGATCTGTTGGAGGGTCGACTGGTTGATCAATCTGTCAATTTTTCAGTCTTTCCAACGTAATAACGTGATCCACTCGGTACACGTGTTGCTCGAAGCTTTCCGCTTTCTGTTCCGATAGTGAAGCTGCGTGGATTAACTTGAGCAGTGGGCCACCTGGAAAAAAGAGTGCCTCAAAAAATCATTAAAAAGCCCAGAGAAATAAAGGAAAAAAACCAAAAACCCAGAAAATAAAAAAATTTGTATTTTTTTTTTGGTTTTATGATTTTTTCTTTTTTTTATTTTTTTCTTTTTTTTATCATGTGTCGAGGTTGACACTTGAACGTTTTTTTCTTTGGTTTTCTGTGTTATAGTAACCTACTTTTTGAAGTCATGAAGAGTGGCATCAGCCTCTCCCCTTCCACCAGGAAGCAGGGAGTGGCTCTGCTCGACGCTACACACGCTGTATAATGTGCCTTTCAATATTGACAGCTGTCAAAGAAAACCAACTGCGGTCACCAGCCAGCTGTCAAGTAAACAAAATCGTTGACTCACCTGAGATTAAACAAAACATAAAAAAACCACAGCGGACACTGAAAAAAAGGTACCACAACCAGAAAAGGTACTCAATGTCTAGGCAACTCTTTTAAGTGGTTAGTTACTCGGTCTGCACCCTCCTCTCCCTCCCCCGCCCCTCTTCCTGAGGCATCGAATCAATTTCTGGCACTTCGCAGAAAGGAAAACTGACAAAAAACATGCTGCATGAACCTAAAAAATTCACTAAATCACGTGTTTTTGTTGTTTGTGTTTCTGGTGCACTGATGACAAATGGTCACTTTGGGTTAACGCATGAATAAGTGAACAAGTGTACTTAAAAAAGGCGAAAGAGACGAACGAGTGAGTAAGAAAGAGATAGAAATAGTATGCGAAGCAGAGGGGAGTGAGGAGGGGAGCGCGATTGGAGTAAAAACATGACCGAATTTCGACAGCCGCCGCGTGGCCAACAGATTTTCATTGAAGAAGAGGCCTCGGGGACAAATCGTAATACCGTCTATTCTCCGATTCCGTCCCGCTCTTCGTTCCCTCCCCTGTATTCCCTCCCTCTCTCCTTACCTTCTCTTCCCTCCCCCTGTCCTCACCCTATCTTCTCTCCTTCTCCATCCTCTTGCTAACCTCTCCATCAGTTTTTTTTTAACATCTGTTTTTGTAACCTTTCACAGCTGTTCACAAACACTTGTTTCATAGCCACACCTGCTGCTGCTTCTTATTAATCCAGTCCCTCTCTCATCCATGCTCCCTGCTCCCGCCTCCATTCTCCTGCTCTCTCTCTCTCTTTCTGTGTCTGTTGTCATTGGGGGCTCATAGATTTTTTGTACGTTTAAATCGCATGTTTTTTGGCTCAACGGCTTTCGACTTGGCTTCGCTTAGTTTGGCCCATTTTTTCGGGCTTTTTCGGTATGGGCTTTTATGGGAAGGGCGAGTCCATCATAGGGTGGGAGCGGGGAGGGAGGGGCACTCATTTGACTCATTCTACGGTTTAAATTTTTTTCGAAACATTTCGAAATTCCTTCAACTCAACTGAACTCAAATATTTCCGGTGAGAAACAGAGAGATAAAGAGAGAGAGACAGAGTGAGAGAGAGAGGGAGAGAGAGTGAGTAAAGTAAATCAATCCATCATCTGTTTCGGTACCCCAAAAATAACATAACTAAATTTAAATTTAAACGCCAACCTCAACGAAACTTCAACTTTTGTCACTTCGTTTGGATCATTTTCCGAGCAACATTGAACTCATTTTGCTCGAATCTTTTGCTATTTTTACTTTTGTTTTTCTTTTTTTAAACAGAAAATCTGACAGCAAATTAAAAATAAATCCAAGAAAATAGAATAAAATAAAAATGAACACTTTGTATAAAATAAACAGGTGGCTGTCATCGTTTGTTGTTGTTGTTGTAGTTGTCTTTCTCCCTGCTCTTGTGATTGGGGTTGTTGTTGTTGTTGGTTTCGTGTTCGTGTTCGTCTTCGGTGTTGCTGCCGCTGATGTGTGTCTCCATTCGCCAAAATATTGCGCGCTCCCATTCGCATTGCTGCCAACATAACAACAAAAACAAAAACTATCAGCTTCGCTTTCAGTTTTTAATTTCATTAATTTTTGAGTTTAATTTTCTTTTTCTGTTTCACTTTTAATTTAATTCTATTCAGTGTTTTTCTCTGAAAGTTAAACATTTTAAACCAAGGACGGAAAATGAAAGACCACCGAAACAAGCAACCATTAAAATTGAATCAAAACTGAATTAAATGAAATCATGGACTGGATCGGAACCAATCATCAACAGGTCAAAAATCGTCCTGTCGCAATTCTTGACTGAGAAAAAGAAAAAGTAAAAAAAAAACACCCAAAATGTTGCCAAAAGATTCATTAAGATAAAAAGATCAACGATGAAAACAGAGCCAGGAAACTTTCACTTTTCTAGTTGTACAAATTAAACTAGTTTTCAATTGAATGCGATATAAAAACAAACAGCAGAAAGACAGAAACTTGTAAGGAAATAAAGAGGAAGAAACAGAAGATGAATGACATCCATGATAGAAAAGACAGATAAAAACGGACTGCAGTTAAAAGCAGAGAAGGACAGACAGGAAGACAGACAGCCAGATAGACAGACAGCCAGATAGACAGAAGAGTCGGATAGATAAAGAAACACCGTAACAAATCAAAATTAAGTTGTTGACCGAAGCGAGTTCAAGTAAATTGCAAGTGAAGCTGTTGGAGGGAAACAAAGAAGAAGACGAGGACGAAGAAGAAGAAGAAGAAGACGAGGAAGCAGAAGAAGAAGCAGAAATGATGGGGGGATGATGATGATGATGATGCAATCGGCAGTTGAATAAATTAGCTATTGTTGTTGTTGTTGATAAAATTGCAGCAGTTTAAAAATAAATGTGGACAATTTACAGGAAGGAAGACAGAAGAAGGGACAAAAGAAAACAGAAAAACGATCGGAAAGAAAGAAATTACAACAACAACAACAAAAATAGAACAATAAGAAGAAGAAGAACGACGACAACAACAACACCGATGATCTAACAATATGGATGATGGAACAACAACAACTACAACTCCAACAAAAACAACAACAATAGCACCAGAGATGCAACAACAACACCAGAGATGCAACAACCTCAACCAACCGAATTTTGTTGTTGCACACGATTTTCTTTGCTGTTGTTGTCATTAATTTTTTTTTATTCATTCACTCGAATGAAAGTTGAAAGAAAGCAGGCGAAGAAGAAGAAGAAGCAGCATCAGAGGGAAAAGCAAACAACGCACACGCTTAATTAAAAGTGAATCTGAAAGTAAAACTTAGAAAAGTTGATTTAACTCGCATTTTAATTTAATTGCATTTTAGTATTGATTAATTATGTTTACATTTCAATTTAATTGAATATTAACTCATTTAAGAGATTCTTCAAAAGCATTCAAGCAGAGTTTTGAATTAATTGCATTAAATTCAGAACATGTGCTTTGAAATGCTGCAATTAATTTTGTTCTGCTTCTTCTTCTTCGCTTGATGGCGTCTGCAATCGTTTGTGCCACTTGAGAAATAGCAACAACAACATGAAGTGTATTTAATCAAATGCATTTAAGAACAACAACAGCAACAACAACAACCACCGCAAAACATGGTTGGCGTCTCAGCGTCATGTTGAGAAATTGAATGCAATTGAAAGAAACCATAAAAAAAAAAACAACAGCAACAACAACAAAAAGCATCACTCCTACAGACTCCACTGCTTCACTATAAAAAAGCCACTCAAAGAAAATGTAAACAAACAAAAAAAGACATTGTAATCAATCGTTTTTGAACCATGTACAATGGCTAATACCACAATAGGTCCCTTGATGCCGGCATCACTCGCGCTGATTAGTTGATTCCTAGAATGTGACTTAAGCCAAGCAATCAAGCCAACCAAGGGAGGCATCATGGTCTCAATATTCCTATTGTCACATGGCCCAATAAAGATTTTGCTTTGCTGGTGCCAGCATCTCTCTGCTGGTGCTCTTCTCCACTAAACTGCTGCTACTCTGTTCTGCTTCTCTGCCGAACTGCTGCTCTGCTCTTGTGTGTTGTTGCTGCTCTGCTAACCTTTTTCTGTGCTTTTCTGCATATCTGCGTTCTTTTAATTTGCTTTCTATTCTTATGTCATGCTCGTCTTCCTCTCTGCGTTCAACCTCTTGTTAACTCTTTTAAATCAATATTTCGAAATATTTAACGGAAGCTGACGCTGATGTTGGCGCTGACGCAGACGCAGGCTCCGTATTTTTTGAGTCAACTGCAGAGAGCAGCACCAACGCATTTTTTTAACTGGCAGAGAGAAATGATTGTGGGAGTGCATGTGTATGTATGTGTGTGTATGTGTGTCCAGGTAACGGTAATTTTCAACCCACAATAACTAATAAAGGACAAGAAACTTTAATTGAAAAAATTGAAATTATTGATACTTAAAAATGAAATTTTCACTTATGAAAAAAAAACTCATGTTTGCTCTTGTTCTTGTTTCGCTTTGACTACACTATATCACTATATAGTAGATGTACATATATTATGTGTATTTAATTATCATCTAATTTTCAATATATTCTTGTTGCATGGTTTTTTTTTTACATTTTGACCTACTTTTTTAACAGGGAAATAGGAAAGAATTTTGTTCACTCAAACATAAAAAACCCAATATTAAGAATAATAATAACAACAACAAAAACCTTCACAACGTGCAACAACAACAACATCCATTAAGAAAATTGAGCAAAATTTAGATGATTTGAGAAGAAAGCAAGCCAAGCAACAACAACAAACGGCGAAAAAGTATTTTTTTTTTTTTTAGTTCTTCTGTTTGTCGTCAGTTCAAGCAACAAAATTTTTCTCCAGCTTAAATAATCGCTGATGTCGTTGTTGTCATTGTTGTCATTATTCTTTGTAGTTGATGTTGTTGATGTTGTTGTTGTTGATGTTGTTGTTGTTGATGTTGTTGTTGTAGTTGTTGTTGTTGTTCTAGTTCGTTGTTACTGATGTTTGTTGCAAAAAACATGCAATTATTTTGGAGAATTCCTTCAACCTGAAAGCCAACAACAACAAGCAAAAGAAAGAAAATAAAAAAGAACACAAAACTACAAAACAGAAAAGGAAAACAAAAAAGGAAAAACGTAAAAAGAAAAAATTAAAAATAACAACAACAATAGTAATGTATATCATGTCAGTTGGAAAGAAATAATGAAAGCTTTCGACATAATGACAATGACAACAACAACAATATAGTAACAATAATAACAACAAAACCAACAACTACAATAAAGCAACAAAAAATACAATAAAGCAACAACAACAATGACTACAATAAAGCAACAACTAAACAGCAACCCAAGAATCGGTATTTTCAGGCCTTTAATAGTTGTCGCTGTTATTATTGCTGTTGTTGTTGTTGTCTTTGTTCTTCTTCTTCTCCTTCTTCTCCTTCTCTTCCTCTCCTCCCTCTCTTCTTCCTCCCCTCCTCTTCCTTTTCTTCTTGATGTTGCTGTTGTTGTTGTTTTAAGTACTTCATTGCTTAAGCTATACTGAACTAAACTCGTCTAAAAACATTACTTAAAAGAGAGAAACTAAACTTAAAAAATACCGGGAACGGAAACGGAAGCTCGTGATGAGTGAATGACTGACTGACTGACTTAAAATGGAACGAACCGAAATGAAAAGAAGAGGAATGTAATGGATACGAGAAGACGAAACAACTACTTATTATATAATATATGAATGTTGAACGATTAACGAGTTGTTGAATGGTTAGTTTGATGGATTGCTGGATTCTCGGATTGTTGGGAGAATGGATTTCGGTTGCTGTGAAAGAAGTGAACCGGTGAACCCCTCAATGTCCGGATCAAACGAAGCAATTGTAGGTGATGCCGGAATCCGCAGGCTTCAGCAGTTCAGAGTATAGAATGGAACCCTTTTCGACCCATCAGATACTGAGTATGATCTGTGAACCATGAACGATCTCTGAAACTGTCAAAAATCAGCTGTTAATATGAATCATTCACAATAGCAGCTGGAGCAATCTTGTGTTGCTTTTGTTTATGTAGTTGTTTATAGAACTGTAACTCTTAATTGTTGTTGTAATCATTGTTTTTACTTCTTCTTCTTCTACTTCTTATTATAGTTGTTGTTGTTATTTTGAAGTATGATGCATTTTCTTTTCTTTCGTTAAGTTTTTAATGCATTGCTTTGTCGTGGTTCTTCCTCTTCTTTTCCTTCTTCCTCTCGTTATTCTTATTGTTGCTTATACACATCATAGAAAACTTTGATGCTGATTGTGGTGGTTGTTGTTGTTGTTGTAATGCATTTCACTTGAATTTCTGGCCTTCTTTAAAATGTTTTCAACAAAAATGTTTCTAAAAAGTTCTCGTTTTTTTTCTTATTATTACATATTTTTTATTTTTATTTTATTTTATTTGATTGTAATATTATTTATTTTTGTATTTGTTTGGTTTTTCCACAAGCTAAAAATGTTTTTTCATCAAAAGTACGAAGAAGAAGAAAAGAATAACTACAAGAAGTGGAACAATAATAAGCCAACGAGTAGCTTCTTCAAAAAAGTATTAAAATATGTGGGTTAAGTTAAAAAAAAAAACCGCAGCAAAGAAGAAGAAAAAAAACAAGACAACCGCTAAAATTTAATTTCGAAAAAATGCTTGTTTTTAAATTAAGGTTTTTCTTATTAAGTTTTTCATTTTTTTTACTGGTTTTTATTCAATCTTCTTTCAATAAATAGTGAACAAATAAAATACAATAAATATGAATAAAATAGAGAAGAAATGAAATACATATATCAAAATAAAATAGAAATAAATTTTAATAAAGTGACCGAAAAAATAAATAATAATTAATATAATAGTAAATTTAAATGAAATTTAAAAGGAATGGAAAAGATCACAATAACAGACAAAAAACAGAGGATCAACAGAGGAACAAAAACAATAAAAATCACTGATGCTTGTTAAGTCATTAAATTGAAAATAAAATGAAAATAAAATGAAAAAAGAACAAAAGTAAAAAACCATCCGAAAGGGAATGAAAATTAAACAACAAAGAAGACCCTCTTCGTAACCAGTTCATAGCTCAGTTCAAGGCAAACATGTCTGCCCCAACAACAACAACAACAACAACGACGACACCAACAATAACACCAACAACAGTAACAACAACAATACGAGCAGTAACAAGAGCTTCCTTTTTCTTCTCTTCTTTTTCTCTGTTTTAAACGCTGTGTTGAACGTTTTTTATGTTGTTGCTTTTGACTTCCTTTCGTTTTTCAGACGCCTTTCGCCATGTTCTGACTCTGTCCAGTTTTTGCGTGTTTTTATGTAATTTATTTGGAATTCCTTTTATTGACTTTTTTATCTCTTCACTTCACACTCGGGCATTCTTTTCATTAGAAACGTGTTCCTGTTGTTGTTGTTGTTGTCGTTTCTGCTTGGATCATTATGTAAGGGAACAACAACTATCATCATCATTAGCAGCAGCACCACACATTTTAAAGACCCTCACAATTCAACTCAACTCGTCTCAATAAATAAACCATCTTTAATTCAAACATTAAGCTTGTGAAAGGCTTCGTTTAGGTCCTGAATATTTGCTTGAAATGCTTTGGCAATTCAAAAGCTTTGTCTCATTGCAGTCACTGTCACGCGTTCTCACTAACTTCAGCAGAACCTCCCTCCCTTCTCTCATCCCTCCTCACGACCCTCTTCACCGTCAACAAAAAACATCAGACAAATAGACAGACTGACAAAATGGATCCATTTTCTGTCTCTTTGACGACTATTTAACTGTGTCATCTTCCTCATCACCTCCCGCTTCCTCACCCTTTCTTTCTCACCCTCTCCTTCTTCCTCACCCTCTCGTTCCCCGTCTTCAATCTATCTTCACACTATCGAGAGCCCGCAGTTTTTTCTCAATTGCAGCTGATGTCACTCTTCTTAATTGATTGAAACGAGTTCAATTCGGTTCGGTTCGGTTCAGAAGCGTTCAATCATGGACTCTATTGCCATATTCAAGGAATGAGTAAGGGGGGTGGGAGGGAGGGAGGCGGAGTGGAAGACAAGGGGAACGGAACAGAGTCATTGACTTTACACAGTCTTTGTTCAATCTTTTCATTCAAGTCTTTCATCATCTTTACTTTCATCTCTATCTTAACTCTTGATTTTCCTTTTTTATTTCTTGTTTTTCTTTTCTTCCATCAGAGTGGCTCCAGAGCCTTCACCAGGGTTTCTGGTGGCTCCAGAACCTTCACCAAAGTCTCTGGAACCCCCAGAATCAGCATTCCGAGCCTTCGTCAGAGCCATAATCAGATTATCCAGAGCCTCTTGAACCTTATTGACTTCCGAACATTTATCAGAGCCTCCAGACCCTTAATCAGAGTTTCCAGATCTTTAATTAGAGTCTTCAGACCTTTAATTAGAATCTCCAGATCTTCAATCAGAGTCTCCAGATCTTAAATCAAACTTCCAAAAGTATCCGAAAGCCTCATCACAGCCCCAAATCCTTAATAAGAGTCTCCTGAGTCCTTCGTTAAGGTCACCTCGTCCAACCTTTAGGACTTAACGACCAAAAGCTGATCTCATATCTTGATACAATGTCTCCAAGTCTTAGCCTCGATCTTAAATCGGTTATAGTTTCTATCCTTTTATACATCTCCTTATTTAGATCTTTAAAACTCGTACTAAAATCTTATGTTTTAAAGTCGCCTAACATTTCAAAATCTCTTTCTTAGTCTTCATTAAAGTCTCAACCTCGATCACTATGATTATATCACTATACAACATATAAATCTGTTGCTATATTAATAAAACACTATATAATCACGTTACTATAGCAATATAATATAATATATTATCACCGTTTCACTGTATATGAATGATTCTTTTGTTTCTATGATTCTTTATTTTGTGGTTGATCGAGACGTTGCTCCATGATATCAGTCTCGAACATTCTGACAGTCTTCCGACACGTCACAGCTTCTAGTCACATGGCAAAGTTTACTTGAAGTCAGGTTTCTCAGGCTCTCCGGTTCATTGGTCCCGGTTTCTAATCTGTATCATTCCCACAGTAACAGTTTCTCTGTCGACTATCGCTACTTTTTCTTGCTTGTTTTGGGATTCTTTTCTCTTTCCGATTCTGCGAAAAAAGAAATTCAATAGAAGTGTCAACAACATTTGTGATTCAAACGTGATCCATAAAAATTGTTTGCTTTTCGGTGCACAGAAACACATTTAAAAAACACCTTTAAAAGTCATCAAAATCATCAGAATCATCAGAATCACCGCAAAAAATAGCACTCGATGAATATTAAACAACTGAAATTCGAATCACGTTTTTTCGCCGATCGGTGATAAAAATAATAATAATAATAAAAGTCAAATTAAGTTCAGGAAGATTGAACTGTAGAATATTTGTTTTTAATGTTTTTAAAGAAGCTCATTTAATTAAGTGCAAAAATCAGTTTTTAATCATGATAAGAAAACGAAATAATCCATAATCTTCGAACGAATAAGAAAATCATTGAATTTAAAGTGATTCCAAGCGATCGTCATTCGATGATCTCGCCGCAGATGCGAAAATTTATTCTTTTTTTTACTTTACACGTGCTTTGGTGATAAAAACAAATTAAATTCCAGTTCATCAACGGCGCATTAAAGACCCTTTCATGATCCACACCACCGCCTCCAGAAGAGCCACCAAAAAGAATAAAAATTGTTAAAAATTTACATTTTACGATGTTTCACGCAATAATAATTAACGATTAACAATTAAATCGAACTGAGAGAAGGGGAAAAACAACAACTGAGGAGTGTTTATTTATTTGAGATAATAAATTAATTGAAATGCAAATAAAAGTAATTAAAAAACTTATCAATTTGATTGAAATTTCATTTCATTGATTGTCTTCATTAAAAACTACTTCATTGAAAGACATTTAATTAAAAGTGCATTAAAAAATAATCTTCATTCATTCAAAAATCTTCGTTAATTAAAAAATCTTCATTAAAAAGTCATCAATAAAAAAATATTCATTGCAAGAGTTTTCATTAAAAGAAACGAAAGAAATGTTTTTAATTTGAAAAAAGTCACCATTAAAAAGAGACAAAATTTAACAAAATTGTCACTAAAAAATTTTAATGAAAGGGTTCAATTAAAATTTAGTCTTCATTCATTAAAAGTTTTTATCTGGAAAAAGTTTTATTTGAGCAAAGTTCTACTTTTATGAAAAAAGAATTGCGAATTATAACTGCCGAAGTACCAAAGCAAAATTTGAGGAAAGAAAGAAGAAGACAAACATGAAAAAAGAAAAATCAATTTTTCCTTCATAATTTTTATTATAATTATTATAATTATTATTATCATTAATATTATTGTTATAATTATTATTATCATTATTATTATAACTATTATCAGTTTTAGTTTTCTTATAATTTTTGTTTGTTTTTGTTTTTATTAAAAAATTGATTAACTTGAGTTTCATTTGAACCCAAAATGACTCAACTGAATCTCAGAAATCGAAAGACGAGAGGAAGAGAATGAAAATGTCGATGTTTTCAATTGAATCGCGATGAAAAAAAGTAAGAAAAAACTGACTGAACACGTTTTGTGCAATTTTAGTTGAGAGTCGGGATGTTCAACAACCTCGTGTAGTGAAAAAGGAAGCAAAAACAAATGCAATAGCAAAAAACGAAAAATAAACAAGAAACAAACTGAACGAAACAGCAATAAAACAACGAAAACCTTTCTTTCTATAAAATGAAATCAAATCTTTAAATTACATGTACACAATATAAAAAAAAAATAAATATTCCGTCAAATTCAATTCAAGGTATAAAATAATCTGTCAAAAATCTGTCAAAAATCTGTTAAAACTCTGTCAAAAATCTTTATTTCAGTTATTCAGTTAAAAGAGAGATTAAAAATGTGAAAAAACCGGTTACTTGGTATTCTGGCTCATGAATAATTATTGTTTTTTATACCCTACACCTTAAGGTTGGGGGAATATTCACTTTGTCACGAAATGTGTAACGCATAGAAATAGAGACGATAGGTATAGAAAAGTATATATATTCTTGATCAGCGTGGCCTCCTGAGTCGATTTAGCCATGTCCGTCCGTCTGTCTGTCCGTCTGTCTGTCTGTCTGTCTGTTGAAATCACGATCACAGGAGAACCGATGAAGATATCGTGATGAAATTTTGCAGAAATATTCTTTCTTAGGGTGTGCAGGTTGGTATTGCAAATGGGCAAAATCGGTCCACGACCACGCCTATTTTTTAGTTAAAATGTGATATCAGCCGTTGTTTTTTAGTTATGACAACAAAATTTCATTTCTGGGTATAGAGTAACTTCGTCCCTTGATATGCTAAATATGGGCGTGGTCCGCCCACTTTTAGGTTATACAGGCAAATGAGGGTCTTAAATGGTTATATTGTTAAATATATAATCTTCCTGAATAAAACTTTACAAAACTACAATGTTTTCTAATAAAACATTATTACAGCAAAATTGGGCGCGGTCCGCCCACTTTTACACTACTTATACAGTAAAGCTCATGAAAAGAAATTTGTTACCACGGAAATAAAGCTTAAATTTGAACACAATAATAAAACTACTCAGTCAATTATTTTGTTTGGAAAACGGGTAACGACCACGCCTACTATTTGTACCCGTTTGTGATTAAATGTGATTATAAGATAGCTTTCCTTATAACCACATATTTCTTCTAGTTTTTAAGATGTGACAATAAAATCTCAATATCGAGCGACATTATTATATTTTACGTTGCAGAAAATGGGCGTGGCGCATACTTTTAGATTACATGGACGAAAGGGTAATACGGCACAATCGTCCTACATAAATCCTTATATAAGTCTGTAATTTTATGATATGTTATCAATTAATATGAAATTTTGTATAAATATTCTTTGTTCGGATTTGTAAATGAGCAAATAAAACGAATATAAGACATATAAATAAAGAATCAATTCATAAAGAAATTCATTGGTATAAAACCTTAATTCCTAAGATTCATAAAAATTCCTAAAAACTTTTAAGGTGTAGGGTATCTAAGATTCGGCCAGGCCGAATATAGCTTTCTTACTGGTTTTAATATTTGCACTTTTACTTGGTTTTATTTTTTATTTCCTTGAATTTTTTCATTTTATTTTTAAATAATATTTTTAAATTTAGTTTCCTTGCTGTGGTCGATGACTTTAAAAATAATAAGATTAAAATAATCATTGAATTTAAATGAAGAATCAATAAAGTAAAAATATTGTTCGATTAAAATAACTACGAACAGATACAATAACAAAAACTACAACAACTTTGTTATTGTTTACTCGTTAATTGCGATATATTTATATAAAAACAAATAATTTTAGAATAAAATAAAAATCATTGTAATTATTTTGTCCATTTATTTTCTCATTATAATCTTTATCTCATGTCAAATTATCTCGTATAAATTTAATACACAAATAGATACAAAAATCAGGTTAACTTCAGTTAATGAGAATTTAAAAACAACAACGATGATGACAACAACCAGATTTAAGAGCTTTTAATTTGCATTTCCTTTTAATGCTCTGATTTTTTGTTGTTGTAAATGTTACGTTCTTTTTTTTTTAATATTCAGAGCGTACGAATGAACGAACTCGTTCAGTAGAGTTCAACTTTAGTCCCCCCCCCCTCCCCCCGCCCCCCCCCTCATTGCCACCCACACCATCCACCGCTCACCGGGTCGAGTGGCTGACTTCCCGTCATGAGGAGGAGTGAGGCTCATAAAATCTCTGGCGATCGGTGACCGAATTAAATTCAAGTCAAAGCTCAAGTAATGAGCTTTAATTCTGTGCGGTTGCTGAGCGAGCGAACGAACGGCTTAAAAAAAAAACAAAAACAGTGTATAAAACGTGACTTTTTTTTCAATTAAGTGTGTTTCACATTCATATCAAGTTCAATGAATTTTAAAGGTTAAACTTTTGGAAAAACACAACTCGAAAGAAGCCTGATCTAAATCAGTAAAAAACTCAATAAAGTCCCAACAAATGTTGAAAATTCTGTTGAAACAACAACAACAATAATAATAATAATAAGAAGAAGAACGACAACAACCTCTCTCACATGATCATAATAATGAACAACAACAACAACAACAACGGCGATTTTAATTTCAGATTCGAAGAATCGAAGATTCGTATATCTGTCGAATAACGATTGGCTCTGATATCTGAGAAAATCTGGAGAAGAACAGACACGAGAAGAAGCAAACAACTGAAACAGGGTGAAGAAAGAGGAAGGAAGGAAGGAGAAAAACACAGGAGAAAAAAGAAGGCATAAAATACACCCAAACTAACAGAAAATGAAAAAAAAGCACAGGGCAGGGTCTTTTAAGGTGTACAACCTCCGTTGAATCTTTTGTTGATTCCTTCGTTGATTCCTTCGTTGATTCCTCCATCGATTCTCCTGTTGATTCCTCCATCGATTCCTTTGTCAATTCCACCGTCGATTCTTCTGTTGATTTCTTTGTTGATTCCTCCATTCTTGATTCTTCTGTTGATGCCTTCATCGATTCTTTCGTTTATTACTACGTTTATTCTTCCGTAAGAACTCTTGTATGAATCTCAGTGATCTTCGTGTAGATTGAAGGAAATTTCTTTTTCTTTCTCTTTTTCTTCGTTCTTTTTTAATTTTTCATGTTTCTTCCTTTTTTCCTTTTTTCTCTTTTTCTCGGTGCTTCGACATCTTATCATCGATTCAATTTAAATTTCGTTTCTCGCAGTCATTAAAACAGACACACATGGAGATATACTTGTACATACACACACATACACACACTCACATTCACCCAACCGAAAGCTCTTCGATTACTGTGAAAGCTCTACTATGAAAGGTCTTTAAAATAGTCTTTGCTTTGAATTTTTTCCTTTTTCTTATTTTGTTCCTTTTTCCTGTTCTTGTTTTACTCTTGACGGCCGCAAATTGTTGTTGCTTTTACAGGATATCAGCTGGATATAAAAGATTATGAGCTCAAAAAGCCACAAAAACGCAGACAAACACACTATAAAGAAGTTTATGCTTGTGTTTATCGTGTATAAAGTTAATTTTATTTGATTATTAAGTGTCACAACAGGGAAAACGTTTGATTATAATCAAGTATTAATTTATATTAAGTGTTATTATTTTTATTAACTGTTATTATTTTTATTAAGTGTTAATATTTATTATTAGTATAAAGAACACAAAAAGAAAAGAAAGATAATCTAGAAGTTTAGAATCATAATCTAGAGAACATACATTTTTTGTTGACTTAATAACGCATTTTTTATTATTATTTTTTTATTATTTTATTATCAATAAAGTAAAAATTAATTGAAAGGTTAGAATGAAGATTGTGCTGTAGTTTCGAATAAATTCAATAAATTTTTATTGCTTTTTTGGATAATCCTGCAATTTTTCATCCGTATGTGCTTCAATGGTATTTATAATTATTATTATAATTATGCATCGTAATAAATTGTATTGAAATTTAATTCATGTCTTTTTTAATGGTGTTTAATCGAAATAATGAGGGACATTTCAGGGTTATAATTATTATTATTATAGTTATTGTTTCGTTGGTATTGTACTAGTTATTGTTGTTGTTATAGTTGTTGTTGTTGCTATTATTATTATCGTTATTGCTCTCTGTTGCTGCAGTTGTTGTTGCTGTTATTTTTACAGTGTTTATTTTATATGCAAATTTTCTCTATTGTAATTGATACGTGTTGATTATTAACAAATAAGCATGAAAAAGACACGCACACAAACAAACTACCACACAATTTCTATAGAAAAACCTCCCTCGTCCCCCCACCTCCCACACACACACACACACACACACACACACACACACACAAACACATGCAAACACATGCAAACACTCGCCTTTCAAAGAATTCTTGTTTATTTACTATAAAAGTAACAATAAAATGTGAAATAAAAGAAGATTGAGTTTAATAGTGAATTTTTATCTTTTATACATAAAAATTTGTTGTTGTTATTGTTGTCACTCCTTTTATTTTTTATGTAGAGGCGGTTGCTGTTGTTGTTGTTGTTATTACTATAGTTCAATAAATAACAATTAAAGTCTTCAACAATTCAACTCGATCTTCGCTGCATCTTCGCATCTCTGTTCAATCAAATCAACTCAACGCATTTCAGTTCAACTCAACGGAACAACAGTTATAACAACAACAACAACAACAACAACAACAACAACAATAACAACAACAACAACAACAATAACAACAACAATAACAACAACAACAACAACAACAACAACAACAACAACAACAACAACAACAACAACAACAACAACAGCAACAACAACAACAGCAACAACAGCAACACCTACTGTATAAGCAACAAGAGTAGAAATAATAATAAACATACATATTGAGCCGTTATAAAGTTTGATGGCAGCCATTAAAAAAAAGCGAAGGCGAGCCTCACCTTTAAATAAAATGACGATCATGATGATGACAATGATGATGACTTCGTTCGACAGACTACTGGCTCTGCTCTGGCTCTGCCGCTGCCGCTGTTCTGCTCTACTCTGCTCTGCTCTGCTCTGCTCTGGAGTGTTTTTTTATTTAACGACTTAATTACGCGACAATCTTCTTTCTTTTTTCTTTCTTTTTGTGTCTTAATTAAGTTAATTGAATGCAGTGATATTATTTTAATATGCTTTATAGCATGTACAACATATGATTATGTATGGAAATTATAATTAACTGTAATAATTACATGCTTATATTAATAATTGCAATTATTAGAGAGTCAGTTGTTGGGCGTCGCTCTTCATGGAATCACAAATGTTTTAATTGATGCCTGATATTTGAGTCTATAGTCGAAAAAAAACAAACAAACAAAACACTGGAATATTTTTAAATAAACTGAAAACGGTTTCATTTATTCATTGTTTATGAAATTTGATGCAATTGATTGAATTTAATTGATGTGAGGTTTTTTATTAGTAGAAAATATGAAAATATAAATTAATTGAAATAAACAAATACTTAATAATTACAACAAATAATAAATAAAACAAATAATAAATAAAACAAATAATAAATAAAACAATCAATGAATGAATTATTTGTTAACTAAGAAGCTTCAATTTCTGTCTAAATTAAGTATCAGCAAATATCTTAAATAACTCAAAATTGGAATTTATTACTTTATTCTACTTTAAATAAAAACTACTTTAAAGAAAAACTAAAAAACAATAAAAAAATAACAACAAATTGTGTATACTTAATTATCAGCTTTGCTTAATTATATCGTATACAGCATTTGATTTAATTACGCTTTTCAAAGCCAAGCGAAGTGATTTTCTTCGTCTCGTTGTTGTTGTTGTTGTTGTTGTTATTAATGTTGTTACTGTTTTTATGGTTGCAATTGAATGGTGGTTATTTAATGTTGTTGTTAATGTTGTTGTTTTTGCTGTTGTTGTTGTTGTTGTTGTTTGTGTTGTTGTTGTTGCTCTTTTATTAGGTGCTGCAGCGCACTCTTGAAGGTGAACGCGTGGTATTCGCTTCGATAACAACAACAACAACGCAAAACAAATAAAACAGAAGAGATACATTAAAAATAATTTGTAAAAACAAATAAATTATTCCATCATAAAAGTAGACTATAACAAGTGAAGAAAATCATATGCATTTTTATGCAATCGTTTTTCATTTGAAAAAAGAAGCCATTAAAAATAATATTCTTTTCATCAACTTTTTACACTAAACTACAACTAAATTGAATGAATTTTTTTCATTTTTCCTTCTGCCACCCCCCCCCCCCCCCCCTCCCTCTCTTCTTTTGTCTTATACGCCTTCTCATTGCTGTTATTCTGTTCTTGTATCTTTTCAGGTGAGTGTCGACAACAAGCTATCGAAGAGAAAAAAGAATCGAAGAGAAAAAAGAATCGAAGAGAGAAAAGAAAAAATTTAAAAACGAAAACAAAAACACTTAAAAAAAGGGTTCGTATAAAAACGCATGTAATGTTCTGTAAAAAAAGAAGCTTTTCCTCACCAACCTAACCCACACCCTCCACCCGCTCCACCACCTCCACACATCTGCCCCCTCCTCCGCCTCTCATTCAATCCACGAGCAAATTCAGTAATTTTTTTGGTGAATTTTTCTTTTATTATTTTTCATTTAAGATTAAAAAAATTATTTACAAATTAAATAATATAATATTTTAACCGCTTTCAGATTTAATTTGTTTATTTTTTCTTTTAAAAGATTTGATTTATTTTAATTTTAATTTAATTTTTGTTCATATTGAAATCTCGTATTTTTTTATATTTTTTCCCCCAAAAAAAATTTCAAATATTTTTTGTTGTCCACTTTAAAGTACATTTATTCCCCTCCCTCCTTCCCCACCCCTGAAACTTTACCCTGTTCATCCCTGTATTATGTAATCTATGTACTTATACTCGTGTAGAATAGTTTAATAAATAACTAAAAATAAATAAAAAAAAAACGGGAAAAAAAACAGAACAAGTAGATTCAAAGCTCGTTCATTTCCACTTGAAAAACAACCGAGTGAAAAGTTTTGTTCGTTTTTTTTTTTGGCTGGTTTTTTAATGTTGTTGTTGTTTTTGTTTAATGGTGGTTTTTTATTTTGGTGACTTTTGTTTATGTTGGTCTTTTTTTTTGGGTTCAGGTGTCGGTCGCTGATGGCTGCCGTAGCTTGGAAAACCAATTAAAATGGAACCAAAAAATATTACGTAATAAAATTGTTCATTTATTTGATTTGATGACATTTTGCGCAAAATAAAAATTCACAAATTATGTAAAGAAACTAAAAAGAACACCGGAAAAATTTTCATTAATTAGTTTAAAATTTGATTGCATATATTAAAGTGAAGTATAATTAAATGAAATGATTTTAATTGCAAACAAGTATTTAATTTTAATATTATTTAATCAATTCACGTTATGAATCATATATGCTTCATTAACGTAGCAGTTATTAAAGAAACAGTACTGTAAACATGTAAATAACTAAAAAGTAAACAAAAATGTATTTCGCGAAAATGGTGCATATGAGTCACAAATGATTCATGAATGACTCATGTGACTTGTGTCATGAGGCACATATGACTCATATCCAGTAAATTTGTTTTGTTTTATTAAATATCCAATTATTTTGATTGTATTTAATACTGCTTGCATATTTGTATTGATATAACATTATGAGTCATATATGCTTCATACGCGTGTAGATTTAATTCATGGACATGAGTCATATATGACTCACATTCAAAATCTCGATTTAACATAACTACTACTCACATTTTTAATGTTGTTAATGTTGCTGTTGTTTTTCTTTTACTTCCTGTTGTCATGCTACATTGTTGTTGTTGTTGCTTTTGTAGTGTCTCCATTGTATTTATTTGTTAATAATTAACCAGAAATTTAGAAAAAATGTGTAGAAAAATATTGTAAATATGTGTTTAGAGAAGCTCACTCATAAATAAAATCCATTTACAACCATTCGAAGGTCGTTTTTAGTGTAGCGCCTGATGACGAACCCCCTCAACCTCACACCCTCCACCCCGCTCATTGCTACATGCCCCTCACCAACATACATGCACACATACGTACATTTGTACACATTTTTATTTAAATAAGTAGCATTCATTATTTTATATACTCTCAAAACTAATAAAAACAGGACTTCTGTTTACAAACCAAATAAAATAAATAAAATAAAAACAGAAACAGTTTAGTATTTAATTTATAATGACAATAAATTCGGTACAACGTCTGCTTTTATTTATTTATTTATTTCACTTCACATTTCACGGTTTTCATTGCATATTTTTTGGCTCTGAAACGCGAGGAGTTCGTTTTTTTTTATTTACCAAAAAAACAGGCAACAGAAATTCTAATAAATTACGAAAATAATTGCGATTTTCCATGAATTTACATGATGTTGTTCTGTTGTGTTGTGTTTTTAAAACCTTAATTTAAAATAATTTATAAAAGATTTTGTTAAATTAAAAATTCAATAAAATCCAAAAATGGAGGCCAATTTCTTTATTTTTCATATTTTTATATGCTTTTACATTAATGTTTTAATATATAATCAATTTGTTTAATCATTAAAAATATAAAAATTTAAAATAATAAACTTTTATTTACAATAAATGTGTGTAAAATGTTACTTATATTTTACAAGAATAAAACACATGTTAAAAAAATATTAAATATTCAGATTCTCAACAGCGTTTTTAGGATTTTTATTTTGAATATTTTTTCCCATTGATTTTCCGTTTTTTTTTTTAATTTAAAGCCATTTAAAACCATTTTAAACCATTTAATATTTTAAATATTATTTTTCTTTCAGTTTCTTCATACATTTGAATGAATTTTTTTATTACTTATAAACTTATATACTTATTTACTTATAATATTATTATTACTCTGTTGTTTTATTATTTAATTAAAAGAGTTTTTAAGTTTCTTGATTGTAAATTATTATCCAATCTGTTTTCAATTCTGTTTTTTATTTCGAATTGAAGAAATGTTTTATGGTTTTTAATGTTTATTAATCTTGTGTTGTCCTTGTTTATTATATATTGAAATGTTAAATAATGAAAGTATATACTATTGTACATGTGTATGTGTGTGTGCTATATAATACATCGTATATAATGTACATATATTATTCATATGTATACTAATTAGAATAGTTTTCTTTTTTCCCAAAGCATTTGTTCCCTTTTTCTTGTTCTTCTTCGACTAGTGAGTAGCTCCTTCAGCTCCACGCCCCCGCCCATCGCTCATCCCACAAGTAATACATGCATACAAACACATCGTAGTTCCTGTAAATATACAATCTATACAAATACACACATCTTTGGATTAGAATATAAAGTAAACTCTTAGTTAATAACTTGTTTAAATAACTTCAATCTTAACATATAAGAAATCAGATGAAATTTTTTAAAAAAAAACTCAAATCAACCTTTTTTAGTGGTCACATTTTTTCTTTTCTGGTTTATTATTTTCAGATTTCAGACACCAATAAAAGCGTTTGCCTGCCTTTCAGCAACAAGGTAAGCTTTGTATTCGTACCTGCCTCACCCCCCTCCCCCTCCCTTCTCCCCACTCTCCCTCCCCCACTCTATACCCCTCACTCGTTGTGAGAACTCTTTTTACAGTGTTTTATTAACTTAGTATTAGTTTAAAAATCAATTTAATATACGATATAAAATAATAACATAAATTGTTTACCTTAAAAAATAAATGAAATCAAAATTAAAGAGAAAATCAAATGAAAAGAAATGAAAGATAAAATGTAATAAAAGTACAATTTAATTAGCTAACCAAGGAATTTCTTTAATTAATTATAGAATTTTGTCTTATAACTAAATCAAAATAAAATTTCGAAGATCTGAAAGTGTACTTGAAAAAAAATACTTTCAAAAAATACTCCAAAAAATTAACTAAAGAATACTTGAGAAATGCAAAAAATGTTGCATCAATTTGCGGTTTTCTTAAATTTAAGCTGAGATGTTTTATTCATGAAAAATGTGGCTAGTAAATCTTTTTTAGTGAATTCTGAGTAAATCTAAAAACTTCGGTTATAAATCTGAAAACAACAACAACAATGAAGAACGCTGAAAAAGTAAGAAAAAGTATAAAAAATAATCTTTAAATTACTTATCGGATTCTCGAAATATCAAAACACTAAAAACTGTATTCGAAATGAATGTGAGAATAACACGCAACGGGGCTGGCTGACTATCTGTCTAGCTGACTGTCTGTCTGGCTGACTGACTGTGTGTCTGCCTGTCTGTCTGCCTGCGTGCCTGGCTGCCTGTAACATCAGCCAGCTTGATTACCTGCTCTGCAACCTGCACGTCAGCCGCTTCGACTGTCAGCCGGTAGATCGATCGACCAACCTTCACCCCTTCAACTCCAGTTTATCAGCACCGCCCCTTGATTCCGCCCCTCTTCTAAAAGTACTCGTATTTCATGCGATTGCGAAGTATTTCGAGCTCACACTTTGTTTAGTTGATGCCTTTTAAGGACATCGACTACTAACACGGCTTCGTTTTTGTTGTATGTGGCAAGGTTGTTGTTGCTTTTGTTAAACGACTGCTTCACTTAATTTTTTTTCAAAAACATATCATAATTGGATCTAAACTGCAAATTATATGGATTCCCTCTATAATTTATCTAATTTTTGTATGTATTTCGATTTATGTAAGTGTAAAAAATGTATTGTTAACTGTTTTAGTGTGAGCAAGCATACAACAACAACAACAACGGCAACTTTTAAAGGCAGCAACAACTTCAGTTCGGCAAAATAAAGCGTCGACTTGCATTGAAGACTGTCGATGATGACTGACGTTGATTGTTGATTCTTCTTGTGTGGAGAATTCTTGTGAGAGACCTCGTGAATCCTTCCCTTCGATCTTTAATGATATCTTTTTTTAAAAAATAGTCTCTTAAGAAACCCGTATAGCTTCCTGTGAACTCCTCCTCGGTCAGCCTCGTGTGAATCCTATGTGAAGGCCCTTGAAGTCCCCTGCCTCGACCTCTTAAATCCAGCTCACGGTCTCGCCGGGGACCCGACTTCGTGATTCTGCTGCAACTATCAAAAATGTTATCAAATTTAATGAAGCATAAAAAATGCTTACAACCACAGAAAAAAAATCGAAACAACCACCAACAAAGTTTAACAATATTTATAGTCTGTCTGTTGTTGTTGTTGTTGTTGTTAATGTTATAATGTTGTGCGGTCGTGTTGTTGTAATGCGGGGAAAATGCGTAGAGAACCGTTAATAAAATGCAACAACAACAATAGCAACAGCAACACCAAATGAAATGAGGCAGATTGCTTGTATGTTGTTGTTGTTGTTTGTGTCATGTTCGAAGCAAGCGAGAACGCCAACTGCGATGCTTTAAATAAAGGAAGATACGAAAAACTAGAGTGCAACAACAACCACAAGCAATAAACAACAACAACAACAATTACAACAGCAGTCAAAATTAAAATCTAGTCGAAAGATAGTCGAACAGTTTTGGCACGCATCCCGAGAGTTCGGTGTTGTGCTGAATGCACCCGCAGAATATGACTCTAAAAGGTAACAAGAAGAGAAACAGAAGGAGCAGAGTGCAGGGCGGAGAGAAGAGAGGGAGAGCGGGAGTGAGAGAGAGCGCATGCAGAAGTTCGTTTATTAGAAGAACAACAACACAAGCGGATCCCTTCAGGATGCACAACATGTTGGATACGGTGTTGTTTCAGCTTCAACAGTTTTTCAGGCTGCAACCAACCACAACAACAAACAACAACAACAACAACTACAGCAAAACAGTGTTAAAAGATAGAAAAAACAATAACAACAACAACAACAACAACAACGATAACTAAATCCAAACCAAAGCAAAGCAACCAGCATTCGACTTGATTTATATGATGTGCTTTTCCACTCGTCCCCCCGCCCCCCCTCAGTGGGTTCCCCTCTTCCCCGCCCCCTTTGCAACTGCTTGGAGTTGTACAACAGTTGTATAGTATTTATTGTTGCAGATTGCGCTTTAAAATTGTAAATTCTGCTGGTTAACTTTTTGTTTCGCTTTAAAACCTAAAAAAAAACGATTTAAAAACTAATAAAAAACCGATCAATAGTGAAAAACCAACAAATAATGGAGAATAAATTGATTTAAATACACAGCATTTAAAATATAAATTCTTTTCGATGAATTAAATTAAAATTTTGTATAAATTTCGATTTTTAATTTAAATTCATAGGATTTTCATGATTGATTGAGTGATGAATTTGAATGAATGATGAATCGTGATGCTTGTCTCATGAATCATGACATTCATCATTAAATAAGTGAATGAATCGAATACGATTTCATTACGATTTGTGGCTTAGATTTTCATTATTGTTGTTGTTGTTGTTGTTTTATCAACACTTTTTTCGCTTACTTTTCGAATTCGGCTTCTCGATGCCGGAAATTAAAGTTTGAACTCCATGTGATTAGAGACGTGACACACACGCACACAAAACACACACACACATACAAAGTCCGCTGTGTCTAATTTCGCTGAATGCTTGTGAATCTATCGCAGAAGTGATCGATGAAAAAATTTGCATAATTTTATTGCATTTTCATCGTCATCATCGTTGCCATAAATTGAAATTTTACAAAATGTCGCCCAAACCCAAAAAATCAACGGAGTCTTAAATTTAATCAGTGTGAGAGTTAGTGTCTATGTGTGCATGTATGTGTGTGTGTCCTTGAGCATGTCTTCATGCGGTTTTTGTTGTATTTCGCGTGCTTCGATCAGCTGCGAGTTCTCTTTGCGACACACGACGTATGAGTAACATTTAATTTTCTTTGATTGAAGTTCGCATTAAATATTTCATTCACTTCGAGGCACTGCATATAAAAACTAAGAAATTCCAAAAATTTATTAAAGTCTTGGGGTTTTTCCGTATGTATTTTTCCGAAAACCATATATTTTAAAAATTTTATACAAAAAAATTATATAAAAATTTTATAATTTATTGAAATTAGAAAAAATAGAAAAATATAAAAAAAGTGAAAGTCTTTAATGATTAAAAATTTTAAAAATAGACTCAATGAGCTGCAGAAAAGCTTAAAAATACGAGCACAAAATTGAGTTTTATAATTAAGTCGATTTTTTTCTATTTTTTTCCTAGTGATTTTCTTTTTTCTGTGTCAAACAATTCTTAAGCTGGAACATTTTGAGATATAAACAAAATTTATTCAACCTGAGGTTCGGTTCGTCCTCAAATACACACGAACTCTCCGACACACACACACACACACATGACCAAATAAACCACACATCAACACACACCATCATCTGAAGTAACTTTTTTACCCTGTGTTTTACTTTTCTTTCTGTTGCTTTATCGCACTCGCCAAACGCGTTCACATCTAGCAGCCCCCAGCACCCCTCCCCCCCCACTCCCAGCCGCCCCTCTGCACTGCATGCGTGCTGATAAATTTACTCACCGTTCGCCCGCTGGCTGAGTTTCTGTCCTGCCAGATGTGGAACCGGAGGAATCTGCAGTTCGTCGGTATTCCGAGGTATGTGAGGTCAGGTTAAAATTACGACAAATTTACGTGGCATAATTTTTGGCAGCCAAAAAAAGAGGGGAAAACAAAGAAAAGAAGCGAGAAAGAGCTTAGATTTGGCCTCATATTCATGCCATTCGGTGCTCGGAATTTAAATTCAGACACGATGATTAGAAAGAGATTAAAATAATCGACCCAAAACCCGAAAGATTCTTTTTTAAAAACTGCACCCCCGCCGCACCCCCCTCTTTTTTTTGCCTGAAACAAGTTATGATTTGGCAAGTTTTTATGGGAATTTTTCTTTATTTTCTTTGCTTTTATTTGTCTTTTTTTATTCTATTGTTTAACACCGAAAGTAGCTCAAAGTTCTTGACCAACAATTCGATGGAAACCACTATAAAATGCACTGTTGTAGTTGAGCCCAACGACAACTCTTTCTACTTTTCTATACACAGTAAAATAAAATAGTACAACAACAACAACAACATTGTTGTGAAACTTTATCGCTGTATTTATTGTATGTATGTCTAAAGAACACTTGAAACAAGCAGCGTGAAGGCTTTCTTAAGCACTTTCGTATGCGATGTCGGTCCATAAAATGTTCCTGTTGATGTCCTGCTTTTAACGGCACTTTCATGTACAACAATTTTAAGGTCTCTGCTGCTGGTTCTTGTTTTTGTGCAACTCGCCAAAAAAACTTGTTGTTACAATGTTGTTGTAAGAGGTTTTTATTTGAGGATTAAATTTAATTGAAACAAATACGAGTATAAATCATCATTATGGAATCATATAAAAAGCATGCTCATTCTCATTCTTATCCTCAACATTCTTCTTGTCATCCACATCCTCATCTTGATCCACATCCACACCCTCTTCATCGTTATCATCCTGATCCTTATCCTCATTCTCATATCATCCTCATCCTCATCCACACCCTCTTCATCGTTATCCTCATCATTCTCATCCACATCGTCATCTTCATCAACATCCTTATCCTCATTCTCATATCATCCTCATCCTCATCTTCACCCACATCCGCATCCTCATTCTCATATCATCCTCATCTTCACCCACATCCACATCGTTTATCTTATTTTCATCCTCATCTTCATCCACATCCACATCCTCATCCACATCCTCATCGTCATTTTCATCCACATCCTCGTCCTTTCTTTCTAAACTTTGAAGCTCATAAAACGAACTCTAAAACAGCGAGAAAAAACAGGGACTACTTTTAGGCGAACTTTTTTATTTCTTCATCAAAACATTTCCAATGTATATCTTGTGTATTTATTTATCAGATATGAAATGAATCACAGACAAGATGAGGCATTCACAAAGAAGAGGATTTTATTATGAAACAGACAGACAGACAGACAGACAGACAGACAGATAGACAGACAGTTAGATAGATAGATATACATACACTGCAATAGATGCTTTCAGTGTGGTTCTCTGTAACAAAATATGCAACATGAATAGTTTTACAATTTATACAGAAGTGTTTCGCTGTCTTTCGCTGCTTTTCTCTCTTACTCTCACTCTCTCCCTCCCTCTCTCTCCCTCCCACCCTCTCTCTCCCTCCCCCTCTCTCTCTCTCTCTCTCATTCTCTTCATCTCTTTAAGAGATCTTAAGCTTAATTCTTAGAATATAGAAAAACAACCGATGCGAGTGGGTGCGGTTCTTGCAAGTTGATGACAGACGACGAGTGGTTACCGAATAAGATTCACTGCTGCAGGGTTCATTATTTCAGCAACTGAATAAATGTTGTTCTCAAGTTTGAGAGCCGCGTTCGGTGTCCTTTGAAAGGCTTTAAATACTCTGCATAGCACATAAGATCCCTGTTTTTCGTCCTTTATTTTGATCCTTATTTCGAATCACTTCCTTCCTTAAGGAAGTGCTTGAGATTAGTTTCGGTTTTGTGAAAATATCTGTAGCTTACTTTTAGGATACTTTATTTTCATCCAGCGCGTAATTTACGAAACCTGAGAAATGCTCATGACCCAGATTCAAATAAAAAAGAATATAAATCTTTATCTTAGGCTTTAAACTGGGAATTTTAATTATTCACGGCCTTCAAAGAAACCTGAAACTTTGAGCGGTGGCGTGACTGCCTCTGCTTCTGTCTGTCCACCTGCCTGTCCGTCTGTCTGTCTGTCTATCCGACTGTCTGTCTAGCCGACTTTCTGTCTATCCGCCTGCTAGCTTGTGTTGATTTCATGTGCATTTCGGCGTCTTGCTTCATTTCATGACACAAACTTTGTAGACAGCTTTTAAACATGGAACACAGCTTTTAAGTGAACTACAAAGTCACATAAACTTTAAATGAAACATAAAAAGAAACCCTTCAAGCTTCTCTGTACTCACACCAAAAAGTTACAAAAATACACTGAGAGAAAATGACTGCAAAAGACAAGCTAAATAAACATGTGTCAACGTTTTAAAATATGATATTTATATTAATTATAAAGATTGATAAAACAAGCAAAGAAATTGTAATCCTTTTAATTTATTAAAACTTAAATGCTTTCGTATTTCCTTTCCTTCTGTTCTCTTCTCTCTTCTTTTCGTTTCCTTTCTTTTCTTTTCCCTTCTTTTCTTTTCTTATCTTTTCTTTTCTCTTCCTTCTTTTTCTTTCTTTTCTTTTCTTTTCTTTTCTTTTCTTTTCTTTTCCTTTCTTTTCTTTTCTATTCTTTTCTTTTCTTTTCTTTTCCATCGTTTTTTCTCTTCTCTTCGTTTCTTTTCTTTTCTTTTCTACCGTTTTTTCCCCCTTTCTTTCTTCTCCTTTTGTTCGGCACTTCCGGTCGTTGCTCTTCTTTAAACGATTCCATTGTTTATTTTTGCACTCTTTTCGGTTTGTCTCATTTTTATTATACCCTACACACGAAGTGAATAGGGTATATTCACTTACTGCTTCCGTTTGTAACGCATTAAAGGAGGCGTGACAGGTATAGAAAATTATATATATTCTTGATCAGCGTGACCTCCTGAGTCGATTTAACCATGTCCGTCCGTCTGTCTGTCTGTCCGTCTGTCCGTCTGTGGAAATCACGATTACAGGAGAACGAATAGAGATATCTTCATCAAACTTGGCACAAATATTGTCTATCATTAGAAACTCATCGGTATTGAAAATGGGCAAAATCGGACCATTACCACGCCTACTTTTTATAGTAAATATAAATTCATGCTTATAGCTCAATTTATCAGCTTGTAGAAAGAATTCCAGGTTGAAATTTTATTCACAAATCAACTGTCTTTGACCAAAACAGACTACTAAAATGGGCGTGGTCCGCCCACTAATTAAATAAAACTCGATTACAGGAGAACGAATAGAGATATTTTCATGAAATTTGACACGAATATTCTCTGTCATCACAGGCTATTTGAGATTGAAAACGAAAAAAATTAGACCATTTCCACGGCCAGGCCGAAGTTAACACTCTTTCTGGTTTTTTCTTTATTTTCTACTTCATATGAAAATAGTTATTCTCTCTGTCGCTCTTACTCACTTCATAACAGTTACCCATCCAGTTCATTCAATTCAGCTTCAACTCTTCTCGCAACACGTTCTCCTCCCCCGTTTCGCTAATTTACCCCCTTAAAACCAGACAACGTCCAATTTTTGCTACTTTAGTTGGTTGGTTTGCACTTAAAAAAAGAAAAAAACGGCACTATTTTCAATTTTTTTTAAGAGATAGAAAACAAAACAGTTACATTTACGAAGACATCTTCATCAACAATTCAATAACTGAACATCATCATCGTCGTCATCATCATCATGATCATCATCATCATCATTGTTCGCTTTGCCTTCATACATCAGAAACAGTTAACAGCATCAACATCAACTGCTTAAAGAGTGCCGCAACAACAACAATAGCAACATGTTTACAGCGCTTTTTTGCAACATAACGAGTTATGTTATTGTTTTCGTTGTTGTTATTGTTGTTGTTGCTGTAACTAGTCTAACTGATGTAGGAAATGTTTTTCGTTTTTAGGTTTTTTGTTGTTGTTGTTGTTGTTTTCTTTTTGATGCTGCTGCTACTTTAATAAACAACACGAGTAACTGAAAAATGAGAAATGAGGACCTTTTTTTTGGTCCTTTTTAATTTCAGCCTCGCTCTGTTCATTCCTCAGCTCTGTATTCCTATGTCTGTCTGTCAGTCTGTCTGTCTGTTTATCTGTCTATCTACCTGTCTGTCTGTGTGTCCATCTGTCTGTTTATCTGTCTATTAGTTCGCCTGTCTTTTGGCACACAACCGTGAAAAAATATCCTCAACGTTAGACGAATCTTTCGCAATGTTTTACGTGATTGTTTTGGTTTTTTTTCGCCTTATGTATTCGTTGTCCTTTTATTCTTCTGTCTTTTTTTGTTTGTTTTATGATGAAAGAAACAAAATATTGGCACTCGTTCGCGCCTCTTTTAAAATGGATTCAACGAAGTGAACAGAATATTGAACAAAGAATGTCAGTTGCGAGAAAGAAGACGAATGAAGATGATGAAAAACTGTGAAGCATTTAAAATTACAACTGAAATTCTTTGAACCGAGCTTCAAGTAGTATCGGCCTCTAACTGAGCTCCACCTGCTTCTCGAGGACATTCAACTCCACACCCGCGCCTTCGATCGTCTCTTCGCTCTTCTCTTTAGTCTTCATCCTGCCCCCCTTCCCTCTTCTCTCTTCACTCGTTCCCTTCCCTTCCATTCTTCTCACAACCTTGCAGCAGCCGCTTTTTTTTTCCCCCAGATTTTAATTACAGGCGCTCACTTTAAGCGCGCTCCTATAAAAATGCAACACTATTTTCCCCACTATTCCCCCCCTCCCCTTCCCCTCCCGCTCTATTTTCATAATTTTTTAAAATATTTCTTTGTTTTTCTCTTCCATTTTCTCTCCTTTTTTAACATGTAGCTTTCAGCGCTGTTTTGTTGCGCTTTTCAGTCACAAAGCAAAAAACGAAAAAATTGCACTCATATTTTTTTTATTTCTTTACTCTGCTCATAAATAAAAACTGTTAAAAACGTGTTGAACATCAGCGCGTCACGTCTTGCTGTTGTTGTAGTTGTTGTTGTTGTTGTTTAAACTGGTGATGCTGCTGCTGAACCTGCTACTGCTACTGTTTATGATGGAGATGGTTCGTTCTATTGTTGTTGTAGTTGTTGTTGTTGTTGTTGTTGTCATTTTCATGCAACTCATTTGTTTGAAGGCTTCGTCAGCAGATCTGCAGCAGAGAGGAATTACAACAAATACACCACACGCGGCATGCATTCATTCAGTTTTGTACGCGTTTTTGTCATGTTGCATTCTCTGCGTTTCGCGTTTTGTGTTAATTTTTGTTGCCGACGACATCGACGCCAACGTTAAGGATAAACAGTCAGTTAGTCAGAGAGTCAGTTAGTCAGAGAGTTCGTCTTCTTCTTCTTCCTTTTAACAGCATCCTCATATACATCCTCCTTTGTTGTTGCTGCTGTTTGCTTCGTGCCTGCAAGTGATTCCTTGAACTGATTTTGAATTCGCTCTCACTCGCTCTCTCTCCTTCGTAAAGCTTTCGCTACGTGCTGCTTGTTTTTTTTTTGTCTCTTCGTCGCTGTCACTTTATTTATTATTATTCATTGCGTACGACTTCTCATTGCTTGTTCATGTTGTGGACATTGAAAAGGAGTGTATATAAAAAAAGGATGAAATCCGAAAAAACAACAACAATACTCTGTAAGAATTCATGTTTATTTCCGTGTAATTTTTTCATTGTTTTTCCTCTGTTAAAAAAGAACAACTATAAAAAGAAAACTCAAGTCACTTCATACGATTAACAGTTAGTGTTGAACTCGGTAAGAGTAGATGTTCCATTTGTTGTTGTTGTTTCACTTTAGCTTCACTTTACGCACCTCCAAATCACTCAATAAATAATGCATTCCATGGCTTCAGAGACAAAGAATTCAAGGAAACTCAAGTCTCTCAAGGGGAGGCCTTAAAAATGAAGACGCTTTGAAAAAAACGTAGCGCATTAAAAGGGGGAAAAAAAGAAAACATCACAAGGGAAGGCGGTAAGAGGGAGGGGGGTGAGGGGTGGAGGTGAGTCGGGGATAAGGGTGAATTACATAAGAAGCAACGAAGCCGTAGTAAAAAACTAACAACTAAAGTCTCAAAATTGGATTAATTCGATTACGTTCGTTCGGTTGACAATTTTTACGTGCTGCTTGTTTATTTATTTAGTTTACAGTTACGCAAACGATACACCACCCGCCATACACAGACACACATCTACACACACAGACACCTACACACACACACACACCTACACAAACAACACTCTCGCAAATGCTCACAGTTGTTGTACATGCACTCAAACATCTTCCACTCACGTGTCATTTTATGTCATTTTATATCATTCCATGAACTCAGTAATCCTCTTCGTCTTCTACTTTTCTTTCTTCTCCTTCTACTCTTCCTTCTTCTCGTTCTTCGTTCTGTTCTTCCTGCTCTTCTTCCTCTTCACGTTTTTAGTTTTGTCTTGTTTTTGTTTCTTCTGTTGTTTTTGTTGTAAATGTTCAAATATTGTATGAAGAGTGTTTGTAAGAGTGTTAGTGTATTTGTGTGTGTGTGTGTTTCTTGCCTGTGTGTGTCTGTGTCTGTGTATGTATATTATGCTTATGTTCGACAACGAATGAAGCCATTTAAATGTGAAACAGTGACAACATGACACGACATAAGAACCAAAAAGAAAAACAAATACAACAACAACAACAACCACTACTTGTGCAACAACAAATCGGCTGCAATTCATAAACAACGAAAACGAATGCATTCGGTATTCGGCATCGTGGCCATCATCGCTAACATCATCATTGCTATCGTCATTATCGTTTGTTGTTGTTGTACAATCGTCGTGGTTGTCGTCGTTGCCACCGTCGTTGCTCACATCGTGGACGTCGTTTTTGTTGCCTTTTTTTTCAGTCTTCCACCACCAACAAAAAACTCTTCATGTCCGTTACTCGGTTTCCATTCAAACTACCGTTAGTAGCTTTATTTTGCCTCATTGCGTTGTTGTTGTCGGTGTTGATTTCACTAAAAAAACTCTAAATAAATAAGATTTAAATAAAATAAAGTAAATCCAGAAAAAACTCCTTCGCAAGATTTATATTGTGTTTATTTATTGAGTCAAAATATTATTTCTAAATAATAAAAACACACAAATAAAACATTAAAAAGTTATCAAAGCTGTAAAAAAGCAGAAGCAAAGAAATTGTTTAAAAAATTCGACCAAAAGTGATGAAAAACTTGATGTTGATACAAATTGTGAGTGATTTATTCTTATTTTCTAATACTTTATGTATTAAATATTTTTTTTTTTAATTTAAAAGAATATTTTAATTAAAATTATTAAAAAGAGCAAATATCGTGATTAAAAAATGTTTAAATTAATTAAATAAAACTTCATTTTTGTACACTTTGAAGAATTATTTTAAAAAAACTGTATTCTAATCAACTTTTATTGAACGAAAGCAAGCAAACGAAAAAAAAATGCACAACACAACAACAAAGCATCAGAATAGCGACGAAAATAATCATGAAAAATCTAACGAATAATTGAAAGGATGCCTAAAAGCATGCTTTAAAAAAAAAAATAAACTCTGCCAGCGCGAGAAGGAAGGATGACAGCAGCACTCGGGTTTAGGCTAAAAAATAATAGTAAAGACAACAACAACAGCAACAACAAAAGAGAAACAACAACGAAAAAGCAACAACAACAAAAAAGCAACAACAACAGAAAGCAACCACATTGACAATAGCAACTATAATAACAACAACAACAACATCAACAAATTTCTGCTCTCTTTACACAGAATTCATTCAAAACGGGTTTCGTTCCGAACTTCGTTGTGACACACTTCACCATCTTCTGTGGTGAAGATGAAAATGAAAATGAAGAAAGAACAAGATGAAAAATCAGTTAAAATCAAAGCACGAAATACATTAAAGCATCATTGCTTGTTGTTGTACTCATCGAATCTCATTCGATTCGATAACTCTGTTGATTTTATTTTTTTCCATTTTAAAAAAATCCAATAAAAATGAAATGCATTCAAATAAATTTAAAACTTTAATTAAATTAAATTCTATGGAAATTCACTAAAAATGCATTAAAATATATATAACTTTCATTAAATTACATGAAATCAAGTTATATTATAAAATTTAATTCAAAATTCAATGCAATTCAAACAATTCGAGTAGTTTTCAGTATTTTTTTTATATGTGTACTTGAGCAAAGCCTTCGGATGGGTGGGAAAAAGGGAGGGGGGGGGGGGGGGGGAGGGAGGTAGAACGAAAGAATTTTTAAAAGAAAATTTTACACATCGTAGCATTTTTTAATTTTCCTTTTCAATGTGAAAACGCAACGCATTTGGCACAACAACAACAACAACAACAAGCAAAAAGCACCCGCGGAAAAACGCACTGATATGAACACACACATATACACACACACATATACATATACACATACACAAACTCATACAGTTTTCTCTGTAGTACAAAACACTCTCTAATTGGACACACACACATACAAGCACACGAAAGGCAGCTTTTGTTGTTGTTGTTGTTGTTGTTGTTGTTGCTTCTTCATCTCTTAATTAAGCCAAATGACAACAACAACAGCAACAACACCAGCAGCAGTAATAACAACAACATCACCAGTTTTTTGCATTGTAATCTTCATTTAATTTTATTTCAAAATTCCTTCGTTTTTTGTTTATTTCTTCACGAAACCGATTCCCCCTCTTCCCCCCTCTTCCCCCTCTTCACCACGATCACGATCATTTTCCCGTCGTCATCCTCATCCTCGTCGTCGTCATTGTTTTTGTTGTTGTTGTTACGTAAAACACGCCGCGTCGTTGCATCAACTCCTCTCTGCTCCGCTCGCCGAGATCCCCGCTCAGCGTCAGGCTCTGCGCAGTGCGTCGCGGACACACCCGCCTCCGGATCAGCTCCTGCCACAGCTGCTGCTCGCACCCCTCACCCACCAACGCATCCTTCACGCGCTGGTGATCCGTCTGCTGCAGCGATTCGGCGAACACTTGAAACGCTCTGAAATGACTGCATTCATTCAAAAAGCAGCCCGGCTGATTGACCCCGTAGTTGACGTAGAAGTCCACATGCCCCAGGGGTCGATCGTAGCCGTACGATCCGGCGCTGGTGTGCAGCACCTCAACGTGGTCGGCATCCTGCGTGGTGATGCGCTCGCTCGGGCTGTCGTAGCGGAAGAACGGCAGCGCAGGATCGAGAGCGTGGATGACCGACAGGCGTCCGGTCTGGACGAACTTCCCGGCGATTCCGGCCACATGGGCACCCATGCTGAAGCCGATCAGGTGGATGTCAGCGAAGCGTGCGCCGGCTTCGCGATGCAGGAAGTCAATGAATTTGGCCAGAACGATGCCAACCGGCTTGACACGGTAGCTGGCGGTGAGGTAATCGGCCACGGCGCCACGCCCCCAGTCGACAGTGAAGACGTTGAAGTGTCGGAAGGAGTCCAGTCGTAGGTACGTCGGCACCAGCGCCGTGTAGACGGCGGAATGAGAGCCACCCATCCAGCCATGAATCAGAATTCTTGATTCAATTAAAGCAGAAAGAATTGATTAGTAAAGAAGTAATTTGAAGTCATTACAATCAATAGACTCTGATTCAATGATTCACTGATTTAGTGATTTAATGATTCAATGATTCACTGATTCACTGATTCAATGATTCACTGATTCAATGATTCACTGATTTAGTGATTCAATGATTCATTAATCGACACTCACCGCGTTGGATTGAAAGGATTGAAATGTGACTGTCGCAGGGAAGCCGCATTGTAAAGCTTCACCTCTTCGCTGCGAGTGGCTTCGTTGAGTTGCGTGCCACTCGCCGGGGGCGATACTCCAAAAGCCACGCCTATCGTGGTGCTTAAAGTATGCAGCAGATGCTTCGTGCTGCTGATGTTGCTTCTGC
This sequence comes from Myopa testacea, assembly GCA_949629155.1. Taxonomy (NCBI): domain Eukaryota; kingdom Metazoa; phylum Arthropoda; class Insecta; order Diptera; family Conopidae; genus Myopa; species Myopa testacea. The sequence goes on along the minus strand of OX451345.1, from coordinate 46,191,222 downwards.
TTCTGTTGTTGTTGTTGCTGTTGTTGTTGCCGTTGTTGTTGTTGTTGCCGTTGTTGTTGTTACGAATAACGGTGTGAAGCTGAAATTTTGTATGTCGATCGGCTTGAAAAAATATGTTGTAATCCGGAAATAAATTCGATCGTTGATCATCATCGCTGAAGTTACGAGAAAGAATTGAAATTTCATTATGATTGCCTTGTTTTATTATCGTATTAAGAATGATGTTGTTGGTTTTCGATGTGTTGTTGTTGTTTTTGTTGTTGGTTTTATTGTTGGTTTTGTTGTTGATTTCATAATATTTATTATAATCTTTCTCATCAACATTACTTTCATTTCCAATTCGTTCCATTGAATGTTGTTCAATGAGTTTATTGTTGTTGTTGTTATTATTTGGCTGAATTTCATTGTTTCTATTCAGCGACAAATCATTCGATTCTTTTGTCCAGTTCTGTGCTTTGAGTTGAGATTTTGTTCCACTGCAGCTTAGAAAAGACATCAACACGGCTGCAAAAGAAATCAGAACAAATCAAAGACAACAACGAAAGAAATGTAAAAACAGATCAAAGAAAATAAAAGTAAAGAAAGAAAAAAAAAACGAAATTCTTTAATAAAACTCATGAGAATCCTGAGCAAAACCTTCTTTTTGAGGATTCAAATCGAAAGTCTTCAGAGATCAACTTAAATTGAAGCTTAAGTGCAAAAGTTTTCCTATTTTCTTCTTCATCTTCCTCTTCTTCTTCTTCTTCTTCTTCTTCTTCTTCTTCTTCTTCTTCTTCTCTTAATCTCTTAATCTCTTTCTTAATCCTCTTCTTAATCTTCTTCGTCTTCTTTGTTTTATTCTCTTTCTTAATCTTATTCTAGGACTAAAAACGTGTTAATCGTCGTTCATCTTCTCTCTCCGCTCATTCTTGCTTTTCATCCCAATCTTCGTCATCTTCCTCTTCTTCTTACTCATCTTCTTCTTCTTTAGCTTCAGCTTCTTTATTCCCATCACTCACCTGCAAACACAAGAAATGTGATCAAATTGCATAGCATTTTTATTGGTTTTGCTTTTTTTTTCTCTCGACGAAAAACACTCTTTTTTTAAATTTCAAAAATGTTTAAAAAAACTATTCAAAATTTGTCGGTTTTTTTAAAACTTTTCTTTTCGTTGTTTTTCGACAAAATATGGGATTTCTTTCCAATCTTGGATTTATTCCGATTGAAACCGATTGAAGCCACGTCTGAAGGCTTCACGTGTTCAGCCTTCGGCGTGTCGCTTGTGAATTCAACTGATTTATTTTTCAACTTCAAAAATTGTAGTTACTTGAAAAAAACAGCACAGAAAAAAAAACTCTACAGAAAAAAGAAAAATCTGCCATTTAACACATTTTATTTTAACAGCTTCACTTCACTAATTTTTGTGTAAATCTCTCTCTCGCTCTCTCTCGCTCTGGCTCGCTGTCTCGATCGCTTCCTCTCTTTCTCTGTACTTCTTTCACACTATTTTTTTCGCTATCTTTCTCTATCTTCTTGGTAACGGAAAAGAAGCAGTTAATAATGAAGAAAATTAAATAAAATTTAAGTTAAAAAGTACAAAAATTGTACACCGTAAAAAGAGCAGAAAAAGTGTGAAATAAAAAAAACATGTCAAACATAAAATAATACAAAAATATGGAAAAACGTGGAAATGAAAAAAGAAGAAAAAGTGTCTTCTTCTTCTTTCTTTGAGTCTGTTTAAATTTAAGCTTAACTTATGTTCAAGAAATTAAAATTTAAGTATTTATTTATTGTTTTTTATTGTATATTTTATGTTATTAAAATATTTTATGTTTTGGGTTATTTTTAATCTTTTAGTTTGTTTTATTTATTTGACTTTATTGTACTTTAATTTGTTTATATTACTTTGATCACTAATTCTCTGTCTCTCTCCCTCTTTCTCTCTCTCTCTCTCCCTCTCTTTCGTCTACTTCTAGGTATGTACCGTTAAAAACTAACTGCAAAAAAAGTTGAAAACTTTGAGAAAAACTTTTCAATTAGCAAAAACTTTGTACATCGAATAAAAATGGATGCTTTAGCTTATGCGTTGGCCTGGTAAGAAAACAAATAAAAAGTGCAATAATAAAACTAACAGTAAAAATAAAACTAGCAGTAAAAATAAAAGCGATAACAATAACAATAATAAAAGCAATAAGAAACATTTTTAAATTGAAATTAAATATAATAAAAATAAACATAAACAACTGAACGTGAGTGTTTTGTGTTTAGGATCTTCAAAGATTATAAAAACGAGAAGAAACCGAAAAAAGAAACCGTTTATAGACCGTAAAGAGTGCTCAGTCCTCTCCTCCTCCTCTTCTTCTTCTTCTTGGCCATTGTTTTGGTTCTGCGTTTTGTTGCTCTTCAGAGAGTTGAATGAATTCGATGCCAGTTGAACAGAAAATACTTAATTTTTATGCATCTCAGCAAAAATACCGAACAAATGATACTCGAGAGAAAATAAAACGATGCAAAGGGAATGAAAGCAACAACAACAACAACAACAACTTGAAAACAATGAAAAATATATATTATCTGCAGAGCAAATAAATTTATGCAGACAGCACAGCAAACAATAAACAACAATCGGCAAACAGCGAGCAATGAACAACGACCGGTAACGACAACAACAACAACAACAACAACAACAACGACCAAACACATCACATTTTTTCACAAATCATAAAAGCAAACAAACCAGAGAACAAGAGAAGCAACAACAACAACGTACTCTCCGACATGCTGTTTTTTTACACTAACAATGCTGAAGTATTGCTTCTGCGTTTAACGATGCTGCTGCTGCTGTCAACGTCGTCGCTGTTTTACGCAGTCCAAACAAACGCATGGTTGTTGCTTTCTTTCATAACTTCACAACTTTACGCTGTGTCAGCGGAAAATTTGTCAATCTCTCTCCTGTCAAAGCCGCTAACAATAAGAGTAAATGTGTGAAAAAAAAATTTGGAGTGAGGGGAAAGGGGGTGAGAGGGGTAGGGGAGATGATGATGATGGTCGACATGTTGAAGATGTCGAAAAAAGTGAGGAAAGAACGATGAAAATTACTTCAAGGATAATAATGATGATATTATTGATGATGATGATGTCGATGATGATGATGATGTTGATGATGATGATGATGATGATGATGATTTTGACGATTATTGTTAGAATGTAACAAACATTTCAATCAATTAAATGAGAATTGTTTTTAACGGGATTTTCTTTTATTAGATGTTTCACAAATGATTTATAAAGAGTGGTCATCGGCTGGTTTCTTTTTAAAATTGCTACAAAAGAAAACACCATTCAATGTTTTCGAAATTTTAGTGCTTTATTGAAAAGCGAAAACCTTCCGATTAGTTGTGGAGGATAACTTCAGTTCCTGCCAGCCCAATTTTTAACTATGTACCCGTTATTCGATGGTCGAGGCCCCTATCTCACAAATAGCTCGATCAGTGTTGTGCTTGAGTGCCTGAAGTGTTTTAGGATTGCGTCTGCGTCCCGTCAGTCTTTAATGGCATCCCACAAAAAGAAGTCCAACGGCGTCAAATCGCAACTCCGCGCAAGCCCAGACAACATCAACAAAACGACTGATTACAGGATTATTTCGATTATTTTGATTATTTTGCACTATTGGGGGAATTCTACATGAAATAATCGTCAAATATTTTAGACGAATCGATGTTGCCGGTGTCCAAATAAAAATTAATTCAAAAAGAAACCATCAAATGGCCCACCCTATATTTTTCTACAACTTTTGTTGTTACGTTTCTACCGCCTACTCTGCGATTTGACTAATTGTTAGTGTTATTTCGCATTATTTTCTGTTATGATTTTCTACTATTTTTACCACCGTTGTGCAGCTTTTTTACTACTATTTTATATTCATTCACTGCTTGTTTTTACTACTCTATTACTACCATATTTACTACTCTTCTGATACTATTTTTACTAAACTTTCGGAAAACCGTATAGTAGTTCAATTCTTCTACTTTTTTATATTTCCTTCTATTCTTTTACAACTGAAATCTTTAGTGCCATTTTTATTTCCCGTTTTTATTATTTTGCTACTGTTTTTTACGACTATTTTAACACTATTTTTAGTATTGTCAGAATCAAGTCAAAATTAATACTTGACTCTTTTCTCACCTTCATCTTCTCTCCTTCATGTTACTACTTTTTTTTTAGTACGACTAAAAAACCCTCTTATTTAGAGAAAAAGAATTTCTTTTAAGATGTTTTTGTTGTTGTTGTTCTCCTGATTCTCCTTGATTTGTACTGTGCTACTTTTTGTTGAAGAGCGGTTTTTTTTATGATGCCCATCATCATCGCTTCGTGTCGTATCAGCAACTGAAATATTTTCAATCTAAAGAAAAATCATCGCAGGGACACGGACTCCAACTTCTCTCTGCTGGTTCATTGAACATGCATCCGGCCATCGAGATGTGAGTCTCTTCAGAACTGAAGTCCTTCTCGAGTAGTGTCTCAATTTTTCTCAATCGAAGCAGATGCGTTGTTGCTAAAAAGCAGGCGCTTCAAAAGATGTCAGCGGTGTCAGCATTTTAACTCGAGTGATGCCAGTGATGCGAGTGAAGAGAAGCCTCTTGAAAGAGAGCAGTAACCAAAAAAAAAAAAAAATTACTATAATCCAAAAGAACAAAAGAATAGCGTAGACAACTTTTATTGTTACACAGTATTTTTTTCGGTTTTTTTTGTTTTTTGCTGGTGTGGAGAGTGCTTTATTTTTTATGAGTGCTGCTACCGCTGATTTATGCGCTCCTGAGTATCCTGTAGCGACTTTCAAGTGTTTGTGGGTGTGTGTGTCTGTATGTGTGTGTGTGTCTCGTATTCATTCAATGATGGCTACGTTTTTCAAAAACTCGAAACTTTCTATTCTATGAACTCGATTTAATATGTTTGCGGTGTTGTTACTGTTGTTGTTTTTGTTGTTGTTGTTGTTGCTTTTGCAGTTGTTGATGAGCGACTCTCAACTTCCAGCTATTAACAGCTACTCACATACATTTTTTGAAGCAGTTGTTTTTGTAATCTGCTATTTTTTATACACATTTGATATTTAAAGACTTTTTATTGTACAATATTGTAAAATAATAAATTCTTAAATATTTAATAATTTCTCCACACCCTGTATTTGCATATAAAAAAGCTTTAGAAAAGCTTTTATCGGTTTTTACTCTCGTCACAGTCGTTTTTCTCGTAGTTTTTTCCTTCTGCTTTAGTTTGTTTTTTTTCTATTCATACACTAGCGCCATCTGTGATTCGTATACTTTACAATAGCTTCCAAAAGCTGCTTAAAGCTTTTTTTTCTATACACGCTTCAGACAGGAACAGAAACAATAACAACAACAACCCTAAGAATTTTAAGTTGCATGAACAACAGGGGTGATTTTGAAAATCCAAAGAATGAAGCTTTTCTAAGCATTCTGGAGCAAACTTTTTCCTATATTCAACTATGAAAAAACTTCTGCTACGAGCTTTCAAAGTACAGTACAGTTCAAAAGCACCACATTTTTTGTATAAACCGTATTTTTTGTTTGTTTTGTATTTTGATTTCTAGAATCTAAACTTAAGCTTTATTTAGCGATTTCCTGTAGTGTTTCCTTTTTTGTTCATTTTTCTTTATGTTTCGAGTGAAGAGCTTCAAAGTGAGCAATCAACACGAGCAGCAGATGGCTGCTGTCAGTGGTGCTTGTTAACTCTTGAGTAGGCTGCACTTTTTTCTTTTGTTCATCCTTAAATGAAACTGCAGCAAATAACGAAAAAATACGCCACTTAAGTTAATCAAGCTTAAGCTGGATCAAGTTGAGCGAAGATCTGTTAAAAAGTTTTGCATCGTTTTATGAATGTTTATGAATGTAATGAAATAATATTATAAATTAAATTTAAAAAATTACGATCTTTTGCAATTTCTCTAAAATTTAGGAAAGATAAAAATCCAAATTAAAACTAATAGAAGTAAATTTTAAATATGTATAAGGTGGGCCATCGGCTGGTTTCTTTTTGAATTATGTGTTTAATTCAATTTAAATTAATTATTTCACTATTTCTTAATTAATTGTTTCATTCGAAAAGAAACCAAGCGATGTGGTGACCGACTTCATATGGAAATAAGCCGCGCCTACTCACTCATCACTTCTTTTTATCACATCACTTTATGACATCACTTGCTATTTATTCAAAAAACGCATTTAATTTTGCGTTAATTTGCTGCTCTCACATTTCGGTCGTTTTACCTTTCTTCCTTTCCATCTTCCTTCTCTTCTTTCTTTTTTTGGTGTAGTTTTTTTATTACCTCACATTTAGCTTTCATCTAAATGCGACGTTTAAAGCAGCTTTTAACCTACATACTAAAGTTAGGCAAGAATCTTCTAGCGGAGTTCTTTGCTCTCATCTGCTTTTCGTTCCTGCCCCCTCCCTCCCTCTCCCTCTTTCTCCCTTCCTCTCTCTTCCCTTCTGCAGGCGCCTTCCTCCTTGACCACTTGTAAAGCGAACACATTCGCATATTCTGTGAAAGAAAAAAGAAAAGAAATCAAACTCCTCCTCTTCCGTTTTATTTTGTTCTGTATGTCGTTGTTGTTGTTGCTGAAGTTAATGTCCTACAACTGTATCGTCCATTATATTAACATTTTTCCTCTTGTAGTCGCTGTTCCGCTATTTAACGGTACACTCAATGCCGATGCCGACGCCAACGCAGCTCCTTAAAAAATGGCCGTTTCATTTTCTTTCATGCTCGGTTCTTCATTCGGTTTTATTCTCTTTCATTATAAAGCTCGTAGATTGTTCTTTCTTTCTCCTGTTCATTATTTTATATCGTTTTTATAATCTACACCCGAAAGGATGTACCTCTATATACGGTATTACGTTTGTTCTTTCGTTTGTCACAAATTAAAGTAGGCGTGGAAGTACTATATACATACATTGGTACATATTGTATAGTGTACTATACTCTATATCTTTATTTAAAGTATTATAAGAAATCATTTCGTATGAGATAAATGCCAAAAATTAGCAAAATCTCAGCATATAATACCAGCTATGAAAATAAGAGGGCTTCGGAGATAACACAAGTGTACTCAGATAGATGGGTGTGGTCCGCCTTCCCTAGAGTAATACTCAATCAAAAACAATTACATTTAATAACAATAATAACAAAGATTTAAGATCTAAAAATCTTATTTTAAAAATAAGATTTAAAAATAAAAAAGAAGAATTGAGAAAAAAATAAAAATAGAAAAGAAGAATTGAGAAGTAGAACTATATAAGTGCATGAGTGGGCGTGGTTCATCGTTTAATTTAACGCTAATCATATTCTAAAAACCATTACTATAGTTATAAGAAATGTTGTACGATTGATGATGTTGCTTTATTATATTTTCTTTTGTTATTTATTATTACGAAAGGACTACTAAAGAATGAATATCAAAAGTGGGAGGGAGTGCCAACATTTTTCATCTGTACAGCGAAGTATTTAATTCGATTTTTATATTTAGTATACGATATTTTTTTGGAACAGTGAACGATTTACGATCGAGGCTCGAATCGATAAAAACAACCCTCACTTTTCTCTCGCTTTCTATTTTCCATTCTTATTTTGTTTTATAATTTTGCAAAGATTTCAATTGTTATTGGTTTTTGATGTTATTCTTGTTGTTGTTGTTGTTCTTGTTGTAATTCACCCCAATACAATACCTTTTATTAAGTTGCATCGACTGCAGCAGCTCATAATTTTTTTCCCATCCATCAAATTTGAACTCCATGTTTTTAGATGATCAGTTTTTTGATTGTTTAGAGAAAGGGAAGGAAGTAAAAAAGGGGAGGCGGGATAAAGAGGAAGGGTCGAAAAAGCATCTAATTTTTTTGTTCTCTTTTTCCTTGTTCAATTAACATCGATAACATCGACGATACGTGCATCGTCCGAGTTCCGTTATTCGTTGATGATCCGTTTTTCGTCGTCGTCGTCATCGTTGTTGTTGTTGTTGTTTAGTCGATGTTATCCCGTTATTCTTCATTGTTGCCTTTGTTCCTCTTGAGTATCGTATATTTTGGTGTCTGTTGTTGTTTCTACTGCTTTTGTTGTCATTTTGTAAATTTTTTCCGTCCAATTTTGTGGCAAAAAAAAAGAAGCATATCCACCCTTAAAAATGGTTACTCTTCAAAGGATTTTTCACATTAAAAATGTTGCTTGTTGGTTTCATTTTCATTTTAATCCTGTTCAGAAAATTAAAGAATCCTCTGCTGCTGCTGGTCATTCATCCCATCTTCATCCCCCTTCAGTTGGTTTCTGTTGTCGTTGTTGTTGTTGCTATTATTGTTGTTGTTATTTTGTCGTAAATCTTTTTTGGGACATTTTTTTTTGATTACTTTTCGATTCCTATCATTTGATCGAATATGATTTTCAGGTTGAGTTGAGAGATGAAATCAGATGATTTAATTGCTTTGCTGTGGATGGTAGAGTGAAAGCGGTAGGGGGGAGGGTACGTAGGGTTTCAAAGGGAAGGGATGAAAATTACGAACATCGTCTGTGTGTGTAAAGAAGGGAGTGAAAAAGGAAAACAAAGGAATAAATTTGATATAATTTTCTTTTCCATTCATTTAAAACTACAGAAACAGCTGCTTGATTGATTATTCTTTGGATTATTATTATAGTGTTGTTGTTATTGTTGTTGCTTTTGAAAGGTATTATATATGGTCGATATGTTGTATAGCTGCACCCCATAGAAAGGGGATGATTTAAAATAAGGCGCGTCATCATACTGAGCACATTCATGAGAGAGCCAAGAGAGAGAGAAAGAGAGAGAGGGAGAGGGATAAAGTGTGAGTACAGCAATAGATCTGTCTACAACAACAACATCAGCAGCATCACCAACAGCATCAAATAGTGCCGAACACAAACTCTTAAATTATGAACCTCTTCAACCCCGTTCCCCTGCTTCTCACTCCCCACCACACCGACTTCATCAACATTTTCTGTGGTTGTTGTAAGTGTGTGTATAGTGTAGTTGTTTTTGTTGTTGTTGTTGCTCCTGATTCGGTTTCCCAGCGGATGGAAAAAAAATGGAAAATTTCCAGGAAAGAGTTTCACAAAAAACAAAACAAAACAATTTTGCGAAATAAAACAAAGAAGAATGTGAGATAAACAAAAAAAAGAAGAAAGAAAAAAAGAAGAAAAGAAAGAAACGAAATAATATACGATATCAAAACTTTATTAAAACTATTAAACTTTACTGTAAAAACTATAAAAAGGGCTGAAAATCAAAGAGATGTCACTGAAAGTTTACACTGAACTGCAGAGAAAACTTTTATACGCGTAACTACTGTAAAAGCGATGACATATTTTCGGTGAACACATCCAACATCATGTTTCTTTGCTGATTTAGTTATTCTTTTGCTTTTGCTTTTGCTGTTGTTATCTTTTACCAGTAGATGTATTTTAAGATGAGGGATGATGAATAAAATGATGTTTGTGGGTGAATGCGGATTGTGGTGGGGGTTGTTGAGTATTTCGCAACGGCGTTTAAAAGAGTATAAAGCGACCACGAGTACCAGCTACGTTCGGATGATGAAAGTCACCCTCGTTGTAACCATGAAGCAGAGCAGATTAGAGCCAGAGGAGGGTAGAGTAGAGTGGAGCAGAGAACGAAGCATTGTATTTTAGAAAAGCGACACGTAAGCAGCGGCAGAGACGCAGGCAGAGACGGCGGGAGAGGAGCGACAGCGGCAGAGGGTCCAGAGCGCGAACGACGACACAGCGCAAAATTATGTTGCGAATTAAAAGGGAGTGGCTTCGGGTACTTAATTTTTATTGTTGTTGTTGTTGGTGTTGTTGTTTCTGTCGTTGGTGAGATGCTAACATATTTTTTTTCCAGTTGAATCCTTTTCTAAAATCAAAATAATCCTTTTTCTTGCTTCATCCTTATCGTCTGCTTCGTCTTCTTCTGCTTCTTGTTCTTCCTCCTTGTCTTCTTCTTCGATACCTTCTTAAATTCTTAAGAACCAAAGATTTAAACTAAGAAGATTTGTTAACAGAAAGAAGCGAAAAACTAAAGAAAATTTATTGATTTTTCAAGAGCCAACAAAGAAAACTGAAAACAAAAGAAGCCGTTCTTTTCTGAGTCCTTTTTTAAACGCTTTTGAATTTTTAATGCTTTTGCAACTTGAGAGTTTTTACATTGTTTTTCTTTCTCTACGCTTCGGCTACGCATAGTTTATTAGCTTGTTCCATTTCCGGAACATTCCACAAACACATACACACAGCAATTTTTTTTTTTATTCACTCGCGTTTTCAACGCCACGCCACGCCTCTTTTCTTCTTCTTTTCGCTCATTTTTTCTTCATCTCTGATTCTTTGCATGAGAACAAAAAGCATCCTTTTTAATATCTTTTATCTCTCTCTCCCTCCATCTCTTACTCTCCCTCTTTCTCATTCTCTCTCCTTCCCTCCCTCCTTCTCTCTCCTTCCCTCCCTCCTTCTCTCTCCTTCCCTCCTCCCTCTCTCTCTCTTAAGCAGTGATGAAATAAAAGTCATTGAAACGCAATGAAGAACCAAAAATGAAAGAAAAGGAAAAGAAAATGAAAACTTGGAAAATTGATTTTTCCTGTTTTTCATCCGGAAGTTTTTCCGGAAGCTTTTCAACAAAATCCACGGACTATGGCTATATCCATTCTTTTGTTTCTTGGTATCCATTGAAGAAAGTATCCTTTGGATTTCCGTTTCCTCTCAGCCACTTGATCCCTTGAGGAATCCTTCCCCCTCCCCCATTTGTTCTTCACTTCTTCACTTCTGTCGCAGTTTTCCTGCTTTTTTCCCCCGACTGCCTGCGATGTGGTGCCTCCGATGAAGAGCTCAAGCATCAATGCTAATGTCCCGGTACAGCAGTAACTATCGAACACGAATTACTGCTGTGACAGGACAATATCACTGACAGTCGATCGTCGCCTCGTCACACTGCACCACGTCGTCCTTTTGTCCTTCAAATCAATCAAAGTGATGGTCTTAAAGGTTTCACATTTCCAAGTTTTTATTTCGAATTCTTTCTGTCGCTTCAGTCTGCGGTTCAGCGAGCGGGCCGGGAGCCAAACACCGCTGCTGGCTGGCTTTAAGTGTCGCGGACGAAATCTCAAACTCGACTGACAGCGAGTCCAGCGAAAGTGCGTCGTGTGAGGGTCGCTCAAAGGGTCGTCCAGCAAGAAGCAGCGAGAGCACCAGAGAGAGAGAAAGAGAGAGAGAGAGAATCAACCCGCCACCGCCATTGTTTCCTCTGGAAGCGCTTTCTTCCAGCGCTGATTGGAAGAGAGTCTTCCAGCTGATTTACTGTAATATTACTGTGATTTGAGAGGGCGTTGAAAATCGTGTCGCTTCAGATAACTTCGCGTCCTTTAAAACTTTCAAAAAGCCTTCAAAGCCTTCATGTGTGTGGATTGGAACTCGTTGGAAATTCCAATAGAATTTCCATCTGGAAAATTTTCACTGAATATACACGATTTTCTGCGAGAGTTGATGATGTCTCTCTCCATCTTCGCTTGCTGGCTCTCTGAGGCTTTATAAATATTTTCCACTGACTTCCAAGTGTTTTGATTTCCATTCGGTAGCATTCTCCTTCATTCCTTCCAACATTGGCTCTCTCCTTCCAACTCGGGCACTCTCTATCTCTCTCTCGCTCACTGTCCTCCCCCTTCATTTTCACGAGGGTTCGGATTTTCTTTTACTTTATTGTTTTCTGTGTTCTCTCTCGCCTTTTTTATATCCTTTTCTCCTGTTTCTTTTTCTATGACGTCTTTAAATTACACTCTGATCCCTGTCATTCACTCTTTTAAAGCATTTGTAACAACTAAAGTTATTCTACCCTTCGTGCCCTGTTCTCTCTCTCTCTCTCTCTCTTTCTCTATAAATACCGTTGATAGGGTTCACGTTGCCGTTTCTGTCGATTTCATTGTTTTAAATATGTTTCAGTTCCTGTTTTCTCAATGAAATTAGATACCTCGCACCATCGTCGAAAAATCCTCTCCAAAAACTTTAACCTTTAAAAGACCTCTTTTAGGGCCTCTTTTTCACATCTTTTTTAGGTTCTTTTTCACATGCTTTACTCTCTTTGGACTCTTTTTTAGTAGAGAGTACTTCTTTGAGAGTAAACGCCTTTAAGCTGTCGTCCTAGTAGACGGGTCTCAATGGACCCATTTGAATAGGTCCCGTTAGTAGATAGACCCGTTGGAGATCCATTTTTAATATGTTCTTTAGGAGGATTCCCTTAGTACAGGACTTTTGAAACAGTCTTTTGAGAAATCCTCTTAAAATAAAAGAAAATACGGAAAGCTTTTTATAAGCATTCTTTTATTCAACCCCTGTTTGGGATTTTTTTTATCCCAGGGGTATGTTTTACCATTTCAACCCTTTTAAGAGACTCTCTTGTTTTCATAGTTCAATAAAATAAAATCCGTTTTTTTTAAATATTATATTCATATAATATTTATTGATATGATATATTGGAATAGTGATAAATTCGTATATTGATACCCTGATATACTGATACTCTGATATATTGATACCCTGATGTACTGATACCCTGATATATTGATACCCTGATATATTGATACCCTGATATATTGATAACCTGATGTACTGATACCCTGATATATTGATACCCTGATATATTGATACCCTGATATATTGATAACCTGATATACTGATACCCTGGTATATTGATACCCTGATGTACAGATACCCTGATATATTGATACCCTGATGTACTGATACCCTGATATATTGATACCCTGATAAATTGATACCCTGATATATTGATACCCTGATAAATTGATATCCTGATAAATTGATACCCTGATATATTGATACCCTGATAAATTGATATCCTGATAAATTGATACCCTGGTATATTGATGACCTGATATACTGATAAATTGATATACTGATGTATACCATAATTGAGATGGAGTTCAATCTTGATATTTTCAGGTTTCGATCACATTTTTAAAAGCTTCTGTATTTTTTTACCAATCACAGGTTCATGTTTGTGTGTGTGTGTGTATGTATTCAGTGTTTGTATTTAAGTGCGTGTCGGTGTGTGTGTTTGTGTATATCTAAACTGCCGTTAGTCTGTTTGCACAGCGCATGTGGTCGTGCGTGTGTGTTTGTGTGCACCAGTTTTATTAAGCAATCTGTTCTATTTTTTTAAATTACGTTTTTTTTCTCGTTTCCCGTGCTGCTGCTGCGCTGATCTGGTGCTCCTGTTGTTGTTGTTGCTGGGTATTTTATTTTCTACCCTGACGAAACAGATTGCACCAGGAAATTCAATTTGTTGTTTCTTGAGTTCATGTAACGGAGTTTTTGTTTGTTTGTTTGTTTGTGAGATTGTTTGTATTTGTGTTGGTTGTGTGTGTTTTTTACATGGTCAGCATAACTTCGCATTTCATGTTGCTTCATTAAAATACTAACTTAAATCCAACTGAAATCCTGCCGGGTTTTATTCAGCTCCGAACTCTAACATTTCATCATGATTCGTGACTCATCTCCTCACACACGATGAACTCATTCCATGATCATCTTTGAACTGGGTCACGGAGTAGGTTAAGCGTTGAAAAGCTGTGAATCGCTGAAGTCAAGTGATTAAGAATGATTTTTAAAAGCATGCCTAAAAATATGCTTTGATATTTTATATCTTCGAAGTTTGTTGTTTTTTTCCACTTCATCATACAAACAGTTAGAAAAACCAAAAAATTTTCTAAAATAATTGAAAAATTATTTTTTCCTCTTCTTTGAATAAAAGACAACGAAAAAGAAGAGGAAGAAGAAGAAATCATGTATCAAAAAGCGTTTTATTACTTTATAAACAACTTCTGCTGTTGCTTCTTCTTCTTCTTCTTTTGTCTTCTTCCAATTCTGCTTCTGTGTCTTCTTCTTCATATTATCTTACTTCTTCTTCTTATTATTCCGCTTTTGTTTCTATTAAAAACAGCGCAGTGTTCGGCTTAGCATTTATTTTTTTTTCATTCAAAGAATACGAAGCCGACCGAACACACGAGGGACCACCGAACACCCGACCTACCATCGAACAACCGGCCCACCCTTAAACCAGAGAAAAACATACGAAGCATGCGCATTCCAATGAAAATTTCCAGTGCAGTGCAGTTCTCACTAAAAGTTAATTGGAAGAAATCAGCTACGTCAGCGTCAGTGTTGGCATCGGCGTCGTTGTCGGCAGCAGCAGCAGCACCAAACGAAGGGATAACAAGGGGCAGAAGAAGAAGAAGGACACTCGCAGGTTTTCGTCGGTTTCGCATTTCTCATCGTTGGAGACCCGTTTTTACAAGTATAGGTTAATATGTTCCCCCCGCCCCCCACCCTATTCTGGAAAGAGCGTGAGAGTGATTGATAGAGGGGAGAAGGAGAGAGGAGAGGAGGGGAAAAAGGTTCCTAGTTGTTGTTGTGTGTATGCGTCACTCGCATAATCTTGTGTAATGAAGTTTACTCTAAAACTGTTGTTGTTGTTGTCTAAATTGTTGTTGCTGTTTTAGTTGTTTTTCACTGCACGCATTCGGCTAACCGAGTTTATATTTAAAAGGATGAATATTTGTAACTTTTCTAACATAAGCATTGAATATTAGAAACATTCATATAATCTCAATCATCTTTATAAATAATTACTATTATTATCATGATGATGATCATCACCACTCTGACGTCATTCACGACATTTGATTCAAAGTTTGATCCTTAATGTTCTTTTAGAGGTTACAAGATACAAGCACAATACTCTTTTATAGAGTAAAAACTACGTAAATGTAAAAAGCGAACGTAAAAAGCGAGGGGATGAAGTAAAAAAAAGACATAAAAAACCAAGGAAAAAACAATGAAGCGTAGAAGAACGGGGATGAAACTCAGTATTCACACGCAATGCCGCAGATAGACACACACAATATGTATGTATGTGTGTGTGTGTGAATTTGTGTGCATGTGCGTGTCCCTTCCTGTGCAATTCTTGTTTTTTTTTGGTTTTTGTGAAGTGGAAAGAAGAAGAAGAAAGAGAAGAACTGTTAGCTGTTAATCCTTTTGCATTTGCATTTATTTATGAAGCCACGCCGTTTTCGAAACATGTTCTTTTTTGCACATTTCTGAATGGGTTTTGTTGTTGGTGCTTTCGTCATAAGTTCCCCCCACTCCCCGTCCTCCGCGTCCACGCGTAAAGTTTCGCGTTTTTAACGCTGTTGCATTTGGCAGCTTTAAATGCGGCAATGACACGAATAGGCAACAACAACAACAACTACCTTGGAGAAATAATTATGAAAAACATTTAAAATTTCTTTAAAAGGTAGTTTAGTGGCTTCAAAAACATTCATGTAACTCTTAACAAAGGCTTCAAGGACCTTCATACATTCAAAATGACTTCATTTGGTCTCAAATGAAAGATTTCTCTAAAATCCTTTAAAAGAAACTTGCAAAAAGTCTTCCGAAATCCTTCGACAACTTTAAGAAGCCTCAAATTCAACTGAAGCTCTGTAAACGAGGGTTATTCGGGTCATTTAAAGGTCAGAGCAGATGAATTCTAATAAATCACTAGCAAATGTCGTTGACAGTGGAAAAATATACAATATGTACATATGTATACATACAATACATACGCACACATACACACATACACACGTATAACGTTTTAAATCCATGTATTATGTATCTCATTCGTGCGAGTGATTTTTTCCAGCAAAGGATTTTGTTATTGGTCCTTTTTACATATTTGCTATGTATGTATGTGTGTGTTATTTAACATACATCGCCCCACCACCCCTCATTCGCCAGAGGAAAGAGCAAGATTGTCCCCGTATGCTTCACCAGCTTCTGCCTCTCTCTCTTTCTCTCTCTCTCTCTTACGACTTCATACCATCGTTATACTTCATGTTACAGTTATGCGTGTGCGTGTATAACAGTATAACAGCAGTTAACCGTTATTAAAATACGGCTGAAATATCTATTAAAGTTACGTAATAGAAATACAAATTTCATAGCACTTTAAATTCATTTATTGTCTTTGTTTTTTCTTGAAACCTTTTCTGAAAAGAATTTGAAGCAAAAAGAAAAACCAGCAAACATGACAACGACATTATTGATGCTTCCTTTAAAGACACACTCGAAAACATGTCCTACAATAACAACAACGTCTTCAATATTAAATTACATGGTGGATAAGAACAGAATATGTACTTGAATACTTTTAAATGCTTTTGTATCAACTTGAATTGAGCCAGGAGGACGCTTCTCTGCTCCTCGACCCCCTCCTCTCTCTCCCCCCCTCCCCGCACCAGCCTTTCTCTTTGTGCACACTCTTTACCGTTTACCCTTGCTTCATATGCGGTAACAGCTGATGTGGTGATCGCTGTAGTTTAGCGGCAGCGGCTCGAATGACAGGATGTCGGCCGGCTCTAGAAATAAGGGTTTGAGTACCCTTTCTTCTTCTTCTTTTCCTCTCTTTTCCACTCTTTTCCTTTGATGACAGCTCACACTCTTTGAAGGCTTCCCTTGAAATTGTCACGATTTCTTTGTTTCCTCCTCGAACACTGCAAACCTGTCATGTGGCGGATGACGTTGATATCTAATATCGTACGAAGTAAGTGCTAAAGCACAGTATTTTACATACGCACGCACACACACACACACACATACATCCACCTTTGAACACTTAAACCAATTAGTAATTTTGAGGAAATTCTTGAGGAGAGACGAAAACAAATCAACTTGAAATAAAAAACGCCATGCAAGTTTCTGTCAACTGCCGCTGTTGATGTGTTGAAAGGTCGTTGAAGGTCATTCAAGCCCATTCAAAAGGGAAGCACTACAAAATATCAAATGATTAACGATTAACAGGATGCAGTTCATTATGCTAACTTAATTACTGTTGCCACTGAGAGAACCACAAATATTTCTGGTTTAACATTCGCGCTGATTGGTGGATTCGTGGCATGTGACGTGGGCCAAGCAATCAGCGTGATTGATGCTGGCCTCAAGCAGCATATTGTGACATCGGCCAATGTCAAATATACGAGTAAATTCAACAAAAACAACACAACATCAAAAAGTAGAAAACACCCACACGCAGGACGCGACTGTGTGTTGTTGTAAAAACATAATAATATTCTCGTCGATTATACACGATGATCTGTTCTATCGTTCGACTCACTTTGTCACTTCGTTTGCACCTTTCGTTATTTCGTTAAAGCAACAACAAAAAATACGAGTAGCAACTACTCGCCACAGAAACCGGCAGAATTTTACTACTCTTGCAGTGCAATAAAAATGCTGCATTTTTACTCGTTGCTTTATGAACAGGAAGAATGAAGATTTTTAAAATCACTAAATTATACTTTCTCTTTCTTTCTCTAATAAAGGTACATACAGAGAGTAGTAGCAGTATAGTTATATTTTTTGGTTACTAATTATTTAAAATTTTCACAATTTTGTTAATTATGCAGGTATATTAATTATACCGTTATTTGTTTTGATTACTTAAAACTACGATAATTTTAAATCGCCAGCATTTAAATCCGCCAAGCATTGTTTTCTTTGTTAAGCCTGATGAAAATCTAACAAAAATCTACTGATTCGATTTGTTGATCTAATTTTTTTTTTTTTTGAAAGCTTAGAATTTTGACTTATTGCAAGAAAAAAAAATATATATATATATACCATATATACAGATATATACCATATACGCAGATATGTATATAGCATATATACGCATATAAAAAAAATATATATACATATATGTATATTTTTTAACGATTTTGAAGAAAATGCTGTTTAAGTATTTTGGCTCCGAGGTTTTTGTTCGTTTTACGTTTTGTCATTTGACTTTTACTTTTTCCCTTATTGGTGTTTCTTACTGCTGCTTTCTCCTTTCTGTGTTTTTTCTTTTTCTACAGTCGCAGTTTTTTTTTTGCCATTTCCCTTGCTTTTGTCCTTGGGTCCTTCAAGTGCTGCGATCAGTCCTTCAGGAGTAACATATTTCTGATTGATGACACGAAACTGTGAATAAATCAGTTGAATTGAAGGATATGAATTTAGACTCTAAATTTTAGAGTTATTGAATGATAAAAAGTTAACCTTGCGTATTCGTGGTGCTCGCTTGCGATCCATTTCCACGATTTCGCAGTTCATCTTCCATGAAGGAAACCAACTGAGGAAATATTAGAAAAAAATTTAGAAAAATTTCAGGTGTCGTCTCTCTTGAGGTTTAGAATTTTACCGAACATCATCTCGAGTTATCGCCGTTCGTATGTTGAACATCATCAACATGACGATGCTGCCCAAACAAATAATAAATAACGGAATAGCCTGAAAATATAGTTAAAGAAAAATATAAACAAATGCGATCAAACATTTTGAAATAAAGTAGTTGTTATAAAATGTATGTAAGAGCTAGGCCACAATACGGCAGCGACAGTGTCAGTGTTTCTCTCACCATGCAAACCTTATGGGAAAAAACACTGCCGAGTAGGGGAAAAATTATAGACTCGAGTCCGGCAGTGAGCAGTGAAATTAAAATCCTCTCATTTTTTGGATAAAAGTGTTGCAACCCTTTTAGAAAAAATCTCACTTATTCTATAGGAATGAAACAAAACAAATACTCAAACAAATACAAATGTGAAAATAAATGACAAATGACAGATAGCGCTGCGCGCTGCCACTGTTTTCATTGTAGGCTGACAGTGAAAGTGAGAGAAACACTGACACTGTCGCTGCCGTATTGTGGCCCAGCTCTAATGGTGACAAAATAAATTTAAACACTAGTAAAAATAACATTGGTTATCAGCACTGTTTTAGCAAAGAAAAAGTTCTCAAACAACAAAGCCGGAAAGAACTCTGTTTATATAGAGCTGTCTCTGTCTTTCTTCCGCACTCTACTGAAGGAAGTCGATTACCTCCTGAAGCGAGTTGCCAACCAGTTTTATTTTGTTTATATTTTTTATTAAACATTAAGAATGAAAAAAACAAAATTACATAAATAATAAATTAATTTCAAAAGTATAGTAACTAAAGGTCAAGTACCAATGAAACAAAATACTTGTGTCTTGCTATTTCATTATATATTTGTATAAATAATTTGTTAAAAGATTTTAAGAGTTATTAAAAACACCGTCTTAACGAAATTCAGTTTTTTCAGTGGATGCAATTTGAAAATATTTAAAAATTTCTAAAATTTTAAGCTTCAAGATTTGTAATTCTTGTTTCCGAACATTCGTTGACATCTCTGACGATGTTGCCTCTGTGTTTTCAAGAGTTCTACAATTCTAGCAGTTCTGTTTATACCGCTCATTAGTTCTGCAGTTTTTGAGTGAAATGACGTTTTACGATTTTCCTCAATTCTTAAAACTGCTCTTCTTTCAGTCGAATTCCGCTGCGCATGATCATTCGTTTATTTAACATCGTTTGGAGTAGATGTAGTGTGTAACGCATGTGCAGCAATTACTTATCAAAATACAACAGAAAATATTTCCGAATAAACAAAAATAGATACTCTGTTTTGAAACTCAGCTTAAGTGAAGTTTAATAATTTTGTTTAATGAATGAAGGCTCAGAACTTTGACTTTATTGTTCGTTTATTAGTGCCGAGAATTCGATTGTTTATTACTTGTTTATTTACACTAACTGTTTATTTATAACGATACAAACGGCATTTAATACCTAACAACAACTACAACGTCGAACGGACGAACAAAGCAACACTTGAAGTAATCCGAGTCCGTTTACCGTCGCCTGGGCAACAACTGCAAGAATACGATTTATGTTGTTATTTATTTAAAATTTTCATCTGAGCTGAAAAACAACAGTTTTTGTTCTACATAAGAAAATTAATTAAATAGTTATTGGACAGGAAACCAAGCATAAATTAATAAATTAGACTAATAATTCCACAATTACAAAACTTTGAAGTGTAAATAAATCGATTTTACATTGGCAAGAATATTTAAAGCCGATTTTCAAATCAAGCTCCGCGAACATAACCTTAAAAAATCCGCAAAATTTAACCTAGTCGAATAGAGTGCGTATGCATCCACTGCAAACACTGAATATCCATCTAAATCAAGAAATGCACGACCTCAAAGACGGTGCCACCATGTTGCAACACCGCCCCGGCGCTCTGCCGCCAACCATAGTGACCCACATTAAAGACGAATCACCATCTGCTTTCTTTTATACACACAGCAATCCGATCGAGAATGCCGCAGCAGCTGCTGCTGCAGCCGCCGCCGCAGCCGCAGGACTCATCGATCCTCATAGTCGTGACCTCCACAACGCGTTGGTGGCCAGCATAAACAACAATGTAGCCGCTGTCAATGGTACCCTGACCTCAGCTGCCGTGGCTGCGCATACACAACAGCTGAAGAATCATCAGCAGCAACAACAACAACAACAGCAGCAGCAGGTCAACAACAACAACTCGTCACAACAAGCGGCTGCACAGCAGCAACAACAACAGCAACAGCAACAAAACGCTGTCCAGCAGTCACAAGTGGCTTTGGCTATGTTAAATGGCTCTAATGCAAGTGTTGCAGCTGGCGCAAATGGCTCGAACAGCAATAACAATGGCAACATCAGCAGTGGTAATGCTATCATCAATGGAACGGGAGCCAAATCCACATCCTCGGGTCGTTCCACACCCAACAATGGCAGCATCAACGGCGGTAGCGGCACCACAGACCCGGCACCTGGCAAACTATTTGTCGGTGGCCTCAGCTGGCAGACATCCTCCGAGAAGCTAAAGGAGTACTTCAACATGTTTGGAACCGTCACCGATGTCTTGATCATGAAGGATCCCGTGACACAGGTAAGACTAGCGTAGTTTTGTCCTTTAGCATTCTCTGTATTTCTTACTACTTAATTATGTAATTATACTTATATTAGCAGCACATTTTTTTAGTTCTACTATTTCTAACTCTCTCTCTTTCTCTGTATTTAAGTTTTATTTTATATGCATTCTTTTATATGAGCTCACTGCATTGCATATGAAGGAAGGATTTCTTCCTTTCTTGTGTTTCCGCATTCTTTTCTTCGGCTTGCAACAGTTGGGAGGCTCCTTTAAAGGAACCCTCACTCTGTGGCAGCTGCAACACGAACGACGTCTCCTTTGTTTTTGAGGTGGTGCTGTGTGACCTTTTTGCGAGGGTCTTCTTTTATTACAATGTTTGGATTACTTTGGGTTTACTTTCAGTAGAAGAGGATCTCTTCTACCTTTAAAATTTCAATAATGCATTGTAAACTAGGAATTTCCACAGAGCGCATCGGCAGAATAAATCTCAGTGCAGTTCGCTTACCTGAGGAAAGGTTTTTAATGGTTTCTATTATAAAGGAAAGAAACGTGTCCTTTTAATGATGTTTTGAATTACTTGGAAGTGAACGTGAAATCAATTTATCGCGTTCATCGTAGCAGTTGCTAGAAAAGCCTCCTGATGATACTATCAGAGCCTTCAGAAAGAGATTAACATAAGCAAGGATTAAAAGGGATCAGTATAAGTAGGAACCTTGGCAAGGATATGGAAAGAATTTGTACATCGAACCCTGTCCCGGTTTAAATCATAGCAAACGAAAAAGTACCGTATATGAGAATAATATAAGAGTTTACAAAAAGAATGCCTCCATTCTTTGTAGAAATTTCTTTGAACCTGGAGTTCTATGTATTAATTTCAAGGCACATGCTTGGGTTCCAAGCCTAGCCTAAGTAAACCCACTTCCATAAATTTAAGAACATGGCTTCTACTTTCTGGTTATTCTCCGAATGATTTCTCAGACTGATCTGAAGGATAGACTGATTCGATTCATCTGTTCGAATCGATTCAGAAAAATAGTGAATCCGAACAGGGAAAGAGGTGTTTTATAGGGTTCACGCCTAGCCTAAGTAAATCAACTGCCATAAATTTAAGAATATTGCTTTACAGTATCTTAAATTCGCCAGGTTTTTGTAGTGGAAGAATTTCACAACCATTGTGCTTAGTTTAGCAGCTTGTCATTTGTTTGTTTGTTTAGTTTTTTCCAACTTTTATAGCCGAGACCTAATATAAACGGGAACCACGCTCCCGAATCGAAATTTCAAGCAAGGGCAACCACAAATGTTCCCTTCTCCCCTCAATAATAACGTTCAATAATTTAACAAATAATTAAATAACGTCATTCTTCAGCCATGAACACACTGAACCTTCCGAGCCTGAAAGAAAAGAGCGCGAGCCTAACGTGAAACATCTGCGTCGGGTTTTTTTCAAGACATCTGCTTCAATTCAATGGCAGGCAGGCTTCAATGCTGTTTGTTTCGTTGTCCTGGCGATGAAGCGGTATTTTCATGTTATATGGCGGCATACGGCAAACACCGAGCATGTTTTTATATACTCGTACAACTACAACTACAACTACTGTATATAAGCGTGTATTTGTGCGTTTGTTGTGTTTGGTTCACAGGAATAAAACTTGGAAAGGACACGAGAAACCGGTCCGGATCCCTGTCACAGTTGTGCCAGTCATTGAAAACCTTTCGTTAGTTGGTTTTTGAACATTTTATTTAAATCTCTTTGCCTCTCTTTCTTCGTTTCACAAGTTTTTATCGAATCTAATACGCTTTTTGTTTCGCTATACAACAACGTCGTCCGGTTTCGTTTTCCTGTCCTTTTTGCATTTAATGTCCCTTGATTATAACGGTCTAATCCCGTTACAATTTTTTCCCACACTAAATTTTATGCTATTTTCATTGAATTTTATTTTATACTCATATAAAAAGTGGCAAAAAAAACTATCAAAGGTAGGTTGCAAAAACAAAAAGTGACTAATTTAATTTATGACGTTGAGACTAAGTATATAATCTAAGTCAAGTTATGAGTGATGGATAATCTTTGATCTATTTATGTTTTTTCTTTTTCCTGACTTCTCTCTAACCAACGTCAACCTACCGGCCTCCTCAGCGCCCCTGTCTCTCTCGTCATTATTGTAGTTTTCGATTAGTTTCTAAGTTCACAACAACAAAGTATTCGAGAGCGAAGTATTTCAATGCTCGAACTACTTTTACATATAATCCTAGTATGTATACTCATATACTATATATTTTATTCGAAATATTTAACAATCTAACAGTTAACGGTACAAAAATTAGAAGAAATTCTAATAAAACATAAAAAAAACATGAATGGAATTCATTTGAAAGAAGAACAGAAGGAAATGGATAATGGATGAATTCCCTTTTTTTTTGCTACGCCATAAAATTAACTCTGGAAAATTATGATAGATTCGATTAATATATGCTTGGATGGATGTATAAAATGAAGTCAAGCGACGAAATGGCAAAAATTTGCAGTACCGCGAAGGATCAAGCTTCTTAAATAAGGATACAAACAACGAGATATGCATGAAAAAAGGCCAGGTAAAAACACAAAAACAACCAATCAGCTGGGCCGTGAACTTCACATCCTCAACAACAGCAATGGAACAACAATAATAACACGGAGAAAATGCATAATAAATGCACGATCGAATAAATGAAGCAGGAGAATATCAAATGTTTAAATGTTGTTTTTATCCTTGCAGCAGAATGAGAGGCTACGCAACATCAGCAACATCAACAACATCATCGTGATACGTTTGTTGCCTATTTTAGGTATTTTAATTACTTACTTACGTTTTACATTTACTAAAAAAAATAATAATTCCCACTACTATTATTATTATTAGTAAATATTTGAACTACTACTATTTGAAATTATTACTAGATATTTACTAAACTACTGTAAAGTTTAAAGATTGTAAAATTTAGCGTAAAATTATATATATGTATATATATCTTATCTTTTTATATATGTATACATAACTGTACATCGATCAACTAAATTATTTAATTGTAATTGTTATTTTAATAATTGTAAAACTGTTTTGATTTTGATTAATTATCATCTACTACTTGTTTGGTCCTTTTTATATTAATTAATTATAATATTTGTCGCATTGTGTTTTAGATTGAAAAAAAAAAAAACAAACATAACCATAAAAACATTATAATAAACTCTTGTAACTTGTTAACTTGTATTGAAAAAAACATGTAATGGAAGTGAGAAAATAAGAAACAAACGATCAAATGTAAGCCTCAAATTAGTTGCGTTTAATCATTAATTAACAATTATGTAATCGTAGTTGCTGTAAACATGTCTGTACTTTTTTACATTTTAATAGACTAGAAGATAGTTTTTCTTTGAGACTCTGAGCTATAATCTAATAATACACAAACATACTTTTTACCATAAACAAATCGACAATTCAAATGTATTATATTTTGAATGAAGAATTGATTGATTAAATTTTAGATTATTTGACTTTTAGAAACTGACTTCAAAATTAATAAATAATAAAAACTTAAAGACTGCGAATAAATTCTGAAAATTTTAAAAGATTAAGATTTTATTAGAATCAACACACGTACGAGTACACACACATACATACAATACGATAACAGATTTTTACATACTACATACGAATAACAATAAAGTAATATTTTAATTAAAAAAGAAATACCTATGTAATAATGTACCATGTAAACTTGTATTTGTATTTACTAAATTTGTTGTCACATTTAACTAAATAGGATTTAACTACACGGGGTTCGGATGGACGACTGAGAGAGTTAATCAAAGTGGCCATCGTAGCTAAATGTGGCCAAATTAGCTAGCAAGTCATGAGCTAACTAAACATTTCCTGGCTCTCTCGGGACATGAAATCCGAACTCTGTATTAACAGTCATTAGTTAAGGGAATTAAAAATAAACGCAAATTAGTTTCGCCGGCAGCAACTTAGAATTTTTTAGTATTCTATTTATTTTATAATAGTTAAGAGTTAAGTTAGAAATACTAGCGAAAAAAACCTAATGAAATTTTAGTAAAATTGTTAAAGTTAAAAATTTGTGTTCACTAAAACTTTTTAGTATATAAACTTTTTTATATTTTAGTTTATTAGGATAGTTTTTATTGTTATTTTTCTTTTGCATCTTCTTCTTTATATTTTCGAAGTTTCGGTTGGTTTCTTTTTGATATATTATTAAATAATGAATTTAAATTGAATTAAAAAGAAACTAGCCGATGGTCCACTCTATACACTTGTTTCGTTTTTAACTATTCTTTTGTTTTGCTTTGTTGCTTATTTTGTTTATTTTTAATTTAATCTTGTGTTATTAATTTTAGTTTTGATTTTAGTTTTTAACTTTATACTGTTTTTGTAATATATATCATATATGTACAGTTAAAGTAGATACAAAATTTCTGTCTTAATTATTGTTATTTTTATTATTACTAAAAATCTCCATCTAAATTAAGTTTTATAAGCGAGATAAAGTAGGCAAAAAGGGTCTTTAAAGTATTTCATGACTACAACATGTATTATTTTAATATATTAATACAATAATTCGTTTACCTTTTTTCTGTGTTTAAGACAATTTTTAATATTTGCATCTATGTAGTGATTTCGTAAGTTATGTAATATCAGTATTCGTTTGTTTTCCATGACTTTTATAAAATTTTCAGTGATTTCAAATGTTGTAGTAATCGATTTTATTGGCAAGCGAATTAAATTTAGTTTAATAACAAAACTAAGATTATAACTTCAGATTATAGATCATATAGTACAAGAGCTTAGTTAGTTCCAAATCTTTAACTGTGAGTTATATCATCAGTTATATGCTCTTATGTACATATATATAAATATTTTAAGAAATATAAAATGATATATACTATATTCAAACTTAAAGTAGAGTAAATATTACAAAAGACCCTCTCTCACCCTCTCATTGCTTTTGTTTTTCTATCTCTTTCCCTCTCTCGCTGCGTAAATGTCAACAGTTAAAACAAAAAATGAATTAAGATGTTGCTAATGATTATTCAGTTTGTTGCTAAATTAATTTAGATTCATATGTGAGCATCAGATGGTTTCTTTTTAAAATTAAAATATAAATAACGTTTAACGGAAAAAGAAACCAGCCGATGGCCCACCCTTTATACATTTTTATATATAATACATTAAACTGTTGTCCTAATTTTCTGTTGTTTTTCTTTTTATTTATTAGCGCACATATTTTGTATACTTCTTTGTACTTTATGTTATATAATCTAATTTTTAAATAATATTTTAAAGTATCCGAAAAAAAACTCATTTGTAATCGTTTAAATTGAATTTATTTAAAAATAGTTCTAGTTTTTAAATAAATAACTAAATTAATAATAAACTGAATCGTAAGAAAACCGTATAAGAATTTTATTTATTAATTTATTGAAAAATATAATCAAAAAAACAAGAAAGAAATCCCAACATGTTGTGTAAAAGTAAATAATTCTAGCATAGATAAATATATATGCACATATAGTATCTAGAGTATATAGTGAAAAATAAAAGAAGAAAATTTGTCAAATCTTTTACCATTTCGTCTTTATATAGGATATAGTATACATATATATAGAATGTAAGCGAGTTTTCAACCAATTTTGATCTACATATAAAAATGCTTTTACTTTTATAACGATTGCTCATCGAATTACAAATGTTAATGTTTGGAAAAGTGGTCTCGTCGTCGTTGTCGATGGTCGTCAATTCAACGTAGCGATATTATTTATTTACTGTTACCTTATTTACAACATATCCTAGCCAATATACGAGTATATATATTTTTTAGTGAAAAATTAGTGGAAAGTATGGTTATTTTTTTAAAAACTTTGTATGTATTGTCGAATCATATCCAATAATAGCAAAAACGATAACATAACAATTACTGTATATAGTATATAAATACATGCATTACATAAATTTGATATGATTTCAAGTCCCCGAAAAACCCCAAAAAATTATCTGAATTAGCAGAGAGCTTCACTTCATTAAGCGCAGAAAAAGCTCCCAAATAATCGAGTAAAAATATAATTTAGTTAATTTATTAATTAAGTACAAATATATAATCTAGTAAATAATTTAGTTAATCATTTTGTCGATAAAATTTTTGTTACATTTTGATTATTTATAAATAGCTTTGCATATGAAGTGTGTTACGTGTTACGTTTGCGTCGTTACGTTGTTGCAACAGCAGTCGAATCAGTAAAAAGCGTAGATGTAAAAAGCGTAAACTTTGTCAATTTTATACAAAAACCATATGAGCCTCAATGAATATCTCTTTCTCTATCTCTCTCTCTAGCTTTCTCTACGCTCTGTCTGTCTCTCTTTCGCGCGTGTATATGTATCTCTATTTTATGTTATGTTTAAAAAATTTGTTTAATCCAACCAACACCGCCCCGCCCCCTTTTCGTCCTGTAAAGTTCCATAGTCTAACAACAACAACAACAACAGCAACGACAACGTAAGGTTGTATTGTTGACACACGGCGCAGTTTGAAGCATGAGCGCGCTCCTTACTTAACTCATTACTTACATCTCCTTACTATTTGCGTTTTGTGTCGTCACCCGTAACGTAAGAAAGGACGTAACGTATACTTTTTATTGGTTGTTGTTGTTGTTCCGGCGTTAGTTTTGCTGATATACTTACTTAGATCTTGTATAACATAATCACACATACACATACACATACACACATTCACACACTAGTTTTTTGGACTCAATAAGTATCCTGTTGAATTGCAATAACTAATCGTTTCTTTTGTTATTTTTTTCCTTCCACTTCTTTCTCTCTCCCGCTTTCCCTTCCTCCCTCTCTATCCTTCCTGTTATAGCGTTCACGTGGCTTCGGTTTCATCACTTTTCAAGAGCCTAACAGCGTCGACAAGGTTCTCCAGGTGCCCATTCACACCCTCGACGGCAAGAAGATCGACCCTAAACATGCCACGCCCAAGAACCGACCGCGCCAGGCCAACAAAACTAAGAAAATCTTCGTGGGTGGCGTCTCTCAGGACACCTCCTCCGACGAAGTGAAGGCGTACTTCAACCAGTTCGGCACCGTCGAGGAGACGGTCATGCTTATGGACCAGCAGACGAAGCGCCATCGCGGCTTCGGTTTCGTCACCTTCGAGAACGAGGACGTCGTCGATCGCGTGTGCGAGATCCACTTCCACACCATCAAAAACAAGAAGGTCGAATGCAAGAAAGCGCAGCCCAAGGAAACGGTGACGCCCACCGCGGCTACGCAGCTGCTGCAGAAGCGCATCATGTTGGGCACTCTGGGCATGCCATTGAATACGGCCCCCGCCCAGTTGCTCGGTGCTCGCACGCATGCCGGCGGTGTGGCCGCCAGTGTCAACCAGCAACTGGCCATGCTGCAGAACCAACAGCTTCAGTTCCAAACGCCCGGCGCTGCCGCTGCCGCCGCCGCTCAACAGGCCGCCTTGATTTCATCACATCAAAACCCTTTCCAAGTACAAAACGCCGCCGCGGCAGCTGCAGCCGCCATGGCAGCAAACGGGGGCGGATTCGGTAAGCTTCTAACAGCATATCCTCAAGCGGCTTTGCACGGCGTCAGGTGAGATCAGGATACGAATTGAATTTTAGAGGAGTTTTTACTCATTTCTGTCCTTCTTCTTTCGTTTTGTAGATACACTCCTTATCCCATTCCCGCCAGCGCCGCTGCTGCTGCCAACGCTTTGGCTGTGGCTCAACAGCAACATCAACACCAGCAGCAGCAAGTCGTTGCTGCACACGCTGCTGCCGCCCATCAACACCAACAGCATCAACAACATCAACAGCATCAGCAGCAAACGCATTCTGCCGCTCAGTCCCATGCGACGGCCGCTTCGAATCAATCGGCAGCAGCAGTAGCGGCAGCAGCAGCCGCCACACAAGTTCACAGCGCTGCTCTAGTTGCGGCAGGTGGTACACCAGGAGCTGGGACAGCGGCTGGTCAGCATCAGCTAGCCGCCGCAGCCGCCGCGCAACAAGCAGCGCTGGTGGCCAACAATCCGCTGCAAGCCGCTGCAAATCCATATCAAAGCTATGCGCTGGCCAACGTCGATATGTCGAGCTTTCAGGGAGTCGATTGGGGCTCAATGTACGGCATGGGAATGTATGTATAAAGAAGGAAAGGCAAAGGCGGCGGAAGAAGTGAAGGAGGTCACTATTATCTCTTGGCCGCTTTTTCTTAGTTCTTAAAGCAAAGCTTCGTTGTTTCAAGTGTACAACAAAATTTTTCTGAAGAAAGCTGCAAGCTGATTAAAGAAAACCTGGCAAAAAATTACGTATTCTAAGAGTTCGAATTTCTTGCGCTAATATATTTTAAGTGATTATTATTATTATTATTATTATTATTTAAGGATTCATCTAAAGAAAGCATTTTTTTAAACTCGTCGTATGAAGAAAACAAAAATCACATAAAAAATGAAGGTGACGCAACGACAGGCATACAGGCAGGCTCTCATTCACTCAATACAATGTGAATGATTCACATTTGTGAATGCAGAACATGAAAACCCAGGTACTTAATACTGAGACTACACTAAAATACCCAGCCTCAATCAATTCGATTGAGTAAAATGAAGCTTAAGTTAATATTAAGATTAGTATTAAGATTTGTTTGATTTAAAAGCAACTATAAAAGGATTCCATGATCCAATGATTTGAGGATTCATAAATAATTAATTTGAACGTGGAAGTGAGAAGAATATGAATAAAAAACAAAATAGAACACACACACACAAACACGTTCAAACACTCATTTAAACATTTACTTAAAACACATTCAAATAATTTCCATTAAGTATTCATCAAGTACTCACGAAGTACTTGAAATCATTGCGAGTATCACAAAAGAAGAAGTTCTAAGTAATGTTTTTCCTTTTTTTTTTAACTCATTATGAAATATGTTTATATATACATATAAAAATAAGAAATTGATGGAATTTTTCTTATTACGTATTTATTAAACAGAGTATTAAAAACCAAAACAAAAAAAAAAACATTACAACAAATTAAAACATGAAAAACTATCAATTAGTATTAAACTAAAAATAATTGAAATTGAAATTTAATTAAAAGAAAACATTATTTAATTTTACATACTTTCAATAAAAAGAATTTATATAAAGCTGAAAATAAAAAGAGATTCTATAAAATAATAATTCAAATATAATATAATTCATTTTAATTTTATTTGAACTCACGTAAAAATAACCACACTTAATTGAACATCAACTTCTGCTAACAATAATAATACCAATACTAAAAATGAATACGTATTTAATTTAAAATGTTACAAAATCTTTAACATTTTAAAATATATCAAAACTTAGTTGATAGAAAACCATTGAAGAAAAGCTACACTTGAAATCGAAAGAAATCCAAATCTTTAAACAAAAAACCACAAAAAAATCTCCAAAATATATACATAAATATATATAAAATATATATATATAAACCACCGATTGTGAATGCGTTTAAATT
Organism: Myopa testacea; assembly: GCA_949629155.1. Classification (NCBI taxonomy): domain Eukaryota; kingdom Metazoa; phylum Arthropoda; class Insecta; order Diptera; family Conopidae; genus Myopa; species Myopa testacea. The sequence goes on along the minus strand of OX451345.1, from coordinate 46,160,805 downwards.
GTTAATAATTTCAATGAAAATTTAATAAAATAAAAACTAGTTTTAAATATTTGAAGAAAAAATAATAACAACAAAAATAAAGCAAATCTAACGAAATTAGAAACAAAGCAAAACCAATAATATAATTACAAATACAACAATAACAATACTTAAATAGCAATCAAAAATAAAAGCAATGAAATTAATAATTAATTTATAATAAAACGAAAAGAAGAAAAAAACCACAAACTTTAAATCTTTAAAAAGTTTCACAAAAACTTTGTTTTTTTAGGTTTTGTCTTTCGTTTGTTTGTTATAAAAAAATCACAACAAATTGTGGGGTTTTTGCCTTTTTTGCTGTTTTTCTCTGCATTCTTTTGTTTTTTCAGAAAGAAAACACAAACAGAAAAAAGGTTTTTATTTTATCAGTGAAATTCATCTAATAAATAAATAATACAACTACAAAAACTCACAAACTACTTCACTGTTTCATTATAAAATCATTGCTTTTGTTTTTCTTTGTTTTGATGGTTTTTTCTGTATTTAACAGGGTTTCAAAAAAATCATAAATTTCTTGAGCGAGAAAAAAATGTTCAACTCGATTAATTTCTTTGAAGTGGACCTTTTTTGAAAATTGTAATAATTTTTTATCGACTGCGTTTCTTTTTATTAAATTCAATTTAAATGAAATTTTTAATAAATTCAATTATTTTTAAATTGAACCCAATAAATAACCCAAACAGGAGCAAGCCAAAAAATGGTTACATATTCATATTTTTTCTGTCAAAAATTTACCAAGAAACGTTCAAAAATAACAATTTTTTTCTTTCTTGATTTTAAATATTTTCTATGAACTCTCTCAATCATCATTAATACCAACAGCATTATCATTATTATTGTTATTATTACTATCATTAAGTATTTGATGAATGATTATGTTGCTACGAGTATTATATGAAAATAGAATAAAACAAAAAATATTTAAATATTCTTTCTTAATTAATAATAAGTAATTTTTAATATAATGGATGTACTTGATTTATGTATTATAATTCTAATTATAAATGATTTTTATTCCAAAATTACTCCCATTAATATTATCATAATTATTATTAACTATTAATTTTCATTAATAATTATTTAAAATAGTATTAAAGGCAATTACTTTAAATGTAATGTCCTTGTAATGTAAAAACAAGCAACACACTTTTTCACTCACTCTCTTTTCTATAAGAATCTCTCTCTCTCTCTCTCTCTCTCTCTCTCTCTATCTTTACCTTTTTTTCTCATACTCAATTTTTACTTATTTCCTTTTGTTTTTTATTATTTCATAGTAGGTGGAATTTATTGAAGAAAAACAACTAAAACTGTACCGGATTTAAAATTAAACCTACTAAAACACATTTGTACCACTTATTTTTGTATTCATTGGTAATTCATTGATTATTATTGTACTATTTTCTTTCTTTATTCATTAATGCCTTTGAAAACTGTTAGTCTAAATGTTGCTGTATGAAAATCGTATTGAAATAAATCTTGTATTCTTTACTGATGTATATTTTATCTCTTTAAATGTTAAGAAGTTGATGGACACTAAACTTAAAATTTTTGCTGATTTTTCCCCCATTTCCATTGATTATTGTTGCTTTTGATTTAACATTGTGTAAGATTTTTGTATTTTAATATGTTACAAATGTTGTATTTAACAATTATTGCAAAAAGAAAATGCGTATAAATTCCTTTCTGTATTCTTTTCTCTGCTCGTTATTTTTTCCTTTCCTTTCCTTTCTCTTCTCCATCGAATTCCATTTCCGCACTCACCATCGCCCTCTTATTTCTATCCTGTTTATTATCCTGTCTATCGTTACTTTTCCATTCCTCTGCTGTCTCCATTCTCTCTCCCTCCCTCCCTCCCTATCTTTCCATATCCATCGTCATCTCTCCATTCTAAACAATGTCCTTTTAGTCTATCCATCTTCACATCCTATTTTCCACACTACAGTCTTCTTTCATCCTTTTACTACTTTCTCCTCTACCTTTAAACTGTTTTCTCTTCTCCATTTCGATTTTGTACGTATATACTATATAGATTGTAGATACAGTTACATATATTTGATTGTATTTATTTAGTTGTTGTATATACATGCATACATACATACTATCATATGTAAATACAAGTGGAAAGATACTCATTCTCGCAATCTATACATATTATTATTCAATATCTCACTATATTGAATGATCAATGATTAGTATATGATGAATATTCTTCATCTTCATTAAGTCACTCAATCATCTCCAACATTTTTAAAAATTTTAAGTGTTTATGTAAGTTAAAGAGGTGTGAAAGGGGGAGGGAGTAAGAGAGAGCGAAAGAATGATGGAGAGAGAGAAAGAGAAAAGAGGAAAGGAAATTTTCGAACAAAGTTTCTAGTTTTTCGTATTTCAGTTTTATTTTTTATTTACTTCGATTTAATCACATTTAAAGTTTAGTTGTGTTGAGTTCAGGTGAAGTGAGTTGAGTTGAGTTGAGGTGAAGTGAGTTGAGTTGTGTTGAGGTGAATTGAGTTGTGTTGAGTTGATTAATAAAGAAACCAACATCTTTTGTAATTTTTAAGTATAAACAAGCAAAAAACTTATCAAATGACATTCAACAAAAGAAAAGTATTACTAGAATATTATTATTATTACTATTATTATTATCATTAGTATTATTGTAACTTTTTTTTTCACTTCCAATCAAATAACAACAACACCTAACATCCCATTAAAACGATATGATCTTCGAATTCGATTTAGAACTTGATTTAATTTGAACTTAGACTTTATTTCGATTATTGTAACCAACCAAGTAATTTGAAGTAACTTTTTTTGGTATTTGATTACGTCGTGATACTCTATTAACATTTAGTAGTGGATTAATTAGATTAATTAATTAGTTTACTTTGTTCTCTTCATCTTTTTTTTCCTTAAAAGTTTGAAGGAATCTATGTTTTTTACAATTAATACTTTGAAGTACACACAACATTTGTATTTACAAACATAAACAAATACAAATATAAATATTAAAGAATATTTTAGTTTTATTAACAAAAGTAATTACATATTTTTGAAAAAAAGTATTTTAACAAGTAATTTTTTGTGTAACATTACTTTTTTTACTCATTACATTAAAAGAACGAGCAAAAAACGGATAAAAGAAACAACAATGAAAACAAAACACATTTTAAAACATTTGAAGAACATTTTATTCAACTCTTAGTTTAGTTTTTATTTCTTTGTCGTATTTTAGCTGGTAGTATTTTTAGATTTAGTTTTGCATGTTTGGCTACATTTATTATTATTATTATAATAAATATTTTTCTTTTCGTATTTTTGTAATAAATCTTTTTTCTTTAATTTGTAAATACATAAATAAAAAGTATTCGAAACTGCTGTGGATTTAAGCAACAAAAAAAAAAGACAAAAACACAAGCTGGCGTTTTTATTTAACTTATATTTGCATATGTACATATATAAAATATATACATATATGAAAATTTCATTCAAAATCAATGATATATGATATTTGTGATAATTTCGAAAATTCGAAGTTAATTTCGAAAATTCGAAGTTACGTTCGAAAGTTCGAAAATATTATAAATTGACTTGAAAATAACAGGTAAGTGTTTGCATTACAGTTTTGCGAAATTTGTTGTTTAGCAACGTTTATTTATAAATAATTTGAAGGGAAAACTGGATTCAGCGTTTAATTGAGTATCAACAACAACAAATTTGCATGGAAATTATTAGTATGTAATCACTAGTTAGTTGATAACTGTAATCCGTACTTTTGTTTAACAGTTTGACAGTAAAACCGTGTAACTGCGATCTCTGTAGTGTGTGTAAATTTCGTAGAGTAACTTGATGACTTCGTAATCGTAATTTATATACATACATACATAGATTATAAATATATTTTCAATTTATTCTTTTCTATATTCACTCTATTCTTTCCACACTAATTTTTATACACAATATTATTGACACCAAAGATTTGACACCATTTCAGTTTACAGATATCAGTATTTATTTATAAGCTCAATCTTCAGACATTCCTTTATTTTATTTTGTATTTCTTCTAGCTTTAATAATATTTATTTATTTATTAATTTAATGGTTTTAATGCAAAAATTTGACGAATTTGTGCCATTGTTTCGAGTTATCCAGGAGCATCTGTTCTGTTCTTCGAATGCAGACAACAACGTAGATGTTTTGCTTCTAGCTAGTAAAAAACCTCGATTCGCTGATCTCAATATAATTTTATTGCTGCTTTTTATTTTAAATAACTAAATATTCAGCAATTTCTCGAAAAGAAGATAAACTAAAGATGCATTTTCGAAGATAAACGGCAGAGATATAATACATTTATATACGTTTTTATTATAAGCTTTTTACAATTAAGCTATATGAAATTTTATTGTTGGAAATTTATTCGAAATTCGATCGAAAAAATAAAATATATTAAAAAAAAAATCTTGGTTCTCGGAATTTTTTTTCTTTACATTTGAGTTGATTTGACATTCATTGACTTTCTTTATTTCGTTGTCAAGGAAGACGAGGAGCTGATTGGAGCCGTTGGGCGGGAGCGGGAGGCGGGGAAATTGTTTTAAGAATTTAAAGATTTCTCGAAATTCTAATCATGATGTGATCACTTTGTTTTTTCTACTTTCAACTGATTTATTACTAGTTATTCTGTCATTTAGTTTAGTGTTAATTTTTCTGTTCCCAACAACTCACGTACTCAATCATCATGGTTTTCGTAGTTTTAGAGATACACACTCGTACATACTCCATCTGTTCGTATTTATTAATCGTAAAATCTTAAATCTGAGAGCTCGTTTAATTAGTTGATGATGATGAAATGTTTTTATTGACTACCAGTAGTTTTTGCCAGTAGTTAGTTTTTTAGTTACAGAATCTATCTAAACAAGCAAATCGAAAATAAAGAAAACAACAACAACTAAAATTAAAACTTTTCTTTTTCGATCTGTTCGACTTTGTTCGTAAAAAGTATAAATAAACAATATGAATAACTTCATCAAATATCGTATATAGTAGTAATAATCACAAAATATAGGGTGGGCCATCGGCTGGTTTCTTTTCGAATTATTTCATTCTAGAAACCAACTGATGGCCCACCACAGTATACAATATTATATATGTATAAACACACACACCGACATGTTTACATATCCAACTACATTTACATATGTACCATATACTACATTTCTATGTTAATAAATATAACTTGAATGTCTTGAGTAGAAACGTAGAAGAAAAAGAAAAACAGAAACCGAGTATCATTGAAACCATTTTTAGCTGTAAATAAAAAGCTTGTTTTTTTAAAAATACATTCAATTGATCAGTCGCTTTACTTGTTTTCTTTTTTTTTTTGTTTGATTTAATTTAAAGTTGAAACTTTCATTGAGTACAAGTAAAGTAAAGAGGAGAAATCAAAAACACAAAAAGAAATACAAATACAAATCTGTCTCTAGTAATCATCGTATGACAATAAAACTGTGTTTAAGCTGAAAACATTTAACAAAGAAAAAAAAAAACAAAATGGAGAAACAGTCTAAAACAGGTGAATGAAGAAGAAGAAGAAGAAGAAGAAGAAGAAGCACTTCCAACATATCGAAGGAAGAGCCGAGGCGGAGTTTAAAAGCATATAAAAATACACAGGAAGAAAACATCTTGTATTAAAAACAAAAACAAAGCAAGCAATATTTTAAATATTGAGACTTTCGATTTACGAAGAATTTGAGAAAAACAAAAAACCAACAACAACACCAACAACAAAATAAAGCAACAAATTTGTAGATAACTTAAAATAGTGTTTAAAGTTTCGAATGTCGAAAAGTGTTAAAGTTAAATACAAAAGCTAAACGTTTCAAGTTAAAAAGTGATATATAACTATATACATATACATGCAGATAACAACAACAACAACAACAACGTTTACATGCATACTTATTCTATACTCAATACATATAAAACTATAAATCGTAGTATACATTATAATACACTACGCTATACACTATAGTATAATGCAGTATCGTATACTATATAGTGTACATACATATATATATCATTGCGTATACTATATACATGTATACTCTGCAAGTGTAGCTGACAACCTCTGGTGATAGTCACAAAAACATTTCATTAGCATTTAATATCGAGTATCGATGAGATGAGTTCGGGTATTTATTAAAGTAACCGGTTTAATATTAACGAGTACATATTATAGACAACAGATTATTAAGTACAAACCTTTATATATATTCTAGTACATACATATACATAGATAGACATACATATATATAATATACATACATATACATACATGAGTATCTCTAAAATCCGAAAACATTGTTGTGAGTAACTTCGAATATTTAACACGATTTCTCTGTGGACGAAAGTCTATCAGTAGATAGACTTATTTTCGAGAATTAGGAAAGGACAACAACAATAGCAATAGAATTTGTCTACGAGAGAAGATATCTTTAGGATCTACAGATTAGAATCTAAAGTTTAGATAGAGAAGAGACATTTTCAGAGGAAGTGAGGGGATAGCAGAAGAGAAGAAGAACAAAATTCTGTAAATAGATTTCTAAATTTTGTGATAAAATAAAAGAAAACAAGCAAAATTTCTCATATCGAAAACAAAAAACAATTCAAAAGCAAACACTTAATCGATGGTCTTCCCTGATATAAGAAAAAAACGGAAAAACACAACCGATCAGTGTTGTCACAAAAGAAACGGAGAAAAGTATCAATTAATTTAAAAAAGAAACTAAATGAACCATAAAAAAACTTCAACTCCAATTAATTTCAATACACAGCATTACTTCACACGTCTTCATATTTTCTTAAGCTTTTCCTCACCTTGTTTTTTTACAGTGTAACGATTTCAGACTATGTACATCTTGTAAAGAGTTTTCTTGAACAGAAACGAAGGAGGGAGCCATTTTGGCATTAAAATTCTATCATGTCTGCCGACGCACTCACGACGCTTCTACTTTGACGGCCGGTCGGTCTTTCATTTTGTAAATTTTTTTGCTAGAATTTGTTTTGGTTGTTATGTGGGCTATAAAGACGGTCGTAGAAGTTATAAAGAAGGGAAGAATGAGCCGAAACGACGACGGTTTGCTGTTCGATGTAGGTCACGGTATAAAATTAACCCTCAGCATCCCGGTTAACAGATTGTACCCGGTTGATGGAGGTCCAGATAATCGAGATTCAACTGTATTCTTGATCAGAGTCACCTCCTGAGCCCTATCCGTCGGTCCGTCCGTCTGTCTGTTCGTCTGTTTGTGGAAATCACATAGAACGAATAGAATCATCGACATGAACTGCAAAGACGATGGTCTGAGTTAAGAAATCGACACTTATAGCATCTACTTTTAATAATCTACTACTTTTAATAATCCTCAATAACTTACTTACTAAATGGGCGTCAACCACCCACGCCACGCCCAAAATGTGCAAGGGGAAAAACGTTCATCCCCAATATTTGCTTCGTGCAGTTATGAAATTCAATTGCAACAACAACAACAGCATCAAAATAATACAATATACACAAAGTCACGAATCTCGAGTATTCGATGTTTTCTTGCTTTCTTTGTTGTTGCAAAATTATGTTTATGCACTGGTTACACGTACTACGATGTGTTCAGTCACTTGTTTCTGCACTCTTCGCACTTTCATGGAAGAGGTCAGAATTTCGTTGCAGTCGACAGAATTTCGTGATAATTTCCAGTGATAAAAGCAACTCTTTGAAATTTACTCTAATCTTCTGGGGTGTTTTTTTGCTTTTGCATTATTTATTGTTTGATTAACTGTTTTGTTATTATTATTAGAAGAATTTTAAAAGATTTCGTTAATTGCAATTATGATTAATAATAGTAATTGAACAAGAGACATGTTATATTTTTAGTTTATAGATCATAATCATTTATTTTACAATATATTCTGTATTCAATATTCAATATATACTGAGTATATGCATAGATATGCTTTTAGAAACAATAAAACTGATTAAATATCGTATTGAATTATTGGAAACAACGATACTCATTCTGCTAGTCAATTAAATAAGAAACTAATTAAGAATTCATTTAAATAAATCGATGAACTTATAATATTAACTCTAATTAAGGATCCTATCCGAATACACAATCATAAACACAATCATGCACACACACACACACACACACACACACACTCACACACACATACACACACACATTAAACTCTACTCTCCCGCTTCCGCTAAACTTAAACTATGTTTTAATTCAATTTTTTACTCATAAACAAGCGATGAGAAAATAGAAATGGTTTTCTTTCGCAAATAAGACAACCCCCTGAAAATATAACAAGATTATAAATAATAAATATAAACAACAAATAATAATAAATACAGCAATAAAGTGTTCATTAAAACCGATCTACTTTAAAGATACAGGAAAAGTTAATTAATAGAAAAATTACACTAATGATTCGATTAAAGAAGAAAGCTTAAAATATAGTCAGAACTTCAAAAAAGTTATTTAATTCCAAACTAAGAAGCAAACAGCAAGTTGTTGTAATTAAGTGTAAAATAACGGACATAATCGATGATTGATAAGTGACAAGATATTTAATAACATTAAATTTATACATGTACATGCATGTACAGAGTATATATGTATACACACATACATACAGTGTATATGTTTACAATAAATTATTATAAGTTAAGCTTCTTTATATGTAAGTTCAATAAAATGTTTGTGTATAAAAGGAAAATTAATAAATCTGACTAAAAATCGATTCCAGCGGAATGTTTTTGAACATTTTTAGCCATAAGAATATTTTGCAAACTCGTACATTTTTGCAACTTCAACTGATATTAACAACTAATTAAAACTAGTGTTTAGTTAGTTAATATAAGCTGTTTCGCCGCAAAAAACAATTAAACAATTAAAATGTCACTTGGTTTACTTTTTGGCATCATTTGCATTGCATTTTAACTGAACACATCACTTTAAGAACACAATTCTTATAATTTTTGAAGTATTGTTTAAATTATCTTTTTAATTAATTTATTGCTTTCTTCAATTTTTCTGTGAATTTCTACGATGAACGATCTTCTGACACAAACAACACTAAACTCGACATATCAACAACTACAATTATTATGAATTTTTAGATGGAGAAAAACATGCATTTTAGATTCTAAAATTTAGAAACCCGAAAACAGAAACCAAATAAAAACAAAAAGAAAAAGAAATCAAAAGAACGTTGCTACCTTCAAACTTCAACATAATATTTGACTGAAACGTGTTAAGAAAAGAAAAACAAAATAGAAAAACAATGAAACAAACCTAAAAGGAAATTCAAACCAAAAAAGGATTAAACCCAAAAATCCATTGAAACCAAAAAAAGAATTAAAACTGAAACAATTCGTAGAGATAAATTTTGTAGAGGAAAGAAACTCGTAATTAAATGAATAAACATCAAGGAAAGTATTTCAATAGATATCGATAGTTAGATAGTTAGTAGAATTTAAGGACCAATCAATTGAAGATCTTTAATATTAATCATCATTTACGATTTGTTCACTTCTTTGGGACATCGGGAAGAAATTCAAAAGTTTCAAGAGATTTCATACTTTAATTCCGAAATAATAACGTTTTGTTTAGAAATATTATAAAACTACAATTATTACAAATTATTACAAACAAAATTATTACAAATATTACAGTTACAACAATTAATTGCTTGGTTTTATTAAAGTCATTACAACAGAAGAGTTTCGAGAATTTCTGTATTCAACCAATTATAAGAATTCTTGAAAAAATTCTGTTTTAAATATAAAAAAAGCAACAAATAACAAACTAAATTAAAAGAAAATAAAAACAAAACTCTACTAAATTTATTTCAATCAAAAAACAATTGAATTTCGAAAAATTGAAGTCATTGCAACTTTTAATTAAAGTTTCATTGAATTTTTTTATAAACGATGATTTTGATGTTTGAATGATGAAAAAAAAACCCAGTACAAGTTTCGCAACGAGGAATTTTCAGTGTAGCAATAATTTGGATAAAGAAATTTATTACGTACTGCAGACTTAAATGAAGAAAGATATATATTCATAAGAGTATATATACGACATACATATGAATATGTATATATATATTTAATAGATATACATATGTATTGTATATAGGGTATATATACAAGCAGTTATTCAGTTGTTGCATTATATCTCAGAAATCTCCTGTAATTAACAGTGTATCTCACTCTCTCTTTCTCTCTCTGTCTCTCTCTTTCTGGTACATATATACTACTATATATAACTATATATTTACATAGTATATTCTTATTAAACTAAAATAGAATGGAATAAAATTTCTAATTAAAAGTTTCTTTATCTTGCGGCTATTTTTACGGCTTTAGTTTTGGATTTAAATTAAACATTGAAAGAATTCACAAGTTGAATTCGAAGTCGAATATTTTTCTGGCGTTTTCACTACATTACATGGTAAAACAATAACAACAACAACAACAACAGTAAACCTGAAAGAAAGAACAGCAACAACATTAAGAAGACGAGAAGCAATACAAACAAAAATGAATTCTCTAACATACTATAAACATGTATATTGCATGTGTATATTATATACAATAAAGTATGAAATATATACAGACAGGTACATGCACACATACAAAGGTATATGCATATCTATGTACAATGTATCGTATATAATGCTTAAATGTTCTAAAAACGACGCTAAAAAAAAACCATAATAAATACAAATAAAATACTTCAAAACTAATAAAAAAATCTACATAAAAAACACCAAACATAAACTTAAAATTAATAAATAAAATTAAGAAAAATTAATTAACAAAAAAATTAAATTAAAACCGATTAAATAGCTCTTGAAATACATTTTAAAGGAAGAGTAAAAGACGTTCGATTTTAATTTCATGTGTTTTTCATAGAGTTTTTCCGATGCTTTCGTTGAAATGTTGAAAGAGTTAATTAACAGTTATGTACTAGGATCGTATGTAATGCATACCTATGTACTTACATATGTATACACACGCAACTTGAACTCGTAATTATATGAATTGTAGTTGTACTATATGAGCATTTGTAGCTCACGGCACCCTGTAAAGCCGAAGAAGTTTCTATCCACTCAGTAAATTTGTTTGTTTCGATCTATAGTATATACATACACATGCGTACATACATACACACATACATGCAAACAAACATACATTCATTATATGTATAACTTGAACTTTAGCCTTTAAAAAGTTAGTCTTAAAAACGTTTTCTTAAAGTTTACACTCTCAACCGATATACGAAGGTGATTTATATATATATATACATATATATATAGTGTATTTCTTGCATATGTACATCTTTTTAGTATATAGAATATAGTCTAAACATAGTTACGTATATATACACAGATACAACCCTTATATACATCCTTTATGTGTATGTATGTATATAAATATATACAAGTATACTCGATATACATACATATACTATATATATATATACTGTGCGATATTGTATACTTATATAGAAGAAAAAGAAGAAGAAAAAAAGATGAAGAAGACGGCGAAAAAAATGAAGACGTTAATTTTTTTTTTTTTTTGCTGAAAGATTGCCACAAATAAAAGTAACAATTTTTTGGAAAAACATAAAATAATGCGGTTTTTTTGTACAGCCGATTTAATTAATATTTTGTGTAGTTTTTCTATCACATTTTAAAGGGTACTCTTTTAGTCGCTTTAGTCTACCCGAAATCAGTGTCTAAGCTTAGTTTGTGTAGTTGCTGTAAACGTATGTAAAACGTAATTTATTCATAGCGAATATCGTATATCGTATGTAGTGCTTAATTTAAACATAGTCATTAAATTAATTATATTCAAACAAAAAGAATTGCCACCATTTTCTATGATTTTCTTCTGCTCATCGTCATTATGGTCAGTGAAAAAATTCAACATGTCTTTATTTAAATCCATTGTATTGAGTTTTGTAATCATAATCATAGTTGTTGTTGCTTTTCTAAATAAATAAGCTTTTTTCATATGTTAACACACACACACACTCACTCATACTCACAGACACATGATTACACTCTAAAAAATGCTCTGTTAGCTGAATTTCACTTTCGAAGGAATTTCTTGGACTTTACTTTGAATTTCACACTGATTCATAATGATCAAAATTCTTATCTCACAGACATGAAGCATATATTATTCAAGGAAATCGAGTGACAGATACTAGGCATCTTGTGTACACGAAGAAAAAGAGATTGCTTTTTAATATAAAGAGTACGTTCATGAGTCATATATGCTACATGAGTTTATACCAGGTGGGCCATTGACTGGTTTCTTTTTGAAATTACTTTTCTTTTAAAAACCAAACAGTTCCAAAATGAAATTTTAAACAGAAACCATCCGAGAGTCCACCCGATTGTTTTGTTTTATATCGATGGCATTATCTTCATTACCATTTTATTTTAATATCATCTTTTTTAGATACACGTATTGTTTTTACATAAAATATGTAGTTTGCATTCTGAGTTTTTCTAAATGTCAGTTAGTAATAGTAATTAAAATAAAAATCGCACCTAGAAATTAGAAATGCTAGAAGTAAAAAAGTTAAAAGTAGATATTAACAACAATAACAACGTTTAATTTGCAAAAGCGTTTCATTTGTACGCATGCGATGAAAATACTGAGAAGCAGCTGCAAGTATCCATGTAATAAGTATGTAGCTCTACCTAATGTACTCAGTTATATTATGTATAATATATAAAAATTTAAAAATGCAAACTTAAATAAAGAAATAAATAAATATATGAATAAATGATGGAATAAATGATTGAATGAATATAAGCTATAATATAAAGAAAATACAAGGGAAAGATCTTAAAAAATACTTGACAATATTTCACATTAAAGAATTCAAAATTCTACTGTTTAAAAACGATATAAAAAAATAATTACTGGAGAATTGAATCACTTAAAACTCAAGAGGACAAAAAATACGATTTTGATTTGGAGAATTAAAAACGCATTTAAAAGGCCCATAAAAGGGGGAAAACATAAAATTACACATAAATTAATTAATAGAATAACAAAACAAAACAACACAATATATTTAATAACAGTAAAATGTGTCATGAACAGTTAATTAAAAACAATATTTGAAAACCCCTGAAAAATTTATTCCTACAGCTTGAAAAAGAGTTCTTTTTTAAAATCACTTAATAAATTGTTTCAAAAAAAAATTTCTTAGTTTTGATTATTGAATTAATATTATTCGAATATTCGAATTTTAGAATAATTTTTTAATAATTTTAGAATCATTCAGCTCTACAGAAATCATTCAGTTTCGGAAATAAAAAAAAAATCAATTGAGTATGAATTTCAAACCAAAAACCATTCATTAGAAAATGTCGAAGTAACAACTGATTACACATCAGAAAAGCATTCGAAAAATCATTCATTAACCATTCACAAATCACTCAAAAAACATTCGAAAAACCATTCAGAAGCATTCATTGAGTTAAAAAGGAGTTTAATTAATTTTTATTAAACAACCACTAAAAATTATAATGAAAAACAATTTTAGAAAAGAAATCACTCAAAACCATTCAGTCGAAATCAGTCGAAAAACCATTCGAAAAACCATTCTTTCGGCACAGAATTTTACGAATACTCACCACAAAGCAACAAGTATTAAAAATGTTGTAGTTTTTAAGCATTCAATTAAAAGAACTGTGGGCGAAAGTAATTATAATCAAACAACAATTAATTATACTATAAAAGAAATCAATTAAAAGAGATTAGAAATGAAAGACAGCAACAATGAACAGTATTTTGCAATAGCAATAAATAGCAATAATTTTATCATAGTTTTAATTGTGTTCGTAATTGTTCCGTAGCTGTAAATGTAACTGTAATTGTAATGGTAACTGTATTCACATACATGTGTGTATAACTGTATCAGTAAATGTATCAGTAATTGTATCTGTATCTTGTATCTGTTGTTACACGAAAAATCCAAAACTAACCTCAGTCGGGGATCGTTTTTAGTCCAAATGCTGTAGTGTTGTTTTTTCCTCACTGTTATGTAAATGAAAATGATGATCATGATGATGATGGTGATCATCATCTTTTTGAATCTATGCCTGGGATGAGGAGGACCCACCCCCTATCAACACCCTACTACACCCGACACCTCGCACTCGACACCCGACACACGCACACAAAAACAACCACAACCACAACCAACAAAAGTATTCGATCGATGTATTAAAGCAACAACATCAAGAACAATAACAACAACAACAACAACAACATATTCAGTATACATACTCTGTAGTTATTGCAATAGTGTTAGTAAAGCGTTTTAAAAAAACGTACCAACAAAAATATCATTGAAAATAAAACCTAAAAACGATACAAAAACCAAGAAAAAAACAAAAAACAAAAATAAATCAAAGGCGTAGTTTGTTTGTTTTACCGTTATTGTAATTGTTTATCTAATCGAATTTCTAGAGAATTCTTAGCTTGTTTAGTTTTTATTTATTTTAGTAACTTGAATTTTATTCTGAGTAAAATTTGATTAGTTTTAGTCATTTAGTAGTTATTAGCTTTGAGTTTTGTTATTTTCTAGATCGTACTTTTTTACTCAAGTAGCACAACAAGTAGCTTGAAATACAACAAGTAGCTTGATATACAAATACAAGTAGCTTGAGAAAATAAGTAGCACGTTGATACAGAATTTATTCATTTGAAATTATGTTTTTTGCAACTTCTTAGACACAAATTTTAGTATACAGAAATAGGAAGCAGGAACAGGGTGAAAGAGGAACGTACAAAATTTCCCTCCCACGCCGAATGAAGTGGAATGAATGAAGCAGATGTATTGGACCAGGTCCAGCCTTTTGGAGATATCGTCTAATGCCGCGTATAGTGTGAAAAATAACACCAACAACAAGCACAACAACAACAACAAGATGTGATAATAAACCAAAGAGAATAACGACTTATGTTATGATCCGAAGCTAGTCGAAGTTAAGATTGACTCGCAGATTGAACAAAAAGAAAAATCGGAATCCTGCATCGAGTGTGCTACATACAACAACAAATGATTGGATGATATGATTATACCTCTAATCCATTATTAATGCCAAAGAATCTCTTTTCAAATAAAATATAAAAATCATTGTTTTCTTTAATAGTTCTGGTTTTATTTTACAAATAAGTTATGACTCACTTAATGAAAGGCTCGTCTTTCAGTACGAAATCGAAATCGTCTTCGTAGGTCTTTCTTTAAAAAATGCTTTTAAAAACTGAAAACCAACTCAAACCTCGCCCATATAATCGATCAATACAAAGTATTCTACAATAAAAATCATAATAATTATTATTATATTCATCGATGTTCGAGTAGATGTAAAGAAACCAGCCGATGGCCCACCCTATACATACATTGACATGTCGAATATTAGATTATTTCAGTACTAAAACACTTGAATATGTCAAGTTGTCCTTCGGTTCATGTGTATATATGTTTTTCCACGTCCTATATGTCCATTGAACCATTTTCAAGCCTTCAGTTTTATTGGTCAAATTTGTGGTAACTCTTTAAAGAACAATGTATTTAATTTCTGTAACTGAATCGCAGATAAATCCATTTTTTATTACTATTGATGAAGGATTTTAAACGTAGGTACATCAGAGTAGGAATTTTTAAGAAGAAAAAGAAAAACAAAGATGCTGAACGCCATCTCAACATCTTTTATAGCATTATATTGTAGTAAATACGATATATCGTATATAGATTTATAGACTGGATTTAAGGATAGATTATAGATTTTTGCAACTCACCTCGTAGTTCTTCTTAATCCTTTCTAAGCGAAGAAGGTGCGGATCCCCACCAATTTTATTCAACGGCACTGGAAGGAAAGAGAAGAGAGAACGATACCATAAGAGATTAAAAGAAATTTTACTATTAGATCAGATGAAGAATTTGACTTCAGATTCAGAGATAATTCAATTAATTAAATAATTATTTTATTGTAATATAACATTCAAAAAGAAACCAGTCGATGGCCCACACTTTATATAAAGGGGTTTCCAAAAAGAGGTGTAATTTTGATATTCAAAGAAAAATGACATTTTTTGAGACAAATTATCGCATGTTAATTTCGTAATAAAGAGGAAGGTATGCCGTTAATAATGAAAAACACCATCAGCCAAATGGCCACCACGACCACGCTTACAGGACCATAGCTATTCAAAATTACACCTCTTATTGGAAAACCCTTTACATGTACAGTGTCCTTGTGATACGGTGAACATCTAAGAATGTGATAATCCAATAAGATGAACAACTGTTTCCCAAACAGCGACTTTTCTTAAAGGTTGACATAATGAAAACCAAGACCAATCCGATGTTTATATTAGACACTAGATCATGACTACATCAGGATTTGATACTAAATCATACTACAATATATCGGTACAAGTTTCAATATAATGCTGGTTGCTTACTTATGCGGAAATTGTCCGACTCTTTGCCATGCGCCCAACGCCTTTCGATATGAGAACAAATCGGTTGGTACAGACGTCGCATCGCGTCGTTGTTTATAAGTCGCTGGAGTCCAAAACTCAAAGCCATCGATACTGCGGAAAATTGTAATTTAATTAAAAAAATTAAATCGTAGATATTATATCTATATATAGATATAATAATAATAATAATAATACGATAGTATTAATATCTATAAATGTTAAGGGTTCAATAAAATGTGGTATAAAAAATGGGGTTCCAAACAACATGCATGCAATAATTTTCGTTTCTTCATTCTTGAGAAAGATTCAAAGTGGCTCGAATATTATTCAGTTTATATCTTGAAAATTGGACCCAAGGTGCTTCAGGTGGCAGGAATGTTCTTTAACTACAAGTTTTGTTGGCTTTTGTCAAGCTTTAAGAGATTGTCATTTGACCTTCGGCTGTTGAAAACATGGCTGATTATGATGGTAATGAAAGAAAAGATATAATCTGCAGCAATCGTAGTTTTTTTTAAAGCATTGTGATGGTCAAATGTCCAATTTTTTTTTTTTTTTTTTTTTTTTTTTTTTTTTTTTTTTTTTTTTTTTTTTTTTAGACTTCAATCAATGTCACAAAAGTCGAGTTGAAAATTTTTCTTCTCGACGTTTGGTTTTAAAAACAGACTAGCGGCAGATAGAGGAAAGACATCTAAAAAAGCTTTGAAATATTTGACTTTCGGTTGCAGCGAGAAGAAAGAAGCTTTGGACCACGTAAAAGCTTTCGTTGTTCGTTGATTCGAGTGAGGAAGCTTTTTTATCGATTTTTTCGTGTTGTTCGAAAGTGTTGCCAACTGAAATTAGAACTAAAAACTTACCTTTTCGAATTTAGATGGTCCTAAATCGTTGATAGAACACTAAAATTTATTTATTTTATTTTTCAAAAAACAAAAAGGAAATCTGACGTCCGTCCTTTTAGTAGAAAATATTTTTCACAATAAAAAATTAGATCAAAAACGTTTGACAATTTCGAAAACTGTTTACTGTGCTGAGATTTTTATAGATCTAAAAAGGGGAAACGAGTGAAACTGAGAGAAAGGTTTCAAGGTTCATTCATTTATACTCAAAATTATCAAATTAATACAAAATTGATCAATTAAGACCGTGATAATTGATTAATGACGTTTCTCATTAATTATATTCTTAGTTTAACAAAAATATAACGTCAATGGAATGAAATCTACGGCGAATCTTTGGTTGGTTCTTTCAGATCAGTTTTGAGCTACGAATAAGTATAAATATAGTATTTAGTTCCATTCTTCTGGCTAAGCTTTTGGACTTTTTCTTTAAAGGATTTAAAATCTTTGGAGCTCTCCTCCAAAAAGCGAGGTTTTCATTAATATTCGAGTTAAAGTTGTAAAGCAACAACAATAAAAGGCACTTTTGTTGTAAGTACAACATTTTAAATTTATTCACAAATAAATATTTAGTTTATGCATAGAATTTGCTGAAATTTAATGAATAACAATAAAATGGATCTACAGCATGCTTTTTTTCACGTAGTATGGATTTTTTCGTGTTTCTTGCTGTCGAATCAGTTTCCCATCGAATCCATTTTAACATCATGCTTTTTCAGCCACTTTTCAATAATTTATCTGGGCAGCGAGCAGATCTCACAGGAACTCAGCTCGCCGCGATTGATGAATGTGCAGTGATTGCATGTCCAGGTGGCGACTTCCGAAGCACCGGCGGCACCGCCACCGACATTTCCGGGTGCGAGATTCGAGCCGCTGTTGTTGCTCCCGCCGCCGGCACCAGAGCTGCCACCACGGGTCGATGGATAACTTGTAGTACCGCTGTAAGAAGGAGAAAAAAAGCGACATTTGAATGAATTTTTTTAATAAAGTGTTGTTTATATTAGAAGGGTATTTTTTATTGGTCTCACACTCACCCGCTGCCCACCGAACTGGCCTGTATGAGTGACTCCAACAGAGTCCAAACCTCCTCCTTCTTAAAGTGGGCCGCCATGTTGGCGTCCTTGGTCCGTACTGCCTCAAGCAGCGGACCCATGTGCTGCCTCAGCGGCAACATGTCCATCTTGTACAAGTAGATCAGCAGATGGAAGTCCGAGATCGCCTCGAGGAACTCCTCCTCCTGCCAGTTCGACAGATACGAGCTCAGCGCGGTGAAGTCCTGCAAGTGTCCATCCAAGTAACGGTTCTCCACGGGGAAGGGAACCCGTTTGCTGCACGGTGTGAAGGTGTACTTCGGCTGCAAGGGGGTGGAGGCGGGCACATCGACCAGCAGATATTCCACGGGGAGGGGACGCGCCAGACGCTGTACTTCGTTGCCGTATTGATCCTTCTCCTGGAGGACGGAGACCAAGAAAGAAAAAACGAATGAAAGCAGAAGAAACCAAGGAAGAAGAAGAAGAAGAGGAGGAGGAAAATAAACAAATATCAGTGCGATGGATTAATTTATTTATTAATTATTTCTTTATTAAAATTTCAATGAACAAGTACAGTAATCATATTAATTACTCGTAAGAATTTATATATTTGAAGTTTCGTTAAATTTGTTCAGTTCGATACTTTATTGAAATTTCGTTAAATTTATGGGGATTTTCGTTAAATTGAAAATCCGGGAGAAAGTCACGGAACCAAATTGAATGGTCATCAGAAGACTTCTCACTGAAGCGAAAGTGAGAGTGACTATGAAAGGAGACAGAGGGGTGGGGGGGGGGGGGGGTATAAAGAAGAGGGGTGCGTTGCCAACGTGTCAAACCAGAAGAGGGTTGAGGAATACAAGGAACTCAGTAGTACGCTTTTCACTAAAAGCTCTCATGACATATGAACAGAAACTAAATGAGTTAAGTGTCTCTCTCTCTCTCTCTATTAAGACAGTGAGAGAGAAAGAGTAGGAGAGATAAAGGATGAAAGAAGGAAAGGCAGATATAGGACCGAAGTATAGATATAAAATATTTATAGAAGCAGATGAGGAAATAAAGAGAAATATAGAAGTAGATGTACTACTCAAGGACACGTACAAAGAGACAGAGAGAGAGAGTAGATGTTGTTTAAAGAGAAAGAGAACGAGTCGCGCCGTGAGATTTAGGGACTTCAGACACAATAAAATACAAAACCTCGAGTTACAAAACTTTACAACCTGTTGTAAAAAAGCGTTGAGCTTAAAAATATGTGTCAGCATTATTTCAAAAAGCTTTCTTCAGTGTTCAGCAAATCAGTTCGGGAGGAACGACAGATTGAGAGCTGAGAGAAGAGAGAGTGAGACAGAGAGAGAAGGGAATATAGGGATAATGAGTGAGAGAGAGTGAGGGGCACTGAGAGAGAGAGATGTTAAGACGTTAATTTAGGTCAGTAGATCAAACGATGGCTCATTTGGCATGGACACATGACCTAATTTAGCTAGCTTAGAGTACAGCAGATGAAGATAGAGCGAGGAGAGGAAAAAGAGAGGGACAATGCTCCAAGGGAGAGAGAGGAAAGAGTGTGCTCGTGAGTGGGTGAGAGCTTTTCGACTGTTTGAATCTTTTTCTTCGTGGAAGGACCTTTAAAACCACTTTTTCTCGTTTTTTAAATCTTCTTTTTAGTTGAGGGTTTTTAGTCGTTATCTTGAAAAGAATTTAGAAGTTCTCGTCTTTTCTATAAAATTTTAATCAATTTCATTTAAGTAAGAACAAGAAAAAATTCAAAGATTTTGAAAAAACAATTAAAAGGTTAAGTCAAAGATTTCTATCCATGGAAGGATCGAAAAAGGATCTTCATATTTGTGTCTAGAATTTGTTGATGCTGAATTACTTTCGTATTGAATACTGTGGCATACGTTAAGGCGCATCATCTGGCACATTTCACTAGTCGAAATAAAGGAGGAATAGAAAAAGCTTCCCAAGATGAAAGCATGGAAAAAGCGAAGAGGAAAAAAGAAAGCACAAACTTAGAGAAAAATCAATTAACTCGAAAGTAAGAGCTTTTAAAAAAATGCCAAAGAAGAAAATCTATTGAAATTTGAGAACATTTAACAAGACGAAGAAGAAGTAGAATAAAAATAAGAAAAGGAACAGGAAGAAGTTGAAAAACAACAGAGTAGAGAGGGGAGAGGGGAAGGAAAGAGAAGTAAATAAATCCAGAGACTGTCAAAGAGAAGCAATCAAAGAAAGCATGCCAAAGAAACAGAAAGCGAGAGAGAGAGAAAGAGAAGCAGAAGCTGACAGGCGGAAAGGGGGAAAGAGAGAAACTTGGAGGCAGCAAGAGTGAGACAGAGACGGGGAAGCAAATCTAAAGAATTGCGTCGACGCAGTTTTTCTCCTTTCTTTTTAATTCCCGTTATTCACTAGCTACCAACCAGTCATCGGTAGAGCTCTGGTGAAACTTGTTGGATGTGCAGCCAAACCCGACCTTCGACGCCAGCGGATATGCAACAGTTTTGCTTCACTGAGTGACTCGTTGGTACATGAATAAAAACGTTGAGACGTCCGGAGAGAATCCAGTTCGAGAGAATTCAATTATTGAGTATAAACTAATGGAGCGGCGCGAGCTGTTGGAACAGCACCGAAAGTAGGTGGAAAAGCAGAGCCGGAGAGAGAGGGGGACGGAGGGGTGGGGGGGGGGGGGGGGGAAGCAGAACACATCCAATTCAAGCTGCAAATTGAGCTCGCAGCTTAAGTTTAGGCAGCTGAGTCGGAAGGCGGTGTTTGGAGAATGACGCAGCGAGTGGGTGTGGTGCGCTAGGGCGCTGTGGTGGGTAAGCGAGTGCGAAAGGTCACGCAACGCAACAGCTTTTAATATGAACGCAACGTTGGCTGGAATTATTAACATTTGTGCAGAGCGAAGAGAGACAGCGGAAAACCAGCGGAAGGGTGAAGAGGGGAGGGGGGCTTTAGTGGGGGTTGGAGTGAGGGATGAAGCATGGTCATAGGCGAAGTTTTCAGCTGGTAATTTTGATTCAAGGTCTGCAGCAGCAGCTTCCGCTCCTTGAAGGATATCTGATTCATAGGTGAAGGCGAGGTGCTCGGGATCCAGGCCAGTTGAAGGCCAGCACGTGAGGGATTCGCCAAAAGCTGTCACTCGATGGAGGAAACGCAAGATTGAGGAGCAGCTTAATTCACTTCCTTCCGTGTCCCGACAGAAGACGCTTGTGATGCTGTCGTGGATGCTTTTTTCACGGATTGCGTTCATCGTGCGTTCGTTGAGTAGAAATGAATCACTGATTTGGTCAACGATTTCTTTAAAAAGTGCAACAGCAACTCTTCAGCCTTCGAAATGACAAAAAAGCTATGATTAAACATACTTAAATACGTGTACGTGTCTGTACATGTTTGTACATGTGGCTGTGTGTTTAATGATGCACTTTAATGCGATCCTTTGAAGTGTGTTAAAAGGCAGCCTTCGACACAATATAATTGAGTAGCGCGAGTGTTGTTGTTGTTCCCGTGATGATTGTTGTTGTTGTTTGCGGTGGTTGAAGATTGACTTCTGGGTTGATGAGCTGTCAGTGATGACGTCAAACGAATGACGGATGATAATTATGCTTAATGATGGATGCTGCTATTGAAGACGTCAGCAACCACAGATTTCGGTTTCAATTATGATGAAATTTCCACAAATCAACGCAAATGCGATGGGGTAAATCGACGAAATGAAAAATGCGGTAAGAATTCAAAGTTTCAATAACTTAACTCATGTGATTTCAACAGTTTTCCATGAAGTTTCATGATTATTATAGGAAACTAAGCAAGTTTTACAGATTTAATGTCTCAAAAAATGTCTCAATACTTTAAGAAATCTTAATTTAATGATATTTCTATTTTCTTTTAGTTACTGAAAAGGGAATGCTTTTTTCGCCACCACTGTTTAATTTTACGTTCGAGTGACTCCGCGACACACACACACGTGCTCTCTTTCTATCTCTTTCTCACTCTGTACAAATGTGCATACAAAAAACGCGTGCGTCATCGTTGTTCAATCGGTAACAATTGGCTAAAAAAAAAAAATGAACAACCAAAAACAACAACAAAAAATACTCGAACTACTACGAAAGTACAATTGCACAATTTTTTGTAACAAATAAATAAACAAATAAAAAAATTCACTTGTATAGATAATCTAAAATAATAATAGTAACTATTATAATAATAATAATAATAAAAAAGTTAATTATAATAATAATAAAAAAGTTAATAATAATAATAATAAAAATAATTGTAAAAATCTTTACTATATGCAGCGGAAACCAGAGTTGTTGTGGTTGTTATAGTTTCTATCTTCTGTTAAAAAAGAAGGATAGACAAATTCTTAGAATTACTGGGCACTTGTATGGCTCCTGTTCTTGTTGTGGCCGTTGTTGTTGTGTTAAATAGAATATCAAGGGTGCCAAACTTTTTTAATCTCTTCAAACCATCCTGTTGAACGAACAACAACTCAGATGCTGTAAGCACACACACACACACGCACATGTCCTATCTGCTTCATCATCATGTACCTACCGCCATCAACGGTACTTTGCGCCCACGTCCACTTCCCCATTCGAACAACTCTTCAGCCTCTCTGCTCCGCACACCCTCCGCACACCCTTCGCACTAACAACGCACGCTCAACGAGCTCTAACTAGGTTACAACGTTGACATTGACTCTGACTCTGCCTCGGATTCCAGTAAATGATTGTCGATTGCCGAAGTGTAGAAACGAAGAGGAGCAGCGCAACGATTGCTGTTGCGGTTGCTGCTGACGTTGCTCTACTCGACTGCTGTATGTTGCTCTACTCCACTCTGCTGTCTGTTGCTCTGCTCTGCTGTCTGTTGCTCTGCTCGATTGTTTTGAGAAAGTTTTGTGAAAACACACAAACGCAAAAAACGAGTACCGGGAGGTGATGAGAAGGAAAAGCTTTCTCAGATTTCTCTCTGCTTCTACTCCAACACCACCGCCATCGTCGTCATCGTTGCAACGCATACGCAGAGCAGAAAAGCTTTCAATCAGAAGACGCAAATCCATCGAAACGACTTCGACGGGAGCGCGCCGGACTCTCATCGGAATCGCGTGCTGGCGACGGCATTTGAAAACGGTTCGTCCAACGGTACGGAGGACATTTTTTCGTTTCGTTCTTTTGAATTTTTCACTAGAGAAAATATACCCAAAAACCAACGACGTCGGAGGAGGAGGCGAAGTTGTCACAGCGAACGAAGTGTGAGTGAGTGATTGAGTTGTTGTTGGAAGGTATGAAAAGAAAAACGCACACACACACACACACGAACACTTTCCAAAACCGTTTTTGCTGATGTTGATATTTTGGCAAGAATATTCACAGCGAATAAAATAAAAGAGGAAGAAAAGAAATCCTGTTAAACTGAAAAGTGCAAAGAAATAAAGAAAGAAAGAAAGAAAAGAAAGCAGCGACCAGAGCAAAATGTGAATGAATGAATAAAGAAATGCGAATATATACGAATACAATACATAAATACGTACATATACAGTATACATATGTACTTATGTATGTATATGTATATACTATGCATGTGTATCTGTGAAAAGATAATGAAGTGGATTAGCTAATAAAATACTCGTAAAAAGTGAGAAAAGGTAAAACGCGAAAAAGTTTCTTCAACGTTTCACAATTCATGAAAAAGAAGGAGAATAAAAATTATAAAGTGAAAAAAATCGAATTTTATAATAATAATAATAATAATTTCGTAATTAATTAATAATAGTTAATAGTTTTATTAAATGATTATTATTATTATTAAAACCATCATGTTTATCGTACTGTAGAGTAGTCAATGATAACAATAACAACAACAACAACAACAACAACAACAATATACCAGAGCTTAACATCTGCCAGAAGCAGAATCGAATGAAGTTAATATAGTTTCTTGTGCCCACCCACCAACCCTTCTCCAACCTACCCTCTCCCCACCACCTCACCCCCCCTCAACACCCTTTCTTCCAGTATCAGTTTATGATGAAACTGAAAAGTTCCTAACCTAAGAAAAGTATAGAAAAACAGCAACAAAAAATGCAATCTGTTGAATTATTCGAGTATTCAACGTTATTGCTTGAAACGAAAATGCTTGTGTTTTTCCAAAATTGATCTCAAATAATTACAACAACGGAAAGAAGAAGTATTAAAATAATAATTAATAATAATAATAACAACAACAACAACAACAACCCAACGATTGTCCGAGCAGCGACGAATTCTTACTGTAAGCGAAACAACAACAAAAACAACAACAACCGAAAGAACAACAACCGAAAGAAACTACAATTCTGGAGTTTTTGCTTTCAAATTTATTGAAAGTAATCGCAAGTTATACGAAGTGAAGAGTGAAGACGAGCAAACGAGGGGGGAGGATAAAAAGTGTTGCCCTCTTAAGGAAAAAAAAGTATCCTTCGACCTCAAACAAACACACACACATACGCACTCGTATACATACAAACATACTTAAACCACCACACACACACACACACACACACACACACACACACATCCAATTTGTTGCGTTGGTGGATGGTTATTTTTGGCACCGTTCGAGTGTGAGTTTATTTTGGAAGCTGCAGTTGGAGTCAACGAAAAAAAACAACAAGAACAGCATTAAAAAGAAGGCGAATAAAAAGAAGGGGAAGAAGAGAAGCTGCAACAACTATAACACGTTGTTCTTTACTGTGATAACAAGAAAAACTGCAACAAAATCCATACACGAGTATTGTATTTAAAAAAAAATAAAGCAACAACAACAGAAGCCAACAGAGAATAATCAGAAAACATTAAAAACGGTAATTTTTTAAAATTAATAATACATTTAATAATACAAAATATATGATAAATAAATGCATAATGTAATTTGATTTATTTTTTAATATTCTATTAATAAAAAAAAATTAAGTGAATGCGACAAAAATGTCGAAAAAGCTACGTGAAGAATTTCTTTGTTGAAAACAGACGACTTGACTGCTTGATTCTCAGTACTCTCCCTCACTTGGCCCCTCTTCCTACCCCCCCCCCCCCCCCCCCCCTCTCCGTCCCTTTTTACAAGACATTCCTTAGAATTCTGTAGGTTTTTATATTAATACATAAATTATTAAATAATATCTCTGTTCTGTTAATTTAAGTGTTTCTTTTAATTTCGTTCTGTTTTAATTTATCTCTTAAAAGAAAATCTCATTAAAGGTGAAAATGTTTAATATTAAATCTCTTTAAAACCAAATATTTTTCATTTTTATTCAGAGAAAATCATTTTTATTTTCCACAAAAGTTTGTCCAATGAATAAATATCACGAAAAGGAAGGAAAAACGAAAGCAACTTTTTAAAGACTGAAAAAATAAATGAAATAAAATATGGAATTTTTGTTAAAATTTAAAATGCATAAATTCGGTTTGCAATTGATTCTGAGAGAAGATGAACTGATAAACAAAATTAATAAAAATTCAAAAGAGCAAAAACAACAACAAGCAAGAGTAAACGAGTAAACATACACAAAAAAGTGCAATAAATGCTCCTGCTCCAGAGAGAGAGAGGGAGGGAGAGGGAGAGGGAGAGGGAGAGGGAGAGGGAGAGGGAGAGGGAGAGGGAGAGGGAGAGGGAGAGGGAGAGGGGGAGGGAGATAAATTAAATAGAATCTAAGAACTACAAAAGTAAAATGGAACAAAAGTGTTACGAGTTCAAAAGGAAACAGGAAATAAAAATGCAAAAACAAATTAAATATGTAAATAAAAACTGTAGACAAAATCTAGAGAAGCAGACAGAAATCTATAAATTCTAACAGACAGAAAAATGATGATGAAAGTCGATGCGGGCGAATAATAATGATGAGGATGATGAGAATTATTGCAAATGCAAGATAATAATGGATATGATGATAATGGTGATGAAGAATACTATGGTGATGGTGATGAGTATGAAAAACATCCTATTGAAGATGACGAACATGAATTCTGATGATGACGATGAGGGTTAATGATAACAATGATGATGACAATGATACTGATATTGGTAGGGATCATAAACTTGGTTAATCAGGATGATCTTTGAAGATTCTGATGATTCTTGATGATGAACTACTTCACTACTTTATTATGATTTATTTTGATGATGGGTTTCTTAGTTATAATAATAAAGATGTTTCTCATCGATATTTCTTAATAATGATGAAATATAATGGTTCTTTATACATATATAATGAATTCAGAAAAGAGAGGGAACTGAGAAAGAGAGGGGAAAAGAAAGAAACGGAGAGGGAGTGAGCGAATGTGTGTAAAATTGTGAAACATTCGATTCGAAAAAATGTATAAATTAAAGCTAAAAACCTACAGAAACCACGAAAACAAAACCAAACAAAAACCGAAATAAACAAAAAATCAAAGTGAACATAAAACAATATAAACAGAAAACAAGATAAACGAAATTCAAATACATTTTCTCACAAAACAACAACTTATAGTATTATATATCTTAAAGGAAGAAAAACAATTAAATTAATTATCTAGTACAGATGTATATGGCACAAGTATGTGAAGTTCATTTCTCCAAATCATGTGAGTTTTCTGAAGCAAAGCTGAGCAGAGAGAGCCATTAATGTGGGTTAAGCACAGAAGAGAGAAGGTGAGAGAGAGAGAGCAATAACGAAAAGCACGATCCGGCACTGCATCGGAGTGAATGTGTTACCGTCGAAAGAGTTGCGATTCATCTCTCTGGAGCTTCGGCTGTGAACATGTGAAACTGGCTGGTTGGCTGCGCGGTGGTTGCGGTGGGGTCGAAGGTGGACGCCGCTGATGATGCATGTTTACAGAATTCAAGGTCGAGTGTATGTACAACGACAACAACGCAGCAACAACACAGCAACAAAGCAGCAACAAACCAAATCAAACATTATTCACACATTTATTTCTCTTACCTTCTCTTACACTCTCTTTCTCTATATCTGTCTGTCTATATCCCTCTCTCCTTCTCTCTTTCACTCTGGGAATATTTGATCTGCGAATATTAGACTATCTACTCACACACTGTACTCAGAGACTGTTTAGATTGCAGTGTGATTTGTAATGAATATTTTATTACGATCACTTTTTTCAACGTTTTCTTTTCTTAAACATTTCCAAAGTAGATGATGATGTGTGCGATGTGTGTGAAAAACATGATGATTGTTGTTGTTCCGATTACAGTTGTTTTGATTGGCGGAATTGTTAGGAGATCAAAATATCAGCTGATGTTCTGAAGCTATTTCTAGCAAGAAAACGTGCAGATGGAGTGTGGAGGAGGGAGGGGAGGGTAGGGTTTGCATATGTTGTGTGTGTGTGATATTATGTGTTATAAAGATTAATTATTTCAGTTTAATTACTTTAAAATCTACTTTTTTTAACTTATTTTGAATACTTTTAGCATATAAAACATTTATTTTTTTTAATGAACTTTATTCCATATCCAGAGAATAAAATACAGAATATTTTATTTAAACATTTTTAATTTTGAAGTACATTTTAATTTTTTATTCACACAGAAGTGTGGGTGACATGGATTTCGAGAGTTGCAATAGAATGGGTGACGCTATTTCAAAGTGTTAATAAAAACAAAACGTAAATAATATATTTACACATAACGTAATTTATTGAACGTTTATCGTTACGTATTCACGCTCTCTCTCTCTCTCTTTAATGAAATATCAATGATGTTGTTACATGCATATTTTTAGGCTCTCTTAATAATTTTTGAATATTTATTTATGGAGACAGTTTTTGGATTTTAATTTAATGATAAATTATTACCAATTTAAAGAGCGACGTAGTGGGGACAAGCGAAAGAAAGATATAAAGACATAAAGACAAGCGAAAAATGCAAAAATATAGTGGAAATATTTAAATCCTTCCGTTTCTCTTAAAACTGTTTAAAATATTTATTGTTTAAATTGTTTAATCAGAAAACTTTAATTTCAATGAATTCAATTTGCAATGACTTCAATTAATATTATTTCCATAAAATTGCTGTTTTCAATTAAAGTCAAGAAAATTCAAATTTCCAAATAAATGTCAATAAATTCAATGCATAAAACGTAAACATTGCATACAGGCAAAGAAAGAACAAGAGAAGGACATTTAATATGCATTTATTGACTCATTTATCCACACACACAGACACACATACACACTCACACACACATTCACCTACATACATATACAATCAAGAATAACTTGAAATAAGCGGCAATTTAAAAAAAAGAACCCGAACACTTCTCTTGTTTTCTTCCTTCTTGCCTTTAATTTATTTTTAGTTACAGTTCAGTGTAAAGATTTCATTCAACAACAACAACAACAACGACAACAACAATAGCAATAATAAAACAACAACACAAACTGCAGTAAAGACGAAAGAAATTGTCAAGGTACTTAATGAGCTATAATGAGGTACAAGGGTCAAGGTCAATGCTGCAAATAGTAACTTAATAGTTGTACATGTTCACATCATTATTGTCGTTGTTGTTGTATTATAGTTCGTACTCTTTACTGAGCTTTGTACGTGTGTCGTCCGCACTCGAAATGACAGCGCGCGTTTTTAATGAAAAGATGAGTGACAAATATCAAGTATTGCAAAAACCTGTAGAAAAGAAAATAAAAACAACAACAACAACAATAATAATAACTATTACTATAGGACCTAAAGTAGCTCTCAATACGTACATCGCCAGATTACGTTCTATTAGTTCTATTGCTCGACACTCGAGTAGACTAACGAGTGGATTCACAAGTGGACTACCGATTGAACTATAAAATAGGCTACCGAGAAGAATATCGAGTGGACCACCGATTGAACTACCGAGTAGATTATTGATTCGGGTAGCCAACCGAATAGACTAACGAATAGACAACCCAGTACACCAACGAGTGAACTACAAGATACATTATTAAATGGACTACCGAGTCAACTATGAAATGCGGAAATGTGTCGAGTGATTCTGAAAGTAGAGAGTATCAAGTAGACTATATAACAGGTCATGGATTATTTCAAATACTGGCAACAAATTTCCAAAAAAAAAGGATTTCAAATCTAGCGAGTTACTCGTAGAATTCGCTACGGTTAATTAAAAGATAGAAGCTTACAAAGCAAGAAAAAAGCCTTGAAGCTCGGTTGTCTTCGTGTTTTTAAGGTTCAGATTTATTTTGAAATGGGTTGTTTTTGTCAAAATAATCCTTTCAACATTTGTGGATGATGACATCAAATCAGATGATGACATTAAATTTGCACAGACGACTTTCATAATCGATTTTCTTCGAATAAAAAAGTCAGACTGGCGATGTTTTGTTATGTGATGTGATATAATGTACTGTTATGTGATGGCGTGTTACATGAGCCGTCATGAGCCATATCAGGTCAGGTGAAAAGGGTTTCACATCAAACAGAGGTGGGCGCTAGTCAAAGGATACCCAAAAGAAACCTCATCGAATTGAATACATTTTTTGTGAGAATATGTCGTTTATAACCACGTAATCTTTACAATGAGATAACATGTACGATAACCTATCATAAGCTAGATAATTAACATCGATTGCGGTAATTAGAAATGATAGAAGAAAATACATAATTCACTCTATCAAAATAAAATGTCTAATAAAACGCTATCAGAAGCGGTTCTTTCGGGTTCTCTTTTTAGAGATATGCAAATGTTTTGTCGCTGTGCTTGATATCTTTGTTGGTAACGATTATCGATGGTAAGTGACGAAGTGACACTTCAATCTACATCAATCACTCGGACCCTCAAAGTGAAATAAATGTCTCGGAGGCATAATGAGAGAGCGAGAGAGAGAGAGAGAGAGAGAGAGAGAGAGAGAGAGAGAGAGAGAGAAAAAGAAGATCTAGAAAGAGAGAGAGAGAGAAAAAGAAGATCTAGAAAGAGACCTCCGTCCAACAGATTTACATGTCGTCAGCTGTTTGGCTATGAATGTCACTCATACATCGTGTGGTGAGTGTTCAATGGTTTTGGGAATACGTGAGATACGACGATGTTGCGGAAGAATCCATTCCGTGTTGCCAGAGCGAAATAAAATTCAATAAAATTACACTCACTAAATGGGGATACAAAATTCCGAGGAATGAATGTAAATTTAATGTATTTCTTCAATTTGATTAATTATTATTAAGTAATGGGTTACGTGAGGTAATATAAGGATAACGTTAATCAGAAAGTGAGTCACTGTAATTATCACAAGGATCAGATTCTATTGCTTCAACTAATTTTCTATGCAGGATATCCAAATGTTTCTAGGTTCCACTATACCCTTGCTATATGGTTGGAAAGAAGCTACCCGGCCTGCAATCTGTGATCCAGTGCTTTTTTTCGGTTGTATCTCTTTGAGAGTATTCTCGCAGTTTCTCCAGAACCTTTTTCATTTAATTTATATAACTATATTTACAACAAACTGACAATAAATATAGTAGAAAAACAACTTTAATTATTTTCATTATTGAAATACTTTTTTTATCATGTTCGAATCTCTAAAGGAAATCTCTAAAGAATTCATAGAATTCCAAAACAGAATGGATTCTTTACAGAAATTATAAACAAGAGAATGAAAGAAAAACAATGATTTCGATGATTACGACGAGAAAAAACAAATGGTATTTGAAAACTTATAAACAGAAGGTAAGACAAATGAGAAGTCAAGGAATTTAAAAGATGATTTTACACAAGAGACATCTGCGAGACAGACGAGATAAGACTTCAAAATAAAGTAAGTCATTAACTGTAAATAAAAAAAAGGAAAAACTGTAAAACCAGTTAAGCCACTGAAAAAAGACTCTATTAAAAAAAAAAAAGATAAACAACACACAGAAGCAACGTCTGCGATGTCAGAAGACATTTTCTTTTATTTATAAAGAAAAACAACGATGTTGTGCATGTTGTTATAATCGAAGTCGTTATGAGTGAAATCTACTGTAAACATTGCATATTTACCCGTATTATTTTATTTATACGTATATATAGAGTTTTTAATTAAGAGGAGTTTAAAAAAAACCCAAAGTGACTCCGAATTTTTGCTGCTTTAACTCTTAAATATTCTGTTAGTTGATTATAGTTTCTTGAGACTCTTCTACAGCATTTATTGATATATGTTCTCCCAGGAAGAGGAGAGATGGTGAAGAGAGAGAGAGAGAGAGAGAGAGAGAGAGAGAGAGAGAGAGAGAGAGAGAGAGAGAGAGAGAGAGAGAGAGAGAGGCAGATAGATAGAAACAAAGAAAGAGAGAGCAAAGGATTTCATATAAGAAACACTGATTATCCATGAATTCCACGGAGACATATTTTAATGAAAATTGATAACATGTAGCTAAAGATAAAGATGTACATAATGCAGATAATGGTTTTGAAAATTAATTTAATTAATTTAGATGAGTGATAAATAGACAGATCGTTGGATAGACCATTATTAATTCCGAAGGATTTCAATTTTACTTTAAAGGGTGCTCTCACCCTTATATAAATTATAGAGATATAAAGAAAAAAAAGAGAGTGAGACACAGAGAGAGTGAGAGAGAGGGACATAGTGAGGGGAGAGTGTAGAGAGGGGTTACTTTTATTGTATTTAAGATTTCGTGATTGTGAATTTGAATTGAAATGATGAATCGGAAAAATGTATAGAATTTAAGTTCTAAAAACTGATGAACTTGTTGATAACATCGCAAAAATCGAAAAACAAGAAAACAAGACAACAACAACAAACTCACACACACTCTGCACACACAATACAAGCGAATTTTGTTGATTGACATCTTTATTCAAGTATAACGTGATGTATGCATGCGTGAGTGTGTCTGTGTCTATCCGTGTACATGTGGAAGTGTTCTCTAACTGGGTGGATATGAGTGCGTGTGTGGCTATGCATACAATATATCTTCTATTTGCATATATTTAAGTACGTATTTAAGTCTGAGTCCTCTCGTTAACATTGTTTTTTTTTTAATTGTTGTTGGTTGTTTTTATTATTTTTGATTCGTTTTTTTATTCGCTTATTTATTTATTTACTTTGCTTTGCTTTGCGAGGTTGAGTTGAATTCTTTACAACCTGACTGTGTTGAGTTTTTTAACGCACTTGGTTCTGAACAACAACAACAATGATAGTGACGATAACGACGATAACAATTACTACAACAGCATTGAAGATAACAACAACAACCACTTAAAAACAACTAAAAAAAATATAAGACGTCTGGATGAACAACAGCCCCAACAATAACAAAAACAACAACAGGAGCATCTAACAGTAACAGTTTGTTACTTTAACCAGAAAATAAAAGTAACATTTTTTACAAATTTTACTACAAATATTAATTTTTTGTTTTATGTTTAAACTTAAAAAAATTTCACTCAAAAGTTTTAGTTTCTTTTTATTTAATAATTCTTTTGGTTCTTTATTTCGTATTCTTTTCTACTCTTATTTTATATATTTCAGTCTTTTTCAATTGTTTTAGTCACATAAAAAAATCTACCATTTGGTTGTCTTTTCTAATCATGGATTATCGATAACCGACAATAATCATGGACTAATCGAATATAACAAAAAACTTATATAATGTGATATTGTAGAATATTTATTGTTCTTTTTCGTTTTGTTTCATTATTGTTACTGTTGCTGTTGTTGTTCGTGCTACTCTATTCATTTGGTTCTTAATTGAAGCCAAATTTAATTTAGTTTCTTTTATTTTCATTTCAGGCGATGATTACTTTTATGAAAAAGAGGAATATTAAATTTCCCGATAAAAATAATCCTGATTAGTTTATGTATGTGTGTATATTTTAATGATAATGTCAATGATTACCCACATTTATAAATCATTGTTGTCTGATGAGCAATTCTATTCGATAGACAGATAAAGAAATCATCTTCCTGTAGATATATCTATCCATATGAATGTATGAATTTCTTTCTTTCGGTTTGTCTATCTATCCGTTTCACTCTGTGTGTCTATCTGTCTGTGACTCTCTTCTTTACTTTACGGTTTTTATTTCTATGATAATCATTTTTGCTTTAAATTTTGTTTTATATAACTAGAATTCGTATTAAAGAATTATATGCTGTTTTAAAGAGAAACCAAATGAAGAAGGAGAGGAGGAAGAGAAAAGGAAGACCAAAGGGCGAAAAGTGGGAGAAGAAAAGGAAGAATTCTTCGATACGAAAGATGTTTAGAATAGAAGCTCAACGATTTCCTGATGTAAACGATGAGCTTTTGTTTAGAATCGTGTGAGAGTGTTATAAATCACTCTGCTGCTCTTGAGTTCGAGAGATGTTGGTATATATTACAAAACCAACAGCAAGAATAACAACAGCAACACTATTAAAACAATAACGAAAGAAATTTCTCGATAATTTAAGCGAAATAGCAAACAATGGATGACCAAGAAGAAGAGAAGGGCGGGAAAGAGAGAGAGAGAGAGATATGAAGAAAGCGAGAGTGAAAGACTCTCATAAATCAATATTTAAGTGATAACAATAAATATTCTCACAAGTAAATCTGTCGATTTGTAGATAATTCTTTGAATCTTCTTCTTCAAAGCTGTTAAAGCTTTTAAGTGATTTAATGATTCAGTGATAATTTCAAAAAACTCATTCAAAAACCGTCTTTATTTTTCTGTAAGTAATTTTTATCTGAATTTAATGAATTAATTTAAAAAGTGTTTGCGGTTTTTTATTGCATACTTTTAAAGAAATCACTCAATCAAGTTAGAACTTTATATTGCATGTCTAAAGATATGCAACACATTCATATGTACGCATGTATCTATGTATGTGTGTATGCATGTATGTATGTATGCACGTATGTATATGTGTACGTGTACATAAACCACGAGTACGGATTTCATGCATGCCCCTCATGTTCACTCATACATGTCTACATGCGTCATCAAGATCAAGATCGATGTTTCAGAAGTGAAGTGAAGGGATAATAAAGTGAAGAAGTAGAGGAATAAGTATGAAACAACCACCTCTTCTAGACTCGGCTCATTATCCTTATTAAATTGACCTCAATTTCGGTTCGCATGTCGTAAAAATATTGTTGATTTTTCTATTCTTCTACTTTGTAATATTCTGCAGTTGCTTCTGTTGCTCTTCTTTTCACATCTAGTGGACTATAAACACTTAATGGTCACGACGTTGATGGAAGCAATACGTTGCAATTGTGTACAGTGTTTCTTCTTTAAATAGTTACACTCAAACTATGTCACACACACACACACACATACACACACAGTCACACATCCACACAGAGTAATTATCTATCCGTCTCCTTATGATTCTTGTATAATTTTCTCTTTAGTCTTTTGTAATAAACACAAAGTGTGTGGGTTAAAAAAAAATAAAAACAAAGTTGATAATGTTCCTTTGATGATCTTAAATGAATTCAGTGAATCAAAGATGAATTATAAAAAGAATCGAAAATGAACAGAATGAACTTTCAATTACGGAATGATAAACGAATGACTGATAATGAACTGCTAGTAAATGCATCAAATGAATTGTGTTAGAAATGAAATCTAGTGAAAAAACAGCAAAAATCAAATTATTCAGTGACTCAAATAAACTATTAAATGAACATGAAATGAATTGGGGAATAAATCAGTGACATGGAAAAGATGCATTTATTGAATATTAAAGAAAATTAAACTTATGGTGAAAATCAAGTTGCATTAATTTTTAGTTGCACTGAATGCATTCAATTCAATTATTGGTAAAAAAGAACATTTAAATAGGGCATTTATTTTCTAAAGAAAGTCATTTCGCGTTCTATAATATTGAAATTATATCGATTCACGTTTCAGAAAGGAAAAATACTTGGAACTCACCGAAAAAGGATTATTTTTTATATCAGTGATTGATTTTTATATCCTATTAGATTTCCACGAACTCACCTGAAAAGAATGAAAAGAAATTCAAATAAAGACACGTTCGTTTTATTCGTATATCAATAAGAAAGAATGAGGAAAGAGACGTGAACAAGTTAAATGAAAAGTCTTGCAGAAGTCCTGCTTTAAGAGGTTTTCATTTAGATAATCGAAAGAGAAAGGATAGGAAATAAAAAGGGAACGGAGTGGGAGAGAGGGAGGGGGTGAGAGAGAACGAGAAATAATCATGTGGGATAAAAATACAATCGATAGTGAAAGATCAATGATTGAATGCTGATTAACTGGAAAATTGTGTTTAGAATCACTTGAGTTTCCTGGAGCTTTTCAAGGAAGAGGATGTCAAGAAAACTTTTGGAAGACTTTAAGAAATAAAGTTTTGCTTTCTTTTGGTTTTATTTAAATCACTTATTTTTTTTTTAACTTCATCTATAAATAAATATACAGAGTCTGAAAGGAAAAGTTTTACCA
Source organism: Myopa testacea (assembly GCA_949629155.1). Taxonomy (NCBI): domain Eukaryota; kingdom Metazoa; phylum Arthropoda; class Insecta; order Diptera; family Conopidae; genus Myopa; species Myopa testacea. The sequence goes on along the minus strand of OX451345.1, from coordinate 46,124,841 downwards.
AAAGCCATTTGAGGAGAAACTTTCGGTCCCTCACTTTCACTACCATTTCATTTCTGTCTTCCTTTTTACTCTTATTACTATCCTTATTACAACCCTTTACTTTCCCTTTGTTTATCTTCTCTATTTTTATACAAGTTCTTTAAAATGCATTCATTTATTCAACTAAATTAACATTAAAACTTGGAAACTTTTACCTGTTGACTCTTTTATCATCATCACCATCATCAACATCATTATTACCATGATAGCGATGACAAAACATACAAACTTTAAGTTGTTATCAACAAAGCTTAAGTTTCTAGTCAGTCGTCGTCGTTGTCGTCATCGTCCACTCATTTGTTTGGCATCGAAGTGGTTTTAAACGAAAGGAAAGAGAAACGAGGAAAAAGAAAGGGAAGAAGGCAGGCGAGAAGGCGAAAGTAGCAAGAAGGACTGGATTAAAATTTGAGGTTAAGATTAGCGTGTGGATAGTAGATAGAAAAGGTCACTTCATGACTCGTTATTTAATTAGATTTGAAGGTGGAATGAAAGGAATGGAAAAAAGAATCAATTATGCAATTCTTTTTAATTGAGTATTTTGAATTCTACAACGAAATCAGCAGCTTTACTATTAAAATAGCTCAGGCAGAAGTTCAGGTGGTAGTTTCTTCCCTAACAACTCTAATGAACTATAATTGAACATGAAGTTATAAACATGCATATAAACATGTTTATACACATGTATCACATTCACATAAGCGTATGCTACATTTCTCTAGAACTGTAAATGTTGAGTTTTGCACTGGGATTTCCTTCCTTCTCTCCTCTCTACTGCTCACTTAAGGTGCCTGTCTGTCTGTCTGACGGTTTGTCTGACAGTCATCTTCTTTTTCGTCTTCTTCCTTTTTCCGGTTTATTGAATTATTAAAGCGTTGGCTGTGTTGTGCTTGGCCTCAGCTGACACAACTTTGCCTCTAATGTTTTAATGGAAGCTGAATCGCTCTTTTAAATTAAACATGGATTCTACAGCTTTTCTCGCTCCAATTAATATAAAGCATTTATTTCATCTCCGTCGTTTAAATGGATGAATTAAAGCATGGACAAGAATGTCGTGGAGTTAATTGCACAAAAAATTTAGATCCTCGTTGAATTTCCAGGATTATTACTGTATTTATGTATTTTATTATTTTTATTTTACTTCTTTTTCACTTCACTTCTTCCCAATTCCTTGAAAATGTTTATATATTTTATATGTACGACGTCTTGTCTTCATTTCAGATGGACCTGGCTGTGCCACCCGAACTCGAGGAGCTCATCATCTGCAGCTGTTGCCATCTGCCCTTCAACGATACCGACTGCGTGCCGAAGCTCTTCACGTGCCGCCACTACTTCTGCCTCAAGTGCGTCAATTCGCTGCAGCAGGAGGGCAGCGACGAACTCTACTGCGTCCACTGCTGGAAGCGTACCACTTTGCAGTCGCCCGACGGCACGCCCGAGAGTCTGCCCACGTACAACGCCATTTTGTATCTCACGCAAAATCTGAACACGTTGAGTTTGAAGTCGCAGTCAGCGCATCGCGGCGGTGTCTCCAAGCAGCGCTCCTCATCGACAACATCCACATCGTCGAATGGTGGCAGTTGCAGCAACAATAATGGTGGATCCGGCACCAGCAACAACAACAACAACAACAACAATAACTGCAATACCAACAACAATAATAACAACAACGGCAACGGAAGCCTTAACAACATCATCAGTTCCGGCGGCGGCTTGACGGCGAACGGCAACGCGGCCGCCTGCGACATGCAGAGCAATAGTAACAAAATGAACAGCAAAATGGGTGAGAACTGCATGACGCATGCGATGCCCAACACTCTGTGGTGCAGCAAATGCAGCATGTTGGTGTGTCGCGCCTGCTCCGCCTCCGAGGAGCACCGCACACACGCCGTCAAGAATCAGCTGGAGGCTCGGGAAACCATCCAGACGGACATCAGCAACGAGCTGCTCTCGATGCAGAAGACGCTGAACGATGTGCAGCATCTGGTGCTGAAGCAGCGCGACTTCCTGCTCAAGATACTCGAGAGCTGCACCGCCCTTAAAACGCAAATCGAGACGGAGCTGATCAACCACATCCCCACGCTAGAGATTGGCGAAATGCGCGAGAGTTTGGGCAAAGCGAAGCTCTGCCTCGACATGCTAGACAAGCAGAGTCCCGCCGAGGCGCTGAAGCTGTACACGACGCTGCGCGCGGAGAAACAGCGGCTGATGGCCAAATATCGCGAAATGTTCCTGCAGTGCAAGTTGGACGATCTCATCCGCAACTACGGCTACATTTTCGACTTCGACCTCATTAAGCAGGCGCTGATGCAGCTGCACAGCTGCGTGCTCAATGGCGGCAACCTGGAGGACTTCGGGTTCGGCAACGGACTGGGCGGTGCCGCGGGCGGCCACACCGACCAGGCCACGCATCACAACCCGGTGCTGCTGCTGGCCAACTACTGCATTTCGCAACTATATTCGCGCCAGATGGTGCTCTTCAAGCAGCAGCAACATCTACAACAGCAGCAGCAACAGCAGCAACAGCAGCAAAAGCAACAGCAGCAGCAGCAGCAACAGCTGCATAACAATGGCAACCATGCGACGTCTTCCGCCATGTCTTTGGGACTGGGTATAAGTATGAATGGTGTTGGCGGCGGCAGCTACGCTCAAGCTCTGCAGTCCACCGCACAGCAACAACAGCAAAACGTTGGCGGTCCCACCTCACCACCAGTGGTGAAAACGTATGCCGACATCACGACTTCGTCCCCGAAAGCCAATCAGCAGCTGCACCATCCCAGCCGACACATGCTGCAGCAGCAACCGCAGTCCAACAACAACTTCTCAGACATCGGACCGATCGGCACGCCTCTGCGCTGCGCCTCGAATCTTTTTCCATGCTCTTCGGCCGATCTGAATGGTTTGGGCATTGGTATGTTCCAAATACAACAACAACAACAGCAACAACAAAAGCATTCCAAGTCACCAACCGGCGTCGGTGGCAACATGTTGCTGAACCCCAGCGTCCACGTTTACCCCATCTACTTCTTCAACATTGAAATCAACGGCCAACCGTCCGGCCGCATACTCATCGAAGTGCGCAACGACGTGGCCCCCAAGATGGCCAAGAATTTTGGGGCTTTGACCACACACGAGCTGGGCTTTGGCTATAAGGGTTGCCATATTTTCCAGTGCTGGGACTGCGAGAGCATCATCACCGGAGACTTCGAGCTGAACAACGGCCGCGGCGGGCGCTCGGTCTATGATGAGGGCTACTTTATGCCGGACGATACGAAGATTATGGCGATCCGCGGCTCAGTCGGAATGCGTCGCAGTCAGAAGCGGCACGACAACCTGGGGTTGGTAGGGTCGCAGTTTCGTGTCATCCTGCGCGAGATGCGAGGATTCACGGGCATTTTTGCATTCGTCGTGGACGGCTTGGAGCTGATCGAGAAGATTTCGCAATTCGGCGATACGACAGGGAAACCGCAGAGCAGTGTTGTTATAGTTAATTGCGGAAAATATCACGTGGGTTAGGTTCAGAAGACGCGCAATTTTTTCCGAGCATCGGTTATGGGATGGGATCGTGGGTAGCTTATGGTTTAGGAGAGGCGAAAATGAAAACGACGTAAATAGCTTTCATTTCCTTTGTTAGAGAACATATTTAATTTTAAAGTGAACGGATTTTTAGTTTAGTTTAGTTGCACTGAAGTACAGTAGTGAGTAGAAAAAAGTACGAGTATTATTTAATATATAAAGAAGCATTTCTTAGTATATAGTATACTGATCTTTGTTTCGATATCATTATGAAAATATAAACGAAAAAAATTTAAATACAAATGCAAACACAAGCAATTTTATAATTCTTGAGTCAATAAACGATACGAGTACATCAATCTATTGAAAATGTTCGATGCAACGTTCGATGCAATGTTCGATCCATAAAATTGTTCGATACAATAGTTCGATACAACAGAACTGTTGCCAACACCTTCAACCCTAATATTACACGAGTGTTTCGCTCTATGGACTTCTAAAGTCTTCAGTTTCTACCAATAACATATTCCATTTCAACCCTAAATATTCAAAATAACTTTCGAAAGAATGCTCCACAAAAGCCAGGTCGAAGGGGTTAAATCGGTTCATGCAACCAGCTGTTCTTGTATATAAGCTGTTATGGTTGATACTATTGTCTAATGTTCGATGCAACAGTTCCAGACAAATGTTACAATGCGATGCAGCAATCGTTTGATACAACTTTTTCGACACAGAGACATTCAGTGCAACTGCTCGGCACTATCGGATGATATATAGTATATACATACATATATACAATTTCCACTTGCAATTGCTGCTTCATACAACTCGATCATTTATTGTATATATTCGATGTTCAATCTGTTCGATTCAATCGCTCGATACAACTATACGATTGCAATCAATTCCCATTTCCACAATTAATATTTATGAATGCGTTTGAAGAACTTAATCGATTTATGTTAAACGAAAATAATTACATTTTTGTGTTTAGTTTTCTAATTCGATATTAAAATTTTATAAAAGTATAATAATAAATAAATTATTAACAATTATCTAAACGCGCGCTAAATTTACAAGCAACGGTACCTGCCACACCCACATTAATTTAAAAACTTATGAATATTTAAAATCTAAAATTCGAAATTACAAAAATCATTACATGTTCGAAATGTTGCTTGTGTGTGTATTTGTAATTAGATAGAAGAAAAGCAGAAAAAACCAGAAATCTATTAATTTTTCTATCTTTTTTCTAGATCTTTTGTTTTTGTTGTGGATGAAGTAATACAGAATCAGATATGTTTGAAAAATTATTAAACTAATAAAAATAAATTTATTTGAAATAAATATTGAAATTATATATATACAAAAAATATACAATATAATTTTCAATTTTAATATTACGTTGGATATCATTAATTTAAAATACCTTTATATTATATACCTTCATATAAAAAAATAACTCTTTAGGAAATCGTTTGATTAAATTTTGATATTTTTTTATATGATCATTTTATATAAATACTTAAAAAAGTTCGATTATTCTGGGATTTTTTAAATTAATTCATAATAATAACATTAAAATTGATAAGTTTCATTTCGAAGGCTAGAGAAAAATTCTAAAGAAAAAAAGTATAATAGATAAAATATAAATAATTATCAAATAGTTTAATTAAAAAAGAAGGTTTCCTTTTCCGATTTTAAAGAATTTTCGAACATTTTTCAAGGTTTTTCAAACATATCTGAATATATTTCATCCAAAAACTATTATAAACCAGAAAAAAACAAAGGATTTTTGATAGCATGTTGAGCATAAAACGGGAACAAAACTATTTTTACACCGAATAAAATAAGGCAACAGAAAAGCAGAAACAAACAAAACAACGGAAATGAAACAAAATTAAAGAAGTTTGTTAGAAATCTACAAAGAAAAACAAAAACAAAAAACAAATTCATATTCGTTTAAATTTATTACAAAATCAACAATCAATTCGAAATCACAGATTATTCGAAAACAAGCGTTTCTTAGATTATCTAAACTACAGCTAATCGTACATTTTATGAAAAAAATGTCTGCTACTATTTATCTACAATACATTGGATTATATTTATATACATACATACATACATATACATATATATAAATTCACGTATATAAAGTATATAAATTTATTTGTGTTTTATTTTTTCGTTTTTGCAAAAAGAAGCTATTGACGAAACCTACGAAATCTTTGAGCAAAACAGAAGGATACAAATGAAAACGGCAGAAAAAGCAACAAGAAAATAATACAAACAAATGAAAAATTTATAGGGAATTTCTACAAAAACAAAAAAAACCATAAAATAGACAGCACCATTTTTTGGGAACGATTTATTATTCTATATAGAAATATATGTATGTAAGCGTCGTCTTAGAGGAAATATTATAGTAGCAACAACTACTTACTACTACAACAACAACACGAATGTTAACTTTACAAAATCGAAAAGATTTAAAATTATATTATATATAAACTAAGAACAAAAACTAAGTTCTTTAGTGTTTAAGTCAGGAAAACAAAATAAAATCATTTAATATAATAATGATAAAAATCGAAGCAGAAAAAATTATATTACGAAACTTTTCTCGATGTGTAGCATAAATAAACCAAAAACGATTTCGATTGATAGCAACAAAATAAACATATATTATATATTTAGTAAATACATACATATATAAATATGTGGGAAGAAAAATATATACATGACTGGTTTCTCTTTGAATTATTTAATTCGATTTAAAATTATGTTATTAAATTTATTAAATAATTAATTTAAATTTAAATAATTTAAAAAGAAACCAGCCGATGGCCCACCCTATGTAATAAATGAAAGAAAATATAACTATCAATAAACTTCAGTGTCCAAAAATAATAATAATAAGAATAAGAAAACAAAACCGAATTAATGGAGATCAAATCGGCTGATGAAACTCAACAGTCAAGGTTGAGGGTAATCCATTATAGAATCAATAATAAAGTGCAATGATGAAATCATTATTAAATCAATAACAAAATTTAGCTAAAACAACAAGTTACTCGTAAAAAATATAGAGTTGATAAAATTGAATAGATTTAAAGGACAACAAACTTAACGGACAAGCAAAAAAAATAAAAACAAACCGAAATTTAAAATTTGAACTATAAATATTTTCTGTAAAAACTCAAAACATGGAGATAAACTGCTACTTGTACCTGGAATCTTAAAAGAAAACGAAGCTAATGAAAGGGAGGGAGAGGGAGGAAGAAAAAGAAGAAGAAGAAGAGAGACATACAGCGATATTTGAATCTTAACTTAAGAACCTCTGCAAGAACTCTCTCTCTCTCTCTCTCTCTCTCCTCTCTCACTACAGAGGAACGTCATTTAAAAGGAAGACCTTCACAAGAAAAGCAAATTTTTAATTTTTATTTAAATTATTTAAATTTTTCCGACACAGAATCCGAATACAAACGTAATTAAATTTATCAAAAATTGTAATTCAAAAAATTTTAAATAAAACTTTGATGAATTTATAAAATATTCCCTTTTATAGTTTATATTTTGTTAATTTCATATTATTGTTATTATTAATTGTTTTCTTGTCAATGGGTTTATTTTAGTTTAATTCAATTTTTATGTTTTGCTTTCTTTCCTTGTGAAAGTTTTCCTTAAAAAAATGTACCCACGATTATGTTAATGTTATATACATACATATAAGTAAAAAGGCTTTCATTCGTGTCTGAAGCTTTACTAACACTCTAAAAATAATCTGTCGTAAAGGTATTTCGAATTACAAAAAAAAAAAACAATATAATACATCAATTCAATCACTTAGTCAATCATTCATTCATATTGCATTAGAACATCTGCTGAAGATATAAATATATATATTGATCTAGCTTGTTGCCTTCGATGATATTTAATTTGCCATTTTTAAAACTAGAAAATAGACGACACTCTTCGAAACTTCGTGTATTTATTATTGTATCAAGCTTCATATTTAGCGCAGACAAAGAAACAAAACAAAACAAAACAAACAACGTGATTATTTTAATGCGGCTCATCGAATTTCGATTGCGTAGTTTCGATGCTTTTCGTATGCTTAAATTGCATTTTTAAATTTATATACAATACTTAAATAAATATGTATTATGAATTAATGTTAATCTCTCGACAAAAGAAAAACAAGTTGAAAATTTTAAATGAATAACGTTAGCAAAGTAAACAAAGTCAACATAATCTAAAGGAAAACATATCTAACATTAAAGAACAACAACAAAACAGAGAAATGAAAACAAGGAAAAATAATGGAGATAAAGCCAAGATTTAATTATTAACAACTTGTTAAAAAACACCCGATTTGGCATTAAATAGCTAATTTAATTACTTTAATTAATATATGAACTTTCCAGTGAATGTTAAAAGCGAAAATTATATTTATACTGCAATAAATACTTATATTTATAGATAAAATGTAATCCAAACAACAAATATTATTACTAGATGTCGTCTTTTCGCAACAGAAAATTATTAGAAACAAATTAAACGATAGAAAACAAAAGCTTTTCACATAAAAGAAACAAACAACAGCAACAACAACAAAATATATACCTATATATAAATATGTGTAAATGTATATACATAGTTATTGTTCTTGTTTAGTTACACGCTAACACAACAATGAAGGGATTAAATCGCTTTCAATGAATATGAGTCGTTGTTTGATTTTACGTCATGTTAAAAGTTTCAAAGTTGAAAAAGTTCAAAGTTCGAAGAGTTCAAAGACCGAAAAGTTAAAAGAGTTCTCAAAATTCTCATCCCCAAAAAACTTGATAGAAACAAAAAATTTTACAAAACTGCCTAAAAATATGCAAAGCAAAAAAAGGAAGTAGTTTTGAAACAATGCCTAAATGTATGCACTGGTTTTTGACTTTGACTTTATGACGAAGAAATACAATTAGAAGAATGCAAAATTAATTAAAGTTCATTACACATTTTTCCAAACTTCGTTTTAAAAATTTTAATATAATCTAATTCAGTTACAGTAATTAGAATTTCGTTTAAAAGAGTATCTTCTTCGTTTAAAAGAGTAAATCTTTAAAATTCATTAAATTTTTCTGAGAGATCATAAATACAACAAAAAAGAGCTGCAACAACGACTCCAATAAAGAAATATCATCTTAAATAAAGTTTTAAATAAGCGTTAACAAATATATACTTAGCACCAGAAGAAGAACAGGAAGCAAGCAAGCAAGCAAAACAAAACAAGCTGCTGCCACAAACAAAATTGACTTCCGTAGAAATGAACAATAAACAAAAAAACCGTTCCATTAAAAATGTACTTACTTTTAAAGAGAAACAGAAAAGATATAAAAAAACTAAAAACAACTACAACAACAAAAATAAAATAACATTTAAAACAAAAAAACAATAAAATTAAAATTTATCTTATAAAACAAGCAGTCAAATAGCAAATATACTAAATACGAATTACAAAAAACCAAAAGCACACAACTCTAAAAAATAAAATTATATAAAAACCAATAAACAAAAACATAAAATCACACAAATATAAAGAAATATATTTTTTGAGAGCAGCAGCAACATTTGTAAAGGAAGCCTATTAATCAAGTGAGCATCAAGAAGAGGGAAGAGAGACGAAAAGAGTACCTAAAAAACCTCAGAGAAAAATGAACAATTAACCAAAAAAATATAAGCTAACTTGAAAATTCACAGACACACACATATACATAAATACAATATATATACCAATATACAACCTATAAAAAAACTATTGGCAGTTGATATTCTCTTTCATCAACAAACAACGTAAAGTTAAAATATCAATATCAAATTTGATACACACTCACACACACACACACTCACCAAAAAACATATACATACACACTCGCTTAATCACTCAGTTAACAAACAGCAAAGAAGAAAATCTAAAAATTGTATATTGTGTGTAGAAAAATACTATTGTATGTATTTATGTACATTTATACATCAATACGACATACATACAGACAGGCATACGTATATATATTTTTCTATATAAGAATTCATTAGTAAAAAAATGAAGTATCGATGTTGGTGTTAAGGAAAAATAAAACAAAATAGACAACACAACGATAAGAGGAAAAAACAGCTTAAAATTATATATATAAAATAATATTTTAAAAAAAAACTATATCTACAAATTATATCTAATGTCTTCGATGTGAAATCACTAAAAAATTTCATTTAAATCAAATAAAATAAAACGTTGAATAATTTTGAAATATAAAACAAGAAACCACAAATAGGAACAACAGAAACATACATATACTTTATATACAATATAATATAGTATAGTATTATACATATATAATATTCTATAATATCAGTATTCATTTGTATTACATATATACTCGTATATATCTAGTTATCGTATGCGTGTTAGATACATATTTCTATTTACTCGTATTTGAATTTATAAATTTCAAGAATTTATCAAAAAAAAAAAATAAAGTAATGCAAAACTTTACACCGGTGCTGTACGGTCGCCGGACTGCTAACGGGACCGAATAAAGTACCGCACCGGTGTGTGTGAAGTTTTTTCTTGTTTTACTGTCATAAACAACAGCAACAACACACGAAGACTTCTGAAATTTGGTTGCAAAATGCAAACAGATTCAACGTGAAACTAATGAAAAGCTACGGAAATGAAAGCGAAAACAGATACGGAAACGAGAAAGAAAATGGAAATAGAAACGAAAAAGGAAATCAAAATGAAAACGAAATGACATTGATAAGGATTTAGTTAATAAAATAAATTAATTTCTAAAACGAAAGTAAAGAATCGATAAACCGAACGTAAAATTTTCGAAATGAAACACAGAAATCCACACACACACGTCTAGTTTCTATAATATTATATACTATACATTCTAGGTTCAAAACTACGTATTTTCTGTATATCGAGAAATCACGCGAAAACTATTTCTAAGAACAAAACAAAAACAAGAAAACAAAAAACCATTTTAAACTTAAAAAAAAAACTTTACATGAAATTCTACCCACCCAAGAAGCAGAATGATAAAGAAATTCAAAAGAAAAACTAAAATTGAATAAAAAAAGCAAGAAAAACATATTTATTGTATATCGTCTTTTATCGTAACAGAATTTTTATCGTAAATAGAATAGAAAACAAGAAAAAATCTTTAACTATATCTAAGAACCGTCGTCGTCGTCTAATTATTAAGAAAAATATTATACTAGAATTTCGATAAATTAGAAATACGAATACGAATCGATCTTTCTAAAAAATATATATATTTCTAAATGTTTCTATATATATACTACAAGTATATACGATATATACTACATATAATGATATTGTGTGTACTCGTATGTATTTAATTTTAAATACACATAAAATCTATCAACCGAAAGTCTTGAATTTCATTATTGATTTATATAAAAAGAATATAAAAGGTAAAAAAGTGAGATGACGAAGTAGAAAATCAACAAAAACTTCAATGTACAAAACAAAAGAAACAAGAAATAATGGTTTAAATGGTACGATATATATATATATATATATATATATATATACGTATGATCGAGAAGAACAAAAACAACAGTAACAAAAAGGTTTATCAAAATAAAATAAAATAAAACAAAAAAAAGGCTTGTGAAAGGATTCGGTTTGTTTAAAAAGAGAAAAAAAGAGAAGAAAAAAAGCGATATCTTTGTAATATAAGTATGTACATATATCGTTATTTAATTCAATTTAAATTTATGATTTAATTCAAAAAGAAACCAGGCGATGGCCCACCCTTCATCAGCTTAAATGTTTCATTTAATTTTTAATATGTAAACATAATTTATCATTATCATTTTTTGAAATTTCCACTGCAACTTGAGTTTAGTTTAGTATTCTATTAGAGTCCTATTAGAATTAGCTTCTATTTGCATATACAACTATATATATAGGATTTATATATCAAGGATTCCATCCATTCCATTGGTCAAACCTTCAACTAAAACCGTTCGGACAAAGATTTGCGATAGATACTCGTAGTTATGTCCAAAGAAAAATATAAAAACCATGAACCATATTTAGAAAAAGAGAGTCCTTAATTCTCTGAATTTCTTATTTTTCAAATTTTGAGGATTTGATCTTGAGAACTTCTCCATCGAGGGATTATTATCATGATTATTACCATATTTCCCTCGATTTCGTTCATAAGAGGAAACGTGGGCTTTCACTTTCCAAATTCAGAACCATCGGAGTCTTTCACTTCCAAAATTCGGACCCATCGAAGTGTTTAAACTTCAAACTTGGACTCATTGATATAAAAATGGAATATCTTTTATCAAAACATTAGATTGGAAGCATGTCATTGAGTGTATTCTGAGCTATCTACATTGTTTCTACGTAATGACAATAGACAGATGTCCAGATATTCACACAATTTGTCCAGAATACATCCTTGATTATTCTGCACCTTCTCTATTCTTAGAAACTTATTTTGTAGGGTTCACGGTTCCCTTACTATTGGATAGCCAAGTACGTCAATCAGTTTCATCGTTTGTGACATCAGTTGTTCCAAGACTTCCATGATTTCCATGACTTCATGACCTCCGTGACCTCAAGGAACTCCATTTATTTCTTTACTCTCCTTCCCTTATTATTTTGCTCTGATCTGATCTCAAAGCGCTTTTCCTCTATTACACCATCCCTGCTATAGTTAATCAAGTTCTCTTTAGAGAAGCTGGACTCAAAAATACCGTTGACAATGTTGATTTATATACCAAAAACAAGATTATCCAAAGCCAATGATTTTGAAACAAACAAGAATCAAGATTTTTAAGAAAGAAATGTAATTAATTTCACAAACAAAAAAAAAACAATAAACACAAGAAGTCGGAAAGTTCGTTTCACGCACATACACAGAAAAAATTCGTGGAAAAAAATTAAAATCTTTCGACAAACCGAACCAAATCAAATTTATTTTTTATGTTTCAAATGACATTATAAAGTATTTTAATTCCTTTATTTAAATAATATTAAATTTCATTTGATTTAACAAAATAAAACCTTTCATTTTTATTAAAATGTACTTTTAAAGAAATCGTCAAATCGAAAATGTAAAAAAAAAACAAAATTTATTGGAACATTGTTTTGGATTAAAGACATTTGAAAAATGGATGACAATCCATCCCAGAGCGCAGATATTCGGTACAAATATATATATACTATGTGTATATATGCTAGAGTTGAAGAAGTAGAAGAAATGTCACGAGAAAAGAGAACTAGAAATAAAACTACGTGAAAACTATTGAATAACAATTTTAAGTATAAATATAAAAACTAAATAAAAACAAAAACAAATAAATTTGATTGAAAGAGTGTTATTTTAAAAATGAAGCTTCATTCCTTTGTTTGTTCTTCTTTCAGTTTAACATTTAAAAAAGCCATCAATGATGCAAAATTTACAGTATCAAAAGAAATTCTAAAAGAATATCACAAAAAATCGATTTAAACACAAATTCTTCAAATAAATTCATGAATTTATGTTTCCCATTTAACGAAATTATATAATAGATTACAAAAACGAAGAGAAAGAAGAACAAAATGAAGGCGAAGAAGGGAAAAGAGAACACAAATACTAGAAACAGTTCTAGAAAAACTAAACTGCAAAACTATCGACACAAAAGAATTTAATAAAAAGTAGTAGTAAAAAAACAACTAAAAACACAAACCAAAGAAAAATCGAAAACACTTTCTTTCTTATAGAAACTTTCTTATAAAATGTATAAAATTACTATTATTATTATCAATCGATGTTTACAATATAAAAAATAAAACAAAGAACAAAGAAAAAAATAACTTTGAAGTGTTAAAAAGTAAGAATAAAATTCAAAATAGAGAATGAAAGAACAAGTTAATAAATTTAAAGAAAATTTTCTGTAAATGTAAATGTTAAAAGAATAAAGAAAAAAAACCACAAAAAACAGATGCAAATTTAAATAAAGGCTACGGAGAGGCTGATAAATTGTTTCGAATGCAATATTATGAGATTCAGAGAAAAAAAGAGACAGACATAGAGAAAGAGAGAGAGGGAAAGGGAAGGAGAGAGTATAATGAAAAAAGGGGAATTTTAATAAAAGACAGAATTATCAGGATCTTTAAAAACTGATTCGAATAAAATACATTTTTATTTTACATCACCGATTTACTTCACCAAATATTTTGTGATGGGACTGAAAGGAAAATCAATTGACCCGGAATCTGTAAATAGAAAAAATTGTGGAAGATCTTCCCGATTTCCTATTTACAACAAATCAGTTTACATGATTTTATAGACTGTTTGCGAAATCCTAAAGCTCAGAATTAATAACCTTGTATATACTGTACATTGTGTATACTATACACAACAACCTCCATTCTTCTTATAATTAATGATCAACCACAAAGCTTACCTTATAGTAAACATCTGGAACGTACTGCTTATCAGTTGATTCACGAATGTAACCCAGCTCAGGAGCGTCTTTGGTCGGTACGAAACAATTATCACGCACCAAAGCCATACATTGTGCCGAGACGGCGTAACCCTCCATATGAACTTGCTTCGTTTTATCGCCTAAAAAACAAACCGAATAAAATAGAATAATCATAGTTTTGTGATTATAAAAACCAACCTGTTACACAAACAGTGACGAACTTCGATCCAAAGTAACCATTCGAAGAATATTTGCAAGGATTGGGATGGCGATTCTGTAACTCACCCGCCATGATGCACTCTTGAGCCGTGAGAAAGTGGGTCTCAATACCGCGCAAATGCTTTACAGTCCCAGCAGTCGGATCATCCGAAATGAGATCAGTAAAAATCCAACCAATCTACGAGATGAATTAAAAGGAAATCATTAATCAATGATGAATCATTGCAATAATCAAATCAACCAGCTTCAACAAGCCTCCCGGTTCTTCCTACCTTCTTCAATCCCAAAGCCGAGGCGACTGCTTCGACATCGTCAGCATGTTCGTCATCGTGCAACTTAATGCCATCGCGTGAGGACTCCTGAGGCGGCTCATAGATGGCCGCAACAGTGGCACGAATACCGAGTGGCACATCGTTGTGCTGCTCATAGGTGCCATACAACAGACCCAAGCGCTGATGACCCGTGGTACGCCAGTAGTTCAAGAAGCGCTCCACAATAGAAGTGTTCTCGAACATAACATTGTCAACGTGCCGATAGATCTGGCGATTAAGCATTATCGCCGATGGCTGGCACTTCGAACAGATGCCCTTGGGCCACGGCGGATGTTCGCGACAACCCGGCTTAATGCGGCAATTGATATCATCGAAGGCGACATATTTGCCACGATCCATGCCTGAAGTCTGCTTACGTATGTAAGACTGAAATGATAGATGCTTGATTTTCTGCTCCTTGAGGTAAGCATCGTCGTAGGGAGCCAGGGGAGAGCAGTGAACACAACAACCATTAACGGTATGATGGCACCTAACGAAGAAGTACAAGAGAAGTAGAAGTGTGTTGGGGAGAAATGAGATGAAGAATAACTCTTTAAAGTGACACAATTTAAACCTACAATTTGCTATCGCGTTCACGTTTTATCGTGCCATCCAGCTTAGCTAACAAAATATCCACTTCGTCCTCTTTGGCAGGCACGGGTTTGGTGTTGGCCGGAGCAAAGGAAGCGCTGCTGGTCTCAAATTTATCAATGACCGTAGTACTGGTGCGCTTTAAGAAAAAGAGAAGAGAGTTAAATTAGATGCGTTTTTATATGAAATCCATAATGCTAGTGAATGTATAACTTACTCGCCCCGAAGAGCTGGCAATCTGCTTCAAATACACCATATCGCCGTGTTTTAAGCAAGAACCAATCTTGTGTATGGGACTTGAAAGGATCTAATGAAAGTACAGAAATAAAATGAATGGAAAATGTTCAAATTTCATTAAAATAGATACAATAGTTTATGAAACAGCTGAAGACATGAATTGTAAATATTAGCCGATGGAATTTGTGCTCAAAATCGTCACAAATTTCAAATGTATTTGGATTCAATGGATTCTCAGAGTTTTGCACAAAGATATTCAGTAAAGCATCTAGGGTCTTTTTACTCACCTCCTTCGTAAAATTTCGCTCTTTGAACAAACCGAAACCATCAACTTTGAGCAAGTGTGCTATGGACTCATAAAGGTCTTTAAGATTACATTTCGGTGAGATTTCAATGCGTTTGATACCCTCTGCTGATTGTACTCGAATCAACTAGAGGAAGAGAATAGATGAGAAAAGAGAGAAGATTTTATATTTAAATATAAATTATATAAAATATATAAACAGATGTTATGATGCTCAAGAAACGTTTTGCTTATTTTTTCTTGCTAAATTTAAATTAATACGTCTGCATTTTCATGCCAAAATCTTGCCAAAAAGTGTCGACCAAGTTCAAGAACATATGACGTTGTAGGTTGTATAGAAATTATAAGAAGAAGACAAGCAAACATTTCTGCGTCTTCATATTTATATTTATTTAAGTGAAATTATTACATCTTAGAGAACATCCTGGAGAGCCAAATGAAGGAGAAACCCATTACGATTCCTCTTTCTTTTTATGCTTACCGATTGCTTGCATATCAAAAAGAAACGATGTCGTACAAATGTATACAAAATATTACGCTTGCGATAGATTAAATTTTCAAGTTCACCAACCGATATAAAAGCCATCCTTAAAACGATCACAACAAAAACAATGACACCCGATCGTAAGTATTAAATTTTGTAGCTTCTAATTGAGAAATTGATTGATTGATTGGTGGGTTAGCATCGAACTACTTTCTTTGCGACTAACCACTGCTATTGACTCACGAGGGCTTGCTAGCCAACTAATTGTTGCTTCTAACAATTGGTCAGCATTTGAAACAGCTTTTTAGAAAATGCGCGATTAACATTTCATGTGCTTACTTCTTCTTAAATGAGTGGGTTGCAAAGGTTATTTAAATAAGCATTTCTATTGCTTTCTGCAGTCTCTTTCCTGGTTCTGGTCTTCGGCGTCGGTGTTTCTGGTTTTTATCCAAGTGAAATACCGCCAAATAAAATTATAAACAAAAGTTACACGTGCTCAAAAGTTGTGTAAACAAAAGTAAAGGAAATCAAATAAAAAATGTGGACAAGAAGTATTCAAATCATATCAGAAAATGAAACAAATCAAATCATATCAGAAGATAAACCAAATTCAAATGGAATAAAAAGCAACTAAAATTAAAGGAATACAATGTTGATGATAGATAAATTCAACAGAAATTAAAGCAAAAGATGAACCAAATCAAATCATATTCAAACTCAGATTCTACTCTGAATATCATTAAATCAGAAGAGATCCAAGGATCCAAGTACATAAAACATCAAATTTGACATTCTTCTGAATCAAATAGAACTTTTTCAAAGGATTTATCCAAATCTTTATAGAACTTTTAACCACTTTTCATAAATTGCTCCGTTTTCAAGCCAGAAACATCAAAATCCACACAGAACACCAGCCATCCAAAGAAATCATCGAGACAGCTGGCTTTAATCTTATGATTCCAAATCTTAAATTGTGGGTGCTTTAAGTTGGAGTAACTTGAAATATTCAATGCAAACATATTCTGTATACATGTGTCATTGTAATTGTTATTATTCTTGAAAATATATTGAGACACTATGAGTTTTTCGTTTCATTTTTTAATCCAACTTACAATAGTTTCGCCACCCATTCTCTTGTTTTTGGATTCTTAAAGTTCTCACACACTTGACTGGATTTAAGATTTTGATTTTTGTTTTTTCAATATTCGATTACTTGTTCAACTGATTTGGATACCCAAACTATGTCAGAAACATACACAAAAATACAATACAAAAATAATAGAAAAAATGCAATTCACTGATGTCGGCTTTTTTACAAAGAATTTTTGACAGCACTTTGGTGGCTGTCATTCCGGCGAACATCAGCTGTTTTTCGAGGTAAGGTGAGTTCTAATTGCTTATATGTAGGGAACATACCCACAATTGACATTTGTGTATACTATAACCAGAGTTTAATGACATTGGAAACTCTTTTATCTTCAGATAAAGATGAAAAAAAGATCGATTTTTTATGAACTGGAGAATTCGGCTACTTTTCTTTTGCAGCCAGAAAGAGACAGTAAGTGGCGCTTTATTTTTTGACGGAATTATTCACCAACATTTTTGGCAAGCGGTTGCCACCATTAGTAGAAGAAGTGAAAAGTGTGGGCATAAATTTATTTCTGTGGGTATTTTTTATGTGATTGTAGAAATTTGATTAAAATATTATTTAATTTAGTTTGAATATTATATTATTTATATAGTTTTCTATATTTGTAAAATTTAAAATAAAAAAAAGATACAAAGGATATTTTTTTACTTGTTTATTAGATGGCATTTCAGAAAGTTATAAAGACTGTTTCCACACCACCATTGAGATAAGCGTTAAGGCGCGTTACCGATTTTTTTACCGAAACTCGTTTTATTTATTTATGTGTTATGCGCAAAATCTTATTTCTGAAATCAGGTTCGAAAATACTTCTACCTTATAGTAAAGCAAATTTTGCTATATATGCAAAAGCATAAAAATGTCCATTTGCTTTACATCCGCAGGCACATCCGCAGGTTCTGTGAGGATGACGTTTTAAAGCAATATTAATAAATATTTGTAAAAATTTTGCGAGTACTTCTCTTCAGCGCCCCAATATCAATCAATTTGTGAATGACAACTTAAAAAATGGGAAACAGAGATTATAACCACTTTTCTACGAGCAACAATATGGCACATTTTTACATTTTCGACATGCAACCGTTCAATTAAATTTGTTTTTGTAAAATTTGTATTGAAACTCACCGTTTTCAGTCGAGTCTTCGAAACTCACCCGCCAAAACGGTAAACAAACCTTTGTTTATCCATTTGGCGGGTGAATTTGCATAGAAAATTTATAGGAACAACACGCGGCTGTTTTTTTGAACAGCTGTTTTGTTCTAAGTTTCCAATCTCGTTATCTCTGGTGTTAAGTTGATAAAAAGTCAACATTGTCTTATTTCGGACGTTCTGCATCTTGATGGAAAAATACTATTTACTTCAAAGTTGGGATTGAACAACAACGCTAAATCCTAAAATTGGTGACCCCTGTGAAATTAAACACTAATTTTTTCTTACCATTGACACAGCACAATAGAATCGTCAATTAGACACAATTGTCCAGAAAGGCTTGCGTAGCAACGTGCTTTTAGCTGTACCGTTATTCGTGGAATTTTTTCAATGACAACTAACGGGCAACCCAACGAAAATTCTGCACCGTCCAACGAAACAGAATCTTCACTATGACAGTGCGAATTTATAAGCTTCCCGATTTCAATCCTGAAGATCCAGAAACCTGGTTCGAAAGGTCGGAATCAATATTCATCGTGAACGGAATACGAAGCGAAACAACAAAATTCCACTACGTCTCCATGTGAACTCAAATTATATGCAGCAAACACCCCAATTTCTACATACGGTGACAGGCGTCTCACACTTGATTTCGGTCTTCGACGTTCAATTGAATGGACTTGTAGTAGATTTGAAAGGCCAAGTCTTAATTGACAAAAATACCAAATTATCAACGCGAGGTTTAGTTAACACGTTTCCAGTGCTTAAAATTTCTACAATCAAGGAATCTGACAATGATTTTTTTGAAATACTTGACAGATTCCCCAATATTACTCAGTTAAATAATTTAAATTGAGCTGAAACGTAATGTGGAACATTTCATTCCAACTACCGGTCCTCCTGTTCTTGAGAGACTGAATTGAATCTTTAAAAATTCAAAGCAGCTAAAAACGAATTTGAATATTTAATGAAACTTGGGTATATTCGGCCATCCAGCAGCCCGTGGGCCAGCCCTATTCATCTGGTCAAAAAGAAGTCTGGCGAGTGGCGCATCTGCGGCGATTACAGACAGGCGCCTAAATGCTGTCACCACTCCTGACCGGTACGCCATTCCTCATGGACAAGATTTTGCTAATAATCTTTTTGGAAATACTATTTTTCTAAACTGGACTTGGTGCGGGCTTATCAACAGATACCGGTGGCGGAGGAAGATATTCCCAAAACAGCACTCACAACACCTTTTGGACTTTTTGAGAGCCTCGTCATACAATTTGGGCTACGAGGAGCCGCGCAAACATTTCAACGATATCTCGACGACATTTTCCGAGGCATCACTTTCGTTGGTTTAAAATGGTTTAAAAATTAATTTACCAAAATGTGTCTTTGGAGTTTCTAAATACGATTTCTTGGGATATCAAGTGTCAGGAAGGCATCGCGCCGCTTCCAGAAAAAGTTAAAGCTTTTCGCGACTACCCATTATTTTTTGCTTTGATAATACTTTTGATTAGTATTGCTTTTTTTCTTTGCGTTGTTTTTTTTTTTGTTTTGTTGTTGTTTTGTTTGTTGTCTTTTTTTGTTATGATACAAAATAAAAAATAAAATTAAATGAAAAATTAAAAATAAATTATCATTAAAGTTGAGATATGAATATAAATCAACTCCAATTAAATGATTATTACTATGTAAATAAAATATGAATACGAAAGTTTAATCCACTATTTAATAGTGTTGATTTTTTATGTGTTTTAACCTTACTCTTTTTTACTTCTTTTTTCTCCCTCTCCTTCGCAATCTTTCCCTGTCTCACTCTTTCTACTCTTCCTCCAGCATTCTTTTTTTGTGAATTTTTCGACGAATGAACTCGCATACGATTGAGGAAGGGTGAATTCTATACGGACGTGTGTGTGTATGTGTATACTTGACATATTATATTTAAATACGTCTTTTAATTTGTTGTCTTGCCGTTTTGCCTTTTCAAACTACAATTAAATATAAATAATAATAAATAATAAACTATAAAACTGATTAGAAAAAAAAAAACAAAAATAATACTCTGAAAAATGCTTTTTAAAACTCAATTATGTGTAGAAAATACTTCTTCTTTCTACTACCTACCACCCCCCCCCCCCCTTCCCCTCCTTCGCTCATCTTCGTATCGTCCTAAGTGATCGCTTTTTAATTTCTCATAAATTCTGACGTTAGGAAGAATCGTCTATTTTGTGAGTGCGTCCAAAAGAAGTCCCCTTTTATTCAGGGTTAAAAGAGAAGAACATAGAAATCGTTCTGTTTTAATTAGACTATAAGGAATAACTGTCAATAAATTAGACCATCGATTGATTCAGAGGTATTAAAAGATTGTCACTCAAGTGTCACGAAAGTGTCTTGAGCGATGTGAGGGGAGGCGCAAATAATTGCTGCCGCGGTGTCTTCAATGTTTTGCGGACACGCGAATTTCGAATCGTCTGAAACTCTTTCGTGCGATCGTTCTTCTTCGATAGCATTTCTTTTAATCTATTGATAAATAAAAGAACTTAATTGTCACTCGTTAAATTTCAATGTTTAGTTAAATGTTACATCACAGCAAACGTTTTTACAATTCAACGAAATGTGAAGCTAGTGAAATGAATTACTTTGTTAATCTGTTGAGTGGGGGGAACGGAAGGGTGCGGGGGGTGTGCGGAGAAAGGGCAGGGACAATTAAGGTCAGTGAGATAAAATTGCGTGCTAATTAATGAAAAAAACGAAAGGAAGAATTTTTTATAGCTGCAGCGGAGGGAGGAATTGAGTAGTTCGAAGTAAGTAATAAAGTACTGTATTATGTGTACATATGTACATAGCAGGCTATATACTATAAAGAATTTATTTCTTTAGGGTATTAAATACATTCTCTATTCATATTATTACTCGCAATAACGTCTGTCTGTTAATAGTACTTTAAAAAACTGTTAATTGAGTCTCCGTTAATCTGTAGTCAATGTTAATGTTTTGATTTGAGGCTGTTAAGCATAAACTAGAATTAAGCATCTCCCTCTGTTAATGTACATAACTCTGTAAAATCTAATCTGTTAACTGGAACTAAAGTACTACTGTTAGAGTAACGGTTTGAGTAAACTTAACAGTGCTGTTAAAATTAATTTTAATATTTAATTTTAACATTATCATTAACTATTCATTCACTTTATTCGAATTGTTAACAGTTTTGATAAATATTCATTATTTTAAAATATGTTCTACTTTATTTAAACAAATAAATTTCTATTATATAATAAATGGGTTTTCATTGCTTTATTTCAATTAAAAGGTGGAAAATAAGTTGGAAAAACAGAGCATTTCTTTCTAATAAAACATGTGAAATGTTTAACCGTGTGTTAAAAATATCGTGTATAAACAAAGAAAACAATTAAAAAGTACATCAGCATCAATCAATCGCCATCGTTAGCATGGTCATTATCATCACCATCATCATCATCATCATCACCATCATCATCATTATCCTCTTCATCACCATCATCATCATCAACAACAAACGCTAAAGCATCAAATTTGAGTGCTACTTCGGTTTCGAAGTTCGGCTGCCCGCTCTTTTTTTCTGTTTGCGAATCTTTGCTACTCTACACTCACTGTTTTTATACCCTACACACGATAAGGTTATAAGCTTCATTCTCCGCATTAAAGGAGGCGTGGTAGGTATAGAATAGCATCAGTAAAAGTATTCTTAATCAGTGCCTGTCTGTGGAAATCACGAAATAACTATAAAAATTATCCACCCGGCGTAGGGTATACGAGCTTCGACCGGGTCGAAGTGAACACTTTTAGTTGTTGTTCTTTCTTCCTTTCAGTCTGAAGAGCTCTCAATTCAAAGCTCAAGTAACTGTTTTCCTTCCTTTCATTACTGGATCCAGACTCCTTTATTAACACTCTATTTGAGTAGAGTGACTGGAGGATTCATTGATGATTCGATGAACTGATAATTTGTTGCATGCGTCTCTTTCTTCACTCTCTGTTCAGGACCCTCAACACTGCACATTATTTGTGGATCCGTCATTTCATTGTCATTGCAAAGCAACGGAATTTGGAATGAGATAAAGAGCATGCATGCTTGTGTATGTGAATGTGTGTTTTTGTGTGTGTGTGTGTGTGTGTGTGTGTGTGTGTGTGAAGGTGTGTTCACAAACAACAAACACAGAAACAATAATAATAATAGCAGCAACCACAAATACAACAACAACAACAGGGAAGTGCTTGAAGTCTGCTGTCCCTGAATAGAGATCTTGTATCATGGGAAAAATTAAGGATGATGATGAGGTGATGAAGATGGTGGAGGAGGGATGGTGGTAGCGGTAGAGATGAAGCAGGGGAGGAGTTGAAGAAAAGACAAACACAGATTTTAATCCGATTCGACCTGCTTTGGCAATAAAAACCAGAAGAAGTACAAAGAAACAGATAGAAAATAAAGCTGAAAAGAGTGAGCTTGAAAAGATAACCATGGAAATTGTGCATTAAAAATCCGATGATTTAATATATGAAAAAATGTTAGAAAACGCAAAATATTATGATTTTAGTTTCGAGTTAAAGCTTAAGGGAAAAGTTTTATTCCAATAAAAAGGAACGAAATGTCTTCTTTTTTAAGTTGAGTACATTTTTTAAAATTTTGAACTGACGTTAATAAAAACAACAACAACAGTTGCGAATACTACGAGCAGCATCGCTGTGAGATGCCAAGATTGCCTTTCTAACGATGTTAACACTTTCGACGATGTTCCGGCAAACAGAAGGAAATAACAAAGCCAACAACAACAACAACAACAAAAAATAGCAACCATCCAGAGTACGCATGCTCCGCAGATTCCGTTTGTTTCATGCATCCTGTTATGAATCCTTTATCGAGTTTTCATTCGTGCTCAAGAAAGAGAAAGAAGATTAAATAGCACAACAATAGACTCATTCGAGTGCGAAAGTTTTCGAACATGCAAACAATAACAACAACAACGACGACGACGACGACGATGACGACGACCATTCAAACGTAATCTCTAACATGACGGTGATGGAAGAGCGGGCGGCGGTGCTGCTCTGTGCTCCATCGCGATGCTTCAGTGTGTCAGTTCTTCAGTTCGTCCTTGTTGAGCGTCGAGTTCGGTCAACGCCACGAACACCGGCACCGTAAAAAGGATCAGCACAGGATTCACAACGCGGAAATGATTCACAACGAAACACGCGTCGCTTGAATATCTGAATGGAAGCATTCTAAAAACAGCAACTCAACAAAATCGTTGCTTTTAAGTTCGGTGCTTCATTTCGGCGCTTTTCTTGCAGTGCGAATAGTGTTCATGTGTGTTCATGTGTGTTCATGAGTGTGAGTGTGTTTGTGTGAGTAAAGTGCTCCATGTGCTGCAAAGTGTGCATAGGAAAAGATTAACGGGTTTCTTCAGTACTGCTTTTATTCACATCACTTTAGCACCGTAAACATAAATAATATAAAGGATAGAAACCGTAACCGTTGTCCAAAATATGCTTTTTCCCCGTTACAACAACAATAAATTTGAAAATTCGATTTCTTTTCTTTTTGTTGCTTTTTTAGGGACAAAATTTAACTTTTCTTGGTTCTTCTTTGCTTGCTTTTAGAATGTTTCAACTGTTCTGTTCTTGTGGTTTAGTTGTGGCCTTAATTGTGGTTTTAATTGTGTGTTTTATTTAATTAACCCTCAATTAAATGGTGTCTGTTAAGAATTACATGAACAGAGAAAAGGATTGAGTATTGATAATTAACTTTATTTTAAATCAAAAGCAGAAAACAGTTGAAGCGATCTCGATTTACACGTCGCAGCTGTTAATCGTCAATCATACGACGTGTTGTCCTCGAATTTTAATGATTTCAAACTCTTCAGTGCTTTGTATGTGTTTAGATTTCATTCCACAGTGCTGTGGTAACTGATGTCATCGTTGTTGTTGGTTTTGTTGTTGCATTTCTATCGCAACTGCTTCCGGTGTCAAAAGTTTTCAAGGTTTGCTGCCAAACTTTTGGCATTCGGCTCCTTTTTTTTGTTGCTTTAAACTTATTTTTGCACTTTTTGTTTTAAATCTTTATTCTTCTCGTGTACTCTTTTGAATCTTTAAAGAATTAATAATTTGTTTAATATTTGTTCATTATTTCGATGAAATAATTAGCTTGGTTAAAGATTTATTGATATTTTTTTTATAGTTTTATATTATTTTTGATGTAATTTTTAATTTGACGTTATACTTGATTCCAGTTAAAAAGCGAATTAGAGGTAAAGTGGTGATAAGTAGAAAAAAAGAACAACAACAATAACAATTATTCTTTAAGTGTAATTATTTAATACTTGTTGGTGGGCCATCGGCTGGTTTCTTTTTAAAAGCGATATAAAATGTTCCCCTTTTACAATTTTTAAGAAAACGTTTGATAAAATATACTTATAAGATTACGCATTTCTTTCCGGACTGAGACAAAAGGAGGTGAATAGAAAAAATTATAGAAATTATAGGCAGAAATAGCAATCAAAGTGAAAGTAATTAAACACTAAACATAAGAAGAACAACAACCGCAAAAATAACAGCAGCTTATTTATGCTTCATTAAGTATATTTAAAAAATTACTTTGACAAAAAAATCCCGGAAAAATCGCCCATAAACAAAATCCTTACAAAAAACCAACTGAGAAATAAAACAGAAGCAAAAAATGAATAAATTGCAAACAGAAGCTGCAAGCAGAACATAGAAAAGAAGAAGAAGGAGGAGAAGAAGAAGAAGGAAAACAATAAAAACATCCATGCTCCATCCGAGTTCCATCATAGTGAGTATCTTTTTACTAACTTTTTATTGAGAATTCGCCTTTTTGTTGGTGTATTTCTTATCTTAACCAAAAAAAAGTTTTTTTTTAACTGATTGTTTTTTTTTTTATTTAATTCTGATATATGCAAGTATACTGAGAGTTACCAGAACAGAAAAACATGACTAACTTTATTCTTGCTATTGGAAAAATTATGGGAATAAATCTGATCTGTTTTCTTTCAAGTCGAAGGAGGGCAAAATGTCAGATTTATTAAATTAGGCTCTCGTGCTGCGGTTATCCTCGTTGTTTTCGGGGTATTATTATGGGCACCATCATTATTATCATCATCGCCATCATCTCTCTCATTGGTATAAAGTGCAAGTTGTTTCTTTAATCATCATGGCCATCGTCACGTTGTTATTTCTTTCTGATTTTCGTACAAACACGAGGACGACGATAATTTATTTAATACTCGTGTTGCTAACATGGAAACCATCGCCAGCGAAGCAGAAAAGAATCTCTCGCCTCTCTGCGCTCTGACACTCTTCCATTTTTGAGAGTATTCCATTTTGACAGTATTTCATTTCGACACTCGGCCGGAAGGCGACTGCTAACGGTTGCTATCCGGTTCATGAGTCCTACTGAAACTCAATAAATTGTAACTGTTAAATTTTACCGTAATCAGAACGTCTGTTTTTGTCACGTTATTATTATGTTTTTCCCTCATTTTTTTGTTGCCTTCGAATTGAATGAATTTAATAAAAGTTCTTTTATTTGCTCTTCCCTCCCCCTCAATCCCCCCCCGCCAACTCTCCTCCTATAGTAACCACTCCACATGAATCTCTGAGTTCAACAGGTGTCAATAAAAACTTTTTGAGGGTCATTCAGCGTTCATGTTTACCATGTTTGTTGTTGTTGTTGTTGTTGCTGCTGTTGACATTCTGCTCAAACGCAAGATTTTAAATCAACAATCAACAAGGCTCTGAAATTCACTGTTTACAAGAACAAAAAAGAAGAGCAAAAAAAAAAGTAGAAAACCAAACATGAACAAATATAAACATAAACTGAATATCAGACTGACAGAGAGAGAGAGAGAGAGAGAGAGAGAGAGAAGGAGAGAGAGGAAAGAACTCGACAAAATATACCCAGAAATTCTCTTTAATATGGATTGAGCACGTTCTGTGTGAAAAACGTGTGAACGGTTTTTGGTACTGTTTTTAGGCACTTTCAATGCATCAACTCAGTAAAGGAAATCATTGATATATTGATGGGAAAAAGCTACGTATTTAAATTGTATTGTAGTTAAGTTATAAACAACAACAACAACACCAGGAGTGTAAATTCTGCATCATTTATCATCAACAGTCTGTTGAAACTTAAAAGAGAATAAAATTAAGTATTGTATATTATGGTAAATAAATACAAATTAAATGCAAAAAAATACCATCACACCTTCAATTGAATTAAATTTAAAATAGTTAAATAAAACAACCGAAATACAAATGAAATCACATAAAAAGCTATGAAATATATACAAGTATACAAAATGAATAAAAATCGAGCACAGAAAGATTCAAAAATTGATTCAAATATAATAAGCGATTTAATAACACGATACAAGATATACGTATGTGTATAGATATATCAACAATATTTCAAATCAAAAATATTGACAATAAAGTGCTTTATTATTGACGTTTATTCTACTTCGCTTGAAGTCGTCTATTCGCTCATTATTCACTTTATTGATTTAGCGATGCTTTTAAGTCGCTCCAAAACAACAACAATGCAAAACTAAAAAAGTGTAAAAGTGTTTTTCTTTGATTGTTTTTCCGTGTCTTCCTATAAAAACCTCGAGCAATGAAGCACTTTTGAACATCTGAAGCTCTGAAGCGAGACTCGTTCATCGATCATCGTTCAGGGATTGACTAAGATTCTTGTTAATTTAAACATGAAAGGAATCATTTTTGTTCTCCTCGTCCTTGTGTCCATCTTCGTTGGCTCTCAGGCTCGATATTCCATTTTATTCTATGCGATTTAGACGTTTGATCAAAAATCAATTGATACCCAATCAAAACTCAATCAAATCTCAATCAATTCTCAATTAAAACTCCATCAAATCTCAATCAAATCTCAATTAAAACTCAATCAAATCTCTATCAATACTCATTCAAAACTGAATCAATATTCAATCAATCAATACTCATTTAAAACTCAATCAAATTGTGTCACACATTCAAATAAAATTAAATACAAAGTAGTTAAGTTTTTAAGTGGTGGCCTTTTTGAAATATTTTAAAAAATTCAAATATTTTTCAAAAACCTTTTTAATTCGTAAACGTTAAACATTAATTGAAAAACACTTTCACTTAAAAACAGCTTCAAAATGCATTTGAACAAAATTTAATTCCAATGATTTTCGTGGTTAAAAAAACGCTTAAAAGTATGGTATGCTAAAGTAAATAAAATAAACAAGCAACTGAGCAGGCAGAAGGAAGTCATTTAAATTCAAATCCCTTCAGGAACATCAACAGTTGGAGAGAAGGATAATAAACAAATACAAGGAGGGGGGGGGGGGTGGGAAGGGGAGGTTTAAAATCACATTTCGAAAGAGGGATTCGGTGCTTCTTGTTGTTGTTTCTTGTGTTTATTTTCCGTTACTTCATTTATGAGTTGCATTTAAAAGCCCTTTAAATAAACTTTGAAACTCATAGAAATCCTCACAGTTTTAACCAGCAATCAATCACTCAATCATGCGTTCATTCGCCCAGCTGATCAATCTTTGGTGCTTATCTAGTAATAAATAAAACCGTTAAATAGAAGGAAACCGAACAAAACTTGACATAATCCTTGGAATACTCGTAAAACAAGAACATTTTTAGACTGAAAAAGTTTTAAAGACTAAAAAAATTAAAGTGAAAAGATTCTTTTTTAGTTTTCGGATTTTGATTGATGATTTTTCCGGGACTGTTCTGAAAGAAGCAATCAAAATTTCACAGAAATCGACTTCCAGGGGAGTCCTTCTGCAAAGAAAAAAGGCTTTTTTTTTGGAGCAAAAAGAATATTTAAAAATATTGCTTGAGAAATAAAACGAAGTTGAGGATGTTTTTTGGTTTTGTTTTTTTTTTTTTTTTTGGTTATTCCGTTTGTTTTTTGTTCCTTTCATCTTTTGATTAGTTTAGCTTTATCCCGTTTCCGGCTGTTTTTTGTTGACTTTTATCGCATTCTGTTTGTAATTCTTTTTTCTTATCCAATTTTTTGCTCATGCTGACTGCAAGATTACACGCTGACTGCCGGTTGTTGTTGTTGTGGGTGTGTCGATGTTGCTGTTGTTGTTGCTGTTCTTTTAGCTATGTTGCTGTCTCTTCTTTCCTTCTTCTCTCAACATCAACAACATCCTTGAATATTAAACGTAGTTATTTTTCCCATTTAATAACTGTCAATCTTTGTGCTGCATTCGTGCCAGCGTTGCCACACATTCCAATAATCACACAACACTTAAGGTTTGTTGTGTATTCTATTTTATACACTGAACAAGCACACATTAACACACAACACTCTTTGGTCACTCTTTCGTCGCCCTTTCAAACAACACCCTCACTTTTCAACACCTACTTCTAAGAATTTTAATGTAAAAATTGCCTTTTCTCCTTTTTGGCCAATTTTTTGGCAACCTCCTGGTTTTGGTTGCGGTTTTAATTGAAAGCCGATGCTACTGAGCGTGGTTTCTTTCGCTTTCATGAACAGCTGGACACTTTTTGAGGTGCCATTTCAATGCCACCGCCATTTCAATCATAATTAATCGAGAAATAATATAATCGGATTATTTAAGAACAGATATTTTTAGCATTCGTTTTTAGACAATCGTTTTTTAACAATCGTTTTTAGCAGTCGTTTTGAGACAATCGTTTTGTAACAATCGTTTTTAAAGAATCGTTTTTTAACAATGTTGTTTAACAATCAATGTAATTTAATGTGATCATATTCATATACAAACACAATATTATTTCAAGTTTTGTTATTGTTAAATATTGACAATAAAGTGCGTTATTATTGACATGTATTCATTCCGTGTTGCTTGAAGTTTATTCGTTCATTATTCACTTTATTGATTTAGCGATGCTTTTAAGTCGCTCCAAACCAACAACAAAGCAAAACAAGTGTTTTTCTTTGGCTGTTTTTCCGTGTCTTCCTATAAAAACCTCGAGCAACGCAGCACTTTTGAAAATCTGACGCTCTGAAGCGAGACTCGTTCATCGATCATCGTTCACGTAATCACCAAGATTCTTGTTAATTTAAATATGAAAGCAATCATTTTCCTTCTCCTCGTCGTTGTGTCCATCTTCGTTGGGTCCTCTCAGGCGCAGTGTCGGTCTCCACGTAAGTGAAATCATTCCATTTCAATCTCGGCGATTCAGATACTCGATCAATTCATCTCGAACTCATATCGATATCAATAATCGATCCGTTTTCAGCGAATCCTTCATGCGTGGGCGGCAGGAATGAGGGGCGTGGTGGACGGGGCTGTCGTGCGGCGACTGCCTGGTATTACAACGCGCAGCAGAGGCGGTGCTTGAGCATGCGTTATCGCGGTTGCGGGGGCAATAATAATCGCTACTGTTCTCTGGCCGCTTGTC
The DNA here is from genome assembly GCA_949629155.1 of Myopa testacea. Lineage (NCBI taxonomy): Eukaryota > Metazoa > Arthropoda > Insecta > Diptera > Conopidae > Myopa > Myopa testacea. The sequence continues at coordinate 46,094,905 of OX451345.1, read as the reverse complement.
AGCGCAGATGTACACGTTGATAGGAGGACACTCCGTGCCAGGGGAGGAGGGAGCGAAGGAGGACAAGCGACTATCTGAAAACGCAGAAAATTCATCCGGATACGCGAAGAATACACGATCGGAAATATTAAAAAACGACAAAAAAAAATATGTAAATTCATTTATTATACTAAATTCAAAATATTTTCAACATTTTTCAATATATTCAACATTATATAAATATTTTATTTCAATATATTATATAAAAACATTTGAGTTGCAAAAAATACCTGCGTTTCTACTTCAGTTCTAAAAAAGTCATCAAAAATCAAATCAAGTCGAGTTAAACAATCACTCAAACTTTAAGAGATCACAGAAATTTGATTAAAAAGCATTTTATTTGCTTTTTGTATTTAATTAAATTGTGATTTATTTGAATTGTGATTTCTTGTCGCTTCTTTTTAACATTTTCTCCTATTTTTTTTACTATTTATAAAAATGTGTATTGGCTTTGTTGTTATTTGCTTTTGTTTTTGTTCGAGGAACCTCCGCGTCCTCAAGGATCCGCCAACTTGCAGGATTTCCATCACGAGATGCATGAGTAATGATTAAATTGTTTTTTATTACTTCGATGGCTTCAACGCGTCTCTCATCAGTATTGCTTCAATTTATAATGTCTTATATTCGCTAGCAGAAAAGAATGCCATCCGTTTTGCGTCATCTCCGTGCTCCTCACTCTGGTAATTGATAGCTTTCGTTAGGATGCGTGTGTGTGTGAGTGTGTAAATGGGTGTCCCTGAGTTAGTGTCTGAGTATGTGTGAATCACAGCCACGTTAAAAGCATCAACAAACACTTGCAAGGAACAAAATGACAGCTGAAGACAGCTGAAATGCATTCGGATGAGTTAATTCACTTAATTTCATGATCTGTCAAAACGAGTGCTAATAAATTTAAAGGGTAAATAAAACAAATAATTGGCAAAATGTATTTCAAATTAAGTTCATCAATCATTTTAATTGTAGTGTCATCTTCAGTTAAAGATCCCCGTAACGGGACTTTCGTCCTCATGATTGCTGAAAACTCATCATGCTCAAAACTTCAAAACTCTTCAAACTCTCACTCTACAAACTACTCACTCAGCTCACCTGCTAAACACAGAGCCAGAAACCACTACTTCAACCGTTACAACAACAACAACAACAACATCGCTGTGGTTGCGAAATTGTGCGAGTAACGGTAACCAGCGACGGACGTGTGACGAGAGAAGCTCATCTCGTTCGCGGCTCAAAGGACGGCCATCATTTAAATGCAACTCTTGCGCCATCGTAATCGCCGCCATTCGCAGAAAACAAGGTTGGTTGAGTGTCCCTCCGTGCTTCTGTCGCTGCGTCGCTGTCGTCTGTCAGATTCTTGTTTGTTTAACTGACGCTTAGCTTTTGTACAGCATCAACTCGGTCAAGAATGAAAGGTCAAGAACATAGATGAGAGACGCGGAGAGAGAGAGAGAGAGAGAGAGAGAGGGAGAGAGACCAAACACGTTTTGACCTATTTTATGCCTCATGAGTTCAACCATAAAAGAGTACAAATGAAAAATTCGGGCAAATTAAATAGCGAAATAAATTTGGCTGTAAGGAAAAACTTTTATATGTCGTTCCCTGTCTCTCTCTCTCTCTCTCTCTCTCTCTCTCTCTCTCTCAGTCTCTGTCTTTCTTCCTTTCTTTTTGCCTTTATCTCTCCCTCTCTAGAGCCCCAGAAATATATGAGTCTAGACTTTGATTCATCATGGCTTCAGGATAGAGTGTTCAGAACCAAGCCAAACCTTGAGAAGCTTTCAGTTCTTCTCTTCTGTCTTTCTTTAGATTTCGTTAAAGATTTGAGATTTTTTTGGCAAGATTTAGTTTCGGTTTAATTTAGTTTCTTGGTGTTTCAGGCCAAAGTTCAAGTTAAAGTGAATAATAGTCCTGAGGATAAGTTTTTGTCTGGCAACTGTAACTCCTTCCATTCCATTCTTGTCCGAGTGGTTTCAAAAGTAGTTCCAAAACGTGTGTTTGTAATTACTTTTTGCCCCTTCTATTCTTCTTCTGTTTCTCTTTCATTTTTACCGTATTTTATGCTGGTGGTTATTTTGTCTCCTTTGAAGTTTACGGGATCGTTCAGAAAAGGGAAATCAATTTAATTTCAGCAAAGAAAAAACCAAAAACGAAACTCTTCTCAAAGTTCAACTCATTTGAAGCAAATGCAAAGATTACTAAACTAATTTTTTATTTCCTCCTCATGCTGCTTCCTCCTGATGGACAGTCGTTAGAATCCCCTTTCAACCGTAGAACAAGTCTATGAAATGCTTGCCATTGTTTTGTAAATTTTCAACGGGATGTTTGACAGCATATTCTAAAGGATTTTGGTCCGCTGATTCCAAAAATGATCCATCCACTGAAGAGCCACTACAGCTGACATATGTAACCGATTCGATTACAACTAAGATTAAATTAAGCAGGAAGGATGCACGCATATTTTTTGCTAACATTACTTTAAAATCGGAAAAATACTTTAAAACCTTTTGCTGAAGTCGTAACTTTAAAAGAGGAACTTTTTAAGAAAAAAGACAAAAAACTGCTATATATGTATGTATCTGTATGTAAACATATACATATAAACCGGAAAATAAACAAAATAAAATTACAGATGTTTTAAAAATGGCACATTTATACTATTTTGGATTTCCTATAAAGAACCAAGATAAAGTTTGGGTGCCTCATGTATTTTGTAGTACTTGCAAAACAAAGCTTCACAATTGGCTTGCTGAAGGTAAAAGTCATTTTATATTCGGAAAGCCAATGGTGCCTATAAATCACGAAACTGATTGTTATATTTGTTTACCTAAATGTAATAGGATTGCTCGGTTCACAAAATGTTCGCATAAGCTATGCTGATGTTCCGATATGTCCCAGTTCAACAAGACAAAGCGAAAGTTCTTCAGAAGCCTTAAATACTTCTACGGGATCAACTGAAAGCAGTTACAACCCACACCGAATACACCTCATAACACGGTCTGAATTGAATGATTGGGTTAAAGATCTGAATCTAAACAAAGAAGAGACAGAATTACATGCATCGCGACTGCAACAATTCGGATATTTAGCATCTGCTGTAAAGGGTACTTACTACAGACATCGCAGCAAGTCATGAAAAATATTTTGCTGTAGATGAAGGAATATGTTATTGCCTGGATATAAAGGGACTCTTTAATGAGCTCGATGGAGTCGTCGACGGAAGGAAATACAGCTTGAGTTGCTGCAGTTTGACTAGGGAAACACCAATCCATTTATATAAGCGAAGAAACACAAATAAAAATCATTTTTAATTTAAAAAGTATTTATTTATCTTTATTTTCAAAATTTAGTATTTTTTGGTGAGTGACGATCAATTGCCACAATATTTATAAATTTTTGCGAAAAGCACTAAATTTACTTAAACGCGCACCAAGAAACCATTTCTGTGCATATGTTTTTGATATTAGGCTTAATTTTGATATTCGTAAGATAGTTAAAAAAGGTGAGTTCTAAGAAATACATATGTTTTTATTCTAAGTAAATTATTCCCTTAGAATTCTATGATGAATTTCCCAGAGCTACCGGGTTATAATTCTTTTTGGTAAAAAAAATAGTCATTGTGTACAAAAAATGTTTTCAAAATTATATCCGCTAATGTTTCTCAGCAACGTAAGTCTAAAATCTTAATTGTATTTGAGTAAATGGAAGTACAGTAAGGCCCCGCTTAACGCGGGGGATACGTTCCATCAAAGTAGAGCGTAATGCGAAACAGCGCTAAACGAGGCTATCTTAATATGTAAATACATAATGGGGTTAGGGGAAGATGGATAGAAAATTGGTTAGGTATTAAATTTAATAATTATGTTTTTTTAATAAAAATAAAACCAAACATTTATTTCTTACGAAAATGAAAATATATACTATAGAAACTTATAACTTATATATACTTATAGAAACAAATAAAATTCTAAGTCAGTCAGATCAGCGCTAAACCGAAACAGCGTTAAGTGGGGTCTTACTGTACTGCGACTTGGCCTTCGAGTAGATAGAATGGATAGAACTTTCGAGGTTCTTTTTAAGTTTGACTGTCATCAAATATTTGCTTATCTTCGGTTGATACAATGTGTTTCTTAGGAACTTTCGTTCTGAATTTCAACAGAATTTGATGAAAATACTTTGTCTAGAGTAAATACATATGTACGTATGTAAATACTTAGAACTCACTCACTACGCATGTAGCGCACGCGTGTATGGCATATGAGTCTCGGTACTTATTTATTTCTTTATTCAAAATTAATAATTTCCAACTAAACTAACTACATAATTAACTAAATATTAGTTTCCATTTTTAAAATACTTTAACTCATACATACACATACAAATAACACATACACATCTCCCGATGTTTAGCTCTAGACTATATAAGTACAAGATATCAGTTCAGTAACAACATTAGTTTACTAGAGCAATCAAGAGGTGCTTCAGCTACGATAACTACTCGAAGAAATTATAAAGATAGTGCGACTTATAAACTTATAACATGCGGTACCATGCAATTTATTTAACGCTTCTTCTGGCTTTGTTTAGCCTTATACAAAACTCAGCTATCCTGGCGCAAAACAGTAGCCCATTGCTGTATGATGAGCGTGTATCTGACTTCATCGCGGAGCGAGTGCTGGATGTTGCTCACGATATTGGCCAGGAACTTATAAAGAATAATGCTGGCAGCAAGAGCCAAGTGTTTTCCCCCATTAGCGTGATGTCCGTATTGGCGCTGTTAATGCTCGGTGCAAGGGGCAAAAGCTATATGGAGCTGCAAAAGCTTTTTCAATTACGAAATAATGCCGAGCTTTTAAATGCACCAGGAACATTTTACACGGAGCTGGGTTATTTACTGGAAGATATACAGAGTAACGAGTCGAATGGATTTTCGCGGGTGCGTAAGAATGCTAAATGGCGCCCTTCTTCCCAACGTCTAGAATCTTCTACAGAAAGTCTCAAACAATTTGAGCACATCACTAAAATTGCAAATGGACTCTTTCCTCAGGTCGGCATGAGTTTGAATCCGGACTATCTGTAAGTTAATTTACGAAAGTTTCATTTAAGTGTCCAAGAAAAGTCAGATATATACTCGTATTTTGTGTATGTTTTATTTATGCTTTTTACTTGCTTTTGCAGTTATACAGTGCAATCGATTTACTCGGCTACAATAAAACCACTCAATTTTCAAACCCAGCCCGAACAGGCGCGTGACTACATAAACCTTTGGGCGAAGAAGAATACGATGGGAAAAATTCCAGAACTAATAACAAAATTACCCAGCGATAACAAACTAATAATCGCCAACACGCTTTACTTCAAAGGCTTTTGGAAGTCTGCCTTCAACCTCAAATTAAATGATAAATTCTATCCGAATGGCCACCAACAGCCACCAGTGGATGTGGAGATGATGTCGAATACTCATAGGTATCCCTTTTACGAGTCCGCTGAATACGATTGCAGAATTATTGGCTTCCCCTACAAGGATAACCGGACAACCATGTATGTCATCCACCCCAACGAATCTACGCCGTCAAAGCTCAGAAAACTCCAGCAGCTTTTAAATGCTTCAAAGACTGAGGAGTTGATCTCCAAAATGGAGGAAAGAGAAGTTACGTTGTTTTTCCCAAAGATGCGTCTTTCGAGTAGTTTCAGTCTGAAGTCCACACTCAGACAGTTGGGTGTAGTAGAAATCTTCAACAGTGGAGTCAGTGATTTGTCTTTGCTTGAAAGTGAGAGTACTTGTGATGTTGCGCCTCTAAAGCTAAGCCGAGCTGCCTTAGATAGAGTTCGCTTGGGCAACTTGGAATCGGATCGTGCCAGACCGTCATACCGAAAATCTAATATTTCTGTTGATGAAATTGTACACCAGGTTTATGTTGATATTAACGAGAAGGGAACCGAAGCAGCTGCTGCGACATTGGCATATTCCTTTAAAATAGGAGATCAGGTCGACTTTAAAGTCGATACTCCGTTTATGTTCCTGATACGTGATGATCCCACCAAAGTTATTCTTTTCTACGGCTTGATCAATGAGCCACAGGTATAGTGGTTTCAAATAAATTTATTGTATAAGTTAACAAAAAATACAGTCGAATAAAGCGAGTCGTTTCGCCCTAAAGAAAAGAATTCTTTCATTAACTTTTCATAAAAACATTGATTTGTTAACTAGCACCCACTAGAGGGATCATCATATCGACGAACTACTGATTGAAAATAATCTTTATTAGAATAATCAAACAAAATAATTTTAAGTAATTATTCAAAATCAAAAGTGCTCAAAATAACAAAATTAAATTTGAAACGAGCTTTTATATGAGCTGTTAACCCTTAAACGGGAATTGATGCATATATGAATCGTCTTAAAAATGCTTTCTAAAATCATTAGTTTGAGGTAAATTAATTATTCACTGAACATAATCTCTTAAAATTAATCAATTAAAACTTCTAATATGTTTTTTGGTTTATTTTTAAATTATAAATAAATATAAAACACGGGTAAACTGAAAAAATATTTTTTTGCGAATTTATCATTTTTGGCAATGTTTGAACTAAAATTATTTGTACAAAATACGCAAAAATCTTACAATAAAATTATGTGTGCAAGCTTGATGTGTGTTTTAGCGAATTGCCTTTAAAATTTTAATAAAATAATTATACTTTAGTAGCAGCGGTAATAAATGAAGACGATTCATATATGCATCAGTGCGCATAACGTCATACTTTTCTTCAGTGCGCCTTTGTCGACTACATTTAGAATATGAAGGAGTATGATGGGTGCCAATAAACTCATAATAGCGGTAATACATTGAAATCAGTGTAAAGGGCTTTAGGTAATGAGTTTTCGTCAGAATTTTTTAGGGATTTTATGATGGTAAATCGTTTAGAAACGATTATGGGTCTGAAAAAAGGACAGATAACCCTTTTGCAAGTTTGTATGATGTATTTAAAAAACTACCTGCCTTTTTCAAAGATCATTACAATGGTTATCCAGTCAATCATATTCATTGCCTGTTATTTCATTTTTTGAATATGCATATGCATAAAAAGCATGTAACGTTTTTGCATAAAAAGTGAAGAATAAAAATTCTTCTGCCAATTCAATTTTGAAATTCTAGAAGTGTGCATCTGTTGTGAATTGTGAAAAAATAAAAAATATGTTGCGGAAAAAGTTAAGCTCCGAGGAAATTGCATATATTTTGGCTGAAATTCCATCGTCCAGCGAAGGTGAAACGGATTCGGACAGCGATATTGAAGCAATTGACACTGAGCGTATACCGATCTCAGGTGAGGATTTGAGCGAAATTGCGGATGGCTTAGTTCTTCAGGATCATAAGACTGACGACCTTGCTGTCGATCCCTCTTCACCATCCACATCAACTGTAATATTTCGGGTACCCTCAAGAAATCAATTGGAAAGGCTCTTGTGGAAAAGAAAAAATTAAACTACTAACTGAAGATGAATTAAAATTTACAGGATGATCTTTAAAATTTCCCAATGTAATCGGAGATTACAATAAGCATATGGGTGGAGTAGACCTGGTGGACAGTTTTATTGGAAGTTATAGGATCACCATCAAATCGAGGAAATGGTACATACGAATATTTCATCACCTTTTGGATATGACCTGTATCAACTCCTGTCTTCTATATAAAAAGGCATGTCAATTAAAGGGTGTTGTTCCAAACAATCAGGCAGATTTTAGATTCGACTTAGCACAAACTTTGTGTCAGATTGATTTTACTGGCAAGCGTGGCAGGAAACCAAATCCTTCTTCACCATCGGTTGCAAGCCAACATGACGCAAAAAGGAAAAACTCGACTACAACTCAACCTATTCCGCCTATTGACGTACGCCACGATGTTACGCCCACTTTCCAGAAGTGGTAAGCAATCGAACACGATGCAAACTTCCAGGCTGTTTAGGACAGACCTTTATAAAATGTACAAAATGTAATACAGCTTTATGTATAAATAGAGATAGAAACTGTTTTTTACAGTTTCATACTATATAAAAATAACCAAATTTAATATTAATTTATTTAAATAATATTACATTACCTATAAAATAAAAGAAATAAATAATTAATAAACAAATGAAAATTAATAAAGAAAGTAAACACACAAAAAAATTTTTTCATTTACAAGCACGTTTTTATGCGCTGGCGGGCAGTGATGCATATATGAATCAACTAGTTTTTTTAAAAATTAGGCAGTAAAATAAAAAAATTAAGAAAAACGAAGTATGGTACTGTTTTCAGGAGTGCCTAAATAACCCACGATAATTTTTTTATTAAAATCGGAGATGTTGCCCGTTTAAGGGTTAAGGTACTGTACCGTAACACATCGGTACATCGTAGTTAACATCTTTTATTTTGGAAGGGATTTGTGGTAATTGTTTTTTGTTAGCAAGTATTTCTTATTAAAACACACAAGAAATATTATTAAACCATAAGATTAAAAACCGCAACTGATATAATGAGATTTCGGCTTTGATATTCGCGCAAATGTCCAACCTATCGATATAAAAAATAAAAAGGGTAAAAAAGTTTCGGGAACATATTTTTACATGCAGATATAATATATATTATAGCAGTTTTTTGTCTTTTTTCTTAAAAATTTCCTCTTTTAAAGTTACGACTTCAGCAAAAGGTTTTAAACTATTTTTCCGATTTTAAAGTAATGTTAGCAAAAAATATGCGTGCATCCTTCCTGCTTAATTTAATCTTAGTTGTAATCGAATCGGTTACATATGTCAGCTGTAGTGGCTCTTCAGTGGATGGATCATTTTTGGAATCAGCGGACCAAAATCCTTTAGAATATCCTGTCAAACATCCCGTTACAAAATGGCTGTCGGCCAGTGTTATTATTGATGTTTTCTTGTTGTTCTTGTTATCAAAGGCTGCTTCCTTCCTGTTGCTCCTGTGAACAACCAATTGACTGAATAAATAAATGAATGGCTATTGAAACCCTATCAGTTTGCCACTGATTAAAATTATACACAAAATTTGATTACTTTCAATGTGTATAGTATGAAAACGCACACAGAAACAACGACTGTGACTCAATAAAGTGTAACTTGTGACGTCTTTCATATTCATTTCTCATCAGTATCAATGAATGATAAAAGCAAATAAATATTGCTTTGTCCTTATTTATTTATTTGTATATGTACATATACATATAATAGCTGTCTGTGTGTGAGTGTGTGTGTGTTTTAAATTGTATGGGTTCGAAAAGATTGAAGATAAGATTCACTTTTCCTGAAAAAATCTCTTCTCCTTCCTTTTCTTTCTAACTATCTTTGAAAGTTTTTCGACTAAAAGGTTTTGTCTTCATACAGACAGCCCCCCACCCTCTCCCCTCCTTCCACCCATGGATCAAAAGAACAAAAAAAAACATTCTACGCTTCGTTGATTATTGATTCTGGCCGCAGTCATAAAAGTAGTCAAGTGTAAAAAAACAACAGAAACAACAAGAAAACAACCAGCTTGGCCACGTTAAAACGAGTCCTTCGAGTGCCCTAAAAAGGATGTTCAAGGATGCGTGAAGTCTTTCCGCAGCTTCTTCCTGATTTTATTCACTTACTGGTTTTTGGTTTATGCTGCTGCTGCTTTTGTTGTTGCTGTTTTTGCTTTAAAGCTTTAATTTAAAGCTTTCTTTAAAAATTCGATGCTGTCCAGAAATCATGCGGTGCGGGAGGGAAGGGCAACGCATCAGTTGCTAATCTGTTGATGATTTCAATAGAGTGACATTCTTAATAACACCAAAAGGTGGCAACGTGTGAACTTAAGTTGGCTGTAAAGTGATTACGCAAGGATTTGATCCAGGCAAACGCCAACTTCATTTAATTCAAATTAACATAAATTACGTGACTGAGAGCAGCGTTGAGTGAACTAAACTTAACGTCAAATTAACTAAAGCAGCGCATTGGCTGCGACGTCGCAGAAATCGACATGAGTTCTTCTTCATGTACATATGTACATACATATGCATATCCAGTTTATTGATACACATCGTGTAATGGCGGCGCTGAAGAGAAGAAGAGTTCGAGCTCAAGCATGCGAAAGCTATTTCACTTTGTTTTCATGTGTTTTGTTGTTGTTTTAAGGAACGAAAGGTTGATCGTGTTTTACTTACACTTCCCTCTTGCTTTGCTGTTGCACCAACATAGTAAGCATACTTTGCTAATACAATAAATGAATGTAACAAAGCAAGTAATGCTAATGTTGTTATCCTCATCCTCTTCTTTGTGCAGTTTTCGTCTTACCCTCCGTATTAATACGAAGAGTATGACTCCAAGACTTCAAAATAGTCGCTCACTTGACTTGTCTTGAAACGATTCTTCTGCACGTATGAAGTCTCGAGTACGAGTGTCGTCACATCGGCTGCGACTTCAATGAATGCGAAAGTGCAAAATAACGGCATGCAAAAGAAGCTGGTTAATTTAAACCACTTAAAACTGTTGAGTTTGAGTGGTTTTTTAGTTTTTTAGGATTTTCTTCTAGTTTTTAAGGAGTGGACCATCGGCTGGTTTCTTTTTAAGATTGCTTTAAAACAGACACTTTGTTCAATCGTTTTCAAATCATAGTATTGTGTTGAAAAGAACAAATATTCCAGCTTATTACAGCGTATAACTTCATTCAAAAGCTTGCCTCGGCTGGATTTGCAGTGGCGCATCCTCTCAACCCAACTTTTAAATACATTTTCACTGGTTTGAGACCCTATTTCATGAATACCTCTATCAATATTGTACCAAAGTACCTGAATTGTTACAAGATTATCAGCGTAACATCCACCTTTAACAGCACTCCCCAAGAGAAGCTCCAACAACTGCTTAGACGATTTTTTCGATTATTTCCAGTATTTCCCATCATTATTCAAGTATAAATCCAACCATTTCATGACGCGGAATTTCACTCTAAACAACTGTAAAATATTCTAAATGAATCAGTGTTGCCGCTATGCAAATAATCTGTAATTCGAAAAGAATCCAGCTGATGGCCCAGCCCATGTGAATACGTATTGAAATTCAATTACATGTGATTTTTTATTTCTTCTGCCATTGAGACTTTAAGCTTCAAGCTATAGTTTATGTTACTTGATATCTTTCACTAGAGGTTTGCCTTTGTTTTTATTGTGTTTGTTGCTTTTATTTTGTGCCACTGTTGCCAGGGTTGCCAGTCACTGTCGATTGCTGTTTCTTGTTGTTGTTGCCAGTCAGTGTTTCTTGTTGTTGTTGGCAGTTACTGTTGATTGTTGTTGTTGTTGCCAGTTACTGTTGATTGTTGTTGTTGTTGCCAGTTACTGTTGATTGTTGTTGTTGTTGTCCCCATCATTTAACTGTATGTATTCCATTAATTGTTGTCTTAATTAATATTATATTTCATTTGCCGAAAGGTTACTCGTGTTGATGACAGTGAATAATAAAACCCGTTGTTGTTGTTACGGTTTTGTGTCATCTACCATTACATACAGTTATATATGTTTGTGTGTGTGTGTGTGTGTGTGTACATGTACCATTTTTCTTGATGAATTTCATGTCGTTTCTCTGATGGCAGCCGGTGTAAACTTCAACACGCAATTCTTTTTATGGTAACTGACTCTAGTATTCTCTTTTTTTATATCCTTTCGTTTTTATTATCTGCAGAAATACCCTCGTGGTTGGACAATAACAAAAATATTCTTATTAATTTAATGAACCAGTTAAATTTTTATTAATAGTTTTTCTATGATAGTTTTTTAGGAATTTCTTATATTTTTCTAAGTTTTACTGATGAGTTACTTGCAATTCTTTTCTGTTGTAGGGAGAAAGAATTGTATTTCGCCTTTTTCGCTATTTTTTAGACATTTCCCCCCTTTTTTTCGCCTTTTTTCGCTATTTTTGCACCTTCTTTAAATGAAACTACAACTTCAGCATTTTTTGTGGTCGTTCGAAGGAAATAAAAAATATATTTTAAAGTTATTCATTTTGATTTACAATGTTTTCAATACGATTACGATTTTTATAATTTTTTTTTTAATAAATTAAATTAGATTAGATTAGATTAATTTAAACAATACAGATAACGTAGATAATGTTTTGGTTTTGATGTGTGAGAGACATTTAAGAAAAGATATTGAAATCCTTGAATATTATGAGTGATTTAATTGTTTCCGTTTACTGCTTTTTAATTCAAGTTCTTTTCTTTTAATTTTAATTACAGAAAAAGGTTCAAAAATGGTTGAAGAAAAAATGCATTTCATTAAATTGCTTGTGAAAATTGGATTATAAGAAAAAAATGGGGACTTTTTTATAGTTTATGAACAGTGTTATGTTATGTCATGTTATTTATTATTGTTTTATACATTTTAATGATCTTATTTATATACAAAAAAGGAACACGTTACGCTTAGAGAACTACATACATGAACTTCATTACGTCACTAAATGTAAATCGCTATTTTTTACGCTTTTGCTGAACGAAATCAAAGTTTAACTTAACTTAAAATTTAACTTGTATTCGTAATTAAATAAACAACGTGTTTGTAAATAAATAATATCGTCAAATTAAAATCGAACTGAGACAATAAAGAAACACTGAAGACTCTGTCGAATTAGATTATGTATTTGAGGCTTAGTATATAGCGTTGTACATATTTTGTTGCTCGGGAAAATCTTCATGTTTTGCACTCAGGTCTTGTTCGTTGGCTCGTTGTTGTTGTTGTTGTTGTTATTATGTTTTTTCTTGTTGCACTTTTTATTGTTATTATCGTTGTTATTATTTTTAGTTTTATGCTCTTTTTAATGCTTTTTATTATTATTATTATTTTTGTGTTATTATTTTTGTTTATTATTATTTTGTTGTTATGCTGTTGTTGTTGTTGTCAGATTTTTACTCCGTATTCGCTGACTTTCGCAATGCTTAGGTTTTTATTGTTGTTGTTGTTGTTGCGGCGTCGAAGAAGCATCGGTTTTTACAACAAAAATAAATAATTTATAGAATGCCTCCGACGTCTTTGTTGTTGTTGCTTTCGTTGTTATTAGTGATGATAGATATTGTTGTTGTTGTTGTTGTAGTCGTTTCCTTTCTTTTCCCATACTGAGGTGGATGCTGTTGTTGTCTCTCTTCTTCTTCTACTACTACTTTTTCTTCTTCGTCATCTTCTTCTTCTTGCTGATTTGATAGAAACTCGCTTTTTTACCAAATCGTGCGATGAGCTACTCACACAAACACGAATGATTGTTAGGCGGAGAAGAGAGAGAGACAGAGTGTGAAAGAGAGAGGGTGAGAAAGAAAGACATAAACATTGATTATTATTAATTTTTTCTCCTTTATAGTAGCTTATTGTGGGGTTTTTAACTCATTACAACAACAAATACTACAAAACTACGAGGTCGCATGTCTTCACTAAGCAACTTTGTGGTTTCTACAACTACAACTACATCTAGAACTACAAATAACAGTAACAGTAGCAGCTGTCTTTTTAGCAACTGTTATTTCTCAGGTACTGTTATAAACCGCGGTCACTGATGAGGTTTTGTGGGGGATTATTTTCAAAAAAATTCATTCAAACGTGCAGGAAATTTTTTTGTTTAAAATAAATGAAATTTTTTTCTTACCAATCAATTGTTATTTTGTATTTTTTTGTAAATTAATAAACGACTTTTGTTGCTGTGCTGATGATACAAACAGATGTTGTGCTTGGTTTTTTTATTTATGCGCTTTTTTCGTTTTTTTCATTTTTTGTTAGCTTTTTTTTCTTTTATTTTTTGTTAAAGATGTTTGTTAACAATTTTTTTATATATTAATGACAGCGCCACGTTGTTAAAAAGTTTTAGTTTTTCTTTCGTTTTTAGCTAATTCAAAGTATGTACGATTATTAAGAAAGTTCCTCTGGTTCAGCTGTTGTTGTTGTGAATGAAATGAGATTTGAATTAAATGAGAAAAAAAAATTATATGAAATTTACAAAGAATCACATTATTATTATTAGCAATCGTCATTATTTATAATTACTATTAATATTATTGTTATTAATATATTAATTAAATATATTTTGAAACAATCAAGAAGTGCAATTAAAATATTTTAAAGTTATGAAATTAATTGTGCTTATGATTGTGTAGGTTTTATTTTCTTTAATATTTTCTTATAATTCATCCTATCAACCGGATTTCGTATCGTATTGCAACAACAGGTTCCCTTATTTTACACATCGTGATGATCCGTCTGACACCGGCCATTGTCTTCGGTCTAACTTCGTACTCTTCGTTCGCCAACGGCTTTGATACTTAAGAACGAAGATAAACGATTGCATGTGTACACGGAGCGACAATTGCGACTCTGCACAGAAGTAGAGATATCAACAGAAGCAGCGACGTTCTTCCTTAACAACCTTTTAATGCTTTTGATGCTGAGAGAACAGCCATCGGCTATGTCAGACTATGCCTCATGAGGCCTAACTCACTCGCGTTGATTGGACATAAAACAAAAATAATCCTTAAGAAATTCAATTTAATACTATTTTTACACGGCTGGAATGAGTGATTGATTGATTAGCATAAAAAAGGGAGGATTCATCATCATTGGTGCTTAGTTGATAATCAGTTGACGTAAGTCGGTAGTAAGTGGGTTATGCGGTTTGTTGAGGGGAAGGAAGTGGGGCGTGGAGTATATAAAATAACTACATAATATATCTTAAAATCTGCGTCTCTTACAATCTAAACATCGAAAACTTACGTGTCAAGGGTCTGGCTGGATGCCTCGACCACAAGTAACGGTTCTTTACTGGCGACAAGAACGAGTCCCGCGCAATAACGGGGCTCATGGCCCTGGGCACCGACATGGACCTGGGCATCGACATGGCTCGCAAAGGGATCAAATCGTCGACGTCCCACCAGAAGGGATCGCGGACAATCGAGGAGATGGGAAGCTCGGGGCGGGGGGACAACATATCTCTGAAACGGTTCCGGGGATGGAAGATCGGAAGTCCTGCGGGCATCAAGTTGAGAGCGTCAGTAGTTGTTGTTGTTGTTGTTATTCGTTGTTATTGATGTTGATGTCGGTGTTATTGTTGTTGTTATTGATGTTGATGTTGTTGTTATTCATTGTTGTTTTGTTTTTTTGGTTGGTTGTTTTTTTATGCAAATTAATGTTGAATTTATTTGTGTTTGCAAGGAAGTAGAAAGAAAATGTTTGTTTTTGGACTTTTTTAGATGTTTTCTTTACACTGAAGTAAATAAATAGTACAGAAGAAGAAGAGAGAGAAAAATATTGCTTAATGATTGAAGCTATTTTCCAGGCGTTTGTGTGTTTCGGGGGGAAAATGCCACATGGGATTGTTTTTCACCTGACATCAAAGTGATATCATGTTGACATCGAATGGACATCAACTTGATATCACGTTTACATCAATTCGATAATGAAAGCGCATACAATTAAAAGCATGACCAAAAAGCACAAATTACAAATTACAAAAATACACAAAAAATGTGGGCCCTGCATGGGCAAAATCGCATATCAACATGTAAGGGGGTGTGGCTCAACTCAAATACAGTACAAATACAATAGCGATTTAACACTTCCAACCAATCAGTCGTCGTCGCTGTTGTTGTTGTTGTTTAAATATTGCCATTTCTTTGTTTTTTTTTTTTTTGCTTAACTAACAGTTTTGGAAAATGTAATTTTGAATAATGTTTTGTTTTGGTTACCCTCAGCATCATATGCGACTTCGTTGGGACGTGGTCCCCAGCGGCCAGCCTTAACGGGAGTGGGACTTGGGGAGCCGGCGCGCTCAAACACGCTCGGCCTGACGGGGCTGGCAGCTCTGCCTAACTTACTAGCAAAGAGTTCGTCCAGGGGCTCCAGCGAGCTGGCGCGCAGCAGCGGCCTGATGAAGGGCGCCAAGCTGGTGGCGCGATCGAAGACCGAGGGGCTGCGCCGAGGGGGCGGGGCCACGCCATCGCCGCGGTTCCAGTAGCTTGGCGGCGGAACGTAGGGCTCGCTGCCAGCACGTCGAACACGGCCCGGTGAGACTGAGCGACGAGCTGTAAATTTGAATTAAAATAATAGTAACAATCAATACGACAATACAAACAATAAAACCGAAAAAACAGACAATCATTTATGTACGTTCACATTATAATATTCTCTAAAAGCAATTATTATAAATCCAACTTCTACCCGGAATTTGTCAATAAAGCACACGATTTTCAGCGATAAGCTTTTTTATAAGCGATTTTCCGGTACTGCCTTCAACGGTACTCCCAGCGAAGTTGATTTTATGGCTTCAATAGACTCAAAATGGGCCTACGGGGCCGTAATTTCGGTTGTGGGACAAGGAATACGGTGAACACGGTGGCTGATCGATGATATTTATGCCGTGTTTCACTTTAAATTCGATCATAATATTTGCTCGAAGGTCGTTCATCATGTTTCCGGTCCTTTCCGGCGGATGCATCCTCAGGCAGACGTCTCAAGAAGTCTTTCTTGATCTGTTGTCCTTCCGGAACGAATTTACGATGCGCCCCACGGCGAAAATCGAAAAAACCAGCGGTTGAACGTCGTGGCCGAATCTTCGACGATCTGTCCGCCATCTTTAAACGCTTTATAACACTCATACGCCTATGTTTTTGATAGTCCAGAGTCACGGTAAGACTTCTCCTCCTTTGAACCCGATCAATGCGTTTTACAGACAAATTCCGGGTAGAGTTTTAATAGACTGTTGCAATAACTGCACTATTAGTTGTACTTACCACGGGATACACAAAATACACAATGAAGAAACACGAAAGCTGCCTGCCCACCAACAACAAATAGTCTCTTGGGGGACACATTTACACCCAACAACATTGCTATTAATAAATATTCAAATACTTTTCTCCCACTTTTGGAATTTTACACAAAATCAAATAAAATAAAATGCAACAGTAAATCATTGAAAAGTATAAACAAAAACAAACATAAGGAAAGAATGAAAGTACAAAAACTGTGCGCTGTGTTCAGTTGTTCTCGTGTGTTTCACTTTCATAGCGTTCCTTGAGTCTCGTGAAAGGACAGAATGAAAGGTGAACTATTGAGAAAAAGTACGACTACTTCACTGCTTAACTGCCAGACACAAGGAGAGAGTATAGAAGAGATTAAAGATTAACATTTTACGAGATGTGTGTCCTTTTTTCACAACATTCAAAAAAACGTTCATCAAAAAAACGTTCATCAAAAAACGTTCATTAAAAAAACGTTCAACAAAAAACCGTCGAAAATGTGCTAAAAATGTTGAATAATCGAATTCGTTAAATATTTCATTTGTTATGAATTTGTTTTAAGCGTTGTTTGTTGTTTCAATTAAAATGACTGATTAACTGATTGACTGACTGACTGATTGACTGATTAATTGACTGACTGATTGGATTGATTGGATTGACTGATTAATTGATTGACTGATTACATAACTGATTACGCAATTAAATGGCAGTATTTACAAGCGACACACAGTGACAGTGAATGTTTATCCATTGATTAGCGTGTTATTAGCGATTAATTAAGATGTACAACAAAAGATGATCATCGTGTTAAGTATGAAAAACAAAAAACGTCATTAAAACAAAAATTACTCATTTAAATGAAAACATGAATAAATGCTAAACTAAAATTTAAAATAAACACAACTAAAGTAGAAAAATTAATAAAAATGAAATTAATAAAAATTAATCGTATTACAGAAAAAGTAAATAAATTATTATTTAAATTAATAAAACATCCAAGTTTCTTTTTTTTTTAACCCAGTCGAAAGAAGTTCAAAATCCAAAATGTTGCTTCTTCTTTTTCTGTTGTTTTCTGGTCGTTTTTTTATCGTACAATAAAACAAAACATTTTTCTGTTTATTAATAAAAAAATTTTATTATTATTAATATTTTTATTATTATTATTATTTTTATTATTAATATTATTATGTTTTTGTCTAAATCTAGAATTAAAATGAGTAAAGATTAAATTTCAGATTAAAAATGGGATTAAATACAGATTAAAGTGGGAGGGGGTTTGAAGGGGGAATCTTATTTTGAGGGGACGGGGGAATTGAGGAGGTTCGGTTGCTTTCGATGCATTAATTAAATTCGGTGAGTGAGAGAGGAGCAACAACAAAAATTCGTCATCATCAGAAAATGTGGGGGGGATGATGAAGTGTGAAGTCGTCGGGTTTTTTGCTGTTTTGTTGCTTTTTTTTTTGTTGCTAGTAGTGTATAGTATTTTTTAAGTAGTATTAAATACGAATTGACGACAACATTATTGATGTTAATAATACAACTGAATATGCGATGATTTGTATTTTTTTTTCTTCGAACAAAAAAGTAAAACTTGAATATTTGACGCCTCCACTAATTTTGTTGGTAGGTTTTAACTGATGAATTCTTCTCACGAACATAAGACGAGCATTAACGAGTGAGAGGGTATGAAAGTAGAGCAACGCGATTCCCCTAAGCGTAGTAATTATTGTTGTTGTTCAAATGCATGCCGGTGCACTCGTTGCACTTCGGAGACGACAGGCACAGGGACAGACACGATCAATGCGACCGACAGTCGTTCGTAATCAAGGGAGTCGTACGTAATCAACAAAGTCGTTCGCTGTATTCGCTTGAACTCGTTGAAAGGATGTTAATAAAAAATGAAACCATCTTCAACTACTTTGGCCGATGTCAGACTGAGACTCTTGAGGCCGGTTTCACTCGCTCAGATTGGTTGGGTTTATATTCAAACTAAAACTGAAGTTTTACTTTTTTGTATTCAGTTTTTGTTCTTTGTTTTTCGCTGAATTCTTAGTTTTTATGATGATAATGATGGCTTTTATTTATATTACAAAAAACTACTGTTAAGTTTTGTTTGTTTTTTGTTTTGTCGGAGGGGATGGTCGACATTTGGTGGTTTGTTAGGGGGTTTGGGGAGGGTGTTTTTGCTTTAATGGCGGTTTTGGTTTTTTTTTTTCTTTCTTTTAAATGAAGCCTTTCTATGGTTTTGTTGTTGTTTCTGTAGACTTAAATAACTTTATTGCATATATAGTGTATGTATATAAATATATACAATGTATATACAAGGATATATTATTATAAGTAAACATAGCTGATGTTCTTTATGTAATATTTAAGAATAAATGAAATACATCGTTTTTCCTCTTCAAATACAATGAAACATTTAACGAATTTTCGACAATTTTCTTTTTTTTTTTTTGTTTTTTATAAAACAGATTTTGATTTTTTGTTGTTTTTGGTTTTTTTCGAATCGGTTTTGCATTTAAAACTTTTCAATTTTAAATGGAAAGAATTTCGTTTCCATTCTCAGTTGTAGAAAAAGTGCAAGTGTGTGTGTGTGTTTGTGTGTATCGTGTGTATGTGTGCTTGTGGGTGTGTGTGTTATTTTCTCGGTTCTTCTACACACTCACTGGATTCTAATTTAATAGCTTCTACTGTTGTGAATAACATAAAAAAAATCGCGCGCTTTGTTTTTCTTCTTCTTTTCGCACCCCCCGTTTAATTATGATTACAGTTAATGAGTAACTGTAACAATTTCAGGAGGAATGGAAGTAAAAAATAAAACACTAACAACAACAAAGTCAAGTTTCGATGCGATGTGAAGAGTACAGAAACAAAACACTACGAAATGCACCGAGAAATGCTGCTACACAGTTGTTGGTGTTGTTGTTGTTGGTTTTAATGTTTTTATTGTTGTTGTTGTTGGTTAAGAGAGTGCACCGTAAAGACATCATCTTGAACGTACTCTCAACTGTGTTTGTGTAAAAATAAAAAATGGAAGCCGAATGTTTTTGTTTTTGTAACAGTTTAATTTTTGTAATTATTAAGTATTTTTTTTCGTTTGTTTTTTTCTTAGCAGTTTGAATTTGAAAACATTTTCTCTTTCGATTCTTAGAAGATTCTTCGCACGAGTAACGATTAACGACTTTCGATTACCGATTACCGACTTCTTTAAAATGTATTCTAAATTTTTCTGTTTTTTTTCCGTCATCTGCTTGCTATACGAGTTATGGTCCAATTGTGTATTTTGAGTTTATTATCTTAGTTGGTTGTTTGCTTAGTTGTTGCTCCGGATCGCATTCGCCGGGTTACGTGAGCTTAATTTACAGAACCTTACCCTTGTTGAGGTCGTGGAGGAGTTTGTCCTCGGGCTCGTACTCCAGGGGGAGCAGGGCGTTCGGCGTGGTCGGCTTGTCCTTCAGATAGAGACCATAACGAGATGGGTATCTATTGAAAAGGTGGCGAAATGAGAACAAAACGAACAATAAACCCTGTTATTAGACAAATAAAATCCACTTAAACTGTGTTTTTATTACTATGCAGTGATTTAAATTTAATTTTAGTGATTTTAAAGAAAAACCTATGATTTACCTGCGTTCAATTTCTTGCATACGCTTCAAGTGTTCATTCCAAGCCTTCTCTGCATCGTAATTGGCTGGAACTGAATGGATGAGGAGTGAAGAAAAGAACAACAACAACAAGTAATGTTTAGTCGATCGTTTTTTCCAAAAAGTATTCAAAAACAATTGCGAGAAATTGCGAAAACAAAACGAAAAGAAAAGAGTATCAAAAAATCAACAATAAAACAAAAAATATCAATGCAGTAAAAGAGAAAAATAGGTACAAAATACAGTAAAAAGTTCCGCACAAAATAATCTAAAATATTTTCAAAAATAAACTATAATGAATGCAAAAAATACACTAAAATGAATGCAAAAAACATGGCAAATATATAGAAATATAATAAAAAAATACAATAAAATAACATGCGAAACAAAAAGTCTGACAAAAAATATAGTAAATACAGCAAGAAATGAAGATAATCGAGTAACGAGCCAAAAAATATACAAGAAAAGAGCAAAAAATACAGCGAAAAACTGTAAAAAATATGGTAAAAAAAAACGTTTCAAAGTATAAAAACAATGTTAAAATAATAAACAATGCAACAAAGAAATTAGGAAAAAATTCAGCTAAAATGTGTCTAAAAATACAGCAAAAACTAAAATAAATGCAGTAAAAGCAACAGCAACAACATTTCATAACAAATATGTGATAATAATGCTTACAATTGCAAGAAAAGCGAGAGAGAGAGAGAGTGAGAGCGATAGATTGATGTCGATGCATTCATTCCGTAGAGATGATAAAAGCTCAAAAGCAGGTTCAGACGATTCAGGCAAATGATAGCAGCGTTTATAAAAATGGCGGCCATATTTTTGTAATAATATTTGTTGTTTTTGTGTTGCAACAAAAAAGTGCAAACGTTACAGAAACCAACAACAGCAACATAAATCAAAGATAAGAGTAGCATCGAAATAAGCAGCATTAAAATTAGCAGCATCAAATAAGAGTAGCAGAAAAAAGATGGTGAGAAAAAAGAAAGAGATAAAGAAAGAGAAGAAGAGTGAGAAAGAGAGAAAGAGTTAGGGAGAGCGAGAGAGAGAGATAGAAAAAGGCAAAGGCAAATATTAGCCGTTGATGATTAGAAACATTTTTTGGTTAGTTTGAGTTTATAAACTCTTGTAAAAATGCCTTTAAAAGAATTTGAATGAATTCAAAATCAATTTAAATGAGTTCACAAAAAGTTGAATCGAGTCTCAGAGTAGAGTAAAAAAAATTGAAGAGGTACAAAAACAAGTTGGAACGCGTTTTAAATATAAAAACAATGCAAATGTAGGGTGGGGCATCGGCTGGTTTCTTTTCGAATTCTTTAATTTAAATTATTTTAATTAGTTTTCAATAAACTATTTTATACAAAGAGAAACCAGTCGATGGCTCACCGTTTATAATAGATAAAAAGAAGACAGAAAATATATAAATACTAAAGAAACACCAAACATCATCAAAATCTGTAGAGCAAAATTTACAAAATGCTTCACAACGAATTCAAATAAAAACGTTCACTGGCAAAGAATCCATGTTATGACTTAATGATGTAAAAGATAAAAACAGGAAAAAACTCCATCATTTTTTTATAGAGAAAAACACAAAATATTCAAAATCAATTCATCATCAACATCGAAAGAGGCGAACATTTTTTCCAACGTGTTTAAAAAATATTGTACACAAAAATATTGACGAAAAATCAAGCAAAATTTAGGAAAAAAAAAAAATCTAAATACATAAATTAAATTAAATACCTTTGTTATTTTTAGAAAATGTTTTACAGAGGTGGCTAAATAAACACGCCGTTGAGTGAAACTAAATTATTCGATATTTTATAAAAAATACACGAAAGGAAACTCAAATCTTTGAGGAAAAAACTAATCAGAAAGCAACTCTATAAGTTGATTAAGTAGATTTTTCAATAAGTTTTGTTTTGTTTTGTTTTGTTTTTAATTTATTATTATTATTAAAACAAAACAAAATCTCAGAATCAATTTAATTCTAAAAAAGTTTATCCAAGTATAAACAAGTTTTTCTATTAATAACTTTATTTTATTCAACTGTATAAATTAGCTATAAATTTTGAATTAAATATAAATTTTGATTTTTTTTTCAATTAACTGCACTTCGAACGTGGCAAAAACTTCGAAATTCTTGTAGAGAACACTTTAAAAAGTTTGGAGTCGATTTTCATGGAGAGATCTTCTCTTTTATTTATTTTTTTTTTTTGGAATTTAAAACAATTTAAAATTTTATGTTTTAAAATTTTTTTAAATTTCCTTTTGATTTTTGTTGTTTATGGATTTTTTATGTTTATGGATTTTTGTTGTTTATGGATATGTTTATCCTTTGATTATGAAATCATTTATTTGCGGTATAATTTTTCAAAGCATTATGGCAATTTTTAAAGATTCTGAAAAATTTTTGAAAGAGAAAGAAAAGAAAAAAACAAAAATGATAAGTTTTCGAGAAACATTATTTTAACGATGAACTAAATTTGAAAAAACTACCAAGAATATGTATTCAAACACTATTTTATGAAGAACAAAGAAGTGATTAAGTGAAATATTTCATTTTTCAAAGCTTTTGTTCCCTGTACTCATTTTAATGGCCTCGTCTGTACTTCTAAACGATTTCTATATGAAATTTGAACTTGAATCGGAATGTTTAAAAAAAATAACCGAAAGTAAAACAAAAACATGGGAGCTACATTAACACCCACCCAGATGGGACAGAAATGCACACACACACACACACACATACACACACGAAGGAAACCATCAGAACCAATTTAAGATTTTTTGCTCAAAATTTTCACTGTTATTTTTAGACAAGTTTACTAAAGAAAACTAAAGAGCTTTGTTATTAAAATTTAAGACCGTCTCTTGTTTTTTTCTTCTATTTGTTCTTCTTCTAATTTTTCTTACATTTCGTTTCGCAGCTTTTTTCGATGTGCAGAAAAAAAGCTACTTTTTGTTGTTATTCGATACGAAAAGACGTAAAAATTATTGCCTTTTTGTGGTTTTTAAATAGTTTTCATGTTTAATAATAAGAATTTTTTTTATATTTTTCAGGAAAATTAAATGAACAAGTAATAAGCTTGTTTTGCATTAGAAAAGCTCATTCGGAAAGCTTCTGGTGTATACTATAAAAGAAAAACACAGTTAAATGAAATAGCTGAGGAACTCATGAAGAATCATTAAATTAATGATTAAATTTAACTGAATTTTTAAGAAATTTTAATTAATTAACCATAATTAAAAAACACGTTAAGCAAAAAAGCGAAGAAACTAAAAAATGGCGCTTCGGGGAATCGAATGACAAAAGCTCTTAAAGCACAATATATACATCTATAGTATATATGAGATATAAACAAAAACAAAGCATGTGCTTGGAGAGGTTTTTTAAATTTTTTTGGTTTTTTTTTTTGGCAGAAGCTAACGGTATCTTTGTTGATCTTACTTGTTCGGCTGTAGTGATGATCGTAGATCGCACGGGGCGAGTAACCGTACGTCTCTCGGCTAACTGGCAAGTATCTGTAGCCGTGAGACTGGACGCGCTCGTTGGCGGTGACGGGCTCGTCGAAGATGCTTCTGTACGTTGGCGGCGAGTCCAGATACGAGCTCCAGGGACGAGAGGCCCGTGGAGTTTCGCGAGCGCGAATATCCTCGGATCCTGCAACAAGAGAGAACCATTCATTATTCATTTAATAACCAGATTGTTTTAGAAAAACGATCTGCGGTACCCGAAATACATCGAATATTTTAATATACGAAATTTAAACAAGCAAAAAGAAGCCATTAAAAATTGTTCTGTTCTGTGCTGATCTCGAGCAACACGCAGAGAATTTCACTGTATTATTTTGACCTCCAGGACTAAATATAGTCCAAGAATCGGCGTCGAATATCTGAAAAGCAGCGGCACTTCTAAGTGAATCGTTGCGTTGAATCTGCGAAAAGTCGGTGCCGCGTCTCTCGACAACAACAGCAACAGCGATAAAAGAAACAACAACAACAAACCAGCGCTGTGAAGTGATTTTTCTCTGCTTTCCTTTGGTTTTTCTCAGGCAAAATAAGCGAATAATATTTCATTTTTCTTTATATTATGCGAATATTTCATTGCTTTTTACAAAAATGTAATATTAATCGATTTGAAAAGCTAAATATACGAGATCGTAGAATCTAGATCTAGGTGCATATATCGGCTGAAGCGGAACAACATTGATTATCGATTTTCTGGCAAGCGGCCAAGCAACGTTTTACCGTTTCTTTTACAGTTTTTGATGTATGTATTTATTTAGCTCTCATTATTTTTGTGTTCTTCTTTTACTGCTTTTGCTGCTTTTTGTTGTCGGCGGAATAGAATTCAAGTCGAAAAATCAAAATCAAAATCAAGAAATGTATCAGTATAGTCAGTGTGTATATATGTACATGTATGTTTATTTTGTTGTTTGCATGTGCTTTTGGTTCTTGGATTTTCAAATACTTTCCGGAAAATGAACGGAATTAACGATGACATCGGTGATCGCCATTTTGCACGATCACAAGTTGATGTATCGTATTGTATGTTGAACAGCGAAAAGTGATTAACTATCATTTGCCTTTTTTGTTGTTGTAAAAACAACACGCTATTATAACAAGGATACCAACGAGTATACTTCATGGTATGTTTATAAACATTTTCACATCAAGTATACGTATATTTGTTGGTGTGACTCAACAACGTTCGACTCGTCGCAGTGCAACCTCGAAGCGAAGTTATTGATGTGCAGTCGGCAGCAGTTTTCGCCGTTCTTTCGTGCGCAAATACGCTCGCTCTTTCTTTCTCTATCTCACGATCTATTTTTTTTTCCTGTTCATAGATATGTAGGTTGGTGTTTTTTTCTTTGTGTATTAAGAAAAAATCACAAAAATTCTACTTAATACCAGAGAAAATTTACGATCTAAAAATATCTGCAAATATTTTTTACCTCGCTCGAAATTATTATGTACATAATACATCTTTACACACATACACACATACACACATACGCATATAAAATTAGATATTTAAGTGAGAATTGCTTAGATTTTTCTTAGGATAATCTTATCCCATAGAAAATGAGTTTTTATAGAAAATCCCCAACATTTTCAGCCTTCGAAAAGGTAGATCGATCAAAAGGAGATCAATAAAGAAACGTCTAATCTTGAGTTTTATATTTTGTGTAACCTTATATAGGACATTATTTCTCTGTTGTGGGTTAGTGTATTATACACACCATTGGCGTGCTCTGACTTCAGATGGACGAAGAAACTCACCCTTCAACGATCTGATGTACGACTGCCAGAATTTCGCCTTCTTGCTGGGGGTCTCATTGCGCCCGATCATCTCCAAATGGTTCTTGAACATTTTGATCGATTTGTGGTTGTTGTTGCTGTTGTTATGCTGTCAAAGTGTGTGCTTCAGAAGCGTTTAAGACAAGAAAATTTCGTAGTTTAAGTCTCGTTCGCTAAAAGAAACAAGATATAAAGATCATAGATTATTAAAGATCATAGATCACATATTAAGAAACTATTATTGCGTTTTATGTTTATGCTTTCTTTTTTTTATTTTTCCATAATACATCTTTATAGTCCTATATAGAGTGGGCCATCGTCTGGTTCCTTTTTGAATATTTAATTCACTTCAAAGTAATTACTTTAATATTAATTATCTAATTCAAAAAGAAACTAGCTGATGGCCCACCCTATACATTAATTTTTAAACTAAAAGCTGTTATTTATTGAGAAGTTTTTCCTTCATTTCTTTAACTAAAGAATTAGATTTCATCTTTTAGGTAAGTAATAATTTTATTATTATATTTTATATTATTTTTCATATTCGCTGTTCATTGTTCACTAATGTTTCGAAATCTTTTAGATGAGAAAATGAAAAAATGTCCGAACTTTGCACTGATGACCTTTGAATCAGGTCGCGAAATCAGCTCAAATTAAAAAATATCCCCAGAAGTATAATTTTTGTGGGTATTTCTTGTTTCTTTTTTAATTTTTCCCTGTCTTCAGCTGAAATTCCAATAAAATTCCTCTCTCGAAATAAATGTATCACTTTACTTAATATAACACTTTACTCAATATATCACTTTACTTAATATATCACTTTACTTAATATATACTTATAACTGTATCTGTACATTCAACAGTGTTTATATTTAAATATTTTATAAATTAGGTTTTTTTTTTTAAATTTAATTTTGTACTAAATCTGAATTACATTTCGTTAAATAATCTTGTGGATGCAGCGACGTGTTCCACTTTCTTTGGTGACTACTTCGACACAACAAGATCAATCACTAAAAATACTTTTTTATATATGCGATGAGTATATCTACTATATTACTATCAGAGAGATGGATAGATAGATAAACAGATGGACAGATGGGAAAGATAAGTAGATAGCCAAAGAGATAGATGGATAGATAGGAGGGAGAGAGACCTAGAAGCCAAGAGAGAGAGAGAGAGAGACCTAGAAACGTTGTTGCTATTCTTCACACTGAAAATACTCAATAATAACAATCACAACAACAACAATCACCTGCAAGGTACCCAAAAAATGTAGAGAGCGGGAGAGAGAGAGAGAAAGAGAGAGTGAGGGAAAATAAAAATGGCAGCCAGATGGAAGGAAGGAAATGAGTAATTAAGACAAATATAGAGTGAGAAGTATAGAGAAATGAGTCCGAAAGGGTAAAGAAGCGGAAGAAGATGAGGATGAAGAAAATGAAAATGAAGAAAATTAAGTGAAGAAAGAGACGACGTTGAAGAGATGCCATGCAGCTAGATTTTGTTTTATTTTTAAATGTCCTTGAGTTGAATATCTTGACGAAGTCTCGACACCAAAAGAAAAATCAGCAAAAAGTTTTCGCTTCGTTTTTCGTGATGTGATTCTGTGCGATTCGATTCGAGTCATTCATCGTCGTCATCGTCTTCGGTGATAAACAATAAATACATCGACTCTATCGCACTGTATATAGAGTCTATATTTTTATGGTGATCGTGCTTGCTAAAAAAACCCCACGATGTTGTTGTTGCTGGGGTTCTTGCTTCACTTCTCCTGCACTTTTAGATCTCTTTTTTTGGTTTTCTCTCGGTTTCTTGTGGTTTCTGTTTTCTATTTTCGATCTGTTCAATATCGGTCACCGAACCATTTCTATATTTAGTAGTTTGCCTGGTTTGGTTCGGTCACTTGGTCCACTGACATTAAAAGAATAGAAAAAAAAATTCCTTGCATTTTTTCAAACGCTTACTTTTTCATTTAAATGGCTTTTGAAATTAATTGTTATTATTATTATATACATTATAATGTAATTGTGATATATTTTCGTTATTCTTGAAATTATAATATTACAAATATTATTATTATTTTTAATATTATTATTATTAATTTTATGATGATAAATCTAACTGTTGATGTAGAATTTATCACTTTTCATTCCAGTTAATGATTTTGTGTTTTTTCCATTAAATGCACCTTTTTTTTGTATGGTTTTTTTTAAACTTGATGAAGTTTTACTCTTATTTAAGAAAGTCTTGGTTTTTTCTATTTTTTATCTATTTCTATATAGCAAATGTACGATATACGATATATATATTGAGTATATATATTCTTACATTTTATTTATGGCCTTAATAATAGCGATCTATCTTCAGCGAAGAATTTTTTCAAACTGCCAACCGTCCGAAATTCGCTTCACCAGGTTTTCTTCGATGAATTCGCTGAAATAAGAATTTTCCTCATTTTATCGTTCTTTTGAGAATAGAAAACACACATACACACACATACACATTAACCAGAATGGACATATGTATGTATGTATGTGTTCTGGCTCGTTCAACACAACACTTCGGTGTTGCCACCTCTTCATAAACATTGTTGCCCTGCTCGTCGTAGTTTCGTCATTCGGCATCCATCAGAGAACGGATCTTCTAACAGCTGAGACGACGGCAGCGACGTCGACAGAATCGACTTCGGCTGATTGCTCGAAGACCAAAAAAAGAAAGCTTCTTTTCACTTGATTTCAATTGATTGTAACTGTGAATGGTTTTGTGATTGCATAACGATGTGTGTGTGTTTATGATAAATGTATGTGTGTGCTTTTGTATATAACTTTGTATTATTTTGTGTATTTTTTGGGTATTTCTTTGTATTTTTTGTGTATTTGTATCAATCTTTCATTCACTCTTCGTGATCTTATCCAGTGATTAGCCTCTCTTCAATGATTTCAGTTAATTAAAAAGCTCACAGAGAAGGAAAAGCTTTTTCGGAACATCTGGTATAACATTTAAAAAATGTTTGGTTTTGAATTTTATTTCCTTCCTCATGACCTTGTTGTGGGATTTTTGCAGAGCTTCCCAGAGTCTCCATCCTTTATTCTAGGTTCTCCTTCTGTTTTTTCCTTTCTTTCCTTATTTTCTTTATAATTATGTCTTAAGTAAATTATTTTAAAATAATTCAACTAATTAAATAATTAATTGAAATTTAATTAAATAAATTTAAAAAGAAACCAACAGATGGCCCACCGTATATACATATCTTTAGATACTTAAGCGTTACTATCTACAATATCATATTTATATACATTCATCATATATGTATATATTATAGATTACATTATATCTACATACATACTATATTAAATGAGGGAAAAGTTGCCAACTATTTCAATCAAAGTTTTCAATCGAGTATTAATGAGTATTAAAAGAACATTCAAAGCATTTAAAGAATCAAATAATAAGAGTAAAAAGAATAAACAATAAAATCAAAAAAATGTTTTCCCTTGGACTTTGTTACAAGTGAGGATGAAAGCTTAAACGGGGAGGGAAAAAAGAAATTGAAAATGATGAAGGAGTGATCAGTGTGCAGAAGTGGAGAAGGAGGAGTGGTCGAGAGGGGGAATACTGGGGAGGGGGAATGAATTCAAACACATGCCAACAGTTATAACAACGAAATTCTTGTGAGTGGGAGGAGAAAAAACCCCACAAAGAAAAACACCCGCACACAAAACAGGATGATCGAAAATAAGGTTATCTGTGTTTAAATTGAGGTTGAGTAATCTTTGTTGTTGTTCTTGTTGTTGTTGTTGTTCTTCTTCTTGTTGTTGCTCATATTATTGCCGATTTCACTCTACAATGACGTCAATGACAATGATTGTAGCCAATTCTAACAATAATAATAATAATAAACTCATGCTTTTGACCAAAAATGGAATTCTTTAAAAGCCTACACAGCTTCTGTGAATGAATGAGTGATTTGCTATGATTAACGGATGACTGGATTGTCAAACAACCAACCAACCTGTCATCCCTCTGATGACCCCACCGATTCTTCATCACTTCTTTCACACCTTTGCTAAACTTTCTTTTTTACTCCATTTTCGAACTCCATCTTCTTGTTTTAATGCTCCCCACTTTTTAATTTATGTTTAGGGGGGGTTAAAAGGTGAGAGCGGGGGGATGGAATGTTGAACAGAGAGTGCAGATGGGAAGGAAGGAAAGGAAGGGGGGAGAGAACATTTAATAATGCTTGAAACACCTTCAACTTGACATTGAAAAAGTTTCTTTATTTCTAAGACTCTCGTTAATTTGATGATGATTCGCGATGTTTTCCTCTTTTTTTTTACAATGTATTTAATTTGATTTTGTGTGATTTTAAAAGCTTTTCTCTTTGTTCTTCTGAATTTTTATTAATTCCGTCGCAGTTCTCTGTTTATTTTAAAATTTCAATTAATTTTCAAAATTTTGTATATTGGATTTTTGTTGTTGTTGCAACCATGCTCATCTTTTTTTGGTTTTCTCTCGATTTCTTTCATTTCAATTGGATATCATTGGACATACAATCTATAGTGTGGGCCATCAGCTAGTTTCTTTTGGAAGTACATGCTATTTGGCTAATCTTCACAGCCAGCCGAGGGTAGCCATTTGCATGAGGTAATTTATTGATATTTATAACTAATTGTTACCCTTTCTTTTTTCAACAAAGCACTAAACTGTGAAAATTATTGAGCAGGGTTCTTTTTATAGCAATTTTAAAAAGAAACCTGCCGATGGCTCAGCTTACCTCTCGTATGGTTGGCTCACTGTTAGAACTGCCTTGTTTATTTATAGAAAGCTTTATTATATTGTCATGTGGATCATAATCTGAATTTAATTCATATATGAAATGTCTTTATATTGTATAATAATATAAATTATATGAAATTCGCAAATAATATATTATAAATATTCAAATTCCTTTATCAACATATAAAATGTTTATCAACATATAAAAATTATACATCAATTTTAATAGCGTTTATAAATGTTAACGGTAACTGCTTTGTTTCGTGATTTTAAAGAAAACAATAAAAAATGCAACAACAACAACATATCGCATCTACCATAAACTCATCTCAAGCAAAATTTCATGTCGTATTTGGTTTCATAAAATTTGTTACGGAATTTCTTTTATTTGGCATGAAAATTTAACGTTTTTTCTTGTTGTCCTTTTGTTGTCCTCAAGTTGGTATCTGTTGTTGTTGTTGTTGATATCATGTTTTTATTGTCATGTTGAAGACAGAGAATTTTTAAGAGCGGAGTTTTACAGAGAATTTTTACAGCAAACATTTTTACAGTGAATATTTAAATATTTTAAAGCGAATATTAAAAGTGTATTGTTACAGCGGATTTCAAAGAGGATTCCAGCCTTGACTTTTCATGGAGCATCTTTGTGCTGCATTATTATAGAAAGTTAACAAGTAACAACCTTTCAATAAAAAAGAAGTCACTGAATCCAGTTAAAGACAATTTTAAATTAAGTGCTTTACAGAATCTTTTCACTTTGCAGCATCTTTTAACAGTCAATCGTTAACGTTAACAGGGAATGTTTACAGCGATCCTGTTTACAGAGATCTGGTTTACGGCGAATATATTCCAGCAGGGTATATTTTACAGTGGTTTCTTACAGCGAGGAGGTTTTATAAAAGATGTTTACAAAGAATTTTATAGTAGACTTTTATGGAGTTTTGTTTGATTTTTTTTTTTTTGCAGCGAAAAATTAACGACGGAGTTTTTATTGAGGAGGTTTTATTGTGGAGTTTTTATTGCACCGTGCATTAAATCATTTCATTCCTTCATCTGAAGTTGATTGTATAGATTGTACATATGGTGCATACGTATACACGAGAACACTTGTATTTCACACACACATACATACATAGAGTACTTGTATATAATATATAATCATTTATATATTTTGGGATTTAATTTTATTCCTGTATCCTGTATAAACCAACTGGAAAAACAGTCAGGATTAATTTTTTTATTGCTCGATGTTATTTCCGAAGAACTGAAAAGAGAATAGTGTGTATGTGTGTGTGTGTGTGTGTGTGTGTGTGTGTGTGTGTGTGTGTATGTGTGTTTGTGTGTGTTTACGCGAAACATCTTGGAAACCTTTAACAAATCCTAATCTCGTGATTTTCCTCCTCCTGTTTTCTATTCTCTGCTCTGATTTTTGTTTTATTATTTGTTTATGTTTTATTTATTTTATTCATGTATTTATTTATTTTAGTTTAATTTTATTTGCGATTTTTTGTTGTTTCTTCCAAATTTTCTAGTCTATCAAAAACAAAATAAATACATAAATAATCCTGAAAAATCATTCAAATGACGTAAAACACTTTAAAATTGAATACTTTGTTTCTTATTTCAAGTTTCATAATAAAAGAAAAGCTAAAAAAAAAAATTAAATCGAGGCACAACACAAAAAAACGGTTACACATGTACAAAAATTCGCCTTAAATTCGATATCGATTATCATTTATTCTATTGTGTTTACCTTCATTTCTGTTATGTACTATTATCTATTCGATTATTATGATTTTTATTTATAGATACTATTTTAAAAATTTCCGGTCTTTTCTTGTTGTTCGTCGCTCGTTTTTTTAGGAACGTAACACGAAAAAATCGCCCGAAATCGCAGCGCAGCATCCGGTTGACGTGTGTACATCTTCCGTGGGTGTCCTTCCCAGAGCCCCGTTAATCGTTTGCATCTTCTCAACCTTCGTCAACATCATCATCATCATCATCATTATCATTGGTAGTAAAAAAGAAAACCGAATTGTTTATAATTTCTTTGGTTTTTCATTCATTAAAATTCATTTTGATAAAAATCTGATATATTGTATTATAAACATACATTAAATATTTATATTTCAATTTTCTTTAAAAAACTTAGCAATAAAAAACGGCAGAGAATGAAAAACAGAAACAAAAAACAATTTTTTTATGTCTTTTAATATGTGAAAGAAATAAAACAAAAAATCGAATTCTATACATCCAATGAATAGAAAACAAATGATGCACTATATACCTGCATAAACATATTAAAACATACGTAATCTATACGAAATACGGTTAAATTTTGAATTTGTTTCAAAATAGGTTTTGAATTTTATTTAATTTCATTTCACTTTTGTGCTTTTCGCTTTTAGATGTATAAATATCGATATAAAAATCTTAGAAAACCTTCAACCAATAATTGTGAATATTTCACTCACATTCCAGTATAAATAAATACATAAAAACAAACATATACACACACAGATATGTATTTATCTAGGGTGGGCCGTCAGCTGGTTTCTTTTGGAATTATTTCGTTCAAGTTAATTCAATTGCTTTTAAATTAATTACTTGATTCAAAAAGAAACCAACCGATGGCCCGACCTCTTTATAAACATATATGATAATTACACTCTAATATTATATCTATATTATATACATATGTATGTATGTAGTACGTATATTAGACATAATGCTGTGACTGCTGTAAATCACACAAATATATATTACGTAAATTTTATTTATAAATTTATTTGCGTTATTCTTTTCATTGCTCATTGAAAATATATCGAAAAGAGTCTTCTTCTTCTTCTTCTTCGTCCTCCGTTTGGTGGCCTTTCAAAAATGTTCAGTTTTAATCTTTGTGTCATTTTTTTTTCCTATTGATTGAGTGGATGGATGACTCAATTGCAGTTTTATTGTAGAATATAAAATACTCAATACATAAATCAGTTTATATACAGATACATATATACATATGTATAAGTATGTGTGTATATATAAAATCTTTTATATTTAAATTCTTTATTAATCTTTGTTGATCTTTGTTAATCTTCTTGATATTTTGTTAACATTGAAGAGTGTTGACACCGAATTCAGGCTTTCTAACAAATCTGATCATTAATCATTGAAATCATTAAACGAACTCATTGCGATCTTTAAGTAGGTCATTTAATTGGGTCACTACTTTTATTTTTGGACACAATTTTTACAATCAATGCAGAAAATATTTTTCAAAGAGATTCTGTCATGGAAAAGCCTCAAACTCAATGCATGAATATTAACACAGAATAAATAGTATACTAGTAATAGTAAAAGTAATAGTAATATACTAATAGTATACTATTTATTCTGTGATATTAATCTTTAAATTAAAACTTCAATGATTTCGGTCTTTGAGTTAGAATCTTATTGAAATCGATACAAAAATGTTCTACAATACTTTAAAATGATCTTCAATTCTTTTAAATCCTTAACAACCTTAATTCTTTCAACCTTCATCAACAAATGATTCTTATTGAATTCAATGAAATCCTTTTCCATTGTAATAAATATTGTTTCTATTCCACTCCAAAATATTACATTTTAATCGATTGTATTACATTTTAACAAATTTTAATTAATTACATATCTTAAAATCCATTCGATTGCACTTAATTTTAATTTTGAATTCCTATTCGAATTCCTTTTCATTTCTTTCAATTAAATTAAATTTCTCTTCTATCGTATAATAAAATTTTATTCACAGAGATGTAAAATTTTATTGAAATTCTTTTGGAATTATAAATCAATTCTATTGAATTGTTATAAATTTGAAATTTTAATTGAACTGAGTTGCAATAAATTATAGCCAATTATATAGGATGGGCCATCGGCTGGTTTCTTTTTTCGCAATTTCGATAGAAACCAGCCGATGGCCCACCCCGAATAATAATTCTATTTAATTGTATAATATTATAGAATGATATATGCACATATACATACATGTATATAAACCTAAGAGTATACTTATGATATAATCAATAATGAAGCATAATTTTATTACTGAATGAATAACAATAAATCCTGAAAGCAAACTAAATTTTAGTTGCCTATTAAAAACCATTAATTGACACGACAAATGTAAATAAAATGGAAAGCTTTTAGGTATACAACAACAAACACAACAACAATAAACACCACTTCAAGGTTAACTATTTTCGGGGAGATGGAAATCGCGGGAGTCTGAGCGAATACTGAATTCTTTGTGGCCAACGAATTTTCAATACGATATCTCGATATGCACCTCATAGATACACATTTCAACGTTCCATAGAATTAAAAAATCGAAAAATGTTTACAAAATACACACAAAAAATAAAATCATTCACATTAAATCAGTCATTGAAAATGTTTTTCGCTCGTTTTCAGCTTTTTTATTGTTATTTTTACACACTTTTATTTTGTTAAATTTTTTTTTAGTTTCAATGAAATTTTGAAAATATATAAAAATACATAGAATGTTATTTTCAAGATAAACGGAAATAAATTGTAAACAGCTGAAAACTAGATAGAAAATGAATCTAGCAAAGAAAAAATATATTGCTTTGAAACTACGAAAATTATTAACGAAATGATTAAATCATAAAATGATCATTATATCAGTAAATCATTTAATCATTAATCATTAAATCATTGAATCATTAAATGATAATAAAGATTGATTCAGAAAAGATTCATCAGATGATAATTAAAACTGCATTAAAAGTTCACGAACTTTTCATTAAATGAAAACTAAAGATTCATTAAACTTTCATGAACTATTTATTAAATCATAACTGAAAGCTAATGAAACGTTTGCGAATTATTCATTAAAAGATAAGAAAATGTTCATTAAACGTTCATGATTATTATTAAAGATTCATTAAAGCGATTTACGAAACGTTCACTAAAGGCTCACGAAATGTTCATTGAAGGCTCATTACATGTGTAATAAATATAAGGAGAAAAGATGAGGCTTGAGGAAGACTCAAGTCGTTTTCCCAAACATCTTTCCACCCCTTCCACACTTTCTTGAGTGGAAAACGTAGGTTATCTTTTAAAAAAATTAAAGAATCTTCTGATGAAAAGTCTCACTCAACACCAACAACGAAATCGTCGAAAATACGTTCAGAATACTAAATGAGTTGCCATTAAATGAAATCTGCTGTTCTTGAGATCATGAGCAGTATCACTACAAAAATTAGCATTTCACAGGAGAAGAGAAGACGACTAAAGAGGAAATGAATAGAGAGGAGGAAGGAAAGGAAAACGCAACAGAATTCGCTTGTTCTTAAAAAGAAAGGAAGCTCTTCTGACGCATGTTTTCGTACATTTAGAAAACCATTCGTTAAGAAGGTCAACCAAATGAAGTTGCTTCTTCTTGATGCACATCTTGAAGGCGGTTCTTACGACTTCCTTTCGGCCTCCGTAGTTTAGCAGAACCCTCAACAAGTGTTATAAATTTACTGAGTTTCCTGCACCTGATGATCCACTTTCTGTGGCTCGTCTGTTTTGCACATGAAGTGTGCTCACTAATGGACCAGACTCTGCAAGAAAGCAGCAGCGTTGCCACAGGGTATAAATTAAGACTTTCAAAGGCAGGCCAGGCCACGACATCGTTTTGCAACTTCATGATTTATTAGTGGCTGGTGGTGGCCTTAAGAAAAGATGAACGCATCAAATTTGCATTTTAAGCGAATGCGAAGCAAGTGAATTGAATGGAGTTGAATTGCATTCAATTAGAATCCTTGAGGAGGCGACATGAAATGAATTGCTTCTTGTTGTGGAATGGACAGAAGTTCAGTGATTGAGGCCAACGAATTCAAGAAGAAGAGCTTCAAAAGAGTACCACAAGTTTTATAGAAGTATAACATTAAATTAAGCTATATTATGTACATAATAAAATACAAATGCTTGGTAATTTGGTTTATTTCTCCCCTTCCTCCTCTCTCTCTCTCTCTCCTCTCTCTCCTCTCTCTGTAGCTCACCCGTCACTATAATCAAATATTTGCTATAAAATTATTTGATGTTCGCTGTAAGAAGGACAGCGAAGACACGGAGAATCAGTCACCAGCGCCCACACACGCATGCAGTACAGAATACACACTCGTACAAGTGGCTTGTAAGGGGAGGCGGGGGGGGGGCAGTTATGTCTGTTGATGCCAACAGTTTTCCGCTTGTGATAACAATCTTTCCGCCAAGTTTTAAGCTTTATATGACGTCAATACATTATTTTTATTTATTGCTTATGGTTCTTTTTTTTGGTTGATTTTTTTGATTTTTATACTTTATATATTTTTATTATTCTT
This sequence comes from Myopa testacea, assembly GCA_949629155.1. NCBI lineage: Eukaryota > Metazoa > Arthropoda > Insecta > Diptera > Conopidae > Myopa > Myopa testacea. The sequence goes on along the minus strand of OX451345.1, from coordinate 46,057,993 downwards.
AACTTTTGTTTTAGAAATCGATTTTCAAGTTTTCCTTTTTTTTTATTTCCTATTAAATACGATGCATAATTTATTAGCCACGTGTGTCGAGTTAATTTTTCGATTTATTTACATCTCTTTATTGATAAATTTTATTGAATTTGTCTATAATTTCATTTGTAGTAGAAGAACAAAGAAAATATTTCTTGTTTTAATGGTTTTTACTGAACAAGAAAAAACAGCATGCGTATCATTAAAAATAAAGAGGGGAAAAACGGTTGTTTTTAATTCTAAATAACAATTAATGATTTAATATTAATTAAGAGTTGCTTTAATTTTAATTTAAATTTAATTTCAATTTCAGTTTAGTTTCAATTTATTATAATTTCAATTTCAGTTAGTTTTGTAATTCGTTCCACTTGTAATCTGTCAATAAAACAAAATTGGCTGAATGTAAATGAAGCGCTTCGTAATCGATAAGAAGATCAGCGGTCGTCGTCAAAGCCGAAGACAGTCGGTAGCAGCAGCAGCAGCATCGTGAACAGAAGTAGTAGCAGCAGCTGCAGCAGCGATAACTGTATATTTATTGTCTCCAGATTTACGGTCTCCAGTCGAGCACCGTCGAGGGGGAAGAATGGAGGGGGGACTGGCTAGTGCTTGCCAAGTTGACGCATTCGTGGCGTTATTTACAAAACGTCAGAGTTGACAAATTAATGAGCTCCTTCTCTCCTGCCTTCCTTCCCCTTCAACCATCCTGCACCTTTGGAACTTTCGTGAGAAATAAATGCTGCAATTCCACTCACTTTTTATGCTTAAATATTGTTGCTGTTACAAAGCGGCAGAATGTTGATGTTGTTGTTGGTGTTGAGAAGAGATGTGGTGCAGGTAAACGTTGTTGTTGTTGTTGTAGCAGCAGGAGACGGTGATGAGAATATTCGGATGAAGAAGAAGTAAGACTTGTGAAGAAGGTGGTTGGGGGAGGTGGGAGGGGGGGTGTGGCAACTAATATGCACCTGAGTGTCTTTACAGTAAGATTCATTTAGGAATTTCGATAGATTTTAATTCGTCTCCAATTTTGACGGCGAAAGCATAATAAATGAGATTTCTTAAACTAACTTTGCGCGGTATCCGGCAAAAAAAAAACTAATGTTGGTTTTTCATATATTTGCCAAACATACACACATATGTACATTATGTCAATATATACATTTTTATATAGAATTCGAGATTTTTGGAGATTTTAGGTATATTCTAGGCGATCAATTAATATATTTTGTTGCTAGGGTATGAGAAAAACTGACTTAATGTATGAATTTAGTTAAGTTTGGGATTTTAGCAAAAACGGTTGAGTGAAAATGCATTACATAATCAACAAACTACGAGTATATACTTGAAAACAATATACAATATAGTATGTACTTATATATTGTATATTTAATAATGATACAATAAAAAAAATATCCACCAAAAATCTAATGATTTTAATCTAAGGATAACATGAGCTATATTTCTATTATCGGGTTAAAGTTGAGGACTAAAACAACAACAAAACATTTTTTTTTTATTATAATATTAAAAAATTTAACTGCTTTATAAATACACAAAGAATGACCTGATCTAGTCTATACACATGTACATAGTAAGTCTTTTCTTTTAAAATTCTTTATAAAATAAGTGAAAAAAATTACTCAAATATGCAAAAAACAACAGAAGTGCAGTTTTTACATTTTTACTCCGTTATTATTGAAAGAGAGTTAAAAAACTTGATTGTAGTATTTGTACCCTTAATTTCGAAATTAAGCCAATCAAGTAATGTAAGTATTTTCTTTTTCTATACTTTTGCAGCTTGCATGATGCTGAATATGAGACTAAAAAAACGACGAGAAGAACAACTGCAGCAACAGCTAAAGCAAGAACAAGAAACAAAACAATAACAACAACATTCATCACAAAAACTTTAAACCGACAAAAAAAACCGACAAAATAACAGTAATTGAAATGGCATCTCTACCATGCAATAATTACAGCTATCATTACAACAACAACAACAACAACAACAACAACAAGAACAACTAATACTCATACAACCAGTGGTAGCAACAATAACAACAACAGCAACAGAAATCCAATAAAAAAAGGAATAAAAAAGTACCCCTTTAAAAGGGGTGAACGTGGCCGAGGAGAAAAACGGAGACAAGAAGAAGAAGTAGCAGCAGTTCACCGAAATGTATGGCCTACTTTTGGAAAACCTCTCCGAATATGTGAAAGCTGTGTACGGCGAAGAAAAATGGGAGGACATCCGACGGCAGGCGGGTATCGATTCGCCCTCGTTTAGCGTCCATCAAGTGTATCCGGAGAACTTGTTAAATAAACTGGCAAAGAAAGCGCAACAGGTAGGATGTGTAAGATAAGAAAGAGAGAGAGAGAGGGAAAGAGGGAGGAAGAGAGAGAGAAAGACAGAGAGTGACTGATTGAGTGATGTGCTGTGATGGTAGAGGGTGGATGTCGATGGCGATGAAAAGTCATCGGGCACAAATCAGGGTGCCCGATGAGGTGAAATTGAGTGAATTAGAAAGTGATTGATTGTATTCACTGGGAAGAGACAATATGACAATATAGACAAATAAAAGAAAATACAAGAAAAGAAAATTATCAGAAGAAAAAGAAATAATAGAAAAGAAATAATAATAACAATAATAATGAAAAGAGTTTGAAAAAGAATCACTTTCTGTAGGCTTACAAAGAAACAAAAATAAAATAGAATTTTCTTACAAACTAAATTACAACAAAAGCAGTATAAGGCAACGCAATATAAATAACATACAATCAAAGCAAATATAAAGAAAAATTGCATTTATACGAGTTACGATGAAAATTCTTGAGAAAAGCTGCCGACTGCATCGATCAACTTCGTATTTTCGACTCCAACTTCGTATATGACGAAAAGTTCACGAAGAGTTTAACTAACAATCGTATGTTCATCTTATATGTACGAATAGATTTGTATTGTTTTTGTAACTACAAAGAAGATGGCGTCTGGACGTGTGTTTAACTTTATGACATTTTGTTTTTGTACCAAACTACGTGATTCATATTCCACTTTCCACGTTAATTAGGAGCCATTAATACTTGGTGCCAAACAAAAGGAGCAACAACAAGAGACATGTCTAAACACAAAACCACAAACAATTGTTGCGCATAACGGAAACAAGCTGCCTCCGTAGACATTTACTCGTCACTTGTATTTTCTTCTTAGGCTTATGTGCAACAACAGCAACAGAAACAACAACAAGAATGTCCTACGATTAAAATTCATGATCAAACACCAGGCGACGATTAAGACTACGATGCCGGTATACTTGTTGTTGTAAAAACTTTTCTTAAATACTCTATTGTAGCCTACATGTACATGAAAAGATGTTTATATCATAAGGAAGATGAATTCATCCATCCATTCATTCATCGCCTCAGACTAAAATATACGCCCAAAAATGATCGTGGTGCCAGGCCACCTGGTGGTAAAACGCGCCACGATTGTAGGAGAACGATCCCTCTCATGTAGCCCACTGTCGGACCACTGTCAAGCCTCCTTTTAAGTATATAAACACTGATTGCTTTCGATTTGAGAGCTGAATTCATCACCTAGTAGTTCAGATCTAAAGTTTAAATTTCATTCCCGGAATTAAAGATATACTATATTAAAATATATAGAGTATATGAGCTTCGACCAGGCCGGAGTTAACGCTCATTACCATTTGTCTCCTTCTCTTTCTTTCTCTCTGTCTCCCTCTCTCTCTATCTCACTCAAACCTTTCTTCTAGGTGCTTGGCGTCTCGGAGCACGAATTCATGGATCAGATGGGCGTTTATTTTGTGGGCTTTGTTGGCCAGTATGGATACGATCGAGTGCTCTCGGTGCTGGGACGTCACATGCGTGATTTCCTCAACGGACTCGATAACCTGCATGAGTACCTGAAATTCTCGTATCCACGCATGCGAGCGCCGTCCTTCATCTGCGAGAACGAGACCAAACAAGGACTCACTCTGCACTATCGATCGAAACGACGCGGCTTCGTCTACTACACGATGGGCCAGATCCGGGAAGTAGCGCGTTATTTCTATCACAAGGAAATGCATATCGAGCTGGTGCGCGAGGAGATCCTATTCGATACGGTGCACGTGACCTTCCACCTGACATTCGATAACCGCGCCTTCACCCTGGCATCGCTGGCGATGACTCGCGAGGAAAAACATCTCCCCATCAGTGCTCATGTGTTGTTCGAGATCTTTCCATTCTGCATCGTCTTTGGGTGAGTGGAAAATTGAGAATGGGGAGTGGAAGATGTAAGAGGATGACTTTGGGATAGAGTACCCCTCTGCTATGAGTGCTATTCCGAAGTTTCTTTAGTATTTATGCAAAACTTTAACAAAGCTAAGAGTAGAAAAAGCAAGTTAAATAATAGTTGCTGTTTTATCCTTCTCTGTCTCCTTTCTCTGTCTCTATGTGCCTCTCTTCTTCTCTCTAATCAACAACGACTCTTCTTTATTGGTCCCCTCAACGGCATCGCATGACATCGTATGACTACAGCGCTGACATGGTTGTTCGTAGCATTGGCAACTCCTTGATGGTCATATTACCGGAGCTGCTGGGGAAAAAAATAACGGCGTGGTTCGATTTGGTGCGCCCACTGATTGCCTTCAAATTTCAAACTGTGAGTATGTCGCATCCGAAGCACAGTCTTCAAATTCGCTGAAGGATTATCATCTTCCTTCGTCGAATATCTCGGGTAACAATAAAAATAGAATCGCCAACTTCTGTAGCGATAATAAATGCAATGCAAACTTCGTCCTTCTTAATTAGAAAAGTCGAACCTGTGCTCTCTAGCAGCAGCAGCAAATAAATTCTACGAGTAACGCATGCATTCAATATTGACAATGAATTGCATTGACAATGTTAATTCGATTCGATCGACAACGTAATTCGATTTTCTTCCACAGATACTGAATCGAACGAACAACATATTCGAACTGGTGACGGTGGAGCCTGTGGCAGAGCGCATGGATGCTCAGAGGAGCACCGAGTTGCTGCTGCATGATGACGGCAGCGAACCGGAGAAGACACTCAGAATAAAAGGTAGGGTTTCAGGTTCCACCACAGTTGGCATCAAAACACATCACTTGTCTAAGCAAATTGACATAGAAGGACTTCTCCCTGTCTTATTGTATGTCCTCTTATAGGTCAAATGGTCTACATGGATAACTGGCGCATGATTATGTTTCTGGGCACCCCCGTCATGCCGGATCTAACTTCGCTTATAACGACCGGCCTCTACATCAACGACTTGTCGATGCACGACTTTAGCAGGTACTCAAGTTTTCAGCTTCTTCGAAATGCCGACTCTGTTACTACATTCAGCGATATACTTTAGAGATCTCATGTTGGCCGGCACCCAGCAATCTGTCGAACTTAAGCTGGCGCTCGATCAGGAGCAGCAAAAGTCCAAGAAGCTCGAGGAGTCGATGCGAAAGCTAGACGAGGAAATGCGACGCACGGATGAGTTGCTATATCAGATGATACCGAAACAAGTGGCCGATCGGCTGCGTAGAGGCGAGAACCCGATCGACACGTGCGAGGTGAGTGCAGTTCTAGACGGAGCTGCTGTTTGCTCCCCATTTACTAACCAAAAGTTTTCTCCAGATGTTCGATAGCGTTTCTATCCTCTTCTCCGACGTGGTAACCTTTACGGAGATCTGCAGCCGCATCACACCCATGGAGGTTGTCTCCATGCTGAATGCCATGTACTCCATCTTCGATAAGCTGACCGAGCGAAACTCCGTCTATAAGGTGGAGACTATAGGCGACGCGTATATGGTGGTAGCTGGGGCGCCCGAAAAGGATGCCAATCATGCGGAGAAAGTCTGTGATATGGCCTTGGATATGGTGGATGCCATAACAGATCTGAAAGATCCCTCCACGGGTCAGCACTTGCGCATACGCGTCGGCGTGCATTCGGGCGCTGTTGTGGCCGGCATTGTGGGGCTGAAGATGCCGCGCTACTGTCTCTTTGGAGATTCCGTTAACACGGCGTCACGCATGGAGTCCACCAGCGCTGCCATGAAAGTGCACATCTCGCAGTCGACGAAAGAGTTTCTCGGACCCAACTACAGGGTGAGCGAACGGGGCGAAATCAATGTAAAGGGCAAGGGCACTATGAAGACATATTGGCTGGATGAACGCTGCCGTCCCCTGTCAGCGGGAATTATGCATTCCCTTACGAACTTTTGCAGCTCGGCGAACACGGCTGTTGCCGATGCCCGACGTGTGAGTATAACACATGGTGCAAAGGCCATAATGGCACCCCCCACCTCAATAGCAATCACAACCAATTCGACTGCGATCGGCAGTGTTGATAACCCTGGAGCACCTGGCGTCCATGCAACCGCCACACCCAATGCGGTCAGCGATAATGCGGTCAGTGCACCCGTCAATAATCCACCCGCCGAGGATCGCAGCCGCATCTACTCGCCGGTAACATTTAAAGATGTGGCACGTCGCAGCATCGCGAATTCGCCAGTGCGCAGCGTATATTCCTGCGCTGGCCGAGAGTCCCGTTCCAACTCCACTGGTCATGTTTATATGCGGTCGCCTAGCGATGCCTTCGGATCGCTTATACTGGACACCGAAGAATTTCTGGATGATCTGCAGATATCGCATCGCTCAGTGACGAATAATAACAACAGTAAGAAAACGAAATCCACGCCTGTCTGTTCCTTCAGCCCCATACCCGCTTTCCGCATCGGCAGCGCCCCTTCGAAGCCCCGATCTAACAACCCCGATCAGTTTACACCCGAAGAATTGGCTGCCATGGAGCAGGTCGTACCACCGGCGACAGCACCTTCACGAGAGTCCACATCGACATTCGGCATGACGATGATGCAACCGTCCACATCGTGTACATCGCTAGAGAAGGCGAAAACAAGGTAAGGTTTCCGAAATCAGTCCAAAAATTTGATTCTGCAATTTCTGCATTACACCCGTTTATATAACTAGAAAAATCACGTTCTCATCAAGAACACTGACGGCGCATGAGCTGACAACAGCATATGCGTCACCATCACCGCCGTCGTCAGAACCACAGCCCGCACCAAAATCAACGCTGTCTGTGACACCAGCCACGACCACAACACCATCCAGTAACGCGCCATTAAACACCAGTCGAACCAGCTCCAAGGAATCGCTTTCGCCGACTTCACCACCGGCGCGTTCCATGTCTGCGCCTCTGCCCATGTCCAAAGTGGCACGCAAAGCTTTCCTCGCGGCAAAGCAAACGAAAGCCATTAAGAAACTGGACAAAATGATCGAAGAAGTTCAAGAATTTGATGCCACGCATGCAGGGCTACGAGGGTCCAATATGGGGGGCATGCGTACCTCACGAGGAGGCAACGAATACGATGAGTACGAAGACGACGGTGGCAGTGGTTTGGGTGGAGGCGGATGTCCCTTGTTCTTACTACCACCACCACCGGCAATGAAATCATCTGCGCAGCATCAGCAACCAGCGTCTCGCAAGCAGATAAGCAACTCGATGTCCGACTCGAGCATATGCAATCAAGGGTAAGAAGCCTTTTCTGCTGAGATTAGAATGTCTCTTTCTCACCTCACTTTTATCTTCCATAGACACAGCCACTCCTCGCCCCATAATCGCACCGGTTGTGATCATTCGCACACCTCTAAAATGATCAACAGTCGGAGCTTCAGTCATCAACGCGCTCCTGTAACCCCGCAACAATGCTGCACAGGTTTCGGTCATCCCAACGTTCGACATTCACATCGCATACATTCAAATGCGTGTCAGTTACTTTAAGAAAAACAGACACTCTAAGAACTCTGGAAGAACACAAAAAGCTTTAAGTTTACAGGCAGGTGGGTCAATTAAATCTAAGCGCTCCATATGACTCTGAGCGAGTGAAAGGAGGGGAGACAAGATTAAATGCGAAACACAGAAAAACATAAGGGAACAATTGAGAAAGGTGGCTTCGAAAACACTGAAGTGCAAAACATTGTATTGTAATAATATTATTTTTTGTATTATTGTGCAAAAATAGTCCAAAGTCTAACTTTTTGCAGTAAAAATAGGGAATCGAAATCATGGTACATTTATAATGGTAAAAGCTTGTTACTATCATATAGTAGAACAAATACAAGGAATAAAATATCAATTTTAGATTCTTAGCTAATTACTATTATATGAATGCATATATTAGACTAATAAAAACATATATAGGTCCATACATACATAATATGTATTACATATGTATATGGTGAATACATAAACTTATGTATGTAATATTTGTATCATATATTTATTCATATATACATATATTATATATAATATATATGCATGTATATAGTACCTCCAGATATGACAATACAAAGAAACAAAAACTAATTTAAAATCAAGTATTAAACCAAATAGTTTTTCGAATTAAATGAACCAAAATACATTATACTCGTATATACACACATTGTATATTTACATAGCTAGTACATGTGCCTAATGTTTTACATACATATGTACATAGATAAGAGCTTAAGACAACCTCTCGATTTGTTTTCTCGATTAGGTTTAGAAGACCAACATATACTCGTATGTTATTTATTGTAGATTATAATGTTGAAACACCTATTTATAAATGTTAAACATTTAATTCGTCATTTAAACTAGTAACATATCCTTAAACTATATGAAAATCTATCCATATCTCTCTATATAATCTCTATATACATATATCTCACTCTCTGTTTCTTTTTCTTAATATCACATCCACTATTTTCGACCATGAATTTAAATTTAAAATAAAGACAAAATCTACTAGTTAGATCGAATTATCTCTATAAAAAGTAACTCAATTTAAAATTAAAAAAACTACGACCTTATTACTACAATATTAGATATCATATAATATCTGCAGATGTTTGAAAAATCTATAGCAGCTGTATGTCTCACGAAAAAGCAACATGATATAGAGGTATACTATATATATTTGAAAAAGCCTAATCAATAATATCGGGAACACATTGAAATTTAGGTTTTTATATTGGATTCTAAATGATTTAAAAATCTGAAATCTACCTATGAATAGAATGGAGTCAACAGACTTATAATTAGTTTTAATATCAAGATATCTTATATCTAAAACAACATACCTGCTTAATATCACTATTAATGATTATTCTTTTTGATGTAAAAAATATAGACTTGTACTTTTGGGTTATGATTTTTGGTTCATGTATCTCTCCATTGTTAAGTTATGCTTAAGTGTCTCAGCTTATAAAAAAGTAATTCGTTCAAAAATAATACTATTTTTTAATGATTTATTTATTGACCCTTACCGCATTCGGATACCTTAGTTATTTCGGATTTTAGATTTCCCAGGAGAAATTATAAGCTGTTACCTTAGTTTGTAAAGGAAAATAGATTAGATTGTATATTTATTTAAACTCACTAGTATACTTACAATACCCGTCTTCTTTAGACTTCTGCATAACTGACCATCCACTTTGCATCATCGCCGCGTTTTTAGTCACCTAAAGATTTTGAAATTCTGTACTTCTTCGTTATTACATGAGATTGTTAGTTAACATTTAGAGTATTTTTTTGATTTTTCCTTCTACCATGTTTTAGAGAGCTCTTTCACAGTATTGGATAACCTAAGATATATCTTTAATGTATATCAAATAATAGTTAATGAAAGTTAATATTAAGATTTAAGTGTTATCTCACTCTTAGTTAATTACTTAAAATCAAAGAATTCTAAAAGCTAGCAATACGTTTAGAACAAGTTAAGTTGCACTTTTACCCAGATTTTCAAAATAGTCTTTTTATATTCCTCACTGGAAAGATTAACTTTCTTTCTAAGGCTAAAGTTATTTTTGTTGAACACTTTTGAAGATAAAAATAAAATCTTATATTTTCAGTGCGGGATATAAAAGTTTTCTGCTCTCTTTGAGCGGCATTTACGAACACTAGTTGTATTAATATCGTTGTGCAATATTAATGAAATAATAATAATTATTACACATATAATACATACTAACTTATGTACTAAATTATTAAATCACTTCACTATTTTAAATCTTATTGTGTGTTAAAAGGAACAAAAATTCTAATGGTAATGAATATAAAAAATATTAATGAATATAAATAAAGAAATTACAAAAATAGAAATAAAAAACAAACACAGATAAAATCGCAATATACGAAAATGTTTTAAATTAACTTTTTAACTAAGGGTAAGTGTAAATTTTGTCTTGAATTTGATTCATTCATTTTTACATACTTTTTTAGTAAATAAAACCATTTTTATTAATTTATTAGTATATTAAATTTAAAAACTTTTACAAAAAACTTGCATATAATTTAATCCATTGACTGTGTTTATCGAATATAATTCAATATCCTATCTATAATACATCTTCAGATACAAAATTTTAAAAATTGATTAAAATTTCTTTTAAGGCTGCTCTAAATCTGTGAACAAGCTTAAACAACAATTTCGTCTTTTAATTTACAAGTTTGTAAGTATACAATATCTACAAAACAAAAATATATACAAAAAATATTCATAGGCAAAAAACAAGTCAAATATAAATATGTAGGTTCAAAATTAATTAAATAGAAAATGCATTTTAATCACGTTAAATTTGTACTGGAAATTTCTGAAAATGCGTCTGTTTAACTGAGCAAACATTATTTTAATACAATAAGAACTTTGGCAGTTCCACATAGACTAGAATTGGGTGGGTTGTGTTTGTTTCGGTATCGGTTCGATACCATTCCGTTCAGTTGATACTTTGTGCTAACGTCTTGTACACGCTTGATTTCTAGATGTTTTCCAATATCGATGGAGCTTTCAGATATTCGCTGTTCTGGTAGATGATCGTTCCGTCGGAAGTTTCGATGGTTTTGATCATAGTCTTGCAGTAGAAACAGACTTTGGAGTTCATGAGATGTTGCAATATGCAGTTGCTGAAATGAGGTGGGACTCAGTTTAGCCAATTAAGTGGACAAATAACTTGTAACGACGAATTAAGTGAACGCACCTGCACGACTGATGCTTGCAAGGAGTGAATACAACGGCAATAGGTTTCGCGCAGCAGATGGGACACAAGGAATCCTCCGACGGCAACGTGATGTCGGACAACAGAGATTGCTTGCTGCGTAGCATTTCGATAAGGCGACGCACGTCATCAATTTCTTCACGCGTCACATGTGTGGGATCTACAGAAGAATTTTACAAATGATTATGAAACTCCTTTACTTCTTTATCAAAAGAAATCGAACTAATTATGTAAAAGTTTTACAAATAATGCCAAATTCAGTTGTTTTTAAAGACTTACAATCGTATAGTGAGAATTTTATAATCGGTGGATCGGCACGAATACGTTTATTTGAAGTCGACGGTACAGGAACGCGTACATCATTCGTTAGCGGATCGATGTGCGCACGCGTTTGCGGGTCGAAATTTCCACGCGGTATTTCCGCTTGCTTCAGTATTGGCGTGCGAATTTCGCCCAAAGCGAACTCGAGGTTAGCGAACTGAAAACTGGGATCCGTCAGAAGAGAACGTGTGATGCGGGTAACCTGTCATCGTACGAATAAAGCATTAAATTAAAAATAAACCCGATTAATTAATAATGAAGGGCAACCTTGGCAGGATTTTTATCGGAATCGAGTTCGCTGCGCATCAAACCCAACAGAATTCCCAGTGCAGCGGTTATGATGGGATAGTGAGATACCATATTCAAGTCCGCTGAACACATGTCGACAACGAATTGAAAGCAACCCGGCGGCACGGTGACGCGTGACAATACTTGGCTAATAAGCTGGCAAATACGATTCAATATCAAATCGCTGTTGGGCCGAGAAGAGTCCTGAAAGATTTCCGGCGCCACAGTAACGATCATTTCCAGACACCGCATTAATGAGACGGTCAGCTCGAAGCACATTGAGCAGATTTTCAACTGTTTCGGCTCAAACAACGAGTTCTCTTGACGATGCGCAGTGTTTTGTATCTGTCCGAGAAGCGAAGAGGTGAAAATGCAAGAGATGTAAAAAGCCCACCCACCTCTTGCAGCAGTAAAATAAATTCGGAAAAAGCCCAATTCAATTGGCTCAATACCGAATTCAGAAATATTGTAGCAAACGGTTCGTCTTCGATGAGGCGTGTAGCGATCAGTTTTTGAAAATGTTTCGATGGATTAGAAGGCGCTACGTGATGCAGCAGTCCAGTGTGTAACTCATTCTTGGCGCGGCTGCGACAGAGGCCAATCTGAACGTTCTCACTACCACCCTGCCAGACGCAGGGCAGCCGGGAATCCCGGAAGGCGAAACCTTCACCCAGCCAAAAACGTAGCATTAGCCAATTGCTTTGACCCCACGCTCGGTTTTCATACGGACGAAGCAACGCTTTAACCAGCGAGTATTGACTAGAGATGGTATTGCAAATAACTGATGGTTAATTTGTAAATTTGAGGAAATAAATGTTAGAAAGTACCTCTTTTTGGAGGCAAGTTCCATTGCTTTTATACCCGACTTATGACACGTTAGAGTGCCTAAAGCCTGTAGCAAGCTATCCTTACAAGAAGCTAAAATAATGCGTGAATCGACCGAGTGAACTCCCAGAAATTCGGCAGAACTGTTGATAACACATTCCGCATCCGTCACATCAAATTGCAATAGCAGATCGTGAAAGGTGAAGTCCATAACGGTGTCAGCGAGTATGGGCAGTATATTAACATATACCTCAGGTACAAAAGAGAAGAGTGGCCCAAAATCCGAAGCGGCCTGAAAAGCATTTTTTTTTTGTTTATGGTTTGTTTTGGTTTATTATTTAAAACTGAAATAATAAGTACAGCGTACGAAGTATTGAGGCTAAAATACACTCACATTTAGGGTCCTCAGCGTCTTATCCAGCAACCATATCAGTAGCAGACGCCTCTGACGTCCCAGTGCGACGGCGCGATACCACGCCTGCTTACGTGCCAAATTAATGGAGCGTTTCTGAGCGAAAGGAACACATACTTAAAGATAAGATTGAAAAGACTTATGATTCCTTTCTCCAAGAGTCTCCACGTACCGTAAACACAATTTCACGCTGGCTGAATTTCATCTTTAAATTGGAAACCGTATGAGCATGATTTTCTTTCATATAAATGCCTGCGTGATCTTCCAGAGCCTGCAACTTTCTTTCGACATCATCGCGATGGAACTTGGTTTCACGCAGTACCTCGTTTAAGGTAGCAATTTCATCGCGCACCGATGAAATCTATGATTATAATAACAACGGCAACGACATGATTAAAATTAAGAAAGTGAACAGCAACTCAGCACCGTCTAACCTTAACAATGTATTTGTGACCCACACAATAGTAGTACAGAACACAAATATCGAGAAGCTCGTATAGAGATATATTCGTCTTGATACTACCAGGCGTGGGATCCAACAAAATATTTTGCCGCGGATTAAAAAGATGTGTAAAAGTGTGAGGGATTCTGAAAGAAAATATGTATACTAATGCAAATTGTATCGGCTGTGTAGAAGTTCATCATCAGCGAAAAAGTTACAAGCTTACCCTGTCGATTGGCCGACAACGGGACTGTTATTTAAATTGATGGCGTTCACGAAGACAGATGCATCTAACTCGGCAGCACGAACAACGGTTCGATCGTCGTCCAGCAGTTCTTGAGCCCGCTCATTGCCGATCTGCTGAACTATATCGGCCCGATGCACCTTGCGCAAGTGCGAAAGGATGCCGCCCAGACGATCGTAGTGTTGATAATCAAAAGTACCATCGACAAAGCATTTGGGGTCGACCTCCACTTGCTTATTCGGCAGTTCATTTGCGAAGTGCATCTTAGTGATATCCAGCAGAATGCAGAGGAAGGACAGAGCTACCTTAGGTTCGACATGATGGTGAATGCTCGATTGCATAAGGAAGAACGAATGGAAGGGCTGCAAAATCAGAAAATAAAGAAATATCTTTATTTATTTATTAATAGTAACATTTTATACATACGCGCTGCTCCAAGCTTATGTCCATAACATAACGTCTTAATTTAAGAAGAAATATTTTCCGACTGGATGGTTTCTCGGCATCGCCATCGGTGTTGTCCAGCAAATTCGTCAAGAGATTCTTTTGTAGCTCATATAATGGCTCGCTTGCTTTAGTAATTTTATCACAAATAGTCAAGTATTTCGCTTGAGACCCTCCAATTCCTAAAGAGAGTAGCCGCAAATGAAGAAAATAAAGAAGAGTTTCGCGCATACAAATTATATTTATAAATAATATGAAGAAATAAAAACCTTCCGTCCAAGCAAGTCGATCGGATATAAATTGTTGCATGAAGTTAAATTCTGGTGCACGTTGGTACATCAACAAAGCCAAGCTGCATAAAACAAAAACCAGAGCACATTCATAAAAATTACATTAATTTTCAACAACTAATTTTAGCTTTTATAAAAATTGCCTTTTGTTTATGTTGTTAAACTTACTAATGTTTTTTAAAGAATTTATGTTCTATATAATATGCTCTTGTAATCGGATGAGAGCATATAGAATTCAATAAAAACATAACCTCGCGTTGTGGTCCGTTATCCAGACCCTTGTGTGTACGTGTGTATAATGCGAGCAAGGAGTTTGCCAATTTTTTCAATACAAATCTTATCTCCTCGGCTTCTAAATGGTTCCACAACAGAGACATCAAAGTCCCCAATGTACCGTCTACACTTGAATGCGAAGGATCTTTTTCGTCACTGCTTAACATTAATAAAGATACAAGAATTAAAATTTAAATTATTCCATAGATATTTAGGTGCTCTTATAAAATAAGACAAGTTTATAAAATTCTTGCCTTTCCACCCCGCCTTTCTCCGCTGATTTACCTTGTGCGTGAAAAGCATATCTCCCTGATGAACGACAACAATTTATCTTCGATGACGTATGTATCAAATAGAAACTGCGACAGCTTTTCCACTAGCAGTGTAGAGAAGACCATGTAAATAGTTCGCTTCGTAGAACGCTTTGTGTCTTTCTTCTTCCTATCGGTGTTGCATTTGTTGCGCGAAAGTATTTCGGCCAGATTCACCAAGTATTCAAGTAGTATGTTTACTTTTATCAGCTTTGAAATTGGTTTAGCTTGCAACGGTTCGTAGCCCGCTATGGGATACTTAAAAGGGTTACCACCAAAATTCGCATTTAAGCCCTGATTGTAGCCCAACGATACGGCGGGGAAATAACTGATGCCAGGACCTCTCTCGAGCTTCTGAAATGCGACACCCATCGAGTCGCCATTCCGATAGAATTCGACTCTCTCATTGTCCACATCGATACAAAGGCCAATCACATCACCAATTTGCCATTTGTCACCGTATCTGTTTTATGAGAAACAAAGTATTATTTAATGAGCCAATCCAATAGTAAAAAATTCAATTACATATCGTGTATGGTGCGAGTAATGCTTTTGAAGTTATAATCTACCAAACTATCAAATAAATCAATAAAAAGTATTTAAAAGTGTATTTCTCCCTATAAATAGACTAACTAAATTGTGCCTTCACAAGTTCTAAGAAAATGTGATGCATCAGTAGTGAGTTCATTTAATCTGTCCTACTTGGAAGTGGATATATGCCAAGTTTGTTGCTTGCTGCCATCGTATCCGTAGCTATGTTTAGAGTCACCCACTCCGCTATTTTCATTGAAAGTACAGTTGCCTGAGCACCATCCTATCTGCATGACTCCCTTGCTGTGTAGCTGCACCTGAAGGTAAAAAAATACGTAGCTGGAACTGTTGTCATTTCATTTCATTTGCCCATCACCTCGGACATCTTGCTTACCTCATACATCCACTGACCACCAAAAACGCACGCATTTGCCTTAATCGTGTTGAAGCTTCCTTGCGACCGCACCGACAACCTGTCGCTGGAGATGCGCACGGTCGAGGTAAAATCGATATCGAATATGACCAATTCCGGACCCAATTTTAGCTCCAATAGCTTTCGCTGATGTCGTATGGCATCCTCTACATTGTCATCGACAAGGTCTAGTTTTGCCTGCAGCCAATTTCTTACAACAATCATGTTCCTGCAATACAATTGTTGGATCAAATTAACAAGCAGAGTCCTAGATTTCTAGATAGCTACACGACCATATGCCGTCATGGCTTCCAAATTGTAATCGACATCCGCCATCACCGGTCAATTTAGTCAACTTACTCTGTCAGGCCGCTTTCGTTATTCTTTTGCGTAGAGCTGGAGGTTGATGATTTGGAACAGGATGGCACATCCTCCCTCTGCTTAGTATCGTTACATTTTTCAAAAATATCATCACCGAAAACTTTTACAAATAATTTAGCGATTGACATCGTTTTAATGCATTGATAAAGTCCAATTGCAAAAGTTAATTTTAGAAATTGTTTTACTGGGAACTAACGAATTTAAAATTTTAGTGAATTTAAATTCAAATTTTTATTGTTTACAGTGACTTTTTGCAAACTAAAATTTTAAACAATTTATTTGACATTCTTCCCGCGCCATATGTTATTTTGTTTTTCTTGCGCAACTCTGATATTAAATTAAAAGGTTGCCCTTTTTATAGCAGAAATTATAGCATACACTTACTTTTGCTAAATCGCGCGATTTTTCATAAAAATTTTTTAATTTCAAATGTTTGGTTTAATTTCACTTTAGCGGTTTGGCGCAGCCTAAACGTTAGCATTTTTTACCGAAGAATCGAATCCCAAAATTTTTTTGGGGGCGTGGCTTCCGTATAGAAGATATGGGCGTTTGAATTGCGGAAATGCAGAATTTTTGGCGAGCGATAAGTCCCAAACTATTAGCCCTATAGAGGTGGTGTATATACCGATTGAAAGAAAATATTTGCACCTATGTTTTAGTATATATATATATTTTTTCGATATTGTCAATTGTTTAGGAGATATTTTAGTTTAAAGAAAAAAATTGTGGAGGGGCTATTACAAAACCTTCCCCCTACCTCTTATATGACAATTAAGGTATGTATTAAAATCAATAATCTTAAAGCCCATGATTTTCTCTTTTCAACGATATATAATATGTTGCAGGTGCTCCAACAATTCCAACCACACTCACTGAAATATAAAAAAAATTAGCGTTTTACAGACCCCAAAATTTCAGTTTTTTAGTATTAGTGCCCTAAAATTGGCCACAAAACACTATTCTGTTGCGTAGCCGTTGTTCGACATACTGATGGTTATAATCAAAAAGCGCGGCCGTAGGCCGGAGGCCGGAGGTGTTTGACATACTGAGGGTTATAATCACTATGAAATTGTACCAGACGAATAAATTCCTACTTAATAAATAATAATTAATAAAAAAAACACATCATGAAATACACATAAAACACTGTTTTTAAATAATCATTCCTTCTGCAATTTACCAACTATAGCGGTAAGTATGACATATTATATATCGCTGAAAAGAGAAAATTGTCATATAAGAGGGAGGGGGAAGGTTTTATAATGGCACCTACACCATTTTTTTCTTAAAACTCAAATATCTTCCAAACCGTAACCTTGGCGGTAAAATGGTGTACTAGGGAAATGAGGGGCATGGCAATACCTTTCCTTTGACACCTTGATCGTTAGTATACCTTTCCTAATTTGGGTAGAATAAACCTTTAAAGAGGTGACCTATCGCGACCTTCAAACGCCGATAACACGCAAACTAATGCCACGCCCCCAAAAGTGGGCGGTTATTTACCATTATAATGGTCCAAAAAAACGGTAAAAAAAGTAACAAAAAAATCGGGGCAAAACCGCTAAAGTGAAATTGCTCCAAATGTTTTTTCTGTGTTTACACTCGGTTGTTTACAGAGAAGTAAAGCTAAAGTAATGTAATACAATAGTAAGTATAACATATTATATACCATTTTAAAGGTAAAGGAACAAGCTTTCCATAACTGTAATTTATTCTATACCTTTGGAAGAACAAAATTGTTGTTTCAAGCTCAACTTTTCACATTTTTCTAAAAATCAATATAACTCCTTCACAGCCATGTTATGGACAAAAATGTGTATTACATAAATGAAAGGTATTAAAAATACCTTTCCAACAGTACTTCGCTAGTTCCGCTACCTCTCTTAGTTTATGAGATAAGTGACTTTTATTAAACCATTTATTTGTCCTTCAAACGGTCATAAATCCAACATGGCTGACCAGCCCACGATAAAAACCAGCCACTTCCGTTCCTGATGGTCCCATCTAACGGTAAAGAAAATATGAACAAAATCTGAGCTTGACAGCAATACTGCATTTATGCTTTAACGTTACCCAAATGTTTTAAATTCGTTATTGTTACCGTTGCTGTAGTTGTTTCCTACGAAAACACCACCTATACAAACAAATATGGTCCACGCTCTCTTCCGGTTTCACAGTTATATCGTTTACATTTAAAATTTCGGATCTATATCTCCTCAACTATACTAGACACCCACATTTTATATATATCGTTGCAAAGGTATTCACATGAATATTTGCAGAAAAATCACACTTTATATTTGTAATAGCAATTTTTCCCTTTCTAACGATATGATAACATGTAGGTATTTAACATAGTTTAGAAGTCATAGACCTGAAATTTTCAAGGGCAATACCTCTGAAACCGAATGAGAGAAGTGAATATTTTTGTTGTTGTAGACGGAGTTTCCGAAGGAAACAAAAACAGCGTTTAGCGTTGAACACGAGCAACATTTGGGTAAAGTTAAACGTGTTACCAAACGTTTTGCAAGCAGATAATTGGTATCTCCAATCACTGCGGAACTGTCATATATATCTACAATTATATATTTTAGTAAACATGACATTTTCTTTCCTAGGTTGACGTGAAAATTGTAAATTTATTGAAAAATGGTGAAAATCGTTGAAATAATAACTTACTAATTCCTTAATTTTTATTATAATCCTTTGTGGAAATTAGTGTATAATAAAACAACGAACATCAGTAAAGTGGACAATTTTACAATGTGCAAAATAAGCAAGTTGAATTGGAAATTTGGTGAAAATTAGCAACACTATTTATGCGTGAATAATTATTAACAAATAAGTAAGTTGTAAAACCACATATGTACATATATACACACACATTAAAAGTTATTATTTCATTAATTGAAAATTCAAATTTATGCTAATCTACCTAATTTTGTATGTTGTATGAGCTAGCTCATCCGTAAATTATAATAAAGTCTACGTACGTAAATTATTGGTTTCTTTTTTTTTTGGTTTGGTGGCAGCCGAAGAACGATTGACAGATAGACTTAAATTCTTATTTAGTACATTGTGTTTAAACTTCCAGTAATTTTGCTTATAATTGGAAATTAGCAATGCTATAGAAGATATGAAAAATGGATGGAAGTTCGTAAAAAATTTAAAGACATGAAGAGAATCTGTAAAAAAGTTAGAATTCATTTGTGGAAAATCTTTTTGTGGATTTATGGAACGTAGCGAGTACATGATGTATTTTAGAGTAATAATCAAAGCTTTACAAAAGTCAATCACAGATGAAGACGATATAGATTAGGGTAAAGTTTTATTGTAAATTGCATAATAAAATCTTCCCATAAAATACAAAACTCAATTTAAATGCAATAAAAAAATGTCACTTAAGTATATAAAGTATAAAAGAATGCGTAAAAAAGTTATGTCCTAAAATAGGTGATATTTAATTCTATTATATACGTAAAGAAGGTTATAAACAGGGCGGTGATCTAATGTTAATGCTTCAATATATGATAATGCTGTACATATCATAACCGATAATTATTGATCTCTTTTCAGTTCTTGCTATAGTTATCAGTATTGCTGGGTCCAACGCACGATTATACAATACAAACATATACAAACTACAAAAGTAGGAGGAAGTCTTTGGTGAAAACAAAAATTTCAGCTGATTTCTAGACCTTTAAATTTGAATGAACGATGAGCATATAAATAATAATGATTTATGTATGTTATTTTGGGTTTTGCTGAACTTGTTCACGACGTCCACCACTTGAAGTCATTAGCTTCATTAGCTTGCATCAGTCTGCTTCGCTTCCTCAATTCTTTTTTCGTTTTCTCTCCCAAACTTCAGGTTTCTAAATTGCTTTGTTTGTACTTTTCGGTTTGCTTTATTTGCATTATGAATGTTAAGAAATTCAGTACGTTTCATTCTTTTGAAAATACACGTATGTACGTACGTATAAAAATGTATGTGTATCAATCTATATATGGTATATATGTTTTTAAGCATAATTTAAGAGATCTGCTTAAAGCGTACTTCGTAAACCTTAAGCGTTCTTTTTGAGATTTCCAAAAAAACTTAAAAATCGTCTAATTTTTACCCAGAACATATTTGAACCCTCTTTTTATGATATAAAGGTATACAAATTAAACTCTTTTACTCAATATTATATACAAATATTTCTCTACGCAAAAAGAAAACAAAGCCAAACTTTTTATAACTTTATTTTGAGGCACTTAGGACTTGGAGACACAAAGAATCGACATACAAAAAGTATACTTTTTTGAATTAAAGAACAAAGAAAATACGAAACCAGTCAGCCGCTTGAATAAGTAAAAAACGCCAATATTTGAACTCAAAAGAAGCTAAATTCGGTTAGTATGTATTTGATTTTCGATACAAGAAGTTGTGTTCGTCAACAGTTTATTGAAACGTTTAGAAGATAATTAAAATTTAGTGTTCTTTTTTTCACATATTGTATATATGCATGTACATATAAAAGCATTTTTTAATTCAGTACCTAAAATTTTCATTTGACTATGTAAATTCTGGGAAGATGTTATTTTCCAAAGTGCTTTTTATAGCCTTGTGGCTTTCATGTTACACGGTGATGTTCTCAAGCAGTGCCAATTTGCTTACAAGCTACCTGCCCGTCTCTATGCAAGCTCTGGCTTATTACATCGATATGTTGCAATACGAGCCAACCTCTTCAACCACTTCCGAGCCTCCGTTCAGTGCTCCCGATGAAGACTTTGCTCCTTCTACAATCAGGCCGATCACCACCACAACCCATACCTCAAACTGGGCCCAACAATCCTATTGGTGGATGTCTTCATCTACGACTACAACTGCTGAACCATTAACTACACCTAGACACAAACCCGGTCTTTATGCACCTGAACTCATGCAACAACAAACGAATACAAGTGATAACTTATATTTCGATGAGGTAGGTTCGACTCATCCGAAAGGATTCGATGCGTTGCCGTTTTTACTGCTACACAACATTCAAACCGAAACTGATCACGATGATTTCAACAACGATGTCGAGTCTCTAGATAACTTCCTTCGTCTTTATGATGACAATTATGGGCGAGCTGTTTTCGATAATGAAGCGTCTGTAGATCGTTGGTCAAGCACCTCTACAGCGGGTAAGAAACGAGTTCCTCCAACAAAACCATATGTGGAATTCCTACTTCTCTATGATCTGCTCAAACGTGATGCCAAAGCCGCAGATCTTAGTAAATATGCAGGATATTCCGATGAACTTCTTAAGGACCTCTATGAACTTTCCAACATTTCTGCGGCACAACAACTTTATACAATATTAAAACGTACGTTGGAACGAGCTGATGTACGACGCAGAGATGTGGTCTTACGTATACAAGATATTGTGAAGGATTTGGGTAACCCAAATAGCAAAACAGCAATCTCACTCCGCTTTATACCGGCGCTAACATTTTTACCATAGATAAAACAGAGTTCAAACTTGCGATACAGCAAACAGGAAATAAACAATACAAAGAATACTCATGTAAATATGAAATATTTGCGTTTAATATACATATATATATAAAATGTAAGATAAATATTTTATAAGGAAAATAATTAATAAAAATGCTATAATACAGTTAATTTGGTTTTGTTAAGTATATTAATATTTAGCTAATATTTGTTAGACTATTATTTTTAAGTTTATCATTTAGCATCTGTTTTAAGTAAACTTGGGTATGAAACGGTGAAACTCGGTTTCTCGGTGGTTATGAAACGAGAAACTTGATGCCCCTTGAGTGTGTCATGACTGCAGCCTGAAT
The DNA here is from genome assembly GCA_949629155.1 of Myopa testacea. Classification (NCBI taxonomy): domain Eukaryota; kingdom Metazoa; phylum Arthropoda; class Insecta; order Diptera; family Conopidae; genus Myopa; species Myopa testacea. The sequence goes on along the minus strand of OX451345.1, from coordinate 46,035,884 downwards.
TGTAGAAATTTTAAGGCGTTTTATTTTATTTTACTCATTTCTTTTGTATTTTTGGGTGATGTAATAATTAATCAATACAGAATCAGCAGCATCAACACACTTTGTTAGTTGGTCCATGCTTTAGTATGGTCCTGGAAACTGCAATTGAATTAAAAGCAGAACGTTTCTTCTCATATCCAGGGTGGAGATTGTACAAAAACAACAATACTCAGAATAAATTGTTTTACCCCGTGCATGTTGATCCATTGTTTTAGAAGTGTTTTTGTGTGTGTCTGATTTCTTGCTGATTTTTGTTAATTTTTATGTTAATTTTTGCTGTTTTGTCATCTCCAAACATTTTACATTGAAAAACAACCATCAGAGCAATATATGGTAAAGTTAAATATTTTTATTTAAACGAATAAAGAAAAGCAGGCCTTCTTCTCCTCTTCCCCCTCCCCACCCACATGTGTTTTACCGGCTGATGTGAATTCATATGTTCTCCCTGCACATGCTTGCTGCTTCGAACAAAATGCTGTGCAATTCAAAGAACATCATCGTTCGGTTAAAAAGAAGAGGTGGAGAGCCACATGGATGGAGAAATGAAACACAGCCGAATGAAATTGTGTCTGCTCGCGCAAATATCTTTTTACTTGAGTGCATTTGCTGGCGTTTGCTGGTGTCGTCGGTGTCATCAATTTCGTGCAGTAGTTCAGAGTGAGCAGTTCGCGACGCTCCAGGTTTTCGCTATGAATCAATGAAATGAGTAAAATGTGAATCAATTCAATTAATAATGTAACCAAAATATTTCTCAGTCTACAAATCGGTTTTGTTTTTTGTGTAAATTCAAGCAAGTTCGGACTTTTAAAAAATATGTACTTTGGACTTTAGTGAAATGACCTAAAGAATTGAAACTACATTCAGTTCAGTGTTGAAATGGAAAACTCAGGTTTTACTTATACTCCAAATTTTTTGCGTAAGGTTGTTATGGATGCTCGCAGGTATTTCTATTGAATTATTAAAAACGTAATTACTTGGATTAAATTAGTTATAACATTTAATTAAAAGAAAACAGGGTGCAATCTTTTGTAATTTTCTCATATATCTTTTGTCCTAAAGATTGTTCTGTTTTTATTGCATAAGAACCGACCTCTTCCTTCCTAGTGTTAACTCACTAAGCTTTTTCAAGCCTTCTTACAGCTTTGACACAGTCCTTAGACACCAGGGCTTATCTACCATGTTGCATTGCTAATGGCGTTCATGGGAAAAACAAGTGAATCAGAGTTTCTTTGTGTTGTTTTTGTTTTTACTTGTTTCATTCTACTTACTCAACATTCATACGCGTAGATAAGTACATCCATATATGCATATGTTCCAAATATAATACATATTTACTTCATATAAAGTACATAGATATGTATGTATTTAAAATATCTCGGCATATATTCAATGTGTTGTGTAAAATTATTACGAAGTCAGCATTGTGAGAACGTTTTTATTGTTGTAATTCTTCATTGTTCATCGTTTAGATAAAACGTCATTGTTTTCATGTAACTCATATTGTGTTAAACAGATCAACATTTTAAATAGCACTAAATAAAATCTTTCAAAGCTCCAAAAACTTTTATTTTTATAAAGTAAACAACAAAAAGATGAATTTTTCGCTAATCAAAAGAAAGATTATTTCTTTCAAGTAAAAACATACTTATTACATATAAAAAAATAATTAATTTCTAATTTAAAGATAAAATGCCTTATTTAAATACCTAATTTAAAGATAAAACGCCTTCTTAAATGTTTTGTACTTTGTAACTGAGGGTTTGTAATTTGTTACTGCATACATTATTTAATTTTTGGTGAATGCATAAATAATTTATAGGTTATTTTTCCCATGTTTCACTTTACTTTAGATCTCTTCAAAGCCGAGAAAAAGCCGACACACACACTACAGCGGTTGCTTCCAACATGGAGTTTTCTCATACTCTCACTTTAAATGAAGATGCACTCAGACAAATACCCGAACAGAAACGTCCAGTTTTTATATTCGAATGGTTACGCTTTCTCGAAAAAGTGCTTCCCAATGCCCAAAAGTCTGACATCAAGGAATGTCAGAAAAAGTTGGTACAACAGTTAACCGAACATATTCAGGGCTCGCCAGGTCCACCGACTCGCAAATTAATCGCGAATTGTTTGGCTACACTATTTTCAGTGGGTGATACATTTCTGCTGTTCGATACGGTGAATGCTTGCAATGATATTCTCAAGAACAAGGACGATTCACCCAGTTACTTGCCCACGAAATTGTAAGTTGATAAATGTTGTGCATATTCTTGTGGAATATTCATTAATCTTAATTTTTCAGAGCCGCTATTTGCGTGCTTGGTTCCATGTACGAGAAACTGGGACGAATGATGGGACGCACTTATGAAGAAACAGTGCAAATCCTCCTGCGTACTTTACGGAATGCGGAGTCTCAAGCACGCATCGAAATAATGATAACACTCGAAAGGGTAAGAAATGCCAGCAGATTACTTGATTATACTATCTGCTATGTGACTCAGCCTTAATGGCACCTATTTTTGGCAGGTTTGCGCTGGAATGGGTTCCGCTATATCCAATGTTCATAAGGACATATACAAAGCCACTAAACACTGTTTGACGGATCGAGTGATGGCCGTACGCGTTGCAGCTGCCAAATGCATTTTGGAAATGATTCAACACGCGCCTTTCCTCTATCAAACCGAACTGGAGAGCTTGGCAACTCTGTGTTTCCGTTCCTTTGACGGTAGTAATTACGAGGTACGCTGCGCTGTAGCTAAACTGCTGGGCACACTGATTGCTTTCACTCAGCAACCACCTGCGGCAGCAAGCAGCCAAAAGAAGGTCGGCTCCACTCAACATTCTCAAGGCAAAAGTCAGCCTCGCATCGTGTCACTAGATGAGGCCTTAGGAATACTGATGTCCGGCTTCTTGCGCGGTGGTGTATCCTTTCTTAAGGGCACCGGCGAAATCATTAAGGGCTCTTCAGGTGTCAATCGTGAGGTGCGCGTAGGCGTGACACATTCATACGTGATATTTGTACAGTTTATGGGCAGTGTTTGGTTGGAACGGAATTTGACTACTTTTCTTTCGCACATCTTGGATTTGGTAGCCAACCCCAAAGCTGCTTCTTCACATGTAGATGCTGTCTACTCTCGAAAGTGTATTAATTTTGTTTTGCGCTCGATTATTTGGAAAATGCTTGGAGAAAAAGCTCAAACCTCGGCTTGCAAAGAACTCATTCTAATGGTAGCGAAACAAATGAATTCGATTGATTTCAATCCGGAAAATGCGAAGGACTCTAATCAGGAAACTCTGTTTAGTCAACATTTGCTTGTGTGCGCCTTGCAGGTATTTCTTTATATCTGAAGATCGATTAGTTGGTGAACTGTAAGTTTTACATTTGTAGGAACTGGGCTCTCTTGTCTTGAGTCTTGGAACTACGGCTCAAAACCTCTTCAACGACAACTCGCTTAATTCCATCGATGCCACTTGCTCCGTTCTGGTACATCCTTGTGCTGCGGCACGTCTTGCGGCCGCATGGTGTCTACGCTGCTTCTGCGTTGCAGTACCCAGTCAAATAACCCCCCTATTAGATCGTTTCATTGAGTCCATTGAACAGATGCGGTCTTCACCCGAAGCCATAGCCGGTTACAGCTCTGCGTTAGCAGCTATTTTGGGAAGTGTGCGGTACTCGCCTCTTGGAATACCACACACAAAGGGCAAGGTTGTATTTAATTCAGCTGAAGAGCTGCTACGATCCGCTTCCCAAAACAGTCGGTTGTCTCTGAATCGCACTCAAGCTGGTTGGTTGTTGATCGGCGCCATAATGACTTTGGGTTCGCCGGTAGTTAAAGGACTCTTGCCACGTATGCTTTTATTGTGGCGTAATTCCTTCCCGCGTTCCAACAAGGAATTAGAATCGGAAAAAGCTCGAGGTGATGCTTTCACCTGGCAAGTAACGCTCGAAGGACGCGCTGGCGCTTTGTCTGTAATGCATAGTTTTCTACAAAATTGTCCAGATCTAGTTACTGAAGATATTTCCCGGAGACTCTTGGTACCTATTGAGAGCGCTTTAGCAATGCTTGTAAAGTGAGTTTGAAATTTTATTTTAATTATAAGGCAATCTTAATCATAAATTTTATGGCAGCTTGTCACCAGTTCTTAAAAATTATGGCACTCAATTGAAAGCTCCAGCTGCTATGGTTCGCTTAAGACTTTTCGAGACGCTATCGTTGCTTCCACCCAACGCTATGGAGTCATCTTACACGCACTTATTGCGCATGCTTGTCTCTGAATTCACGCTTTCTGAGAACCCGGCAAATACCACGAATTCGTTATTGCGAGGTCTCTGTCATGGGGATGATTCAATTATACTGGGAACATGGTTACAGGAAACTGATCACCGTACTATTGAAGATCAGGTAAGGATCGAAATCGGAAATTAGTAGCTGTATATAATTTGTTGGTATACTACGGTATTGAAAAAATGTTTAATATTAAAATGGTTTAAAATAACTAATTCGTACTATGTCCGTCTGTTGTAGATTTTGTGTTTCCAAAATTTAAAGCTTGTTATTTTTACTCCTATTACACTTCCTACATTTAAAAGTATGTATTTTGTCGAGTTTCTGACCAGATATGTCATTGCTTTGGCAATCATTAATTTGCATATTTTCTTATCTTCATTACCACTAACATTTCGAATGCAGATGGAACCCAAACGCAAATCTGATGGCGAGCATGTAAGTGTCAGATGACTAGCTTAAACTTGTTTTTTTTTTTTGTAAGATTTCTTTTTTGTTTATTACCGTTTTAAAAAATACATACTGCAAGCTGTCCTATTTAGATATTGAACCCAAGTTTATTTTCGTTCATTCTAGCAATGTTCTTTTTTATTTTCATCGAAATATTTTCTGCTTAATGTATTATTTGATCATACAATTTTAATACAAATGAATGTTACATGTTTATATACAGTTGTAAAAAAATGGTATAACTATTATAAAAAATTATATACTTTCTTTTTAAGCTGCAGCCGAACAGCGCCGCCGGTTCAGGAGCACTCGAACATGATCCCTGCTGTCTCTATCGGCCTCCACAGTGTCACGGTACTATAAACGCCGGGAACGGAGGTCCATCGAAAATAACAACGGATCAATGTCCCGGACCATTGCCACTGGGCGTGGCTGTTATCGACATGTCCGTCACCCTTTTTGGTCTGATATTCCCCAAAGTTGCGAACAAACATCGTCTCCAGATGTTGGAACATTTTGGCGAATGTATCAGACAAGCTAAGAGTAATCGCCAGGAAGCGGTACAAATGAACATTTTCACAGCCCTTCTCAGTGGGCTAAAAGGATTGACCGACAGCAAGTCAGGCATTGGTCAGGAGGATATAAAAAAGAGTGCCACCTCTTTGATAGTGGCTGCACTTGTGAGCCCCAATTCGACGCTGCGCTGTGCCGCAGGTGAAGCATTGGGTCGCATGGCACACGTTGTGAGTGATTCACGCTTTACCGCTGAGCTGGCCCAGAATTCTTTCGACAAATTGAAGTCGGCACGTGATGTTGTCACACGTACAGGCCACTCTTTAGCCTTGGGTTGTTTGCATCGATATGTTGGTGGCATGGGCTCGTCGCAGCATCTGAATACAAGTGTTTCTATACTGCTTGCTCTGGCTCAAGATACATCCTCGCCGGTGGTGCAAGTATGGTCACTGTATGCGCTCTCATTAATTGCAGATTCTGGAGGTCCCATGTTTCGCGGTTACATCGAGGCCACATTATCATTGTGTTTGAAGCTGCTTCTGTCCGTCCCACATGCGAATGTCGATGTTCATCAGTGCATTGGTAGACTGTTGAATGCTTTGATAACAACAGTTGGGCCGGAATTACAAGTAAGCTATTTTACAGCGCTTATTTTACGGCAGATATTGTAAAATTGTAATTTGCATACTTCCCTATATTACAGGGAAACGTAGCCACCATTTGTACGATGCGATCATCTTTTATGTGCGCTGCGGCGGTTATGCAATCGCACATAGATCCCTTGGTGCAAGCCGAAGCCACTGGATGTCTCCAACAGTTGCATCTATTTGCGCCGCGTCACGTTAACTTGACATCCCTGGTGCCGAACTTGGTACAGACTCTGTCCAGCAGCTATCTCATGTTACGAAAGGCTGCCGTTGCGTGTTTGCGGCAGTTGGCTCAACGCGAGGCTAAAGAAGTATGTGAGCTAGCGTTGTCCATAACAAGTGAGCAGAGCCCAGGGTTAGTTATGACTGAGTTCGGTTTGCCAGGGCTGTTGTTCGCTATGTTGGACTCTGAAACCGATGCTGAAATGCTGAGGAATATACATGATACTCTTACGTCCATGCTGCAGATTTTGGCTTCGGATAATCTTAGCTCATGGCTGAGTCTCTGCAAAAATGTACTCACTGTAGCGGTTGAACTTCAGGACGACATTGCAGCATCAACTAAGCATGATGCGACCTCTAAAAAGCAGACTTCCGGAGACAACACCAGCAGGTCAAAGAGCCCTGAGGACAACGAAGATGATGATGAAGACGACGATGTTGCCGAATACCATGCGGAGGAGAATACATCTACGCATCCGGCTGTGCAGCCCCGCTGGCCTACGCGCGTATTCGCCTCACAGTGTGTGCGTAAAATTATTACCACGTGTGAGTTGGCCAACCCGATTCACTTCGACCTCATACAAGCCAAGGCAATGCAAATGACCCGGTCACGAGGAGATTATTTAATCCTTCATATATCCGATCTGATACGTATGTCTTTCATGGCAGCCACTTCAGACTCGGATCAACTGCGTTTGGAGGGTTTGCGAACCTTGCAGGAAATCATCGACCGTTTCGCCGGAGTTCCCGAGCCAGAGTTTCCAGGGCATTTACTTCTGGAGCAATTTCAAGCTCAGGTAATGATTTATAAAAATTTTGTGAAAAAATTTACTCTTATCTCTACAATAAATACGATATGTAGGTGGGTGCTGCCCTTCGACCTGCTTTTTCAGCAGAAACTCCTTCCCATGTAACCGCAGCCGCTTGTGAAGTGTGCTCTGCTTGGATTGGCTCGGGCGTGGCACGTGATCTGAATGATCTACGTCGTGTACATCAATTACTTGTGTCGTCCTTGGATAAGCTACATAACAAAACGAATAGCACCCAACTCTACAATGAATCTATGGCCACTCTTGAAAAACTAAGCATATTAAAAGCTTGGGCCGAAGTTTATATTGTGGCTATGATTGGCAATGGAGCAGCTCCTGCTTCCTTTATCCAAAAGAAACTTTCTACCACTAACGCCATTACTCAACTCACCAGTAACTTAGATTTGGACGACGAAGCAATTGGTGGCGAGGGAGGAGACGGTTTCGAGAACCGTGGTGAGAGTTTGCTTAGCCTGGTGAAGCCAGAGTTGAGCAATCTTTCTACGCATTGGCTGGCCGCACTAAAGGATCATGCATTGCTCTTGTTGCCTCCAGAGTTCCAGAGCCAATTGCCACATGATGGTGGAGCTTTTTACACAACAGATACCATCAACTTGTCTAAACCCCATTATTTAACATCATGGCCACCAATTCTATACGCTGCCGCGCTATGGTTGAGGGACAAAGGCTTTGCCTTGCACATGGAAGCAAATAACCCTGTGGATGGAAATGAAAATGGAACATCTGGTTATGAAGAGAACAACAATATTTCTCACGGCTCCATCTCAGCCGACCGATTCCATATGATATTTGGAATTTGCATGGAGGCGTTGTGCAGCACTCGTACATCGGAAAAGCCGAAAAGTGTCGTCAGCTGCCTTTTATCCTTGTACACAATTTTCGACTCTGAGTGGGCACGACAACAACTAATGAAAGACAAAAACATCGCCATCGAGCTGTGCAATGTTCTGCATCGTCAAATTCTTACAAGAGATGAACTACTCGTACAGTTGCTCTGCATCGAGATTCTCAAACAATCCATCCAAGCTGCAAAGGAAGCACTGCAGTTGCAAAAAACAATCTATCGCCAAGAGAATACGTCTTTAGATAAAACAGTAAGTCCAGATTTACAGCTCTCATTAGACAATTTGGGCGAAGGCTCCGAAACGGGCGAGATCGTACCCGGGAAATCACACGTTTACGCCGTCCTCGAAGTGTGTCTCTGTTTATTCGTCCGACACATACCGACTATGAATCCGAGCTCAGCGAAAGTGAACAGCATACAATTCCAGCAAGAGCTCCCCTCCACGCATTTCAAATCGCAGTCTTTCTTCACCGCTCTGGGTGAAGACACCGGCATGCTTGTGGCGAGTGCTCTGCGATGTGTAGAAGAGCTTACTGCTTTGTGTTCTCCCAGAGGAGCACTTGCTGTATTACCCACGATACTTTATATGGCCACGTCCATTATAAAGGAAATCGCTAACAAATCGTCCATTGATTCCACCATATTAGCGGACACCGAAGCCGTTAAGGCGACTCTTCATTGCCTCAAGTCTGTGTGTACTGACAATTGGAATGCAAACAACCTGGTCGCTGTGGAATGGTCACAACTCTTGCAAAGTTCGCTGGCTACGATTCTTGATTTAACCAAAACCGCGGTCGGAGATGAAGACGAGCGCCGAATGGATGAAGTCACAATGCTGCTAGCTATAGCGGTATTCATTTTGCACACCACCGCCGATGTGGTGTCAACTCCGTCTTTGCAATATCCATGTATAAATCACTTCAGACAGTGTCTACAATCGAATAATGTGTCGGTGAGGTTGAAGTGCATACAAACGATTCGCTCCATATTTGCCAAAGCCGATTTGAAAATTTCTACAGCGTATATTCATGCCCTGGCACCGCGAATTATGGAGCGCTTGTATGCAGAAAAAGCAAACCAACCTCGTTCCGAGTTGGAATTGCAAATACTCTTAGAAAGCAGTCTCACTGTGGAGACGTTAATTGAACTGGCTGAGCCTAATAACCGTAAGTAAGCAAAACTTCCTGTACTTGCCTTATAATTTGTATACAATATCATATGTATTTCAATTCCCTCATTTGCCCTCATCAAACCTCCTGTTTGAAGTACATTGTTAATAATTCTTTATTGTTATTTTCTTTCAAATGCATTCCAATTAAATGTTATCACGAAACAAATTGTAATTTCAAATAGGAAACTTAATGCAAGGTAATTAAACATTAAAAGTTACAAATTGTTTGCTAACATTTTGCACTCATTTGTCCGCAGTGACTTTTTATTTATTCTTAGTTTTCAATTAATTTGTTTGTTTTTCTTTTCATTTTAATTAGCACGGTACTCGTATTTTAAAATGTTTCATTTTCTCAAAATCTCCCCGTTTGTTAGCAGTAGTAGTTGCACTGTTGGAGTATATTAAATTTTTTTTGTTGTGTTAACTAATCTAATTACATGTTTAATTTATCAGCTATAGTGATAAACCAACTTTTAAAATTAATAATTTAATTAATATTCAATCAAAACGAAATTAATTACACTATGTAAAAAGTATTAAATTAATTTAAATAGAACAACAGGGGAAATATCAGGGTCAATCATAAATAATAATTAAGAATAATAAAAAATCTGTTGTTGAATACATTGTACTCTTTAGACGCTTCTCCCAAAGAAATGTGTGCTTCATCCTAACGTTATTCTTTTCTTACTTTTCAATTGCTATAATATAAAAATAAATATTAAAGAACCTTTTCTTCCAGCACCTGATTTAAATCTTTTTGTTCATTCTTTTTTGTTCGTCACCATTTTATTCAATGTTCATATTTCTAATAGCTTTTGATTTGTTTTTCTTTTTTTTCTTAAACAGGTATACAAATGCTTACTTTACTTGTTCCTGTGTTGATAAGCTACTTGGCCGAGCCTTCAAAGCTACGTACTCTCCCGAAATACCAACGTCAGCTGCATGAGCAGTCGCTGCAGTGGCTAATGAAAATTGGACCGAAGTATCCACAGCAATTTAAAACACTAATGGGCCAGTCCACGGATCTACGGCAAAAGCTAGAAGTCGCCGTGCGAAATCAGCAACATTCTTTGAATATTGGCAACAAGGCCAGCGATTTGCACGGTCGCAGTGGCAGTTCTTCCAAACAACAGAAACCTACAATTAAACTGAAAACGGATTTTAGCAACTTCAATAAGTAAATTTATGACATGAAGTAAAAATGTATTGTGTTAAAATGCGGAGTGTTTGCGATGTTAGGAAGAATGTAAATTTCGTTTCAGTTCTTAAAAATCAGAATATTAAAATGTATGCGAAATAATTTATAAATATATAAAAATACATATGTATTGTATATAAAATACATATTAAGCTGAGCTTCATATCTTTAGCTTAGCTGTATTTACAACAAATTATTTGAATAACATAAAAACTAAAGACGGATATGAGAAGTCTGTGCAAATTCTTTGCTATTTTATTCATTAATGTAGAAATTCTTTCGGTGGTTATTATATTCAGATTAAAACCTGCGATATATTAATCATCCTGCGGTACCGTGCAGTGCAATATCCAATAAACCGCAGGTAATACTTAAGTCACGCGTTCACATCAATGCGTTAGATAACCCATAGTGGACATCGGATTGTTACCGCACCGAGATACCGATTGTTACCGCACATGAGATATAACACATTTGAGGCCATTATGCTTTTTATTTCTCTTTCAAAGAGTTTGAAATTTTGGAACCTTAGCGGTGTGGACCACTCCAATTTTTATATTGCTTTAGTTGATTATGTTGATTAAAACAACAACTTTTTTGCGCTCGTATAGTTATCGAGTTATAGCCCGAAATCGAAGTTCTTAGCACTATATCTCCTAAACTAGCAAAGTTACCCAAATAGTAGACCGTTATAAAGGAATTGGAATGTTTGTCGACAAACTTTCATTAGTTTTGGAGAAAAACGATTTTTAATAATTTGAGAACTTTTCCCCCCCTTTTTTAAGTTTCTAAGAAAAATATATAATTAGCCTATATCATTTTCTAAATTTTAAGGAAGCAGATCCCATTTGCTTTCTACGCGTATTTCTTTATCACGATCAGTTTATAATTTAACAATTATAAATAAATAATTTTAACAGAAAGTGCTCTTTGAAACGTAAGAATTGACGTATTTTTCCTAAAGTAAAAAATAAGAATTTTATATACGCTAAATAAAATAGTTTTGTTCCGAATCAGCAACACTGCAAGTGAAAAGAGAATTTGCTACTCAGCTGTTTCTGACAGCTGAACTAATGATTTGTGAGTCAGGTGGAAAGTAGATATTGTAAATAAAGAAATACATTGAAATCATCAGTGTACAAATTGTTAGAAGCTTTATTACAGTAGGTTTGTAATGATCAAACACCAGAAAAGAGTCCTTAAACTGTGCAAAGAATTGTTAGCTGATATCAACGAAGGAACGGACGTGTCACCAAAATCAAATGTCACAGTAGATACTGAACTGTGTTCGGTTTTCCATCAAATCTATCGGAAGTATTTTGAAAAAACGGTTTTGGGGCTCTATGATGTGAGCAATAAGGAAGAGATATGCAACGCTCCCTTCTTGGGCTCATTGCAGGAAATCACTAATCAAAGTAGTATTATTTTACCCAGCGATGACGACGTCTGGATCTTTGGTTACGGATCTTTGGTATGGAAGGCTGACTTCCCTTTCATCGATCGAAGAAAAGGTTTCATACGAGGCTATCAGCGTCGGTTCTATCAAAATAGCACCGACCATCGTGGCACTGTTGAAAGCCCAGGCAGGGTGGTGACATTATTACCAACCGCACAGCTGGAAGACAGAGTGTACGGCATGGCGTATCGTATAGCAGCGCAACAACGCCAACACGTCTTAGACCATTTGGATTATCGGGAGAAGAACGGCTACATGCGCTGCTCATTAGAGTTTCATGAGTTTCCCGAAGAAACATGCGGTCGGTTTGACGTAGTAATGTATGTAGCTAATGCCGAGAATGAATCCTATGCGGGTGATGTTTGGCAGCAGCAAAAAATAGCGGAACAGATCGTAAGATCGGCGGGACCTAGCGGGACCAACCGCGAGTATCTCTTTAATCTTGCAAATGCAATGCGAATGTTGTTTCCTGGTGTGGAGGATGAACATCTCTTCAACTTGGAAAGGAAGGTTGTGCAGATAATTAAAGAAAATGAAACAAGCATCTTGGAACAAGCAGTGAAGAGAGAAATCCTCAGTATTTTAATAAAAACTATAGAGCTAGGAGACCAGATGTACAAAGGAGACGACGTTGACGTCAAAACGAAGTTACTGGAGGAATTCCAAAAGCTTAGGGACAGATGCATAAATCCATGTTGGAAAAATTCTGTACTTTTGACGGATAACAACGCTGGCTAATGTGTTTGTATGACTTCTAAATGTTCTAAAAGTCATTCTGCACAATTAAATTATGGATATTTTACAGACTTAATATAATAAACTATTAGTAATACGTAAATCTAATACAACACTTTATTCAGATATTATATTTAAGTAATTAATAATACTGATATTTAATAATTTTAACGATAAATATATAATACAAATTATATTTATAGCGAAAAGAAACAAACGTAGTAGCAAGAGAATATACTTAGCCGCTGTAGCCCAACGAAGTATATTGTATTGCATATATTAATAAACTGTTGGAAAAACCAGTTATTTTTGTTTACATAGTACATACATTTACACACACATTCTGTATACAATTTTTCTTTTGAAAATCTAATTTATTAAAAATATATAATAAATATGTGAATTATCTTTCATAAGAAAGCAAAGGAAATAATCGGAGTAATCGGAGCAAACGAAATAAAAGTAATCTTTGAGAAAGTCACTCTCAAGCTCTCAAGGACACGGAGAAGGATTGCTACACAGGACAGGATTACGTTTTCCGTTTACAATGAGTGACGCCCAGAGACCACGTAAACATTCATTGATTGTTTACCACCAGATTTCAACGCAATGCTTCATCACCTCCTCACTCCTGTGTGCGTCCTTCTGGTTAACTGTGAGAACTTTAATAATTTCGCACCACATACTGCGTGGTAAACGATTCTAAATCGACCAGAAATTGGGACGAAAATTGCTGCAGTCTGGACGATTCCAACAGAGCCATTTCGCGGTGTCCATGTTAATACAAACGAGTTAAGTTATGTGACAAGCAACCGTAATTTATTAGCACCGAAGTCTTAGCAATGCTTTTTAACGTTAAAACAAGAAAATTGCTATTATTTGGAGTCTTGAATTGCACAGAAATGATGTCATCATTTCAGAGCTTCTTAAATTTTGTTTCATATACTTACATATGTAAGTAATTGAGTTATTAATTAATGCAATCAATTGATGGAGTCGCTGGAATTTATGCCGAATTACGTCATTCGTATGTTTAAAGCTCGACATTTTGTTTATTTATATTTACGAATTACATACCTAATTACAAAAGCTAATCTTTTTGTGATGCGTTCGCTTGCTTCAGTTCCCCCTCCTTCCCTTTCACGCTGCTTTACTACGCTATTAGCAGCACTTCTCAATGCGATGCGGCTGGAGATCAAAGCTGTTGCGTAGCCCTTGCTTGTAATTTTATAGATTAGTTTCACATCGTCCATGGCCTCACTCAACTTACTATATGCACCCATTACGAGCTCTCGCTGAAACAACAACAGTGATGACGAGTTTAACACAAACGAGAGCTCCGAGAGTCGTTGCTTTTCCACACAGCCTCTGCTAAGCCGCAGAAGTTATGAAAAATTAATAATAATGTCGAATCGATTGATTTTTATAAGCGCTCTGCTCTGCGGTTCAGGAGGTTTCGTTGAGGCGTTGTACGAGCCATTTTCCGCTTTTGTGGTTTATGAGCGACTGAGAGTTGTTGTTGTTGTTGTTGTTCCTGTTGCTGCGGCAAAGTTATCCTGCAGCATTTGACTCTTTGTGCAGCTTGTGGAACTGTAACTAAAATAGTTATATTGCCGGCAAAATTTATTGGCAAATGAAAAATAGCGCCAATTGCCTGCGAGGCGTTGTGCAAATGCTTGCTTTATTTCTGGCTAAGCTCTGGCAGCGGCTGCACTATTTCACGATGCTAGTTGGTGTTCGTTGGTCCTGTTTTCGACGATGGTTGCTGTTGTTGTGCTGACGCGTTGCGATGCTGAGCGCTGTGCTGTGGTCCTGCCGGCCGGCCTTCCTTTGCACATTCTGCATCTGCGCAAAGCACTCTGCTGCATCGACACTGCGCTTCAAGACTGCTGCTACGAGTCATTTTCCGTGTTGGACACCCAGCAGAGACATCGTCTTCGGTCGTTTGTCTACGCGCATATTTAATATTCAATTTGCATTTGCGTCTCCTTTTTTATTATTATTGCATCGTACTGTTCACCGGATCCTCCTGCTCCTGCCTCTCCTCCACCACCGCCAACTGTTCTCCTTAACGAAATAATAATACGAGACATTAAAGCCGAGTACGGTTTGGGGCACGATGCTCGTCTCAGTTCTTGTGTCATGTTTGCTTAAGCCGTTTAATAGGCGTGGGATTGGCCGGCAAGCGCCTTTTCACGGGTAATAACATTGGCGCTGTTTTAACGACAAAGTGTTGACGAGTGCCAGTCGCGTTGCCAGTGTTGACGTTGCGGCAGCGATCGTAATGATCAGCGCTCCTCCAGCATCAGTTCGGTCGTTGGTCGAAGCTGCATCACGTAAAAATGGCCGCAGGTTCAGCAATTAATGCCATCTGTTGTGAATTTCATTTTACTTACAATCAGAGGGTGGAATTTTCTGCTTTCTTCTTCTTCTGTGTCTTTCCTAGTCGAATATTTATCATAACCAATACTCATGAGTACTTCTCTGAGGCTTTAACCGATGTCAATGATTCAAAATCGTACAGTATTTATGACCGGCGAATGCTTATCATAGCAATGCTCATGCAATCCCTTGAAAAACCTCCATAAAGGGTTGAACTTATCTTAAGCAATTAATAAATAGATCCACGATCCAGTTAAATTAATAGAAAACACTGTTGCTTTCTTAAAGTTTAATTTGATTTAACATTTAATGATGTTAGTACCTCGAAACGATTACTTTTACATATCGATTACGATACGTTAGATCCAAACATTGAATCAAATCAAGGCTAATGATGTAACCTAAATACATATTTTAAATTGTAGGACATTCAAATGTCTGCTCTTCAAATCTCTATATGATGGCACTTAAGCCACTACTTAAGCCATTCTTTGTTGGCTCCAATAGCTTCGTGAACTTAAAATGAGATCAAAACGCCTTTCCAAGATGAGTCATCAGAAAACGAATGAATAACAGAAACAATTTGATTCGTCTTTATTGAAATATTCTATATAAAGATAGATAGATAGATGTGTGTATATATGCAAGAAGAATGACCGTTAAATGAACAAACTTTGTTTGATAACCTTTCCTTCAACTTCATTTACTTGTTTAAACATCGCGTCCAATCGACTGACGACATCAAAGGTCAATAAAATTGAGTTTCTTTGCGCGTGCTACACGGATTAGAAACGCACGCGTCACAAACGCATATCGAATACGCTTCCTTTGAAGCGTTAATTATACGTTGAAATATGTACGTGCGTCGACGTACTTCCGCTTAGAACAGTTCTATTTCTCTAAATAATAATAAAATTACATTATAAGTTGTTGAAATATATATGAACGTCTGTGTGTTTGTATTGAAAGCGTTTTAAGTTGCCGCTCGGTCGCGTAGCACACGATCGAAGTCATTATTTATTGAATGAGTTAAATTAATCTGGTTCCTGTTCAAATGATGATAATAAAATAATGATAATAAAATAATACCTTTTTTTAAAAACCGAAAACAAATTTAATTAGTAAAGAAACGATCAGACAAAGCAACTGAACATAGCAAATAAATATAGCAAATAAACAAAGCAAATAAACATAGCAAATAAACATAGCAAATAAACAATGCAAAGAATAAACAAAATAAAAGCATTGCCAACTAAATCTGAATTAAATAAATCTTTGAATCGTATGAAACTGAAAAACGTAACTTTTAGGAATACGTAAAGCAATTCAAGCCGCCGGGAAACTCAGTTTCTAGGAAATGGAATGGAAGGGAAGGGAAGGGAAGGAACCGAAAGAGAATGGAAATGGAGTGATGTTTTTCTTTCTCTTTAGAGTTTTTTAGTTCTTCAGTTTATTATTATTGTTTATAATTTTTAGTTTAAGAATTTTTTTGTTTTATGAACAAAAGGATTTTCGTTTCAGGAATTTATGTTGTTCATCAAGAATCGAGATTGCCTTTTGGACTCATTGGAATTCTGCTGTCTACGAACAATTTTATTACCTCAAAACGTTTCATGAATCAAGCTTAACCATGACATTTTTACAAGAAAATCGTGCAATTAAAGCGAATGAAAGAAAATACAGTTGCAGCCAAAAAATTGTATTGCACTCGTGTGTGTAGCATGCAAATTAGTTGAGAAATCAATAAATACTCGTTTAAAAACTAAAAAGAAGTAATTTAAGGTAAAAACGTAACACAAGGCAAAAGAATAGAATAGAAAAGATCCGAACAGAGAAGGAAACCAACACGAGTTGCGCTGTTTAGCATTCTGTAGTTTGTCACTGATTTGTTTGTTTGTCACCGTGAATTCGTCACCTTTTTTCACCGTTTTCAGTTGCTGTATTGCAGCAGTGTTTGGCGCTGTTGACTTGGACTCGTATGTAAACGTGTGACAAGCTGAGCATGTTTCTTTTACTTCTGTGACTGTTACGAAGCGTTTGCTTTGGATGTTTTTGCTTTTAACATCGAAAATAACACGAATCGAGCCACTCGAATTGCTTCTGTTCGAGCCTCTGAGACAAGTAGGAGGGAGTAAGAAGAAAACAGGCCAGGAGCCACCAGTTTTCATGTAGAATTTTCCATTCCAGCGTCGCTCCAAGCAGATGAGGTCACGTAGAAAGTTTGGGAACAAAGTGACTTTTAAAACGTTTGTAAACTGAGTATTAAACCGTAGATCAAAATGTTACTCTAGCCTCTAAAACCCGCATTATAATTAACGGAAATGTTAATTTTTATAATATATTATGTTACCCTGTTAAAAATCGAACTCCGTTGAAATTACAACAGATCATTTATGATGTCTCTCGAGCGTCGCCTACGCTCGCACGCTTTAACCACAGTATTAAAGATCTCCAATGCTACGAAGGAAGTGCAAAATGTTAAAATTAGTGCAATCATAAATTGAAAAACACGTGTTGAAGACGCAATGCGAAGGTAAACGAGGCAACAGCAACATTCAGCGATGACAACAATGAACTCGTTGTACGCAGCAGACTCACCAACCGGACGGCCGACTCTCGGTCTGCATGTGCGTCTGTAGCCTTTTCTTTCATCTCCGACTATAATTAAAATATCCTAATAAAATGCACAGCACGTGCTCGCAGGCGACACCGATATCATCACTGAAATTAATATTGTAATGCGCATGTGTACCACCAACTCCACAAACGAGCACCGGACAAGAGCCGGAGAGCTGCACTTGTCCGGCGAGTGGGTCCAGTGTGACCTCTCTGGCCACAACCATTTTAGCGCCCAAGGGCTTCAAGCTGCAACAGGAGAATATCTGCAGAGTGCGCAGTGAGACTGGCGATGTACCGGCACCAGCACCAGCACCAGCACCAGCGCCGCAACGTTTAAATAAATGAAAATGTTAATACGCAGCACTCGGCAGAACGCTTGGAGCTTCCAAAGGTTAGGAACGCAAAAAGAACCCGAAGAGTGAACACTTAATTGGGAGGATTCGCCGTCCTGGTGCTCGTGCGCTCCACGTTTTGTCAAGCTAGATAGTGCAATGCAATTTGTAGCTTAACCATCGTAGATTTAAGCATTTTAATTACTTTGTAAATCGACTGGTGCGATTTATGAATCGCTTTCAATTTACTATTTAAAAGCCAAGTTATTTGTTTCGTTGTATTGCATTACGAGTTTAATATTTCAGGAAATACAATATAATATGCATATATTTCAATATAGTTAAAAATACTCATCTTTCTTGATGCGCAGCAGTGAATATTCGAAATATTTTCAGGTTATATATTAGAAATTGTGGTTATATTGCATAATATCTGTTCTAATTTCATTTTCTAAATATAAATAAAAAATATAATTTGAAATCCATTAATTATTCTGCAGAAATATATACAGGACATTCTCTATGCGTCCAGTTAATTGAGTTGCTTTCAATTTTAAGGGTAAAGAAATGCATTGTATAAATAATACTGTAATTGCTATTAAATTTCGGGTTTAAAGCAGACCTCTTTTAAAGTACGAAAAAGTCAAACAAAAAACATTCAGTAATTCAATAAGATATACGATATTCGACTTCTTTTTTCAGTAATAAATTAGATAAACACCCGTCAATGGTACTAACATTGGTTGTAACATCACACATCTTTTATTTATGACGTCAACATCCACATCGCTTGGGCGCCATAGATTTACTCTTTAAATTAGGGCCCTTGTAATCTCAGATTCATTGGTATAGAATTCAAAAGCTGCGAGTGACGCCAGATTTGGATTCTCTTAGGAGGAATTGTGAACAATGCTGACTCTACACTGGCGCTCAAGTCAAGGAACCCTTGGAACGGTCGAGAAGCAGGAAAGCTTCACAAATTAATGTGCTGCTATTATTGCAGAGACAAATTACTGCAAACTTTCTAGCCAACTTTTATTGTTGTCTTGTTTGAATGTGTCATGATCATGTTCAACTGAGGATAGCTGTGGATAGTTGAGGATGGCTATGTATATTTGTGGATGTTCTCATGGCTTACAGGGATCTAAAAATAGTGTTGGGTGGCTTTCAAAAGCCTTACAACATGATATTGTTATTAAATGTCAGATTCTTATTAGTTTTCTATAGTGGATTAGTCACTTTTGTAAACAATTTATTGAAATACACAGAAGCAATCGTGAATTCATCAACTGTTTAAACATTTTATGTAATGACGTGTTCTTTATGCATTTTAACCCCAAAGTCGTACTTTCTCCATAGTCGTACTTTTTTTTGGATATTCCTAAATCCAACATAGATTCTTATAAATAAAGAAATGACGTCCAAATAAATATTTGTTCAGTACTCCACATTTTAGACATGACACAGACATCCCTCAGGCAAGAATTTCTTCATATTTGTTCATAACTTATGCAACACTGTTTTTCTCGGAAAGCGCTTTTGTATAGCTTAGCTACCGTGGCGCTCTAAACAGTTCCTTATGGAATTGTTGTCGCCTCCGAGTCGCTGCATTGTTATGAGCATCTTCAATGCAAGCAACTAGCAACTAGTACAAGCAACTGCAGCCACAAAGCAGAAGAACATCACCCAAGAATTGGGGTATCATTTAGCAGTCTGTAAGAATGACACCGCTTGACTTCGATGCAACGAGCTACTGTTGAAACCTTCTTCAGTGCATTTTCTTTCCGCGAAGGAAACAAACAACAACAACAAAAACAACCAAAAGCAGTACAAAAAGACATTTCAGTTTTATTATTGAAAAGTATGAAAGCAATACTTCGTTGTGTTGCTTGTGAGATGCAGTCGTTGTTTCGGAACACGGAAAAAGGTGAGAAATTCTTTGAAAAATTGGGAAATGTGGGATTTTAGGAAGACTTCTAATGGAGCATGTCCTGTCCTGTGTAAATAAACAGTTCCTAACTGTTGACTGTTATAATTGACAGCTACGGAAATTGTTATGAAATTGAGCAATGAGAGAGTTTGAAGAGTGATGCTTAATTAGTATATCTACGGATCTAAACACCGAACAAGTATTTAAACAGCCGGTTAAAATAAGAAAAACCGATTGAGGTTGAGAAGTTTGCATTGAGATTGAGTTTCTAACAACTTTGTTCTTTGGACTTTAGTTTTTATTTTCTTACAGTGAATTGAAGAACTTACAACAGCGATATTTTTATGATATATTACACTTTAAACAATATTATATTGTATTCAAAGTAGTAGTTATTATTCGACAATAAAGTATTCCATAGTTTTTCCCCGGTTGTGTTAAACTAATACTCAAAATTGTGGAAATAAAATTGTTGCATTAATAGTTGCAGTTGTTTTGTGTATTTTAACCATTTTCTTGATATTAATAAAAAAAAACTGTCAACAAAAAAGAAAACACAGTAAAAGTGTTGATTAACTATTGAATCGCTCCAAAAACTGTAGATTTATTAGGAAAATATGAATATAAATATGAATACTAATTATACACGAGTATGAATATAATAATGAATGTGTTGAAAATATAAATTAAGAGTAAACATTTTGATTATTCAACATAAAAGTGTCTCCTTCTCGAACCAAATTTATAAACGCTTCTAATAAATGTAAAATTCTAATAAATTGGTTGTATTAAATCCTAATTTGTTAATTTTTGTTGATGTAATGCTTTATTTTACGAATACATTGTATACGCGTATATTTTCTTAGTAACTCTTTTCTGTAGTAACTCGTAATCGACAAACACTTCACTCGAAGACCGAAGATTGAAAACATGCGGCGGTTATCAAACTTTTCTGATTTCTCAAGCTAATGCACACATTCTCCGTCATTATATAAAGTGAAAGTAAAAAAAAGATCCAATAGAAATACAAAAATTAAATAATTGATTTTCAATAAATACAATACAATAATGATACAAAAAAGATTCCTTCATTAAAAGGTAAATTGCTTATATTCTGTAAAATCAAATCTGTAAATTAAAAATTATACACTATGAATCCAATAATTTTTTATAATCCGATTTGAATAAATTATAATAAACAATCAGTTTTACGATAAGAAAATGTTAAGCTTTATTTGAAATTCTTTAAACTTCAACCTCAAGTACAAGGTTATGAAATGTTACCACAAGAACGGACTTGGAGAGGAACGGGCAACGCCTTCTGTTTTAAATTATCAAAAAAAAAGTCTCACAAATTGGCTAACAAGTTTTTCTACCCAGCTTTCAGAAAACCGATTGCAACCAATCCGAGAGCAGCGAAATACACACAACGCTCGCTTCGTAGTGGTGCAAAGCCAAGTAAATTCTTCGACAACGTAGTGAAGCACGTGAAGCACGTGAAGCACTTCACGTAAGCCAGCCTCGATCGTTTCAGCCGATTTGCAAGCCGCTTCTTCTCTGGAGCTGTGAGCGTGAGCGAGGGCGTGATCAACGTTAACGAATGTGTGTTGGCCAACACCGTGCTTCGCGCTTGCCAGTGTGAGTGCCGGAATGAGCCGAATAAATAGCAGGCACCCATACTGAGAGAGCCACGCTTAGCAGCTTCAAGTCGATCGACGGGGTGTACGCTTTATTGTGGCGCAGTTGTTGCAGTGTTGGTTGCTTTCGACTGCTTTGGCTCCTCAGTCGGTGGTTGGATCTGCAACGCGCGCACCTCTTGACGTCTGCGAAACCGTTTCTACTTCTACGGGTTCTGTGAGCTTGGAAACACGCTAGTGAGTGGATCGCCGCACCTCGTCGTCGCTGTTATCATCGCTCGGTGCCGTCGGAGCGTTTCGTGAGATCGTTGGTGAGATCTTCGTGTTGGCTCTGCGCCTTCTGCGTTGTGTTGCCAGCTCTTTTTTGTTCCAGTTACCAGTTCTTGGCTTCGCAGCGAAAGGGTTCTTGCGGGCCGGTCCCTTCGCTGCGAGTCCATTCAGTGCTGAACAAGACTCAAACGCGTTAAGAAGGTCAGAGAAGTGCTCGTCGTGTTCTTACGTTAACAGCGCGAATTCGGAACATATTCGGTCGTCGGAACTTCAGAAGTCTCGCCTCTACGGAGTTCATGGATAAACACTTCCCATTCACGCCGTCGCCGGGTGCGTTATGTCGGTGTCGCTATGCTGGGTGACGAGACCCAATGAAAGAAACCACAACTATTATAAAAGAACTACAGCAGCATCGGCAGCTCCTGTGATTGGATTCCGTTCGTTCGCTGTGTCAGTTTCGTTCGGTGACCGTCAGCTGTCAACGGCTCAATCACATCACATCAATCACTGCGCATTCGCTCATTGTGACAGCTGTAACACCGTTATTTCCATTCGCTGGAATGTAATAAATCAAAAGTTATAACAACCAACACACGGTTGCTAACAGAAACTAATAACAAAAGATCAACAACAATATTCAACATCATTTTACATTCCTTTTTTTTAAGTGAATATTCAATTGTTTATCGATGATCGAATGTAAATAGTGTAAAAAGTACGTGCATCGTCCACGCATTACATGGAAAAGTTGCAAAGTCCAGCGAGTGATTACAGAACTCGTACAGAACCTGCAACTGATTACGCTTGTCTTCGACCGCAAACTGAGGAATAATTTTTTTTTTTGCAGTCGCTGTTTCGTTGTCTCAGAAATTAAATTGGATTATGGTTTAGTTACTTGGATTAAAATACAACAGGTCCGGTTCTTTGTGCCCGAAGACACTCTGTTCTTTGCAAGTGAGTTCGTTGCTTAAGTCTTTTGTTGTTGTTCGCTACTTCTTGCTTCTTGCTCTTAATGGTCTTAAATTCGAATTTTTAGTCATTCAGTGAAGAGAAGTAATTCACTTAAGTGTAATTTCTCTTAATAAATTAACACTTTTATTTAATATTTTGTTTATTAAAGAAAATATATCCGATTTGTAAGAAATTCATCGAATAAATTTGTTTGCTTATTAATTTTTTATTCATTCTTTTTGTGTTTAACTTATAATCTTAAAAATCTGTCTTCTCTTTAGTATTAATAATATTAAATATGCTACTAGGTCTTTTAACTTCATTCAACTTCGTTTCAGTATTGAAGTTGAGTAAATAAAATGCTGTCTTTGGTTTGATGAATCATTTTCTAAAAATATGAGAAAAAAATATTTCTACATTAAACAATTTTATTATAAAATTATGTCAAACATCAGCTAATTTATGAAAATGAATGTTAAGAAGATTGCGTTGACTTTTAAGATGATATCTAAGATGATGATGAAGATTTCGCAAAAAAGATTTCACAACAACTCGATGATGAAACTGTGATTAAATTTAAAAGAAAACCGTTGCTATTTCTGCAAAACAGAACTGTTACAGAACTCTTAAAATTACAAAGATAAATAAATGAGCTATTATTTTTGAAACTGATATAAGTAAATTTTTTCATATTTTTAAGTATTTGTGTTTGAATGAATTTCAAAATATCGGCAAACGTTGATCACCTCGGGTAAATTTTTAACACTATAAACATGTTCAACTTTATTACGCAATAGTAATTATTACAATTGTTAAAGAAAATAAATGAGTTTTGTGCTCCAAATGGATTTATACCACTTTCAATAATAACATACAATAAGAAATAAAAACAAGAAATAAAAAAAGAGCAAGTTTAAATCCATATATTTGTAGACATTCGTATATTTAAATGGTTTTTTTTTATGTACAAAATAATAATACAAATGAAGACATGTAAATACATGAATAAGGAAGTTTATTAGAAATCCAATTCAGTTATATTGAGAACAAGATATCATTAAACAAGTGTAAAATAAATGACTTCCCTTAAGATAACTAAAAATTCAAAAAAGAAATAGTATATTTAATTTCTTTCATCTTTAAGCTTAGCATAGTGAAGTATCCATGGTATTAAAGACTGTGTTGAAGGGAGTAAACTCATCATATCGCAGTATTTCCCCCCTTGTTTTAAGTGTTAAAGGTTTAATCTTTCAACATGGTAATTTTGCTGATAAGTTTAAGTTTTCTTTGCTTTCCAAATAAAAAACCTACTTGAAATGGTAGATTTTCATCCATACTAGATTTATAAAGAATTTTAGCATTATGATTACTTTGTGGTTATGATAATTGGGATTGTTATGAGTGGACTTATTCCCCTTTTAAAAAATTATTTTTACGATAAAATTTTACAGCTACAGTTCTTTAGATTACTTTATCCAGAAATCGTCCTCCATTGAAATGTACGATTATGATTATAAAATGTAAAAGGCATTTTTTCTAGATTGAACTTATACCATTTACAAAAATAGAGACAAAAACAAATATTTAAATATGCGAGTATGCTTTAATTAAAATATTATTAAAATAAACTATTATTAAAAATAAACCACTATAAAAATAAAACCTATTCGACTATAAACTATTGAAGTAAAGCTTTTTATCTGAAATTAAAAACTGTTAAGCCGCAAACTGAACACTTTTAGACTAAACGTTTTTTAAACTAAAGATTCTTCAAGTAAAAACTGTGATACTGTGGAACTGAAAACTGTTTCCAATGTATAAACCTCTAAACTACAAACTTTTGAACTAAAACTTTTAAACGAAGGACTGTTGTAGTAAATTCTTTTTTACTAATGAATGTCAAACTAAACGCTTCTAAACTAAAGACTGTTAAACTAAATGGTATAAACTAAGGACTAAAGTTAAACTAAAACCTTTAAATATACGTACAGAAACACATATGAAAATACTGAAATACTGAATACACATATGAAGACTCTAAATGAGTACTTGAAAACTGATTATTACAGTAATTCACGGAATAATTCACAGTAATACAGAATAATTTTAGAAATTCTTCAGCACTCAGCTTCTCAGTTAATTTATTAGAACTTTTACGATCTTCTCTCTGCTTGTCACGTGTACTCAATCGTGATGCTTCACGTGTTCGTTAGCGTGCCCCTCGCACCCGCAGCGACTCCTGGCGTCGTGGAGTGGTACTTGGGACTTAATGGCCTTTGTGAAGGTACTCGTGGCTTGGATTAGAGTTCGTGGCCATTATCTGATGGTTATTGTTATTGTTATTGCGGACTTTGTGGTTCTTATTATTTGCCCCTGATTGTAAATTTTTATTGTTCGTATGATTTGCACAGAGCAGCAGCTATAAAAATGTTGCTGTTGACTGCAACAAGACAACAAGTGGTCGCAGCCGCAGCCGAATCATGAGATTATTAATTTCTACTATCGGGAATTCGGGTACTTTCGGTGCCATCTTGTTGTTGGCTGCACTGTTGTTGGCTACACTGTTTTTGGCTGCACTGTTGTTGGTTTAGTTGAATTCTAAACACGGATAACGAATTGCAATTCAAAGCAAACCTCCCACGTGGCCAGTAGTCTGGAATCGAGTGGAGCTTCCTTGGCCGGTAACTGCAACAACAACAACTACTAATGAACATTACGTGGGTAAAGAAAGAGAAAGAAAGAAAGGGGAAGAGACACCCAAGAAATGTCTCGAAAAATGGAATGTTTGTTTTTCTGTTACTTACTTACATTATTCGAATATAATTTCTAGTAAAATTCTTTAGGAATGCGTTTTTTCCAAATACAAATACTATCACAACGTTTAAATATGTTGTTTTAAATACATTAAATTCTTTGAGGAAATTAACAATTAACAAGATCTTTTTTACTTATTTAAAGGTAACTTTAAAGGAAGACATGAATACATGAATGAATGTTTAAGAACATATTAATATTATATTGCAATAAAATATAATGTACACTGGCAAGTGTTTGGACAAATCGCTGCCAACGCCAATAACAAGAACAATATCGCCCATTATGCCCTCGCCCCGCAGTGATATGCATCTCTCTCACACGCTTCATTCACCCACACAACACACGATGCATCATGGACAACTGGGCCCGTCACAGCATCAGAGCCTAGCGCATGCATCGCACCATCATCAACATCATTCGCTGCACCAACAAATACAACATTTGCATGCGCATCACATAACGGCAACGCAACTGCAACACCATCAGCAGCAACAACATCACCATCAGCAGCAGCAACAGCAGCAACAGCAGCAGCATTTGCCCACAGCTCCAGAGCAGCAGCAGCAAATACATGCACAACTTCAACAGCAACAGCAGCAGCACCAACAGCAACAACATCATCATCAGAATCAAAACCAACAACAAAATCTGACATCTCAAAATCAACAACAACAGCAACAGTCAGCAATGTTTGCCAGGTAGGTGACGATAAACCTTTTCTTCCATATTACGAGTTATGAATCGAGTATTATTTCTGTTAATCCGTATATTAATCTGTTTCGAACTCTATTCTGCCATGTTTTAATTTATATTTCTTGGATTTGGGGTAGATGTCATATTCTTGTATAAATTCGGTACAAATTAATTAGCAAAATGAATATATTGTAATTCCAAACCTTCAAATTTGAATGAAATTTTAAAATTAAGTAGATATTTAAATGGAGGAGTAGTTTTTGAGGCTGGAAAACCTGCAGTATTTAAATTAAGGAGCAGTTTTTGAAGCTGAAGGACTTGCAATGACTGAGAGATCCTTGCAAACATTTAATTTTGACAGTTACCTTGCAATTGAGTTCCTTACTATTTTGACATATGAACATATCACTTTACATTTCATAAACTTGACAGACGATCAAAAGTCTCAACTAAACCGATATCGAAGCTGATGACTACGTGTATAACACTGGACACGACGCACATATATTCAAGCATCAAATATACACGTCTTTATACTGAACTTATATGAGAATGGGTGAGCTTGTATAGCTCCGGTACTGCGGCTCAATTGGCCTATTGTACCATCCTATACTAAACTTATTGTTAAACTGATCTTCTAAGCTTGATTTTGAGATTCTGATGGGCAAAAAATAGAAGCTCTTTTCTCTGTTTAGAAATGAAATTTCAAATCGTCAAGTGTATGTAAATTTAAATTATACGAGTATTAATATTTTATACCTGTATATATTTTTATATATTGGATATAACTAAAGGTATAAATAATTCAAAAGGCATAATTTTAGCACCTATTCTGTGGCGAATACTTGTTCATATGCTGCTATATTGATCTTGTTTATTGCTTTTTAGCACTTTGATTGTTTGTCTTCTACGCATTTTGTTTGTATCGAAACCCATGTGCGATGTGCCATGTACCACGTGCTCTCCGTACTGAATTATTTTTAAAAATTTGAACTGATTTCTTCTCGAGCATTCACCTTGAATGCTGCTGCTTTTTATTTGATTTGATTTGAGTTCAAAAACTAGGTTAACATTTGCATATATGTACATACATTATATTTAAACATATA
Organism: Myopa testacea; assembly: GCA_949629155.1. NCBI lineage: Eukaryota > Metazoa > Arthropoda > Insecta > Diptera > Conopidae > Myopa > Myopa testacea. Next base: position 46,008,750 of record OX451345.1, on the reverse strand, counting down.
AACACTTTTATGGTTATCACAAAATGGTGAATATTAAAACGAGAAGAATATATATTTTAGAATTGACTAAATTGACTAATACTTTTTTATTCGACATTTTGATTTCGTTCGCTGTATTTACAAAAAACAAAGAAAAACAAAGAAAAACAAAGAAATACTTCAGGAAATCTTAGGTAAATAAAGCAATGCATTGAAATTACAGTTAAAGTGAACTAATTTCAAAGGATTCCAATGTCGCCAGGGCTTTCCTTGTGACGATGCTGTGCTTTTTTGCCCGCAACTTGAGTCGCAACTGCAATCGTTTCACGCAAAATGTAATGTTTTTTTTGGAAGCGCCATTGTTTTTATGCAATTTTTGCAGTATTCTGAACAAAAAATTGTGTGTCTTAGTTTTATTTTTTTTTTCATCTTCTGCTCCTTGCAGCAGAAGCAGCGTGATGACCGCCAATATCAGATTTTGTTCGTAGTTTTTGTACATTTTGTGTGCCACTCTTGTTGCTTGTTGGGAAGTTGTTGTCAAACTTATCAAGATTCTGCAGGAGGAGAACATAAGAAAAAAACGGAAGACCAACCAAGCAAAAGCCAAGCGAAATGAAATGAAACAGTTGCAACCTCCGCTCAGCGAAAACGCTGCAGAAAAACATTGCGGAGGCACACTCAATGCTCAGAGAAATAAAAACAGACACTTTTTAATTGTTGCTCTTGTTGTTGTAGTTGTTGTAGTTGTCGGTGTTGTCGATGTTGTTGCTGTTGCTGTTGCTGTTGGTGTTGGTGTTGGTGTTGGTGGGTGGTGTTGTTCTCGTCAGTTCTGAAGTGTTTTTGCTTTAATTATTTTCTGGCGTTTTCTACGAAAAATACAGTTGGAAAAGTTCAGTTAATTAAGAAAACCCATAAAAACACTTAGCTCATTAATGTGAAGCTAAAAAAGTCGATCAAAGTTGAAGGAAAACAATTGAAAATGTATTGAATTGAATTCAAAAGTATAACCGTAAAAATTCAAAGCTTACATTTTCGAGTGATATACAAACTTAAGTGTATCACAGTCGAAACAAACATTATATATGTATATTGTACAAATGAACGATATATACGTACATACATATATAATACAATATGTTGATGCGCCGACTTTTGTGATTGCTTCGAACGTCAGCATGATTGATGTTACTTGCTGATTGATGTTACAATTCAATTCTGAGCAGTTGTCAATACCACAATCTGTATAAAAGCGCCTCTAAAAGAAGCATCATGTTTGCTTTTGTTCCTGATGATTACAAGACCGTTCACACATGCAATAGATTGAGTATAATACTCAATATAAATCAGCGTTATAATGAAGTCCAGTATCTACAGTCTCTTTTAGCTTTTTATTTCCTTTTGCTTGCTATGTTCTGCTGACCCTTCGAGTACTTTTTATTTACCTACCTTATTTTATTACTGGCTGTTTAAATAGCAAACAAATACGACTTATCTGCGCTTTGTTATCAATTCGTTTGCGTTTTTTCAAGTACAGAAAAAAAGGCTCATCAAAAGACTCTACAATCGAAAGTTTAGTAAATGAGAAAAAAGCGTCGAAAAAACCGCGGCCAGAAGAAATCGCTGTAAAATAAAGCGTTTTGCCTCCTTTTATTTGGCTCCAATTAATTAGTGCCTCAAATGCAATGCCATAAGTAACACCGAGCAGGACCGAGTGGCACGTTGATGTTGCTGACGAGGTTGCAGTTTCCACCGATGCTGCTTCTGTTGCTGTTGCTGTTGCTGGTGTGCTTTGTTGGGTTTTCTGCAACATTTTCGTTTTCGGTACGCAGAAGGTCCCTAAAATAATTGCTGGAGTCAAGAAGAATCTGTAAGAATCTGTGTTTAAGTTGGAAGGTGCTTGGCTGTGTTAAACGATAAGCAGCAGCAGCAACAGCAACAACATCGACAACAACAACAACAACAACCACCAGCACAATTCGTTTAGGGAATCTGTAATTTTTGAGAATTTGTATGGTGCTAAAACGTGCCTAAGAGCAGAAAAGAATGTAAAACGTTTTACGAATGCAATCCTTACGTAATCCATTCGTATATAGAAAAGAAATCCGCAAAGTTTTTTAATATGTCGATAGAGTTATTTAAAGTTGCCTTAAAAGGTTATTTAAAGTTGTATTAAAACGTCAAAAAGCTTCGTTTAATTGTGATAGGATTCGTTTTTTATTTTGGTCATTTGTATTGGAGACGTTGACATCATTAGAATTTACATTTTTCCTCAAGAAGAAAGAATAGTTTTCTATCAAAAAATATTAAAGAACTCTATAATTAGTGAACCTAAGTGCTAAGTTTCTCTATGATTAATTTTCGCAACAAAAATCCGAGGTTCAGAAAATTGAAAGTGAGAAGATTGAAAGTATTTTCGCCAAGAAACTTCCCTCAAGTCAAATGATCATGATCGTGGATTCCAGTGGATGTGCTACTAGGATGTTTGCACATCTGAGATGCTCCATCGTTGTCCTTAACTAATTAACAACACAAGTTTTTTGTCTTCGGGGTAAGAATGATTCTGGACTTATTTATTTTATCGTCGACAATGTACTTTTACTAGTACTTTTATTTGGATACTTTATTTCGCAGTAGATTGACAGTGATACTCGAATGAGGCAGCAATCGACTACACGTGTTGCTGTGTTTCTTGAACAGCAGCAGCAGCAGTGCCAAGAACACGATAAGAACACAGAAATATTTAACACTTCCTAATAAAAGCTGGGGACCACACCATGAAGACACTCTGGGAACCACACCATGAAGACACTCTGGGAACCACACCATGAAGACACTCTGTTAAAAAAAAACCTGTGCGTAGAATTGTAATTGAATTCGAAGAGATTATATTATTACGAATGTGTAAATGAATATAATCAATACTAGAATAAAATACAATTATCTTGTAGTTGATATAAGAAAAGGTAAATAAATAACACAATACACACATTATAAAAAAGAAATGCAGATAAATTTATTGTCTTAAACAGTGTCGTAAAAACGTATCATAGCTTTTACAGCTCTTTCTTGCTGCCGACTTATTTAATTCTCCTCGAATAAACCGGACAACCTTATGAACTCCTTCAATCTCACGCTTATTTGGCATGTTTTAATGTATTCCACTTCATCCTCGAAACTGTTGGATGCCGCTTCGATCGATGGGAATCGCTTCTGGGTATTCGGTTGGCGCACAGCTTCCATGTGTGTGTGTGTGTGTGTGCCTCGTTCTCAGGTCTCCTTCTCTTACATCACCCTGCCATTCTCGGACATCAGCCAGGGTTTGCAATGTCTGTTCAGTTCTTTTTCACATGCCTCAAATAGCTGTACGAAACTGAACTGAGACTCATTAAGGCGCCAGTGATTTGCAATTATTTTTAATAAGGTGCTGCACTACGCTTTTTTGGCTCTTTTGTTTTGGATGTTTTGACCATGTCTTAGCCTAAACACTTTAATGCAAACGCACGTAAAGTTAATAAAGTGGAATCCCGAATAAAACGCTCCGGATTCCTTTAATCACTTTTAATGGTTTTCTTCATTTTTAATGTAATTATTTTTAAGTATATACTTATGTATGATAATATGTCAAGCGATTCCACAGTTATTATTGAATGATTGTTTATTGAGTATAGTTTGATTTGTGGAAAATAAGAGAGACTTTAAAACTCTTCACTGTAATGTTGTAGTGCATCACAAGTGCAAAGTTATATCAAATGATTGAGTTTGCTATTTAATGGACGACGCGTTCAACTTGTTGTTGTTTAACGCGTGCATAAATTGTAATTATTTAAATTTATTTATCAATTGATACCACTGATAAGCAGACAAGCAAATGGGCCCGATGGATGAATGAATGGGACATCAAATAACTCTAAGAGAGAGAGAGAGAGAGAGAGAGAGAGAGAGAGAGAGAGAGAGAGAGAGAGAGAGTAAAAAATGTGTCACATAGTAAATGTGTCACATCAATTTGTAAACAACTCTAAATCGGAAAACTTTGTTAAGCTCTCCTAAACCAAATGAAACGTTAAATAAAGCATACATATATTCTATAACTATGCTCAAATGATATGCCATCCATAATTCCATAGCCACCGATCACCAGTTGATGGCGTTTCTCGGTGACCTCGCGTGCTCGGATTTGTGAGCCAAGCTGCAGCGTACATACATGTCACGTACGAGTATCAAGCGTATCCACATGAATGTGTAGCACGGAGCCGCAATACGTACTGCAGTTAGAGTTACATGCTGAATTAATCCCGATAGAGCACAACGAATGCCCAGCACAAACCTTAAACCGCTTTGAGTTGGAAGCAAAAATAAAAAGTTCAATACAAAAAACTTAAGAAACAAACTTGACGCTATGCTTTTTACTAAAGTTTAGTAAATCAAGTTTGAATATTGTTTTCAGTGAACTGAAGCAAGTTTAAATTCTCTTTCAAACTTAATGCCAACCTTTCGGAATTCATTTATTAGATTATCATGAATTTGAAGTTTAAACTTGAAAATATTGTTCATTTCGAATTATTAAATTATTTCACTTTATAAGAATGTGTAAATAATCAAATAATAATCAAAGTTCCTTCGCTAGGGAATTTTTAATTACATTTTGAACACAGAGTGGCTCTAATGTTCACCTCTCCCCAGGATCTTCGTTACACGTTTTATTATTAATAAAATCGAACTAAAGTGACGCTATACTCATACTCTGCAATCAACAGTTTTAACGAAACCACATTTAATGCAGTTTGGAGGATAATCAGAATTGTCCACGTTGGGTGTGGAGGGTGGCGAATCTGGAAGCAATTAAATACAATTAAAAACCCAAGTAGACAACAAACACAAGACACTCTTATAATATAATTGATTTTTGTTCAGTTTCAAGGTACTCAACGCTTATCGTTCCTTGGTTACACAATAAGAAAAGAGCCACAAATAAACCACAACCTTTAGCTTCGGCAGCTGCAGCTTCCAAGTCGTGGAATGACCTTAATGCCACCTCTCGCGGTATCTCAAATCAAAATAGCTATAAATTATAAGTGAAATACGAGTTCCAGGCATATATGCATTAATATACATGTGTGTGTGTATTTGCACATTAAAAAAGGTTTAAGACCACAACCACACCTTATAAATTGTGTAAAAATTGCTACACAAACAAGAATGCTGACACTGAAAAACGCCGCAACGTGAGAAGTCAACAAAAGAGTGGCAGCAGTAAGTGAATCGCAAGCGAAACCTGTGACATTTGGCAAGTTTCAGAACACTGCATTTTTTATTAATGAAGTATTTTCAAACATGAAATGGTTTTTGGCCAAAGACGTAGACATTTCCACGAATGCCAATAGAAATGACAACATAAACTCGCTTCCAAAAATAATAATTGAACTGAAATTCTTTCATAGACAAAGTTTTGTTCCAGACAAAGTTTAAGTAAACTAAGAAATTTATTAAATTAAAGTGTGTTAAGATAGGATATTTGTGAGAATAAATGAGAATATATTTCGAATATAAGTAAATAAAAAATACAATTAAAGAAAGAAGATTCTGTTCAACCAATCTTTAATTTACAGATCATAAAATGTTTATACAAATAAAGAATTTTTCTCACAGAGAGAAAACAATAAAAATCAAAGCAAATAATTAGTAGTTCAACAACATACCACGATAAAAACAATCAAATAAAAAGAACAATGTGTGGAAAATGCGCTCCAAATATTTAATTGCACTAATTAATCGGAGAAAACTTAACACAAACGTATGCCCAGATCTCTGTGAAGCGGAAGATCATCACACTTGGCAGCAGAAATCACAACAACAACAATGGTCTGCTGATCAAACGGAATGTCCAAAGTACTGCCGTGTTAATGTAACAAATTATCACTTTAGCAGAGATCAGCATCGAATGTGAACATTATTGAAGCATATGAAAATTCTTATGGAGGAAAAGTTAAGCAAACAAAGTAACCAAACCAAAGACAAAAGACTAAAAGCAACAACACACCAGCAAGAGTACAATCGAATGTTGCTGCAGCCCATTTAATGATAGACGGATGGGCATCATTGAACAGAAATGCAGCGTTGCTGATTTCATTAGCATGTCGCTCATCTGACGAGGTGCCTGAAATGCATTGATGCCTGAACTGTCTACCGGTTGCACTGAATAAACCACAGCATTTGGAATGTTTGTTTTCTTATCTGCTAGGAGAAACCCTTCCTTCCAAGTCCAAACGCTTTTATATTTGTATTAATTACTATACTAAATATTTGAGTTGAAGAATATCATAATGAAATCAGAATGAAAAACGTTGTATTTGCTTAAGAGATTCGAAATAATTCTAATTGAAAAAGTTCATGGATGGGTGAATGTGTTCTCGAAGATCCAATCTTTCAAAGATACGGTTATAGTAACAGTTACTATGTTTATTTTGGGAGAGTTCTTTGTGGGAATTGAAAAATAATAGACCCTTAAAAGGAAAAACTTTGATTACGAAGAAAAAACTATAATACTGATTGAAGATACAACAATTGAGAATACAACAATGCAAAAAATATCCAATTGAAATGGATTAAATTGACCCTGTCCAAAGGCATCATTTTGCAGTCTAGTTTTTTCACTGTATCTAATGTCCTGATTTGATGAGAGCTGGCAACGGTACTAGTGTTTGAAAAGCAGGGTTTTTCAGGGACTCTTCAGTTCAAATGTTTGGAAAACATGGCCTCGTTTAGTGTGAGCATGTGTGCGAGTGTGCGAGTGTGAAACCCGGCAGATAAAAGCGACTGAGTGACGCGGACATGCGATTGGCGCATGAAGCCAATCGAACTTCACTCCACTGACAGCAAGCATGGCAACATTTAAAAACACGCGCTTATATTTACACATCGATCCGAAAGAAACGTTACAAGAAGCGACAAAAATACAGTCCACGCGCAACCGGAGCGGAGAGTGTGGAGGAATGCGACGACACGTTGTGATGCGCGTGCGCGCAAGCTTCTTCGATAGTAGCTTTTTTTTGCTGATGTCTCAGTGTGTTAAGGAGCGGAACGAAGCGTACGCCAGGCAGCAACAACCGCTTGGGTCCGCTCCTGGTCTGTTTTTGCTTTGTGGCTGTTCCGCTGTCATGACGTCAACCAATTAGCTTATTGCTACGCTTGATGAATTGCCTGGCGATCGTATGTCGCCAGTTGGCCGGATTGCTGGCTGCTTCCAACATTTGTACACATGTGGCATGTATGCATGTGTTGGACATATTTACAAGATTTGCTCGTAAGTGTGTCTTGTGTTTTCTCTGATTTTCTCTGACTGCCCGTTTTTACTGCCTTCTTTCGCTCACACTGTTTGCTGTTATATGCACATCACTCCGGTGATTATCGGCAACGAGCGATCTACTGGCTTAAATAATATCTAAAGCGTGTTATTCGTTTACAGTTATCGACCAATCAGCAGGCGTAACGCGCCTTTAATTAATGCTTTCTTTGGACAGAGCGAATGGAGAATTTATAAAGAATACACGAGGAATAAATGTATTTATGTACAAGTATAAATGGATGAATATATATGATAAGATATACCATGTTTTCTTAGTGTGTAAAAGATGGACAAAATAAGTTTGTCTTTCATGGTGATCATATTTTTGATAGTTGAATGTGACAGGTTTGTGTCTTAAGTCTTTCGTTACTTCCATTACAACGAATGAAACGAAGAACTTCACAAGTGAACTTCACAAAAGCAACTTCAAAAAACCTGTTTCATCGATTTTCACTTAAATTTAATGTAAAGTTTTCCGCTGTCTTTTGTGAAGATTAACGAACTACAACAGTAACAAAAAACACACTCCGTAGCGCTGGAGTCTTTGTTCTGGTGGCTCTGTGAAATTCTTCCCGATTTGGCTGGCGATTAGCGTCGGATGCTGTGAATTCTGTGGTCTGTGTTGGCGGTATGCAAAACAAAGCAGCAGCGAGCAGCAGCTCCTTCACTCCACCGCACGGAAAGCTGTTGAATAACCATGGGGTGTTGAGCCTGTAGCGCCAACAGCCACAGCCACAGCCGCCAGTTTCGCGGCCAAAACGCATGCTCTAAATTATCCTTGCGCCCACTTTGCGGCTATTGTTGCTACTGGTTTTTGCGGCTCCTCTGCGGCAATCATTAGGTTTTGCTTTTTGTGGCATTTCGCCCAAAACCAAAAAGCTTTTATAGCAAAAGCACGTCCTCCACCAACACAGCGGCGGCTGATGCTGATGCTGCTGCGCGAGTGCGTGATAGTGATCGATTTCTGGTGCCGAGTTGCTGCTGCTGCTGTGGCTGCTGCTGCTATTCGTATAGAAGTAACGCTAACTTAATGATGGACTGCCAACACTCCGCAGAAACGTACAAGTTTTACGTTCTTTATGATTGCTCGTTGCTACTGGGCAATGTCAGCAGCAGCAGCAACAACAGCAACAACAACAACGGCAGCAGTGGTGTAGATGTTGCTATCCTTTTTATTGTTTTTGCTGCTGTTGATGCTTTAGCTTCGATTATCTTAATTTGCGTGCGAAACTTTAAATCAACGGTTCGTAGAATTGGCAACATTCGCTGTTGCTTTTGTTTTTATTCTTGGTCTGGCTACACTGGATGTTGTTGTTATTGTTGTTGTTCTTAAATTTATTTGTGCTGCCGATGATTTATTCATTTTCCCATGAATTAGATTGGTTGTGTGTGTGTGTGTGTTTGTGTTTTGCATGTGATACGCAAAAAACGCAGCAACATGTTGTTGGGTCACAAAACACTAGCAATTAGTTTCATCGAAGTTGAATTAATTTAATAGAATTTACTTGTTGTACTTTTGAGCCTCTGGCGTCGTTGAAATGCTTAAAACAGATGAATTGAGAGACTAACCAGCCAATTGTTGGGATGGCACTCATAAAGCGTGATATTTTAAACACTGAGAATGAATTTATTACTTATTATTATTGTGTTTTTACTGTTGCGAGAGGTTTCACTGAACAGAGTCTCATAACAGAGTCCGTAATAACACAACAAGGCACAGCAGAGTGTCGCTTTGGTCCTTTAATGCAAGCAGACAGCGGATATCTCATCAATCTATCGGGCTGTTCTGCTGTTGCACTGTCTAGCGATCAGCCGAGTTAAGCTCATGTAGCAACCAAGTCGATAGCTGGTTCTATCGCACTGCTTAATCTCGCTTGCAGGTTGTTGTAAATTGATACTTGCCGCTAATTAAAAGCGGGAACACGATCCTTGCGTCCTCTCTACAAAGTTCACTACGTGCTCGCCGAAGATCGGTGGACGACGCATTGGAGCCGAGGGCGGGTGGAGGCGCGGTTCAGGTGAATGGGTCAAGCGACGATGACAGGACGAGCGAGCACTCCAGTTATTTCGGGGAAGCTCTTCATTCAGTTCACATGGCGCTCGGTGCATGGCCACAGAAGCGCGTAGATCATCATCGCCAAAGACCAGTTGATCGCCGAAGGTTCGTCGTGATGAAGCGGACCACTGATGAAGCTACTCGTCCCGATTGCGATAATATGACTGAATTAGTTAACTGAGATAAGAAAGAAGCATGGCATGCAATGAGCAGATGTCATACTTGAATCGCATGCTGTTATCTGTAAAAATTGATAGCCACTCTGCTGATCGTAGTTTCTAGTTAATTAATTAGGAAAAAATGGAAAAAAACCGTCTGCAACAGGATCAGCAACGAAATCTGCAACTATAATAGATTTAAATGACTAAAGTAGAGACTGAAAATTGTATCTCATTGAAAGTTATCCCGTTCTAATGTATTGTATTGTAATCAAAACGAATTCGATAATATATTCAATATATTCAAGATCGATGCACATTTTTGGACAATTTCTGACATTTTGTTGTTGTTGTAGCTGCTGCTGTGTCCATTTAAACAGATGGAGATCCACCAGATGTCCATCCACTTTAAATTCAATTCTTAGAACAAAAATTCGTCTTTAAGAAATCTTTAAACTCGTATTAAATTTTAACTTTAATCACCTCCCACTGATAGCGTACTTTTATTCTAGGAAAGTGAATACTCGTCTTCCACCCACCCATCTGTGTGTGTGTGTGTGTGTGTCACCACCCTCTTCACCCATCGGCAGCTCATTAAACCACATCCACATCCAATGTAACAAACAAAAAGGAATCAAAAATTCCGGCGAAACTGCCTCCTCCGTCCCGGCGCAGAAATATGAATCTGTATCGTGGGAAAGTTGCTAATAAATTTTCCATTATCGGAAAAAAATTGACGGTTTGCCTGTGCGCTTGGACCACTCTCTCTCCTTCTCCTCCTTCTACTCCTCCTTCTCTTCCCCTTCAGTTCATTTAAACTCAGCTCAGCGCAGCTCAGCGCAGCTCAAAGCGGCTCAGCTCAGTAGAGATCAGCTCAGTCGCAGTCGCAGTCGCAGTTGCAGTTGCAGTCGCAGTTGCAGTTGCAGTTGCAGAGGAGCCTCGGCCTAAGGGTGCTTAGCAATTTTATGATCTCTTCTCGTTCTGCCTCCTCGGACAGCTCCGGCGATTGTAATTTGAATGAACTACAGTTCTGAGCTCCTTCACTGCACATGCTGTTTGTTGTTGTTGTTTCCTTTTACAGTATTTCGGAGTTCACTAAAATTATGGAATTTTATGCGAATTCTTTGCGAAGGAAACAACTCACATTCTGCTGCATTCTGTTGCATTCCGCTGCAGCATGAAGCAAGAATGTGAACATTATTGGCACCGGCGAATGGCTGATTGATTGGTTGCTGAATCATGAAGATGGAGAGGCCAGGCCCTTCTCTAAGCTGTTGTTGTTGTTGTTGGTTGTTTAAAAGATTATCGCCGTTGCCGCTATTGTTGTTGTTGTTATTGTTATTGTTGTTGTCCTTCTCTCCGAAGCTATGAAGCGTAACTCAGTAGCGCTTTATTATTGTTATATAATTGATATTTTGGAGCCATCGGTTCGCGGTATTCGAATGGACGCCGTTCAATTATATTATCGCAGTATCAGAAGATTTTATGAGTTGCTACTGAGTCAGTGTACGAGCCGAAAGGAGCCGTTAATGCCTGCCGCCTGGAACGCCTCCCGTATCTCTTTGAGCGACCCCGGCTCCGAAAAGCGTTCGGCAAAAGCCACGTCTTCATTGAAAAAAGATTTCACCAGATTTTATTGACACATTAAAGTTAAAGCAAATAATTTTTATGATCAATAAAATTATTGAGTAAACGAAATTCTGGGGAAAACCTTTTGCATCATGATTCCAAGTTCTGCTTAACATCTTACTAAAATCTTGCGATTGAGATTTAGTAGATATTTGAATTTATAATGTGATTGTTTGTAATAATTAAGGATTTACGAGTTAGTTACGATTTATACTCTCGAATCTGCATCAGCATTCAAATGAATTGTCAACAAATTTTATATATGCACACATTCAGCATCTATAATTAGCAGCTTCTACACAGATTATAACCGGCCAAGCAGCCAGTTAAATGAGGCGATACCATTTAAAGTAGCAAACTAAATTCACAATAACAACATCCACTAACTGCAAGCAACAACAACATCACCATCTACAACAACAACAACACCATATACTAACTGCAGGCATGCAAAAACATCATGTAAATCCGCTCATTTGACTGAGCGTAGTACATTCACACACGGCAAACAACAGACTCCGAAACACAACACCTGCAGAGTTGCCATTTATTTGTATGTTTGCATGTTATTCAGATAAAATAAGAAACAGCAATAATAAAGAACAAATCTATGTATTCTATAAATAAAAATAGAATTTATATTCTAACTAATACAAAAATAGCAACACAAATAATAGAAGAAATCCTAAAATTAAAAGTTGTCAAAGAAAATGTTTATAATAAACTAATAATAATTAAATTCATTTATATTATCAAATAGTGAGTTGGAATATAAATAAATAAATTAAAATAAATAAAGCAATACAAATTAACATTTCTAAGTGTTCTTATTTTCAAATTTCAGTTTCTTAATCCCAAATAATGGGTTGGGTGGTTCCATAAACGTCGATTAGTATTCACCTCATCAGTATCGATGAAATAAACACATAATTAGTGCAAAAAAGTAGAGATAAATATAAGAAAAACTTACTCTTTAGTGTTATTTACTGTTAATAATGGATTCTCATTGATCAGAAACCGTCTTCTAAGCTTTATCCAGGTTATTTGGACTCAGAATATCAAAGAAATACTTGAAACTTTGCTTCCATCCTTCTCCATCCTAGAAATCTACTTACCACGAACTTGACAGAGAATTGATTGACTTGAGAGAGAAGACAGTCGAAAAGATATCTAAAGCTATATAAATAAAAGTCAGTGGAAAAATTCGGTTAAAACAGTCAGGGGAATCTGGAGTCAGGAGAATATTGAAAGAACCAGATAGCATAAAACATGATACTGTATCAGGAGAACTTATGATTGAGAATATATCCTTAGCCTCATATTAAGATAATTAATGAAAGCTACGAATGGAAGTAGTAATGAAGTTTAACACTATATTTTAGAATAAAGTCCTTTAATATACATACGAGTATGTACCTTAATGAACATATATTACCTTGTTAAATGTGTATATTAGCATTAATAAATCAATTCATATAAAGCTTGTCTTTCTAAATCAAGTTCGAGTCAAGTTTTATATAACTTTCTCTATCAGATTTTTATGTCCGAGAACCTTATCGAATATAGTGAACTATATTAATATATTCTATTGTAGTATTCTAGTTGTTCTAAATAAATACATGTATCTGCATTGTTTTCAAACTGGCTCTTTTTATTTTCAGATTCGATGCTAATAAATCAACGAAAGGCGCCTCGAAACTACGCCGGGATTTGATCAATGCAGAAATCGCCAACCTGCGTGATCTTTTGCCGCTGCCGCAGTCAACGCGACAGCGTTTGTCGCAACTGCAGTTGATGGCGTTGGTGTGTGTGTATGTGCGAAAAGCCAACTATTTTCAACAAGGTGAGTGTGTGTGTGTGAAACAATTGTTGCGTGTTTAAAATGTAAATGTATGTTGTTTACATGTACACAATACATATATTAAAGCGATTTTTTCACAAAGTTTACTGTAACATGGACGAATGATACGAAATACTCAATTAACGAAAATTGAAATTCTTCGTCGAATTATTCTCACTGTAAAATTCTCATTTGCAAAATGAGGAAATACTTATGAGGAAATACTAAGTAAATACTGTAAACAATTGATTATTCTGCAACATGTTGCAAGTGTGTACAATAAACATTTGCTGCAAATATTAACACTTCATCTGCAGGTCGACTTCCTTCCTTTATTGTCAAAGAACATAACAAGCATTAGACGAAGAAGGGACAAGCGACGAGTCCACTCTAAATGACTGTTGACGGACCGACCATTCGTGGCAATTAACAACCATAATCATTGGGCTTTTCAAGTTCTCCAGAGTAAAAATGCAACCCCATCCATAGAAAGCACAGAAGAGGAATCACTGTGAAAAATCAACAGACAACGTTTATTAGCAGCGGAATAGTAAAAGTCACAAATTGCTGATAACTCAGCCAGCAACAACAATAACAATGGTAACACTTGCACAGTTCCTCACTGGCAGCGGCGAGGGGTGAAACTTTGCACAAATTGTTCAAAAAATTTCTTTAAAGTTCCATGACTTCTTCTTCTTCTTCTTCTGAGTTGTGAGATGGTTGTCCAGATGCGCTCAATTATGAGCATCGCTGGTACTTGCGAAGAAGGAGAACAAGACGCGTAGACGTTGTGTTCGGACGCAACTGTTGCGGCCACATGTGCGAATAGCAACAACAATAAAGCAACAAAAACAACAGAAATGATGCGAATGATGATGCTCCGCTTTTCTCTCCAAATGAGAAGCGGCGGAGGCGGAGGTGGCGGCCGTCGAGCTGTTGCCAGAGTTGTTGTTGTTGTTGCTTGTTCAAAGTTGTGAATTCTATTTTCCCAGCTTTTGCTCAATTACAACTAGAGTGTTCTTGTCTGAGCAGCAGCAACAGCCGCACAACATCAACAACAACAACAACAATCAGCCCCAAACTCAGTGCCAGAACAGCGTCCGTTTCGCTGGTGGAGGTGGTGTTGGTGGTGGTCAGTTGTTCCCCTCAAAACGCCGCCCCTCATCGCATCGAAGTGCTGCCAAAAGCGATTTACCTGTGGATCCCTTTTCGCTGGGTACTTTTTTGCAATGAGTTTCTGCTATTACGAGTCTTGTGGTTGTTTTATTTTCAGCGTTGCTGTGTTGTTGTAGGTTGTTTTCCGCATTTATTTGTTCGCAGGGTCAACGATCATCTACGATGGAGCTGCTGATCTGCGAGGATTCGTACTGCGTCGCTAGCGAAGCTTCAGCTTGCAGTGGTTTCCTTGTGTTGTTGTTGTGTCTGTGTGTGTGTGTGTGTTAGTTTGAGTCGCATCCAAATTTGACTTCTGCGCATAATTACGAAAATTGTTTTTAAAATTAGTGTGTAAGCTGAAAGGATATATTTTTACATCAATTTCTCTCAAGTCTAACATTTTTCCTTCCTTTCACTGCAAGTTTAGAGTTCAAAATTCTTTATTGAGTTATTATTTCATTTCCTTAATTGTATATAAGATGAAGTAATGTTATCTGTGTATACTTTTCCCCACAAATCGAATTCTTGATGCCACCATGATGATGAGTGAGATTCATGCCATGATGTCGTTTCATTGTATAGAGTAATCGAATTTATGTGACATCTGTATACGATCTGTAAATAGTATGTCTGTATATAAATCTATCTAAACATCTTATAAGCTCATTAAAACGCATTCGAAGCGAATAACTTAACGCGATGCTGGCTACTCTGCCGTGCTTGGATGCTATTTTAATTTACATTAAAGCGCGACTAAAAAACAGCAATTATTTGTATATGGATGTATATTGATACCCTAAGGTCTCAATATAGTAATTTTTTTTCATTTTCAATTTGAAGCGAAGTTCAGAACTGACACAGCAACTGACAGGCAAGCGTAGCTCATGGCTGGGCGCACCCACGAAACAACGCCAGTGGAATGAATACTGCAGCATTCACAAGCATTCACAAACTCATAGAATAGGAAAAGCATAGAGTCAGCCGCTGGAGGAAGCGGGATGGACGGATGGACGGGGACCAGCGATATGCAAATTAATGCCATTCACAATTAGTTAAGCTTTCATTGAACCCTGACAACAACTTGTACGAAAGGGTTTGCTAAGGCTGTGAACATGTGAATCTTCGCAAAACACCTACGCTTTTAATGTAATATAAATGAATGCTTTTAATATAATCGCAATAATAATAACAGTATTTTTTGGACTTGAACTTGATCCACAGCGTGTACGAAATTCGATCGGAACTTCTCTGGTAACAAAGTGAATTCGATCAGACTCGAAGGGCACACAGCCGAAGGTGTTACTCATTCAACCTGATGAGTGATTTCTTTCAATTAATACAGGACATGAACATTTGGAAACGCTTTAATTTTCCTTCCCTTCCATTGATTCAACTCTTCAAGTAGCTTTGATCGCTTCGATTGTATTGCATCGAACATCTTCTGGCAACAATTATTTTGGCTACGCTTATGATCAGGTGAAGCATTCGATGAGAAACACCACCGGTGATCGGTGCAAAGATATTCTTGGCAAGATTTATTCACGAAGGCGCGCCCATTTTTGCAGTGATCTGCAATGATTGCTTAGATTGCAGCTGCTTGGCTGCTGCAGCGACTCGGCAGCGACTCGGCAGCGACTTGGCAGCTGTGCCACACTTTAGAGAACACAAAACGCAAGCATGGCGCATTTATTATTATTATCTCAATAATTATGCTGCAATTGCAATTGTTGTGCGATGTGTTTCAAGTTCGAGTCCTTGATTTTCAAAATTCGTAATTGATCGTAACATTGAAATCCCATCAGAAAAACCCGCCATTTAAAGACATTCAATAGAAGCAGTGTTCGCTCCCTCCGGCCACCCGGCACCTTGCTTTGCGATCCACCTTCCAATTCTAAACAACGATTGACGGCGCGCTTTAACACCCATCCATCGATTGGTTTGTGGCTTCTTCTGTCACTCTTCGGAGTCAGCTTTATTTCTGCGGCTGAAAATTGATGCAATTTCTGGCTGTTAATTTGACAGCAGCGTCGCTCGGCGCTGATGCGCGCATCAATGAGACGTCGCGACGTCGCTGCGCTGTAGCGTTGCGCGCTGTGGCAAATTGCCACTGGCAATGACACATTTTCAACTTGTGATTCATTTGCTTAGAAGAATATGTCTGAAACATTATTATCTGGCGAGTGTCATCGATTGTTTATTCAACATATTATTACAACTTTTAATTGCATATAATTTATTTATTCGCTTGAAGCAATTAGAGAGAGGAAAGCCTGTCAACGTGGCAGCGACAGCGACTGCGACAGAGGAAGGAGCACTCTGTTTTGCATTGACTGAAAGTACATACATATATACATATAGATAATATATGTATATAAATATAAACATGTTCTGTTTCTGAATCTGATTATTTTCTTTAGTCAGCGGAATTTCCATATGACTGCGATGAGTATAAATTGAGATGAGCTGACATCAAGCGATGCTGACTGTTGTTCTGTATTTTTATGGCAATACGATTGGGAAAACTTTTCACGTCCGTTTGTGAGCCAGTCATTTATTTGTAATTCATCATAAAGCGGCAATCATATCGATAAACAAACTATAATAGAAACAAATATCGCATGTTATTTTCTTGGTCATTTGAAGTTACTAAAAATTTTCCTGTTTATTTTAGTCATTATATAAATTTAAGCTATTAAAATTTATATAAATTTACATAAGTTTATGACAATAAATAAAAAAGTAGTCCGAAGTATCAGTTTTTATTGAATATTTTTAATTATCAACGTTGTTTATTTTGAGTCGATTACCAACATTTGGATGATAGCAACATTTTCATAAACATTGGTGACATTTTAATTCGAAAAAGCGAAACAGACAAGTTTTAAGTTATTGTAAATAACTATATATGAAAATTGAAACAATGTAAATAAATATAAACCTTTATTTTATTTGTATTGTATTTAATATAACCACTAAAATTAAATTTTGTATTTCTTTTTTATTCATTTTCTTTGCTTCTCCGAGAGTGTCCGTGTATGTAAACTTCACTTATTTGCATGACTTGGCAGCATTTGTCTCGTTAAACCGTCATCAAAAACGGTTGTTACGATGTTTTTGCTGTTTGTCTGTCGGTTTCGCTGTCGGCGTTCACACTTGAATTTTCACATTCAAAGAATTATTTGGTTTTTCAATTAAGTAAACTAGAACAATTTACTCTTTAAATTAAGAGCAGTGAATTATTATTGGAGCGAGCGATTATCTGAACAGCAACAGCAAGGCAACAGAGATGCAAACAATGTTATTTGCGGGTCTCATAAGAGTCGCGGTCGCGTGTCCACTGATTTGCTTTAAACGGAACCACAAACGAACTGTTAAATAAACACAAACAATAAATTATGCAAAAAGAAAAAAAAACCGCTTACAAAAGGTTGAAATAAATAAAAAGGTTGAAATGAATAAAAATGTTGAAAGAGAACATGGAAAAAACATTCTAAAGTAGACTAGAAAAGTTATTTGGTTAACTTAAAAGAATGTCCATAAAAAGTGGACAGACAGAGTGGACAGGCGCCGTACCGATGTTTAGTGAATTTATTAATTTTAATTTTTCTGTTTATTTCCTTAATCATTTAGTTTTATGCAAATAGAAACCCATTTGTATAAAATGTTTTAAAATGTTTTATTTTCTACTTGTTTCAGTTCTCAAAAGACATGACATGTCCGGCCATAATAGTGCCCAAACACCGAATATAGGATTCTCGAAGGTGAGCTCATATTCTTTATTATTTCTGTATACCTAACAACACATCCACATATGAATATAGTTAAGCTTACAAGTATATCAATTTATGTACACAAAATATCCATACATATCGTAAATACGAGTACATGCGATAACTCATTGAATACTCTTGAGACGCTCTGAGCTGTTAAATCGCCCGATCAGGTTGCACCTCAAGTGAAACCAAGCTAAAGACGGCGTAGTGTGAGTTACCGGAGTTACCGTTCCTAATTGTGGCCTACACAACAGGAACACAACAGGAACCTCTACACGATAGTAGTGCATACAGTAAACGACAGGGTTAGATTATGTTCACTGCGCTCTCGTATAACATGATAAAAGCTGGACTGAAGGAGACTGCGTACAGGCCAGTCGACGGACGGATTCCCTGCAGAATGTGGGAACTGGATGTCTGCTTTACACCACCGCCAGATACAGTTTTGTGAACTAGTATCGTGGAAGGCCAGCGAGCGCAGAGCAGATGTGATTCCGACGTCGCTGATTTAAAGTGTATTAACAGAGTGTGTCTCACAGAGAATCGGAAGACTTCCTTCTAAAGTAGCCTTCTAAAGTAGCAAAACTCGTAGGTTTGGCCGTATTTCCCAAATGTACTTCAACTTACAAAATAAGTTTATTATTTTAACTGCAAGTGTTGCGTATGAATTACAAACTAAAATGAAGAATGTGTTCATGCGTTCATGTTGCTGTTCAAAGAATGTTCTCGTTGATGCGGAATCCCTGCAAAAGGTCGCTGATTTGGTCACTGGTCACTCGCTGTTCGGCTGGTTTCACTTTTGACCAGTTTTGCAAGGCGAAAACCAAAAAAGAATGGCTGATTAGAAAATTCCTGTAATTTTACAACAATTTACAAGTTTAATGGATTCTCAGAGGCGGGTTAAGGCGATTAAGAGTAAAGTCAATCACATGCTGAAGACAGCGACTCCCAATGATGGAGCGAAGCGCTGTGCACCGCAGATGGGCCGACGAATACGTTGGGTCCCAGTCCATCAACAACGGTTCGGGACCTCAGCAAGTGGTGGGTGCTCCTTCTAACAGCACTGAAGAACTGAAAACTGTTATTAAATCAAACGCACCAACACGCGAGTCCATCAAATTTTGCCAGGTGGCGAGGTCGAGTGTAGAGTACGGCCGATGAAACGGACAGCTGGGTGTAATTCTTAAAGCGCACTGAAATCCAACTAAGAGCAGATGAATCTTTGTTGTTGGTGCGCTTTTTCATTCGTTCTTTCTGTATGAAGGGAGAAACTGATTTAAATGTTATCATGTATGCCGGTTGTATGCTGTCGTATCCGGTGGAGCCGGAGCTCTATTTAACGATGAATAGTTGAAGCTTGCAACAGCAGCACTGACCCTTAGGATAGCCTTCTGAGAGGCCCAGAAGATGGAAGTCCAGGGCAAGCGTTTTGCAGTTGGTTTTGCATTTAAAGCGAATCCAAAAAGTCTTCTTCGCCCTCCTCTTCCTCTCCGTCATGCATTTTCTATGCACTTGTAGAATATCGTCAAACTCAGTTAGTTTCTGTTCTGTTAGTCTGGGAACTTTTTTTGCTGCAGTTGCTTAATCTAACACCAACACATCTGTAACCTTTAACATCAGCTACCGTCGACCGCAGCAATCGTCATTTACATCTATGGAACCCTGCTTGAGTCCTTCGCCGATGCCACTAAATTGCATTCCGAATATTTTCATTGCATATACTCGTATATATCAAATATCTGAGGCACTGGCAACATTGCAGCCGCAGCTCGTCGTCCTCCATGTTGACTAAACTCACCATCAGCCGATTTCCGTTCAGCTGCGAGGCGTCAATCTTCAGCTCTCGACTCTCTCGACCCGCAACCGACGCGGCACAACTAATGATATGTCTTCAATGGAAACAACTCTATTAAAAATATATTCCTTTTATTTCGTTACGTAGGGAGTTCTTGCGAACTCAAAGCAAAGTCACAACGCTACCACTTGCTGTGGCGTTTTGAATGACGTTGTTGTTGCTGTTGTGCTGTTGTTGGTGTTCGCTCTTAGATTGATCTATATTCGTGACTGAATTAACTATTTGGCTGTCGTTTAAGTTCGTAGCTGATTCACCGTAAAGAGAGAGAGAGATGGAGAGAGCTTCATAGGAACACTTGAATATTTTTTTCGAAGCCAAGCGACAAGTGGCAAAAAATGGGTCTGCAAAGAATCGAAACAACGGTTCCTTAAAGTCTCTCTGTCTGTGTCCCTGTCTAAAGTCTGTGCAGCCAGCCACCCTCAAAGGGACTTAAATGCCACTCGCATTCTGCTCAAAAATTAAGTGCTTTTATGAGTTGATATCAAAACTCAAAGCAGAGCATATTTCTCACGTTTCACTTTATTGACAATTTTTGACATTTAATCGCCTTTAAGTTCCACTGCATAAAATCCTTTCTCAGGAATATGTAAAGTCCTCCTTCTTCGTCTTCTTCCTCTCCAGCACACTTCTTCGGTGAGTCTTAAGCTCAGCTTTGTTATTAAGAAACTAACAGCTTCTGAGAGGGCTTTTAAGAATTTTGCTTTTTTACCTCTTATTTCCTTATTATATGTACGTATTTTATGTGTATTATTCTGTTGTCTTATATTTATTTGTGTCCTTGTTTAGGCTCTTTCAGGGTTCCTTATGATGCTCACTCAAAACGGAAAACTATTGTACATCTCGGATAATGCAGCGGAATATCTGGGCCACTCGATGGTAAGAAACGTTGATCAAATTTATACTTACATATATTGTATATTATTATATAAATACTAAAAACACAGATCGTAATTGAAACACATTCATTTGTTGCTAGTCTATTAAATCCTTGATTAAATCCTTGATTACCTTAAAATATACTTATTTATATAAAAACATTCTGTTAAATATCACTACATCACTCATCTGTGGTGCTCGTATTGACGACGGCACAACAATATTCCTCAACAACCAGCCTCTCTGCCAGTCGAAAGCTTGAGTCGCATGTCAAATGTTTGTGTCAAATTTAATCTGATGAGTTTCTGCAACAACAGCGATATACCTATTATCCACGTTACCAGCCACGTTACCAGCCTCGTTACCACCGCTACACTGCATCAGGGAACAGAATAAAACTAGCTGCACAAAACAATTTACAAGCTACTTAAGCTCAACTGAAATTAAAGCACACAACAACAACGACGACAGCCCCACAAAATATGTTACAAAAAATGATGCCAATCTTGACAACTTGACGACAGCTCGAACATTTCGGCGCGCATTCATTCATTCGCCGATTCATGTTCGGTGATTTTTCGCTGACTGCTGTCGTTGTCGTCGTTGTTGTAATTGTTGGCCCTCGCGCTTCTGGTCCTCGTACCGGCTGCCTTATTTCTGGCATTTACTACTACTATACATATACCTCAAAGTTGATTAATTTTGTGCTTATTTTCGGGACTGAACTCGGTTTTAGTGGTAATCACTGTTTAGCCCAGGCTTTTATTGCAATCGTGAGCCAGACGTCGTCGGCGTGTCCGTGTTTGTTTAACCGAAATACTAATACATAATAAATATGTGTCACACACATTTACATTTATACAAACTTTTCACATCATTTTAAATGTTGTGTTATAAAAACAGACGATCGTTTTTTAGAGCGGTCAACCGTTGTGAGGATCGAGTTTTCGCTGGGATCGATTTTCCCCGCTTAGCTGAAGCTTTCCTCTGCTCATGAATCATCTGCTTGGTGGCTGCGGCAATTAATTGGCCTGCACTCTTTCTATCTTCCATCTCGCATGACTGCATTTAGCCATTATTAGCGCATTTAGAATTTATTGGCCACCTCAAATAGAGCCACAATAGAAATCGGAGGAGCGCCGAATAGAAGTCGAATAGGAAAACCGAATAATAATCAACATATGTTTATTCATGTACAATGTACGAGTCATGCACATTTATGGCAGCAACGCGGCGAACATCCACGACGACACTTTTTTTGTTTTTAACACACGATACAACACATGAGCTCTACACAGCCGTCAGCCAGCGCGACCGCTAGAATTATGATGCACAGCTACGGGCTGACCAAATGAGGCAACAACAGAAGCTCCAACTCCAACTCCAGCCTCAGCTTCAGCTTCAGTTCCAGCAGCAGCAACAGCATCTTTGAAGGCTGTTTTGACTGAGCCACTGAGCCTTCCATTATTGGCAGTTCGTTAATTAACTTGGCTGGCTAAATGTTGTTTCTAATTCCTCAGCAGTCGGTTGCTCCGCGCAGATTTGCATCTCTAGCGAGCGTATCGAGAACAGCCGCGCGCCGAAGGAGAGACAACAACAAGCAGCTGTTCAATTGTGTTGCCGTCGATCTGAGACTCCGACGTTCTGAAGCAGTTAATTGATCCTTTTAACAGCGTGTGGAGCATGTTTTCATGTTTGACAAATCCAAGAAGCGGAGTGGAGCAACCACAGTTGGTTGGCTAATTGTTGGATTTCACAGTTGTTGCAGCTACCGACAACCGACTGGGCCTCCAGCATGGCGATGGCATGACGTAGCATTTATTCGAAGTGCAAAAAAGGAGCGTATGTCATTTTTGGAATTGGGTGCGCGTCATAAACATAAACAGCCGCTGCTCGAGTGCTCGTTCTTATGACTTTTTAGTGTTTATGCCCAGCTCAGTGCTTTTCACGGTACTCTGAAGCATACGAGCATACTTACACATGCATGTACATACATGTACATGTGTATAAATATTAGAAAATATATTGATAGCTTTTCGCTACCATTCGGCGGTGCCAATCTGTTTGGCCCGGAACCAAAGCTTATCCTTAGTATTAAAATGCTGTGTGAAAAAAGAATAGCATGAAAAATATAACCATACGTTTGGAAATAAAACGGGATTTACAAATCTGTTTAAGGGCCGCACCTTTTCAATATTTTTTCTCTATAATTTCACAATAAAAACAAAAGAGCATTGTTTCCAATTCAATTAAACTCTTTACTGTTTTGTCCTCCAGATTCTCCGAAACCGAGGTCAGATTTTGACAGTTTATATTCTATCTTACGTCAGTTTCAGTTACTGCAAACGTCAAATGAATGGTCTTTGCAAGGATGCCAGGATTTGAGTTATGGGCATACTTTGGATCTCAATGGTGATTAATGCTTCCGATACTTGTATTTTATTTGAGA
The DNA here is from genome assembly GCA_949629155.1 of Myopa testacea. NCBI lineage: Eukaryota > Metazoa > Arthropoda > Insecta > Diptera > Conopidae > Myopa > Myopa testacea. Next base: position 45,985,638 of record OX451345.1, on the reverse strand, counting down.
ACTGCACATATTCAGGGTGTGGTCCGCCTACTTTTATAGTACTTTACCATGGAGTTGCCATAAAAAATCTTTAAAATAATGACAAATGGACTAAAACAAGTATTAAACGCCTAAAAACCGAATTCACAAATAACATACCCACTATTATAAAGTAATTTTGTAAATCGGTGTTTATAAATCTGAAATCGATCTGAAGAATGATACTCTGAATTCAATACTCTGTCAGATGTGAACGTTTTTTTGTTAAAGTCGATCATATAAACAATGGACCACACTTATAAGTATTTTTCTTTTATTATGCTCAAAGGTCACCAAATAAACTAAATAGAGTCCCGGAAACCAGAGGGACAGAAAACCCGTTACACTACCTCAAAACTAGTTCTGCTTCTTCTTCGATTTCAAAAACCCAGAGAGACTGAAAACGTTTAACGGTAAATCGAATGCGTCACCAACACTAATAATTCACAGGAGTCAGAAGTCAATATATTTGGTTCTTTTATTTTCCTATAGTTTTTGGGTTTTTTTTCTTTTTTGTGAGCGGCTTCTGTTGTCCGGCATAGAATTGAGTTAGACGAACACGCCCAACCATCAACATTCGAGTACTTTTTCTTTCGACCGGTTTGTGAGTTTTCAGAGACGGTTTTACATTTAAAGTGTTCAGTGAATTGAACCACTTTTGTGGCCCATTCTGAGGTTGAGCTGTCGTTGCTGTCCGAAGCATTAACTGATTGCTCCTTTGGGGGACTTCAACTATAAGCCTGTAGAAAACGGCAAACGTGTGTGCAACTAATGGATGTTTTAAGTGTGAAACTTAATATTGGATTTCTGAGTTGAAGCAGGATTTTGGAGTTGAAATTTAAAAAGTCGATACACAACAAACCATTTAAAGTGCAATTCAGAGGCATTGATGGAAACTATTAGAAACTTAATTTAAGTGGGTGCCAAGTGTGTGTGTGTTTGTATCCTTGAGTTTTTTGTGTTTGTCCTCTCAATTTCAATGGTTTCCATTCCGTGGGTCTGTTGAACTTTAATTAACGTGGGTTAATTAACACCTCGTTAATTTCTTACTGAATATGATTGAATTTTTCTCGTTGTCTTCTTCTTTTCCTTTCAGGAGGATCTGCTGATTCACGGCGATTCCGTTTACGACATCATCGACAAGCAGGATCACGCTGCCATTCAGGCCGAACTCAATCGCAATGTTCCTCAACAGCCGGGCCAGCATGCGAGCTCTGCAGCCGCAGCGGCGGCGGCGTTGTCAAGTCTGGAGGGCGAGCATCGCATGTTTCTGTGTCGCATGAATGTCAGTCGCAACGCGCGCCGTCAGATGAGATTCGGCGATCAGAAGGTAAGCAAACCCGAAGGGGATCAGGACAGAATTGATGAATGAACATCAGCAGCAACGAGTCAACATGCGTGCCGAAGCGGAATGAATTATGCATGAGGGCTGCAGAGGCAGGAGCGAGCCCACCGCAGGCTCACCAACCGAAGCAACTGTGGTGATTTATAAACTGACAACTGCTGATGCTGTCGCAGTGACAAACGATGATTGTTGTTGTTGCATGTACGAGTACTGAGCCACCACCACCACTGAGTGTTGTTGTTGATGGCAAGCGGCAGCCACTCGACGGTGTTGTCACCGTGTTCGACTTCAACTCAGGTTATGAGGAAATGTCAAATTGAGATGAAGATAACGTCATGGAGACGTCTTCGTTGCTCTGGTTTTCCGTCCAGACAGCAACAAAAAATAACTAACTTTATACACACAGTAGCATCATATAAAAACTACGACCATGAGACGCTCTGGTTACTGTTGCTGCTACCGGTGCTGTTGTGACAACACGTGGGTGGTTTGTTTCAATTGTGTTGTTCAGCCTCTTGAAGAGCAATAAGCCAGAGCGTTAAATAAAACGAAAAGGACAAAAAAGTGTTGTCCACAGTGAAGAAACAATTCAAACTGCTTCCTCTGGTCTCTGCTCTGGCGGCTATTTAATGCTGTTCCCTGTGCGAAGAATGCTTCTTCGCTTGACTGTCACGCCTATCGTGGGGCGACGATTCGATCCACAACAGAGCTAAAAACCCGAAACAATCCAATGAAATGCACTATAACCAGATATCACAGATCCAATTGTTATATTTTAGGAATGAGAGGCTTTTAGATTGAGGTTAGAAAAATATCAGTACAGGTTTTTTTACGATGCCCGTCTGTTTTTACGTCAGGCAGACCGTCCTCGTCAAGACGGTGGTGCTCTGTCTACCATTTTAATAATGTCGTTCCAATTTTCTTAGACATTTCGAAAATGTTTTCGCTTGATAAAAACATTTTCAACCAATTATTTTGACACCCACTTCTCATCGCGTTGTGTAGAGTGTCTTCTATGAACTTCTGTCCGTATGCAGCGAAGTCTGAAAGTTTGCACTGTAACGGATTGAGTTATCTTCGTTAAGGTCCGGTTGCTTGGTTGTTTGAAGCACACTTGAGCTTGACTCATTTGCTTCGCTAAGAACAGAGAAATATCCTTTTACTTTATTTTCATTAGGACAATATATCAATTGGAAAAAGCATGGAAAAACAAAGTCATGGTTTCAGTCAGGCGGAATTCTGCTTTTAATTATCGAAACTAGTGACTTTTCTCACTGTAGTCACAGTATAGTCTTAAATACACTTGAATAGCCTAAAATATCCCTTGAGAATCTCTTCGACTGGCCAGCTATCTATCCGTCTGTCTGTCTGTTTGAGTCTACTTACCACAGCCAGAAATAATTTTTATCATATGGACCTCCATTGAGTTGAAAATTAATTTAAATTTCTTTGTAAATTTGGTCTTCTCTTGTTCTGAACTGCAGCACAGACTGCGGCGCCAAGCTGCAGAAGTATCAATAATCGCACAACCAGCAACTGGTTGTGTAAACCGCCGAATGCGCTTCGGTGGCTGCAGCCGAAGACAGTGTTTCTTCTTCATACTTACATCAGTTGGAGGTGCACAACGACGTACGCACGTGTGGGATCATCCGCAGGACTCCGTGGGCTTCGACGTGCCCTAAGAACACACATTTTAATTGGATAATGGACAATTATTCCGTCGTTTATACTGCGCCGGACTCGTGATTGTCTTGCGAATTCGGCTCGAATTCTTTGTCCAAATGAATTCTGCTCTGCTTACTCTTGTTTGGAGCACTTTGTTTACCATTTTGAGATCTTAATATTCGTACATGGACGGGATCCTCGCTTCATAGACAGCAAAATAGTCGCCAAATATAGGTGAGGACGGACGGAGGTGGATCGAATCATCGAAATCGATTAAAGGCAAATCAATTGAATGCAAATTTTCAAGTTTTCGTGGGAGTTTTCTGCGAGTGCTCTTGATCTTGAGATTCATGTTTTGTTTTTCATTTATCGTGGGTATATAAAAATATATAGCCCATATATCACTTGATATATGTATGTACAAATGTACACTTAAACACCTGTGGAGTGCCAGCAATCTCCATTCACGGCATGGAGCATGCCGAACAACAACAACAACGTCGCTGGCATCAACAGCGACTAAAATAGAATCCGCTGTGATCGACACTCATTTCATGGTGATAATTGTTATTACAAGTAGTTAATAAATATCTAAATAAATAACTCCAACAATTGTTTATGTTAAATTACAAAGATAATAGTAATAAAGGTAATAATAACAATTATTAAATTAAAGCCAGTGTTATGAGTCCAAAATATCGAGGAAATCGGGTTCGAAGCCACGTTCGTTACACTTGTGGCGATTCTACAAGTACTCGTATATCGGGACTGAAAACCTGCGTTGATGTGAGTCAAAATTGTATGAATTATTAAGTTGCCAGCGCGGCCCCTCAACGACAGCGCACTCGACATGCACTCGCCCGAACTAACCTCAGTTTGCTCAGTTAATTTATGGTTTTGTTGCCGCTTCGGTGCCGTATTGGTTCTGTTGCACTGCTGACACGCTTTACACATGCAACAACAACTCACCGGAGCTGATGGTGGTGCTGGTGTCGAAGTAGTTTAATAGCGACTTTTATTTGTTTTAACTTTGAATTTTCGTTGTGCACTTTATTTCGCTCAGGTTGTTCTGGTTCAGGGCCACTACTTGTCATTCTTGCCGCTCTGCAGTCGCAACGAGCCCGTTTTCTTGGCCACATGCACTCCCATTGCCATGCCGGAGACCCGCGAATGCGTGGTGCAGGGCGCCACCAACGTCTTTACCACCATCCATTCCATGGACATGAAAATCGCGCACATCGACAAAAAGTGAGCTGAGAACTTGCCGCACTTACGGGTCCCGTTATAGGGACGGGCAGTAAGTTTCTTGCACTCAGTATTTTGATGAAATTTCTCGTTTTCTTTCGTAGCGGCGAGTTTCATTTGGGCTACAAGAAGAGCCAAGTCCAAGGCGTCTCCTGGTACAACCTGATTCACTCGGAGCACCTTCGCGAGGCCCAGAACAAGCATCGACTAAGTAAGGCCTTCAACCCAGATCCGGCGATAATTCGGGGCCTCGGGAATTTAATGATATCATGTGTCTGTTTTCTTGTTCTTTCAGTAACACAGTCCGAACAGGATCGTTCATGTATACTGCTGGTGCGAATGCAGCGTCTGCAGGGGGACTTCATATGGGTGCATGTTGTGCTGCAGGTGCGCGACAGCCAGGACACAACCCAGCAGCCAGTGATTGTGTGCACGAATCAAGTGCTAAAGTAAGTTTTCAATGATTGACAGAACCTTGACAACCTCATCTGAAAGGAGTAATCTTGCGATTTAACTTTATATAAACTTGTTAAAATTTATAGTGTACATATATCAAAAAACTTTATTTTATTATTTGATAGAAGAGGTTTTTTTTATTTTATAATGTGGTATATGAGACAATATTAATATCAATTCTTAATTTTAACATTATTGATGGTGATTTCAGCGATAGACTTCTTTAGGCTGTCATTCAGTTTCACTGTTTTTTCTGTATTAATTAACAATTCAAAAGTGGAGCTCACAAACTTCGCTTTAAAGTTAAATTTATTCATCTTGCGCCAGGAGAGTTTTTTGCCTCCATCCTCAAGCCTTAGCTTCTCTCTAGGAAATACCGCTACGATTTCGAGGTAAAACTCACGATTCATGATTTCTCACGCAACCACCCACACAGACTACAGCCAACATCCGACAGACGACAGCCAATCTAATTATTTCGCTAGTGTTTTTCTTGCTGATCTCATCTTCAAAGTATTCCTTTCATCGCAATTGCAGCGAACGTGAGGCCTCGGTGATGATTGCGAACTCCTGGCTGTATCACTACTACTCGGTGCAGTCGAAAATCCAGTTCGGCCTGCCATTTGAGGGCCCAACACGTGTGCCACCCACAACTCCTGTTTATTACCATCCGCATCCGCATGCACATCCGCACATTCATCCGCACCAGTCACCGTCAACACTTCCGGCCACGCTGCCGTCGCACATCGGCATCGGGGGCGGCAGCGGCTACCCGACCACGATGCATCCGCAGTACCATCACATGGCTGCTTACGGCGGTGTCGCATCGTCGCCCTCGCATCAGGGGGGACTGACGCACAGCAATGGAACCTCCACAAGTGGGGGAAACTCCGTCGAGATGCTCCATATCGCGAATGGCGGACATGCAGGCACTGCCTACCATCAAGCGACGACCTATCAACAGCTCTTAAAAGCAGGTGGCGGCACCCAGCCCGTGGATTACAGTCAGCAGCAGCAGCAGATGTCGGTCGGATCTGCGTCGCCACCGACTTTTGTCGTGACGGAACTGCGCTGCAGCAGTGCAAAGAGCTCCGTGTCCAGTCACAATGCAAGTACGCCCCACACAAACAGGTCCACGCCTCACACCATCAACGGCATCAGCGGTCATCAAAGTAACGTCATGCAGCGGTTATGTTCTCCGCCACCTCCTAAGAAACGCAACTCTACCGTCGGCAAACTGGAGCCCCTCTATCTCGCCACTACTTCGCCCGAACCAGGCGAGTCCAGCTTCACGAATCTGGAATCGAGCTACAAGAACCAACACTACCCACTACCCTCACCGCCAATGGGCATGTACACAGCCGAATCGCACGGATCGGTGGTTTTTGCGACAGTTGTGCCGACCAGGCCACGATTGCTTAGCAAAGCTTTGCCGCCCGATCCACCCGACTTCATTGATCAATGGAATCCGAGTCCGCCGTGGTCGGAAACCGCCCAGAAGATCTGTTTGGACAGCTCCTCCAGCTCCCAGCAGGAACTGAGCCCATGCATCACTACCACGCCTCCTACGCCCACAAGTGCACCACCAGTCGGGGTGCAGACATTGGGTCCAGGTCCTGCCTTCTCCTTCGAATGGATGTCCGATCAATTTGTGCCCATCATAGAAACATGCGCTCCGCCGTGTGTTTCATGCATGGCGGCGGCGAACGGGATGTCGATGGTGATGACGCATCACAATCACACGAATCCTCATCACTGGACGACGCCTGACCAACACCACCACCTGACGCAAGGTCATCAGCATCACCACCATCATCATCATCATCTGTTAAATCTACATGGCAACATAACGAACAACGCAGCGGTTGCGGGGAGCAGCATCACCAAGAGTGAAGTACTCGAGGAAAATGAAGAAAACGGTAAGTGGTTTTTGAAAAGTAATACATTATGTAATGGGTTGAGATTGAGATTGATTAATATCGAATACTTCTTCTTCTTGATTGAAACTTCAACTAAAAAGTCTTATATTCTTTCCTTAATAAACTCCAGACAACTAAAATCCAGAAATGTCCTTAGTAAAGTTAAAACGCTCGATGAGGGGAAACTCTTAAGCGAAACTCAGACCTGCGTCTTATACGAAATCTCAATCGAATTTTAACTGTTTTTAATCACTCTCGCCTTCTGTTCCTTAAGCTTAAAATCATTCAGATCTACCAACCTGAAGAATATACAACCATGAAGTGTCGCCTACTTAAAATTCCTCTCGTATTCTTGTCTTTCAGATTCATCACGTAGCTGAAAATACAACCGAGATGTAGCATTATAAAATATGGCCCAAAGATGAGGACGTTTCGAAAGTGCAATTCCCGAATAACACCTGAATAAGTATTTTGCAACTGAACTCTGCTTTTCCGTCTCTCTCTCTCTTTCTGTCTTTCTGTCTTTCTTCCTCTCATCAACACGAAACTAACAAATAACATGTGCAACACGTTTTATCTTTATGGCGAATGAGTTCTTTTATAAGTTGCTTTTAAGTGATTTATTTTATTTATCATTTTCAGTATTCGCAGTTATTGCTTTTAAAGCCATTGTAACTTATTTAGCAAAGTGTTTATTACAATTAAAATTTTAGTGCAATTTTCATTACTTTAAAGTAAATAATTTAGATTAAAATTAATAGACACTAGAAACTATTTATTTTTGCGAAATTGAAATGTTGTTTTCTCCTTCAAGTTTAAGGTTCATAATACATATATGTATACATTTTTTTTTATATTCGTGTATTTGTCGGAGTGTTTGTTTAAATGTGTGTGTGATTGTGTTTAGATAATAAAAATAGAAGTAAGTTTTATATATAAATATACTAAATATGTATGTACGTGTTTTGAACTTTTAAAGTTTTTTGAAGTTCCTTGCAGTGTAATTTTTTCTACGAAAACTTTGTGTGTACTAAAACTAAAAATAATTGTAAAAAATCATATAAAAATAAAAGCAAATCCTTGAAAGAATTTAAATGATGTGTTTTTCTTTCTTTCTAGTTTTATTTTCGATAATCGTTCGAGTTACGTTGGGCTAAACTAAGCAAACTGAGTTTAATAACTCCATTGTCCTTTAATAGAGCTTCCAGGAGTAGGATTTTATGATTTCCAGGCTAAAAAGCTATGGAATGAAACATAATTTCTTATAATTCTTTTTAAACGATTGTTTTTACCGGGCTTGTACCAATGAAAGTTTGTATAACGATAAAGATATGTTGAATAAACGTCGAATTAGTATAATATACATATAGCCCATGTCACAATAAACCCCTTAAGACTGGCATCACTCGCATTGAGTGGTTGATGCGTGGCATGTAACGTGGCCCAAACAATCAGCATGATGGCAGCCTCGAGAGGCCTATTGTGCCATGGCTCTTATATGTATCAAAATAAATGTATTAATAATAAAAGTCAAAGATAATGTGAAACATGACATGTTTAGTATATCATTGAGATATAATCATTGAGATATAATAAACTTTCTATATCTCATGAAATAATGACGTGAACACTAAAATGCTTATTATTTATTATTATTACTGTCGTTATTATTAGTCTTATTATTGTTATTATCGTTATTGTTATTGTTATTGTTTCTATTATTATTATTATTCTCCTTACTATTATTATTACTTTAATATATATTATTAAAAACTATTACTATTTATTAGTATTATTTTGTTTTTTATTAGTACTAAAGTGCCATTTAAATGATTTAGCTTCGCTTATTAAATTTACAAAATTCATAAATTTGTTTAATGTAATGTAATGTTATTATTTTAAAGTTTAAAAGTGTTTTAAAAACCTTTGTGTTTTTTTTTTAGAATCAAGTCGATAACGATTGCCGAACGTTCCGTCGTTCTTTGAAAACTCGCTCAGGGTCGAAATACTCTCTCGTTGTATTTATTTATTTTTTGTTTCTATTTTTCCTTAGAATTCTGTTATCTGGCTGCTGGTTTTGCAAGGTGTTTGCTAGCAATGCGCCAAACCTTGCTTTGCAATTCTAATTTAATGTGCAGAATATATTGTATGTTGTACCTGGTACTCGTACGACCTCCTGATAAAGCGAGCGATAAACTCAGTCTCTTGTACTTGCTTTTTTTGATTTTTAGTTTGAGGAATTTTGTGTGTTATATTTGAGTTTCGATTTTATTTCACCATTAAACCATTAAAGCGAAATCATTTCACTCCGGCTTCGTTGAAATAATATTGGTTTTGTCTTTGAGATGTCAATCAATAATTAATTGAATGAATATAATTTAATTAAGATATCTTTTACTATATTTTCTCATTCAATTATTTTCAATTAAACAACTAACAAGTGGGTCATGAGTACATTGCAATTTTTATATAATCTCTCTGTTGTGATTCAAAAGTAAAAATTTTTTTAAAAACTTTTCCTTGCATTTAATTATTAATTTTAAAAGTTAATATTGTTTAATATTTTTCTAAACGTTTAATCAATATAAAACCTATTAAACTATCTCATTATTTCTTTCAAATATGTACATAAAATAAGATAGAGTAACTCCTCTAATCACTATTGACAATAAATCAACTTTACGATCCGAATAATTATTGTGCACGTTACACAAATAAAAACTATTAAATGCAGTCGGTTCGATGTTTTTCTCAGGCATCAACAGCTTTAATAACATTGCAAGTACATTTGTCCAAAACGTCGTCCTGCTCTCGCCGTCGAGTGTCCGCGGCGAGCGAACACAGCAATCGCAATAAAAAAGCTGCTTCATGTCCGACTGCAGTGCAGATACTCGTATATATGCGTTGGCTCCTCCATGACGCAGACGCCAGACACTCGAGTTTCAGATGAAGATGATGATGATCCCAACCAAGATCACAGCAGCCCGAGTGGAAGGGAGCGGCTGAAAGGGTCGAATGCGGCGGGCGAGACCACGGAGAGGCGGTGTTCCAGCAGCTGGCTGAATGCAGCAGCATTCTTAGAAATATTGGTGTAGGTCACAATAAGATAACATGCTGTGCACCTCATTGTATGCAAATGCGCCCAAAATAGAGGATTTGTTTTGCTCTTCGCTTTGTTAAATTTGCGATTTTGGAATTTTTGGACTCACTTACAAGACGCGGTCCGAGGTGGCTCTTTTCCACTGCTATTCGTCGTTCTTCATTTGACTCCTTCTCTTGGATTTTTTTCCATGCTGGTTATTTTTGTGTTTTGAGCTTTATGGGGATGTTACATTTTTGCCAACTTGCATGCAATGCTGCGGTCGACCGCGGAACTCCGTGGGGCGGAAGGGGGGCGAGATGAGGGGGTGTTGGATTTTGTTTTCCTTTTTGTTTTTCTGCTCCCCAACAGAATATAAGAATTTCTCGCGGAGAGTTTTGAAATGTACAGCGAAGTAAAGGTGGACTCCAACGACACAGATGTCTATGGACCCTCTGAAACCCTCGGAAACAAAAAGTCGCTCGTGTTCTTGTTGCGCTGCATACGTTCTGTGTTTCATACGCTTTGGCAACATTCGACATTTTAAATGCGCCAACTTAACTTCTTTAACGCATTCACGATGGGGTCACGATATTCTCGCTCTGCGCGCAGCGGTCCCCGTCGGGTGGCTGTCTTACTTGAGCCAGGCGGAGGCCTACGAATTGCTCGGAATTGTCTCCGTTACAGCATTGTTTTTCGTGAACCTGAGACTGAGACTGAGACTGAGCCTGATCATGAGTGAATGTGATTTGAATTTCGCTGCGAAGCTGCTTCCAAGTTCGAATTTATTTATTTATTTCGTATTATTGTTGGCGACATCTTCGCGTGCATGTTTGTCGGACAACGCCAGAGTGACAGATGGACATACATAACGCCAGAAATGTAGCATGTAACGTGTACCGTGTACCGTGTAACTTCAACCGAAAAGCGAAACCAACAGAAATGAATCATCATCATCATTATCATCGATTAATCGAAAGTTTTCCCATACGAATTTCTTACATTGAATATGTATTTATTCAATGCACAACATCTTTTAGAATAGCGTCGTCGATTGCATCCTCAAATTTCTAAGAATCTTAAAGTCAGCGGCTTAAATTGCAAACATGGCAGAAGTGGAAGAAGCGGCGCATAAAAAGCTTCTGGGTATTTAAAAGCGCTGACAATCGACAGCTGCGTCGGTTTGGATGCGCTTCTTGCCGCGCCGGCGAATGATGCAAGCGCAGTGAGAGATTCGTTCAGGGTCGGCGGAGTCCGAGCGGGGACTCCCACGTGCAACGAAGCTTTGGCAAATCAATTAAAGCGTTCGTCTTTTAGATACGCATTCGAGCTCAATTCAGTCGAGTCGACTCAGTCCAGGACCGCATCCGCAATCGCAATTTTGAACAGTTTCAGTCAAGAGGCATGCAACGGAGTTCTACAGCAAAATACCTGAAGGACATGTATCTAATTCGCTGAATATCGCTGTTCGCTGAATATATGACACACACACACACAAATACACACACACAAACACTGCCATCGTTGGACGGGAAGGAGAGATCTGATAGATAGAGTCGCAGGCATTTAGATCGATGAGATTCTACAGATAGAAGCTGTTCACTGCAAAAGATGTGGAGCTGTTGTTGTTCTTGTCGTTGCTGTTTTCGCTCAGAAATAACAACGCGCCAAATTTCATAATTTCAGCAGCGTTTTATGTACATATTTTACTCAGTATCTCAGTATTATTTCGATACTCGTATTTTATTTAAAGATGAGACACCGGAGTGAGCCGTAAGCGGATAAACATGGATGTCGGCGTGTAGTGAACAAGAACATTGACGCCGCAGCTGAGAACTGAAACTTTACAGTGGCACAAACACAAGATTCAAAAACAACACAACCAAGAAACACGTGAAAGAAGAAACACATTTCGATTTCCTATTTAGAAAGTGCAAAATAATCGATTGCTATGGTCTTGGAATTGAAAGAAAACCTACTGAATCCAATGTATTTGAGTTCATTCGTTTGTACTTACGTTTTTCATTAATTTTTCATTCGTTTTTCACTCGCTTTAAGAGTGAGTTTGTGCCCACTGTTCGAACACATGAAGTACACTTTTACAAGCACGTTTATAATTCAACTGATGTGTACACAAACTACGCGCAATCGTACATCAATTTTGTGCAGAGTAGGAAGGATCCTCTCATTGGAACAACAGGGAGAACACCAACCGAACTAACAACGTTAACACAGAACGTCGTCAGCCAGCGACGTCCTGCAGCCCGCAGCCGCCGCCGCCGAGTCGCAGCAACTGCTTATCCACCTGCATGTGTAATCCAAGATGCATCGAAAGCTGGCTAACATGTGCTCCACACACAAGACAACCGCAATCGTAGCAGAGGTCGAGCCGAATCCGAGCAGAGCCACATGGGCAACATCGACAGCAACAGCCCGAAATACTCGTAGTTGCGAAAATGTACCTGCGCGTTTATGCGCATGCGCCACGGTACGACTTTCAAAGATTTAGAGCGACATTAGAGCAGTCAATCCATCACGGCGAAACATTACCATAAATTACACAGAAATAATTGATTATTACGAAATGTTGAGCTCATCTCGGTTCTCAGTCGCCAGAGCCTTTAAGGCCGCAATGTGAGGCGGGGAGGCGGTGTGCTGGAGTACTCTTACGCATGCTCTTCGGTCTTGTGAAAGGTAAACGAAGTACAGCGGAACTCAGAGCGCACCGTCCATCACCCGCCTCGCGCCCCCTCGCAGACGCTCCATCAACATCAGAACGATTTAGTTTAAATTACGCTGGGAAGATGATTTTTACCAAGTTTTAACTATTTTTTAATGGGAGACGAGACGAGACTAGAAGGATATCTGAAGCAGACGCAGCAGAGGAGTGCATCGAACTTGACGGGACTTGGTTATGCCCTCCCTCGCCCTCCTTCTCCCCCATTCTTTCTTTCTCTATTTCTTTCCTCCTTGAATTCTGCAATGTTTTCATGCAGCTGTAATGTTTTTAGGCAACTTTCTGTCTTTCGAAGAGGAATCGAGAAAATTTCGCTTGTTTTAAATTACATACTATGAATGTGCTTCACATGTTTGCGCTATTAAATTCGAGAGGAGGTTCGCGGAATTCGATAATTAATATAATAGCAAACACTTCTGCAAACACTGTAAAATATTGATACTCATTAATATAGAAACAAGATTAAGATTAAGTTTATAGAAGATCCCGGATCGATCATCCATCAACCCATCCAATATCGAAATATCAATCAATCGTTTAGAGTTTTAAAGCTTTAGAATCAAATCGAATCGAAACCAATGAAAGTATTGTCACTTAAAATTAACTCCATTGACTCTGAAATGCTTTCCGTGTTAAATCGATCAGTCAGTCAATCGATTTCGGTAGTCAACCGAAACATTGGAACCAACTGACGGACATAAATCAGTTCGCTCGTGTCAAGCCATCGCATCGGCAAGACTGACTTCTAGGATCTGTTTAGACAGAACGCAAGCGAAAATAATGATTGTATGTACGAGAAGTCTTCCTCATACTCAGTTTCCGAATGGCAAATTCTCAATAACAGGCTATCGCAGGGCCGCAGAGCGTCCGCGGTCTGCCAAAAAATCAAGATCCCACCGGAGCAACATCGGTCCGCACTCGCTGAACTGCCGCCATAGAAACAATCAAGCGCCAATGCGACAACACTTTATCGTCACTTGAGATCTGCAGCGGAGCACTTTATGGAGTCGACGATGGCGATGGCAGGGCTCCGTTGGTCTTCCATGGCTGGCTGCTGCTAGACACAACAACTGTACGCGAGCAAATAAAAGAATTATTATTAGCGGAGTGACGTCAGGAGGATTTCTCTTGCTTTACTGTGGCTTAGTTTGCAGTGATTCCCGATCGATTTCGCTTTATGTGTTTTTTTTTCTTTTGGGGTTTTTTTTTTGGGCCACGGGGCGATGTCTCCGCTGGGAAAACATCAGCGGGAGATCAGTCACAGGAGCCCCGTCTCCATCCAGCTCAGCCACATCCAGAGTCACTCTGCTCCAGCGTCGAGTTGTTGAAATGTCTGCATGAATGAAGGCGCATCGCCATCAAGCGAGTTATTAATTTCCAGATACGATTGATTGAATGACAAAATCTACAGACAGACAGACCATCTTTATTATTTTGACTTGACTTTATGTTGCTGTTGTTACGGACGTTTATGGCTTTACTTGCGCCTATCTGTGATTCTCTGTGATTCGCTCTGGATTCCTCTAGATTCCTCTATTCACTCGCCAGGCCCGTGAGTAGTCTTTGACTAGAGTCTGTGACTGCTAGACTCTGCAATGCGACGCGAGGCGTTTTCATCCCAACCTGGAGAGATGCATCTTTGCATCTTCCTCCCTGCAGCGTTGGCTTTTATTTCTGGTTTAAGGTCAATCAATTAAGTTGGCTTTTTTATGTGACTCTCAGCTTATGTGATTGATTTAGAAAATGTCATTGTGTTTTCGGATGGGATATTATGCCAGAGCGATGGCTCGGCGGATTGAGTGATTTGTCTCCGAGATTGAATAATGATGCAATAAGGCAAAATAAATTGGCTGCTTCAAGGAACTTCAGGCTTTTCAATGCTGAATCCGAAGTTCTGTTTTCTTCTTCTTCTTCTGGAGCTGCAATCAGAAGTGAGTCAGAGTATTGTCCCTTTTATGTACGTATGATTTAATCTTTGGTCTGATGGATTTGTTGTTTGGATAGATTCATTACTATCAATTGAATTTCCTTACTATGAATTTTCATTAAAACGATGGATGACTTGAAACATGATGCAGAAAATATCTGAAACTTCTTCTTCTTTTCTTTTCTTCCTACTCAGTGATTTCTCTATCTTTCACGTCAAAAAATGCCAACTAATTGTTCAAATATAATTTGAACAGTTATAAAATGAACACTTTTCGACTTTTGCATTTTTATTCTACATCTTTTGTGAATTTCTATTTGATACTTCAGAAATCGCCTTTGAAATCGGGTTTTTTATAGCCAGGCTAGCATTTCAAAACTCTTCATCGTTTTGTAGCCAGTTATGAAATTAGTTCAACCTGTCAAATGCAAACAAATAGTCAGATAATCGAAATTATTTAATCTCTCTCATCGATCTGAAGTCTGAGTTAATCAGATGCGCTTTTAGCTGTACATTTCAATCGAAATCAGCCGCGGGGACATACAATAGTCCCAAACACGAAAATCACCTTCCAAATCGCCGAAACCGTAAAATAGTTTTCACAGCTACGAATTGCTAAGAACCAGCAACACAATAAAACTTCAAACCCGATGGAGTTGCAGCTTGTTAAATACGCTTCAATTGACCACCCTCTGAGCGCTGAATAAGCAATAATTTCGATTTTCAACACGGCGGAGTATTTATTTATTTATCTACGAATGCTTGAATGGCTTGGCGGTCGTTTGAACTTGGCTTGGTTGCCTTGCACAGCTGGTTGGCTAAATTGCATCCACGTCACACAGAAACCATTTGGACTGGGTCTTGGAGGTAATTCATTTAAATCGGGTTCAAAGCAAACAGCAAAACAATCGAATGTGTTTGAAAAAGAATGTTTAAATGAGAATGAGATTAAGAAAAGGACAACTTAAATGTGAGATGAAAGAACCTCTGGAAAAGGAGACAAGCTTCCGATCGAGAGGAGAACCCAAGAGTTGTGAGACGATATTAATTAGCGATTCAGTGTCCCAGCTTTGGAAGACTTCTTATTGGTTAACTTAAATCCATTGGTCTGAATACAAATCTCAGGATACGAGTACAGACAATCGATCAAAGTGATTTTCTAGCAATCAACTCCCCCAACTTCTGGAAGTGAAAGTAGTGTGTTAATTAACACCAGAGTAAATGAATTAAGTGAATATTTATGCTCTCATGCTCTTTCTTTTGCACTTAAAAGCCTATTTTTGATTTATGAATTATAAACGAACGATAGACAAAACGTCTTTTCGACTCTTCAGAATCGGAATGTCGCCACAGTGACTCGCGTGGCGTCGACCAACAACAGAAATGGCAACGACGCCATCGCCATCGCTATCGCCGTGATCGCAGCGATCGCCGTCGATACATCGCCGCTTTAGCAGACACGAGATACACTCTCGTTCGAATTTAATTGTGCGCGAACGACGAATAATACACGATATTTCTTAAATGATGACCTAATTACCATAATCATACGAGTGGCAGCCATAAATCTTCAAACTCTAGCAACCATCGCACAGTGGAGCAAAACACGTTGTTGAATTAGACGGTCGGTGGACACGAGGAGAACACGGCGACAACAACGAACACTCTGAGCGCAACATGCGGTGCGTTCAGTGCGCTGCCACAAGCACTCAAAAGTCGCGCAAAAGGCTACAATTGATTTATGCCGTTGACTTTTGATCTCTGTTCCTAGATTTTTTGCGAGATTTCTTTGGCTGAATTCACATTCTCGCTCGAGCAGCTTGAATCTGAGTTACATTTGAAAATTCGGCTCCGAATTGAAAGTGACAATTTCTAGGTTATAAGATAAGCTTAGGCCAAATGTACCATAAGTTCGTAGATACTCGCTCGCCAAGTAGCGCAGAATGTAGGGTACGCTATAATTTCCGAGATCTTATAAATATTTGTTAAAGTCTGCATAAGTTTTTAAGAGTTTAAGACGAAAGACGACGGTTTTTCCACAACGATCACTGACGAAATTTGTAAGAAAAATTTAAATCTTGATAAGATTCAAAAGGTTCGAAACAAAAATGCTCACTTAATATCGTCTAGGAAGCATATCATCGTCTCGCACCACACGCCGACTACGCTTCGGTCACTGAAAATCACTGAAATTCAACATTTCGATGCCAATCACTTGGTGTTTGCAGTCGTTGCTGTGGTTGTTTGTTGTTGTAAAGCATATTTGTTGTCGATCGACATTGATCTTCGCAGATCGTTGCAGAAATCGCAAGAGCCACAAGAAGCAGCAACAACAGCAGCAACAACAACTAACAGCTACTCGCCCTCCAACGCAGCTGAAGCAGAAGCCGCTTCAAAATCTCAACCAAGCGTTATCGGGACCATCTCGCACATTGGCGCCTACTGCTGCCGATAACACGTTGGAACTCCTGAAGAACTCCTCTTCGGAGTTCCTGCGGGAGAATCTCTTCATCGCTACTAAGCATACAATAAACTTGAACTAAGTAAGTCCAAGTTTCTGTTGTGCTAATTAAAAATCGAAAATCATGAGATCGATGGCAGAGGATAAGCGGCCGCTGTGTGCGCGGAGCAAAGAAACTGGATGGATTCTTTATATGGTCATTGAAATAGGCGAGGGAGTCTTTTACTCCATCTCTCGCTCTCTTGGGTTGGTCTCTTGTGTTAAAGAGGGTGTTTATGGGGTCCAGCAAGGAACACGTGTGATTGCAATCGCGTTATCGAAAATAACAATGTTACTGTATAAAGCAAAAAAGCAACAACAACAACTGAAATCCCTGTAAATTAGATGCTGGAACGAGTTACATATGTATGTCAATATAAATTTGGTGAATGTACTACAAGAGGAACTCCTATTTTAGTGAAGTTAGGACTCTAAACGGGGTCCCGGAAAAGCCCCCCTTTTCTAGATATTATATTCAAATACTTTCACTAACAGGTCTTTATTTTAATTTCCTGGAATCTATAGTATTTCCAATACCAAGTTTCCCCCATACCATTCAGTTACCTTATTTTGCCATCAGTTATCTTCTTTATTCTGCTTTCCTAAAGAGACCTGGATCCGAGAACCGAACTCTTTTCATTACCATGGACCGGAATTTTCGTATATTCAAGTACATACATAGGTTCTTTTCTAACTGTCTGCGCTCCAACGCACTTCGTAACATAAAAGTTACTTTTCTGCCAGCACTAATTTTTGTGCTTTTTATTTTATATACCATTTAAAACTGGTGTTCAAGTCAGCTTGGAGAAGGCAACCCACCGCATGAGATGTTCTAACCAAAATATAGTTTTTTTTTTGCAAGCAGGTGCCTTAGTGAACCCGACCGACCGTCCTGCTGCTGGCTCGGGTCCGACGAGCCCAGCGCGCGGTTCCCGGTCTATGCAGCGATTGCAGCCAATAATAATAATAATAATTCCGATATTGAAAATACGTTTTTGTACTTAAGTTGAACGCTAAATGACGCTTTGGCTGTTGTTGTTATGGTTGGTGGTGATGTTGAAGCTGCTGAGGCTGCTGCTAAGACTGCTGCTGCTGCAATGTTGTGGGCCCGTCGAGGGCGCAAGTGCGATGTGAGGGCGTGTGCAGTTGCCACGGCGAAGCTTCGTTCATTATGGTTTCAATTCATGGCATTTAATCGAACATCTTTTACACGCCTTGGAATGTTGACTTATTATTATACGTCGTTGTTGTATATCTGAACATTATTGCAGTTGTTGTTGTTGTCGTTACCATGGTTGCCATGGTTACCTACCTATTTTTACACTTGTATCGATACTGACCGCCACTTTTAATACATTTATATATACATATATGTATATCTAAACTCGCATATAAAACCAGCAATCAGACAGACTGCACGATGAGCGAGGAGCTGGACATGCAGACAGCCAGGCAGACAGATATTCGGAACGTATAACTTAAGCGTTTATCATCATTAGACTCAATTTAAAGACGGGTTATCATGTTGATTATGTTGTGTGAAAACAAATTACGTTGATTCGGCCTTTCGGGTTAACCTCCTTATTTTTATGCCGCATTCGGGTGGGCGGGTTGTACTGCCAGCTGGAAAATATTGAAATATATTGAAGTGGTTTTTGTTAGCGTGTTGCCGATGGGGGGAGAGGGTGGGAGAAGAGTTGAGGTTTAACAGAAGTCTGCTCCAAGTTCCAGTGCTTTTATCTACTGGAATAGAGTTGAAGCAGAGTAAAAGTGAAAACAAATAAGAATGTCGTATACATAATTCAATAATTACAACAACAGAACATTTCTTTGTCTTTTGTTAAAAACGAAAATTAAAGATTCAACATGCATGTTAGAAATGTAAAGCGAATTTTTATTATTTTTACTGAAAAAACAGAAGAAATTAATATTTATTATTGTGAGTTTCAACGATTGTAATTTTTTGTAACTTTCCAGAGTTGTTCTATGAGAATATTTGTTTGCTGTTAAGTTTTCACATAGTTAATTGTTAAATAAATAGATTTAATTCGTACCTAAATAACTTAATCCGTTATAAGTACCGTTAATATATTAAAAACTAACCTTTTGAATCGTTTTTCCTCTGCTTCATCCGAAGTTGCAATCTTTTACGTTTTTTACACGATAAACTGAATAACAAAATTTATTTCCATGCTATCCACATAATAAAGAAAATTATTATTGTATAATATTTTATCGTCAAGCATGCAGCAGCGCAATCTTAACCGCACATTTAGATAATAAAGTTTTATTAAAATACAGTGAAGTTGGGCGGGCGGCTTCCATTGTATTTGCGTTTGTTTCATTCGTCGCTTGCAGTTCGCGTTCGACACACTGTTGACTTGATGCTTGTGCCACAGCCGCAGCAGCTGGCGAGGTATACAAAAATACGCTGTTGTTGCCTTTTACTGGTGCCTGTTGTTGTTGTTGTTGTTGCTGTTGTATGTTGCTGTTGACCATGATAGCAATGAAGATAATTCATTGACAAACTTGCGAGAACAACTGAAACTGCATTAAAATAAAACAGCTTCATTTCAATTAAGGTACCCACAAAATTAAGAAGGAACACAAGCGGCGAATGCAATTCTTTTATTTTGTTGTCATTCGCCTGGCAATGGTATGTGTTTGGAGTATTAACACTACAGCAACACTACAGCAACACTACAGCAACACTAACATCAACAACAACAGCAACGACAACAACGACAACGAGGCAAATATTTTATTTGTGTCAAGGAATCAATGTCGACCATGTTACACGCAAGTGAACTTTTACTGGTTGCTTATGTTGCAAACTGTTGTGGGTGCTCAAGAGAGTGGCTGGTAGCTTGTTGCACAGAAGTTCTACATTTCGGACAAGTTCAGGTAATGACAAGTCTAAACATACCATGTACATGCATGCATACATACAGAAATATAAAACATTTTTATTAAATAACGGACTGTGTCTGGTCTTTTGTCTTAATTCGAAAATAATCAAATTGAAATTGAAAAACGACTCATTTTATGACCCATTTAAATCTTGGGACTCAAACCGAAAGTAGTTCTATTTGCGAAAAGCACATTGAAATGGACCCAATTATGCACTGAATAAATAAATTTCCAAACAAATTTATTTGGAAATATTAAACAACAGTATGACTTAAAATTGAACTTGTTCATTCCTGTACCTGTAACGCAAACGGAACCATGCTATTATATACAGTGTATTTAGGAATCATGAATAGTAACGAAAACTAGCTTAAGTTTTTATTGTTTTTTAGTCTACCTCTGCGACACGTTGATCAGATCATCCATACTTCATCATGTTTATAAGACCTGGCATTGCTCCTCGGTGTACTGGAACCCACGATCTTCAGTAGGATGATCATCCAACGAAGGTTTTAATTAAAATAAAAATAATTCTGTCATCATCAATTTAGCAGCAACGCAGCGAACGCTCTACAACAAGGTTGCCTCGGTATCTGATCGAAAACGAAATCAATGTCAAAAAGAGGAACACAAAAAACAGCAGACAGCGTCACCAAAGCCAGTCGATGTGTTTCACATATATTGAAGTATCTGGAGGAACCCATCATAAGTGTACCGAACAAAAGCCTCCGATGAATGTTGGTACCTTTGTGCCCCTTTCCGCCTCACCGCTCATTTAGGGGGCTCCACTGGAACCACTGAAAACTTCACTTGTTGTAGCTGTTCGCGTTGGGGCAACAATTTCGACAATTAGATTATCTCCAACTGTCGAATCGGTACATGCGATCGGCATACGCTGGTGTTACTGCTCCGGAGACGGGCCCAGCAGCAGCACTCCTTGTGTGGGATTTCAATTGACATTTTGTTTTGTTTGCTTTTGTCCTCGGAGAATTTAAATTTGTTTGTCGATCGGTATCTCTGAATCTAGAGCCACCCAAATTCTGTTGCATGTAAGATAAACATTAGAGATGGCGGGAAGAGGGACGATCTTCCTACTCTGTCTATAAAACGAGCAGAGGTACCTGTACGCAATGAGAGATCTCTAACAACTCTACGATTCTCGATCGTGAAATTCACACACTGCTGACACCTTCTGCTGTGGTTTACAGCGCCCCAAACATCGCATATGAACGAATCTGCTGGCACATTAATTAGGACCTCGACAAAATACTCACAGATTGTCCCGAAAAACGTAGAAATATATGGGTAGGCCTAGAGCCTCGCAGAATTAGTGGACACGCAATCTGATTAGAGGATTGATATACTTCTTGCACGCGGCCGGAGGAGCGCGCTTCGCAGCAGAAGTTTCTAAACGGCCGCGACCGCATTTTTTGCCGCAGACGTTTTGCAGAGTGAGTGAGAAAAATTTGAATCATTTAAATGCAGGGAACAAAAGCGATCTCTGGACTGGTTGGAATGATTTGTTGCAATTACTGCCAGCTGAGCAGACAGGCAGGCGGAAGACGAAAGCTGGGACTTTAGCGAAAACAAGTTCAAACGTCGAACTGCTCACTTATAATTTTGCGATTTCGGAGCGTTGATTTCTCAGTTCCTTGCGACTCACCTCACCTCGCTGCTGTACGCTCGATGGAGTCGATTTTCTTGGACTCGAGTGAGAATTCGCACGCCACCAGAGCGGGTCAGAGTATTTGCTGTAGCTGGTGCTGTTTGGCAGCCGACTGGAACAGGGCTCTGAGCGCTTATCACTGACTACTCATCTTTCCTTTTGCTCACCAGCCGCTGATACCACTGAGCTGCTTTGCAGACCATTTCAGCGGGTTCATTTTGAAGTTTCCTTGTCTTTCGCTAAACATTTTATTACAAATTGTCTTAAATTATGTTTGAACTGATTAACAGTTCAATTTATGGCTTCGGAGGCAGTCATTTCGGGGTGTTTTTGTGGTGTTGCCGGTTTCGGTATCAATGTTGAGTTGGCCGTAAATATGATTTGTGGGCCGATCCGAAAGAATGCTTCGCAGTTGATGAAGTGAATCCCTAGAATATTGGAAGCAGATTCACTAAAGCGGAATTAACTTCGATGCATCTGAGTTACTTAAAATTATGCTGAACTGAAGCGTGAATAAATTAATTTCATCTTGAAATAGATCTGGAAGCGGAACATAGCATTTGTATACTTACACGTATGTATATAAATAACAAGCATTTTAAAGACTTGTAGTATTTTCTGGCATCTTCCTGGCCCATTCGCACGCAATTCAATTACTCGTTCCTTCTCCTGCGCCCGGGCCACTCTGTCACCGCCGTGCGATTCCTAGCTGCTTGGTTAATAATCACCTGCGCTGCGAACATTTGTCTGCTGTACAAAAATTAGTTTTAAAACGAATAATTTGCTCAATTATGGATGTGTTCGCCGAGATGCTGCGGTTCTGCGTTACTGCGTCGAGGTAACATTTATTTTAATCTCGAGAGTTGCCTCCTCTGCGGAGGACACCCACCTCGTTAGATGGCGTTGCGCGTCGGCTAAAACGTGGATAATCCAGATACTTGAGCAGCGAGCTTCAACGAGATAAGCTGGCTTAATGATGATGCGTTCGCTGCACTGGTGCTATGGGGCGGAAAGGGGTGTGGTATGTTGGAAATAAAGAACAATAGAAATAGCTAAATCTTTGCTAAAGAGTAAGCAAGCTGGTTGTTGTGAAGTGATGACTAATGTGATGTGATAACATGAGTCTCTGATCTACTCGTATATCACAGAACGAAATGCATAATCATTGGACGTGGTTTACACAAAGGAATAACCAAATCAATTGATCTAATTTCCATTAGAGTTCATTGCATGTGAAAAGAATTTTGAAACCAGTTTGAATAACTGTCAGGTTAAAATGCCAAAGAACTTCGTTAAGTTTCGATAAGTCCAAAATTAACGAATCAGGAAGAATTCTTTCTCAAATTTGATTTCAGTACAATATATTATTTCGCTGTATTAACTCCTTTGTTTTCTGCAGGAATTTCACTGTACAGTGAGTTGTTATTCCAAGTCTATTGTATTTAGGATCCGTCTCCAAGTAACGGTACATTTTTTTATATACGATATACAGTTCTCTACATACCATTTCTCCATCAGCTCCAATTGCAACCATTAAATTCTCACAGTTGCAACGATTTCTCTATCTTCTCCCGGAGATATTTCCAAATTACTGCAACCAATTTTCATCTTGTTCTACAAATTGAGATTACACAGCTCTCCCCTAACCTCCGTTGCTTCGTCGTCCACGCCGCCCCCTTCCCGGAATCCCGCGTTAAACGAAGACAACATTTCTTACAGCGCACTCATCTCATGGCATGGTTAATCGCTTCATTTAATTTACTCAAATTACTCTAATGATATAAAGTGTCCGCCAGTCGATGGGCGCGTTAGTCGACTGTTCGCGTTAGTCGACTCCTTTCGGCCCGCAGGACAGCCACCGACCAACGTCTGTCGTCGGCTCAATTCAGTTTGTGTCACATTTGAATTTCAAATGCGACGCAATCGCAGGCGTTTAACGTAACGTAACAAGGCAACCGGCTGGTCGGCGGTGCGGTGGACAGACTGGCGATTAGCGCTACTTACGGCTTGGCATTTAGATGAAGTAGTCGCGCATGTGCTCACAACGCGGTTGCGCTCCGATCCATTGCACAAGCCGAAAGAGGAGCCGCCTGTTCTGCGATGAGATCCGCTTCTAATTTCATTCATAAAGAATGAACCTTCGCTTGGAAATACCTCGTTATAGTCGCAGTTTCTAACGCGGTCACCATTTGGATCTGCATCCGCGTTCTCCAGTCGTTTGTTTTGCCGCATATTTAGTTGATTGTGGGGGGAATACATCGAGTGACCACTTAATGACTCAATTAGTTCTCACGCTCTTCGCTTCGTTGGCGAAGAAGACCACAAAATCGCGTATGTTTCTTAAGGAGGATTATTAAATCCATGCCAGAGCTAACATAACACAACCTATGTACCAACCGATTTTGTGTAATATGGTGAGGTCTTTCTTTTGTGAGGGGAGGGAATGAAGGGATGCGCTTTTCTGCCGCCGGATTAGGCGCCAGTTGTAGCTAAACAAAGCCTGTATATTGTGAGTGACTCCATCATTCATACGAACATCACATTAGGGGCCCAGATCCTTTGTATACAAATCAGGGCCGCAGTATTTAGTATTTAGAGAGATACAATTTATTGCTTAACAGTTTTCTTCATCTGTGTCATTCTGAACCGTCGTCGACTTCCAGGAGCCTGGAGCTTCGTTGTGCCAGAGTTGGGCGAACCAGAGCATTCATTGCAGCCGCTATTCAGCCGAAAACCTGCAGCGAGCAGGAGCAGAGCCTGCAGCTGCATTGAGCTGAAGTGTTTCACTGGCAGTCGTTGGCTGATTCCAGACGAAAGAAGGAAAGCTGAAGCCATCTGAAAAGTATTCTCGTTGTTTCGCTGTTGTTGCAAACACACAGCCAGCTCAAAGACAAAAGCGTGTTCCAGTCGATATTCTTACTGTTGCTGCTTCGGCGGCAACAACAACAGCAACCAACTCTAATCTTTGGCAATCTGTTGGCAACTGCTTGTAGTACATACAGAACTACTTACATATGTACTCATATGTACGTCCTTTGCTCTTCATAATTTTAGGTTTTATTGTTAGCTTGGAGACGGCTCTCATACGCAAAATATTGCCAGCAACCTTTATTTCGGAACTGTTGGCTTGCCGTTTCCCAGGACTCTCGTGCGATAGCTGCAAAAGCAACGAACCGAATGTATTGTCCACAGAGTATTGTATGTATTGTAGACAACATGCAGTGTCACCAACAACAACAACTTGGTGCTGCCCGAGCGGCTTCTTCAGTCTGCCGTTGCCGCTGCTGCTGCTGCTGCTGCTGCTGCTGCTGCTGCTGGATCTCATATTTGCTCTGATTTATTTGGCGTCTGCTCCTCGCGAGGTGGGCGCTTCTTCTTACGGTTTTTCAGAAATAAATGCCATGTCTGCCGACGGAGTTGGAAACTTTTTCCGCAGATGGCAAAAGTTCCCACAAATAATAGCGAATCGAAGCAGCAGCAACAGAGTATCGTATGTAAAAACCATTTGTGGCATTTCGTTCTACCGAAAGCCGATCGAAGCGTAGTCGATTGCCGTCCTTGGCATATCTTCATCGGCAGCGGAACCGGTATCGAAACGCTTCGAGTTTTCCGAGTGGCAACATCGCCCTGCTTTTCGAAAAATAGGTCGTCATTAAAAACCATGCGACGCTTGGTGATGGGAAATCGATAGAAATGCAGTCGGCGACAATTTTTTAAGTACCACAAAAACTTATTCTAAAAACATAACCTTTTTTTTCTCTTTGGGTTTTCTTCAATTCTTTCAATTATAACAATTATTTTTCCATTCACAGTAACTGCAAACGTTTATCGAGGAGCAGTTTGACGGAATCAATGTCTGGATTGACGCTGCTTCCCTCTTATTTACACTCAAAGTAGAGCGGCTTCCACTGCACATCGTATATTCTATTCAAGCTCCAGCAACAGCGACAGCCACCACATCGACGGTCATCGGACGCTCGTTAACTAGAAATCGTCAACGCGAAAATAACTAGAAATAGAAATCCGTCTGCAAGCGAACGGGATAAAATCTTGACTTGCGTCGGCATGCTTGCTCACTGGTTGTTGTTGTCGTTGCTGTGAGGCTTCGATCAGCGCAGCGCAGCGCTGCAGTGAATGTTGCATAATCATTAAATTTATCAAGATGGGCATTAAAACAAAATAAAAACTTTCAACTCAACTGAGCCGACCACAACTTAGCAGCGCGTTGACGCATGCGCGCAATCGCACGTGTGATTGTGTGTGTGTGTGTCCGTGCGTTTCGCTCAAGCGAGCACCTATAATATTTATTGCAGAGCAAAAGGTGTTTCCATCTATTACTGGAGCTGCCAACGGAGCTCGCCATTGCAATGCCGTGGCGGCGAATTCTTTTCAGCTTCAGCGTCAGCTTCTTCTTCTTTTTCTTCTTCTTGTTGTGCCGCAGCGACGTCTCTGTTTTCGTCATCGTCATGTTTACTCATATGTCAACTACTTGAGTTTATTGCTGTATTTTAAGTGTTGCAGTTAGTGTTGTTGCTGTTGTAGTTGTCGTCGCTCGACGCTGCCTGCTGCCCTCTCTACCAACAACACTCTGCTGATTGATGGTAAGTGGCAGCAGGTACGGAACAAAAGCGTCGTGCGTGAGTGTGTGAAAAAGGATCTGGGCTTTGCAGCGATCGTTTATAATGATCATTTGCATATTATTGAAGAAGAAAGAAGAAGGAGGAATCAGGAAGAGGGAGGAAAATACAAAAAAGATACACACATTATGGATTTTGTTACGATTAAAATGAAAAAAGTTTAGAAAAACCTCACAAAACATGACCAGAAATCAATTACAACGAATCGACGATGATTTATGTAATGTGATAGTGTGATTCTGTATTTTCTAATCTCTCACTTTTCACCTTTACGGAAAAGTAATAAACAATTAATGAGTAATGAAATTTCTTGCTTGCCGAAAGGAAGCAGGGAAGGTGGAAGCGAAGAAAGCCCAAACCAGACAGTAGCTGTTGAGGATTAGAAACGAATTCCACAAAAAAGGCGAGCTACTCACATGTGACCAATATTAAAAACCTCATAAAGCTGTGTTGCTACTGGTCATCAGCATAGTCGGAGCCGCAACCTCAGTAACAACAACAATAACAATAACAAGAAATAACGAAATTTTACATGCTGCAGACGTATGTAGTTCCACGACAACTCTTCCACTACTTATGAAGGTCCCGATCTGCTTCAGCTATCAACCAGAACAGTCAATCCTTAAGTCCCACAGCATACGAGTACAACATTAGGAACAGCAACAAGATCCGCAACAACTAAAACAACTGTCACAATTTCGCTTATTGCGTTTAACCTCACGTTTTCCCTCAAGATTATTTCTTTTATATTTCTGCTGCAGCGTTTCTCAAGTAGATTCTTAGCCAGAGTCAGAGTTGTTCATATCGACGTACTATATACATACATACATATGTACAAACTCGTATATATTTATGTACGTTAAACAGCGAATATAATATCAATAAAGAATTGTTAGCTCCCTGCAGACAGCACTACAAAATACCGTGAAACAAAAGCATAAACACCACATTTAAGCAACATTAGTTGGATATCCCAGCAGCCAGCACACAACTCGAAAGTGTTGGGAGTCGTTGGCAAGCTCAGTGATAGTTTGACAATGCGGCTTGTCGTCTGCTTGAGAAATATGCAAATTTCTCCCCAGCACAGTGTGCACATAAGTGCAATAGAACAACAGAAGAAAAACAACAACAACAACACCAGCATCCACAACAACAGCAATAACAAGACAAACAAAAACATCAACCGAGTTAAAGGATTTTCACTGCATTTCTCAGTTAGCACACAAGCTCATGATGTGCTTTGTGTTGCATATGTTTAAATGCATATTTGCATCTGTCCGTCGTTACGACTGTGAGTATAGTTGAAGGTAGCTGTTGCTGCGAGTTGTTATTTTTGCTAGAAATGTTATGTTATATGAAATTAAATGTTGTGAATTAAGCACAACTTATTGCTTTCTACAACGAAGGCGAGCTTAAGTTAAATTAGCTACCGAATTAGATTTTGTATTTCTCAATTTAAACCTATGAAGGAGCTTCATTATTACTTCAATTATTGTATAAGCAAATGAGACTTGATTATGCTAGGCAACATATTCTTACATATGTATATTATAAAGTTTCTCAAATAAAAATAACCAAAGCAACAAAATAAACAAAGTAGACAACTATCTATATTTTCCTGTACTTTTACAAAACTCTTTTCATTTAGCACCAGACATTCTCTCCATTCGAATCCTCGAGCATTTTCCGATGATTTCACGTCGCGACAAACTACTGAATCGACCCTGGCAACAGCAGTTCTACGAGCAACACAGGCAAAAAGTGTATACCGCCAAACCAGCGATCGATGCTGCGCCTCCTACAAAATATACGCATGTCATTGTGAAACCCAAAAAGGTGCAGATTGAAAATGAACGCTTGAAGAGAATAGAAGTCGAAAACATTCGTCTTTTGCAAAACCTTGGCGACATAATGAGATCGAAATCGAAACTCTTGCAAAATCTATGGGTTGAGCCGAGGCCAACGTAAGTAAAACATTAGTAGATGAATATCCCTAGTTTATTAGAAAAAAGCTCAAGCTGATTTTCGTGTTTTAGATTTGTACATCGAGAAAAGATGTTTGAACCACGCCCACGCTCCAGCGTTCCTAAATTGATGACGATATATACCCCATCCAATTCGCAACCAGTTCAAAGTCAGTGTAGTCCTGTCACCAAATCAGCCCGGGCACTCAGATGTCCAACTTGTAGGGGTCGCCCAGAGCAAACGGAAGTGGTAAAAAAAGTTATATTTATATTCAGATCGATAGGATTTTCCTTTGTGTCTTTAGAAAATTCCTGAGGAGCGTATACCATGGGAACCACAGCCGAAATCGCTGAACTATAAGATTCGTAAATATTTGAATCTACGAGATAATAGAAAACCATGAGAAAAGGACTCGCAGATAATCATGTCTTAGTATGTTGAGTAAATAATAAATACAAATGCAGAAGAATCGAAAAAATATTATTTCTTTCTTTCATTACAAGCAGTTATTTAAAATCTTAGTATAAAGCACAGGCCATTCTCTCAGATCGAGGTAATTTTTATTTCTGTAATAGGCCCTACCCTCCAAAGACTAAACATTCTAAAAAATATCAGCGGTCGCGTTTAGTTGGGGAGTTATAAGGTTTTATATAAGAACAATTTGGATAGTTTAAACAGCGATATCTTTAACACCAAGAGAGATTTGCAATATACGCGGCAATTGTAAGGCTATTAAAGCGCTTTTCTTTTATGTTATAATACAGTTATGCAGAAAAATGGCACAGATCGTTTTACAAACAATATTCTTCTCTTAAAAGACAAGATATCAATTATCCCAATAAATAACAATTTGTTTTGAAACTCTTAAATTTTCAAATAAATATTTTACAAATTAATTATTACCTTCCAGTCTCACCCTGTGTTCCACTTTTTACACACGTGTTTAACATTCAATACACTTGGCAACGCTAACGGCACGTCAAAAAATTCTATATTCATATCTAAGAGAAGTCAACAATTTCTTAACCACTCTCCTGGTTTGTTTATTCCTTAAAGCGTTCATTGCAATGAGTTTTCTTAAGCCCAAGGATATCATTGAAGAGGGCGACACCGTCATACTTTACCTCAGCGTTCAGTCAATGCACGCCATTGAAGTCGCACCCACAATAAAAAATAAAAAAGGCGAAACTATTGAGTACATCTTTCAGACATGCTTTGGTGCTTTGAAGGTATGCAATCTGATCGGTGTGGCTTATGGCAGCAAAGTTCAGTTGTCCAGGGGCTGGGCATATGTCCTGCAACCTAATCCGGAACTTTGGACAGTTACTCTGCCGCATCGAACCCAAATCATTTACACGCCGGACATTAGCATGATACTTTTCCAACTGGAAGTGCGTCCGGGATCGGTTGTCATCGAGTCTGGTACCGGTTCGGGATCATTGTCACATTACTTCCTCCGTGCTCTAAAACCCAGTGGCACCTTGCACACGTTCGATTTTCACGAAACGCGCGCAACACAAGCGCGAGAAGAATTCCAGCGTCATGGTTTGGAAAAGTTTGTATCGGTATATCACAGAGATGTCTGCCAATCAGGATTTTCGGATGAGCTAAATGGTAAGGCGGACGCGGTTTTCTTGGATTTACCAGCCCCACATGAGGCAGTACCACATGCTGTAAAAGCGTTCAAATCCAAAGGTGAAGAACATATATTTTTTAGTCTATTCAAATTCATAAAGTTAATGGAATGTTACATGTTATATTAAATTAAATAAGTCGTGATTAGTTTTATGTTGGAAACCAATTAAGTCAGCAGCCTTTTTAATGTAGTTTCCATTAATTTGTCAATAGGAGGACGATTCTGTTCCTTTTCGCCATGTATAGAACAGTCGCAACGTTGCTGTATGGCTTTGCAAGAACATGGATTTACAGAGATTCGATCGATGGAAATATTGCAAAATGAGGACATTGTTAAAACAAAGCTGGTGCCAGTAATTGATCTTGAATTCCTGAAACACAAGGTGAGAGCGTACTTTGTATTTGAAATGCTCTGTTTTTTCGAGAAATCGATGATGAGCTCGACCCGGTTTTTGGCAACCGACAATTCTCTTGTTCTCCATGAGACATGATGAAGACTTTTTCAGGCCGTTTGATTTCTAGATAAGATTCGCCAGCTAGAGCACACGATTTGACTGTCCCAGACTACTTTCTGTGGGGTTTCTTAAAGGTGCTGTTCTATGTAAACAAGCCGCATAGTCTTCGGATACTCAAGAACAACATGCGCCAAGAAATCAAAAATTTAACGACGGAAATCTTGAATGTAATGCAAAATGCATTTCCGAAACATAGAAAAATCATTACATATATTTTACTTTTATATTATTTTATTATATAAACATTTATATTATACTATTCATCAATTTCTCAATAAGTTCTAATTAACATTTTTATTTACATTTAGAAAGCTTCTTCGAATAATTCTGAAGATAATCTAAACTCAACTGAGAAACACGGTTCTACTAAAGCCCAAAAAGAAGCTAAAAAGATTCTGACGTCTTATGCGCCAACAACGTCGCCAGGACATACAGGATATCTTACATTCGCAACATTACCACCAGCTTTTGTACGATAACAGTTCAAGAAAATAGTTCGTAAGTCTATTAAACTATATACAAAAATATTAAAACATAAAACAAAGTTTTTGATGTTGAGATGAAGTTTGTTTAATTGGAAAATGTATTTTCTATTTGTTTTCCTATGTATGTAAATACTTATTTCAAAATTCAGTACAACAAAATTTATTTTAATTCAATCTTATTGAGGAAATCCTAGTGCAATGTTCTTATATTTTACTGACTATAACCGCAGAATAAATCGCGCGATTTTTCATAAAAATTTTTTAATTTCAAATGTTTTTTCCGTGTTTACACTTGTTTGCTTACAGAAAAGTAAAGCTAAAGTAGTGTAATATAATAGAAAGTATAACATATTATATACCATTTTAAAGTTCAAAGAACAAGCTTTCCATAACTGTAATTTGTTTTATACCTTAATATGTCCGTTTGGAAGAAAAAAAATGTTGTTTCAAGGTCAACTTGTCACATTTCTCTAAAAATCAATATAACTCCTTCATCGCCTAGGTATGGACAAAAATGTATATTACATAAATGAAAGGTATTAAAAATACGTTTCCAACAGTACTTCGTTTGTTCCGTTAGCTCACTTAGTTTATGAGGTAAGTGCCTTTTATTAGTACCATTTATTTGACCTTCAAACGGTCCTAAATCCAATGGCTGACCAGCCCCCAAAAAAACACTTCCACTTCCGGTTATAACGGTCTGAAATAACGGCAAAAAAAGGGGAAAAAAATCTGAACTTGGCAGCTATTTTGCATTTATGCCTTAATTTATATTTTTTATAGTATTTAAAATTCACAAAAAATTTTCGGTCATTTTTAATAAATTATTATCTACATTTTTATTTGTTCAATCTTATTTCTTAGATAAACTAAGTTTAACACAATAAACAAGTAATATATAATAAATAAATAAAAGCTTTAAATTCACACACAACCTAGATTAAACTTAATTTCCTTACATGTATTTCGAGGTGCCCTGTTCCAGCGATGCTGCCAATTTTGACAGCTTAAACATCTGCTTTTAATGCTGTTCGTTTCTACCACCACTTTTGCGAATGGTGGTCGTATACAAAGTTATTTAATTATTGGTAAGCACAAAAAAGGGGTAAAAAACTGGGTTCTTTGCTCACGTCACTCAGTAAATGATAATCACGGCGACAGCTCGGAGCGTTTATCAACATTCCAACCACTTCCAACTCCTCTGCAGAGACGTCATCCACAGTGTCAGCATCGGTCCATTTAAGCAAGTCGGGATAAAACGATTTACACAAACGCTTATCAAGCAAATCAAGCCAATTACAATGCCTGTTGAAATTCCAAAAATCGTTTTTGTTCTGGGAGGCCCTGGCGCAGGTAAGGGTACCCAATGTGGAAGGATAGTAAAACGGTTTAACTTCGTACATCTTTCTGCTGGTGACTTGCTGCGTGAGGAACGTTCACGTGAGGGTTCCGAGTACGGAGAACTCATTGAGGAATACATTAGGAATGGAAAAATTGTGCCCGTCGAGATAACCTGTTCGCTGCTGGAGAAAGCCATGCGTAACTCCGGCAGGAATAAGTTCCTGATTGATGGCTTCCCACGCAATCAGGATAATCTGCAAGGCTGGGCACGTCAAATGACGGGCAAGGCCGATTTGCAGTTTGTACTCTTCTTCGATTGTGACGAGAGTGTGTGTATCGATCGTTGCCTGAACCGTGGAAAGGGTGGTAGTGGACGCAGCGACGACAACTTGGAGAGTCTACAAAAGCGCATAAAAACCTATACATACGATTCTCTGCCAATTATCGAGCATTTTGAAAAATTAGGACAGGTGAAAAAAATCGATGCTAGTCAGAGTGAAGTTGAGGTTTTCAATGCCGTCGAAAAGGTGTTTTGTGAGTCGGGGTTTGACTAAAGTTATAGAAATCAACAAATAAGTGGCATGAACTGGTAGAAAACGCTGGAATTGGATGAAGTTGAAAGTGGCAGATATAAGTAAAAGTTTCAAGCTATGCTGGAAGTAGAAATTGTTATAAAGTAAAGTATATTGTTACCGCAATGTTTTAAAGTAAACAAAAATTTAATTATATGTAGAAAAATGGATGTATGTATATATTTACGGAAATGTGAACTGTAAATAAGGTCATATTATATAAAGTATAAATTCAATAATTGTTCAACGTGTTTACTTTACAATATTTATTTAATATGGAAGTATTCGCAGAAACATTTTACTCAGTAAACAAACGCGAAAAATACACAGATTTTGCATTAATACATTTACAACCGCTTCATAAGATGACGTATGCAGTTGTTTTAAATTCGATACCGAATTACGTAAGTTAAGAAGAAATGACACGACATTCTTAATTTAACGTCTCCAATATTACAATCATAGATATATCTACAATTCTTCGTGCATAAAGATTATTTATATTTGTTATCTAAGTTATAAAACTGTAGCTCTACGATTTTACAATATGAAAACAAACATGCTCAGTTTCGTAACTTATTCAAAGTGGTTTAAGGTAAAATTTAATTTAACCAACAAAGTTTTAAAAATTTAAAAAAGCTACTAATAAGTTATTTATAAGCGATAAACGAATAGAGGACCGTTCACTTTATATCGTGTGAGGGAAAACCTTTGCAACTAATCTCTACGTAATTTGTCCAAACGTGCTTGCAAATCGGCATCCGCATCTGATACAGGTGATGTGCCACCACTGCCGCCCGCAGCTGCTGGTGCACCACCTCCGCCGTTTCCACCGCCACCGATGCCAACACCGCCGGCCGCAACCGCTGCCGGAGTACTCTGTTTGCCACCCGCAATGGAGAGACTCCCTGTAGCTGAAGGTAAGTCTCCTAATTGTTCTCCCAGTTGCAGGCCCAACTCGTCCAACACCTGTGAAACCACGGCGTCTGTCTCCTCCTCATCGCCTTCATCCTCCATAGCATCATCAATTGCATCATTGATCATTTCCTCCTTCATGTCCATAATTTCCGATTGCTTCTCGAAATCGTGCAGAATTTTCTGAATTTGCGGTAAATTCAATTGACGATTCATGTTCTGCATGGCTTTAGTTACTCCTAAGGGTCGGCAATTATTAGTATGAACTCATACATGAGCTTTCCAATTACGTACCTTTCATTGCTTGTGCCATTGTATTCTGGGATTTAAGCGTTTGTATCTTTAGCGATACTGCCTGAATGTTTGCTTTCATCAACATGAACTTCTTTGAATATCGCCGCGTACGCACTAAATCTTTGGCCATTATCTTGACTGCATCCATCTGCCCTTCCTTGGCCATTTTCTTTATATCTGCGATAATTTTCTTTTCCTGCTGATCCATCTTCATACGCTCTCTATCCAGGTCACGCATCGCTTTGTTCAAAGCCCGCTGATTCTTACGGAGCATTTCATCCGGAGAAATTTTTTTACCGAAAAGCCAGTCCATTGCTGCTTATTCCAACTAATGTGGTCTATTCCAAGAATTTAAAAGGAAAAATATTTACACTTATTAATAGAGGACGAAATATACTGAAAATATTCCTAATGCGATGATGGAATTTTATTAGAAATTACTCATCAAGAAATGTCACTTTCAACACTACTGCGTAGCCAAAACAAATAAAATTACAACAGTGATGCCAAGTGTTCAAAATATATATTTCTTTATATTGGAACGAATTGGAATACCAAGGAATCGGTTTTTAATCTATAGCCTTTTTTAATATGCATACTTTAAAATTGTACTTATTTTAATTAATTTTAACTATTTAATATTTTTCATCACATTTTTATCAGTTATTAATAAATTTACTATAATTTTTCAGTTGCTAAAATCTTATAAAAATATGATAAAATTATTGACAATTTCGTTGTCGAGCTCATTATTGCTGGTGACCAATCTGGAGACCATTAAAACTTTGAATAAGTGTGACATACAGGATACCAAGATGCTGACATGACACATTAAGCTTTTGTCCAGTGCCACTGAGTAATTCTGAGGGCATTTTTCATACCCCTGCTCTTGATTCAGGGTCTAAACAACTTAATTTGACGTTCATAAAGCAATTATATCAATCGTTCCACTTCCAAAAAGTGATGCCGACATCATGTTATCCCGGGCAATAACACCACCTAAGCTAACCTTATCCAATTCATAACTTATGTTGGAGTTGAAGATAGTAAAACGAATATAACCCACATATGAAGTAGTCCCACATACATGAGCACAAATACACGAAGTAGTGGATAGCGCCGAAGGAAAGCTCCTAAACGTATACCAGCAGAGTCTAGAGAAGAATAGGCACGTTTCACACGACGAGAAACTCGATTATCAAATGGAGATTCTCTCATCAGCGCAGGGAATTGTGCTTTTACTGCAATAGGGAAAACTTGAAAGTTTGTAAAGGATAATGACTAAACTATTACCATCGTCCGTGGAATTAGAGAGCAAAGCATTACGATGCTGGCTATTGGAGTTGTTATTGTTGTGGTAGATTTTCTGTTGCAGCTGATCCTTTGAAAATATAATATAAAAAGTTTTTTTAAGGCAATGATAAGCATTAATCAATAATCACATGTTATTAACCTGAAGTTTTTCCAATTGTATGCGCAACGCATTTCTGTCAGCTGTGATGGCTTCAAGGGTATTCTGCTTATCCAGCAAGGATTGCGTGAGTGACTTTATGCGCATATTGCCATCATAGAGCTCTGCATCTACGTCTCTGCCTTTTTCCTGTAACTTAAGTTTCTGTATGAGCTGATCTCTTTCGTGCAAACATGTAGCTGAAGCTGCCAAATGATTGCTCAATTGTTGGCGTAATGTAGACAATTCTTGTGTGAGGATACGATTTTCTGATTCTACTTGCATAAATTGTTCCTTTTCTACTTTGATTGTTTTACGCATCTCGGCTTCAGTTAGACGAATTGATGCAAGCATTTCTAAATGCATCTCTTTAGAAGCCTTTAAGTCTGCTTCAGCTTGTTGAAGTTGCTGTATTAAATTAGAGTTTTCTTCGTGTGAATTTTGATAAACATTACGCAAAGTATCAAGCTCCATTTGTAACAAACGCACATCGTTATTCTCCTCACCGCTTCTAGTAACTGCACCGCTATCAGTTATTCCACCTTTTATCTCGGCAATAAGATTGTCCTTCATTTGAAGTGCACGTTGCGCTTTTGTACGGTACTCTTGCAAGTGCTGACGCTGCACTTCCGTTTCTTTTACTTGCATTTGAAGCTTTTTAGTAACATCTATATATTCTTGTTTCAACTTGGATAAATGCGACTCTAGCTCCAAAATCGACTGCATGTATTCGGCGCAAGAAGATTGTGATTCCGCGAGCCTGCAATGAATTTGATTATTTTCAGATGTGAGATTATCACTAATTGCTTCTAATTCACGGACACGCTGCCTTAAAGCAGATATTTCCGTGTCGTTATTCAGTGCATTTAAACGAAGTTTTAGATGGTCTCGTTCCTTGGAAACCTCAGCTAATCCGATTTTAAATGCCATTAACTCTTGTTTGTATCTATAGTGATAAGAAAGTTATCAGATAAATCGAATTACTATCTGTAATTGGGATAATAAGGATTCATACTCTGTGCTGTTAACACCAGTTTTATTTTCTTCGGTTGGTTCAGTAATATCCAGGTTTTTTCCTTGAACTACATGAATTGCATCCTTTTCCCCAATATCGATTGCTACCACGTCAGCTCTAGAGTTTAGTATATCTTGTGAGGAAGTGTTTTGGGATTCCAAATTTATAGCGATGTTCACTGAATCCATTGCTGAAGAATTCTTGGACTTGTCACCGTCAGTGCTTGTGATACCCGCTCCAATAGACTTGTATCTAATTTTCAGTGGCGAAGAGTTTTTAATTACTTGGAGCTTACTTGAAACATTTTGAAGCAGTGCTGGCGTATCCTCTTTAAAGGAAGATGCTTGGCTGTTTATATCATTTGTAGAGATCTGCAATGCAGTCGCGGCATTTTGGTCAAGTTTATTTAGTATATTTTCGGCCTTATCTGCCAGTCCTGCTATCCAAGACATATTATCATATGTATTTATATAGTCTAATAGCTGAGGTTTTACTATGATTGAGTATGTAATATCAAAATGTTCCCAATGCGATGATGGAATTTTATTGAGAATTATTCATCAAGAAACGTCATTTTTGACATTACTGCGTAGCCAAAGAAATGAAATTGATAGCGAAAGCAATGATGCCACGTCTTCAAAATATTATATATCTCTATTGCAAACCAATTCGAAAACGATTTGTTTGTAAAGTTTTTAGGTACGGGTATGAACGGGCAAAGTATGGACAAAACGGTTAAAATCGAACAATTTTATGTTAAATCAATATGTATTTATATATACATACATGAATTATAAGAATTAATAAAAACAAAAGGGAGTTTTTATATATCATATTTATATTGTATTATTATTTATATATTATACTAGAGTAACCCTGCCCGCGTTGCTGGACAATACAATAACATACGTTTACGTCTTTGTATTAAAAATTAAATTTTCTAGAAAGAATAGACATTTTCCTGAAAAAGAAGTGCAAAATAATATAAATTTTTTAAAGTGAGAACATCAAAAAGAAAAAAATTTATTGCAGAGCTTGGTGGTAAACGACATTTTTAGTATTGCCATTTTCACAAAAAATGAATAAAGACGACGGCTTCCCAACATGCAACATACAGTTGACCGTGTGAAAATAGAGGAAATTCTAAATTTATTCCGCAAACTTGTATTCGTAGAAATTTTTCGATGTTTTTTTTTTTATAAACCATCAGTGAAAGTAGACCTTTCCAACGCATGTACTCGTTTGAAAATCGGTTGAGTGGTTCTCGAGTTATAAAATCACGAACATAGGGCAACTCATTTTTATATATATAGATTTTCTTTTCATATATTTTATATTAAACTTACTGATTTGTTTTGAAGCCGAAAATAATTAGTTTGTTTTTTTTTTGTGCTGTTAATTTGTTTTTTAGTTTTATTTAGTTTTAAATTTTAATTCAATTTTGAAATCACTAAGCAAGATAATTTTTTTTACTTTAAAAGTGCCTTTCAAGAAAATTTTTAATCTGAAATTTCATATTAGGTATTTTTTTTCTAATGTATTGTATTGTATTTTTCTAATGTAATGTAATGTTGCATTACATAATCTCTATTTCTACACTTTTATTAAATAATCTAAGTGTTATATTGCTTATCACTTTAAGCGAAATAAATTAAGTAACTTAAGATGTTTGTTTGAATTGTCCCAAGCCCAAAATTACCCCGTAATTATAACAAAAAAGGATAACGCAATTATTGAAAACATAATTTAAGGTAACACACTAGTAACGTTTTAAATACAACGAGTAAGTCCCACGTTAATAATACAGACTTCTGGGACGACTAGTAAAGAATAACCGCTATATGCCCTTCTTCTTTGTACATCAGTCATCTACGAAGTAGGACACATAAACAGCATCGCCACCAATGCTTATTAAACATTGGCCCTATCATGGAAAAACGAGGTAAAATAATAAAATTTGCATTAGTATTTCTACATATAATTCCGATATAAATAATACTTGGTTCTTGTGCTGATTGTCAACTAATATTAATTCCGTCATATTGAACGAGACCATCGCATTGCCCCCTAGTGCAGCAATATGCGAGCGCACAACACCCAACAACTGCAAAGAGAAAACAAGCAATTGAAACTTAGAACTTATTTATAAAAGCAGCAACAACCTCTGTTATAAAACCGTGCACAAAACCGCTTATGCCGCCGTTTTCCCGTATCGAGGTGCTTTCCCGAATAAAGAAGAAGTTTAAATTACCCAAATATTTCTCAATCTTTCCGCCTGGTATAAAGCTGAGAGGCGTCATATCAATTCCGTAGCGATCGCGCAGCGGAACCTGTATTCAGCAAGCAGCAGTAATAATTAATTAAAGTAGATGTGTGAAGTAAAACTTTCGAACTCACGTAGCGATTTCGAAAGGAAGGATTGTGTGATTTTGTTGTTACAGCATTTGATGTCCTGGAAGGTGATGTCTTTCGTAACTTAAGCGAATGAGTACCATAGTTTGCTAAGTTTGTTGGTGTTGATGATGTATGTGCTTCGGTCATTTGATCCTCGTCTAATGGGAATATGTAATCTTCATCTTGCAGTGTTCGTTTTTGCCCATGAGCGGCATTCGTATTACTGGCTCCGTTAATGTTGTTGACAGATTCCTTATTGGAGATATTGGTAACTGTCTTTCGGCGGTATTTCATCTTATTGCTAGCGTCTCCAAGTCCCAAGGCCATCCCTGTAACAAGCAGTTGTATTTGATCCTAAGCAACGGAAACAAAAGCCAGTGATTTTCAATAAAAATTTCAATGTATGCAAAAAACACTCACGCTTTCAGGGAAATCCAGGCGAAATCTTAAATCACAAATCGCACATGGAATCATTGTCCGTAGTTTGAAATAAATTGTCTGCAATAATCTAATTCATGAAATAAGAATCGAAAGACGAATTGAGAGAAGAATTGAACTATTACTGTAAACTAACCTTTGAAAATGTTTAGGAAACCCATTTATATTATGCCCCACGTCCAACTTCGCGCGCCATACTTGAGTAAACATCTGCAAATTTTTCACCGCCTCCATGTCCAACATACCGGGCACTATTTGTGTGTTGACTACATGAAAGCCTTCTGGTGGATGTGATTCCATTAACAATGAAATAATTTCCAAATCCTCGATATCGTCAACTTCTAACACACAGGTGTCTTTATTGCCGCAATTCAAATCAATTTCAATGACTTCCTCGTCAGATTCATCGGTATCAGATTGCTTGTCAATTGCTCCAGCCCTCGAATTAGTTACCGAATCCGGATCAATGCATTTCAGTTGGTACACCTCTTGATTCCGTTCGAAGGTCTCCTGCAGCTTCTTCTGCAGTTCATTTAGTTTTTGTTTATCAGTCCAAGAATTGCCGGCCACAATTTTAGGCACCTGTGGCACCGGCAAAGCTGTCAGAAATAATGCCGTCCCCGTTGCAATGAGAGCAATCATACGCTCACCTATCGCCACCTGGGCCTTAAGTCCGAAAATGGCATTCATTCCTTTGGCTTTTAGTTTATTGATGAGTACTCGATGTAGTTCGTACTCGAGAAAAGGTAAACCGTCGGAAATTTCTTTAGCATTCAATTCAGAACGAAGATCCTTTTTGGAACGTACCACTTGAGCCTGCATGAAGCAACCACGACCTAAAAATCTTCAAACATTATACGCGTTGTTCTTAGCGCTCAATATTTAGGTTTACCTGTCACCTGCAAATACTCCGGAACTTCGAGAGTCGCCAAGAGGACATCCGGCACTCGTCCTTTCCTACATATTGCACACTTCTTCATTTTGACATTGAACGGTACTGAAGCCAAATTGTAAGGAACGTGGCACATGGTGCAGGAGTTCTTAAAGATGTTCATCGTCGGAAGACCAAATTTTTTGCATCCCGGGTTACCAGTGCCGTAGGGCCAAGACATTTCCTTCTTTGCGCCAGCTACCTCATTCACACCATTACGATCGCGTTCTTCCAAAGAGCTCGACATTACGACTGGTCCAGAATTTTTGGTGAAGATGTCTGTCTGCGATACAGAACGATTGTAAGACATGTTTATAACGGCTGCAGTGCCAGTGGCCGAGAGGACACAAACATCATCACTGAAATCAGTACCAAAATTACATAGAAATACAATAGAGCGTATAAAACGACAATTATTAAAGGCTTACGATATTGTGGTGGACTCAGAGTACCCCAGGACAACATTACAGCCCAAAGCACGAGCATGTGATCGTATTTCCATGCGCAACTCTGTCCACCAAGAATCGCGCACCTCCGGTTCGTCCGGGTTGGGAACACGCTCCAAAAGCTTCACAGAACGAGCCGCAACTGTTGCACCCAAATGTAATATAAATCCTGGAGGATATATGGTCATGGTTAGAAAAGGATACTCCAGCATATCCATTGCAGAATCTGCGGTTTTGCTAGCAACCACTGTAGGTTGATTTAATCTCATCAGAGCGGTAGCAGCAACCAGTCGTTCGCTGGCAACGCAAAATGAATTTCCTGAAGATTAGAAGTAATTATTTTTTACATTAAATTTTTAAACAGACAAGGAAAATAAAATGTAAACAGGTGTACGTAGAGCTTAAGACATGATTATATATATATACACATAGAAAGATTAAATTTATTTTAATGTACTCAATCAAATCAATTAAATTTATTTATATGAACTTGTATGATACATTTGATTCTACTGCGAAATATAGTAAGAAAAGAGTATTAAATAATTGTAGAAATTATTATTTAATTATTTAACAAGAGTGACAGTGGCGGCGATTTTCTCCATTTTCGACATTACGGAGCCCTACAAGAGAGAAAACATTCGGGCCGATTTTCATAACAATGAAATGACCATTTTTTTGAGTATATTTTAATCTAGACGGTGGACTCCGGAAAAACTTTACTCTCAAACTTTACGCTCTACAAGCTGAGAAATTCAGCTATAAGGCATGCATGGATGAGCACGGATGAATTAATTTTCGCTATAAGTAGTAGTCGTGGTCCGAAACCTATGATGACAGAGAATAATTAGACCAAATTTCATAGCTCTTTTCGTTTTCCTGTATTCGCGATTTCTACAGACAGTCAGATAGACGTAAGAACAGAGCTAAATTGACTCAGCAACTGACGCTGATTAAGAATATACTTGTATATGTATACTTTTCTTTACCTATCATGCCTCTAGGGTATAAAAAAGGCCCTCAATTAAATACTTAACATTCACATTTTACTTTCTTAAAGAGTAGAGTTTTAACTGAATCACTCTTCAAGTTCAAATACACATGCTATTTGATTGAATATCAGATTAAAATTGTTTGAAATTCGACAGTACATTTGATTTGATACTGAAATTGAACAGTATGTGGAAAATATGAAGAGAGATGCTAATAGAATCCCAGAAGAGTTCTAAATTTTCAATGCTTTCGTATTGCTAATAGAAAGTGCAACGAATAGTATTCACGCAGACAACGATCATGACAACATTTATTAAGCACAAATTAATATTGAAAATAGCTAGCGAGCAAGAGATAGAAGAGACAATAAAAAAGGCAGCAAGATGTACTTACTTTTACGTTGAAGTACTGATGAAACATAGATATTATTTTATGGAAGAAGCATGGGAGAAAACATGACTTGTATTATAACAAGTTAGTAATTAAGAAGTGTTTTAAATGCTAGAACTAATGCATGGATATAAAGAGAAGATCTCAGATGGTGAATTCTTTTTTCAATCCTTTTCAATTGAAATGGATCACGGAAAAAACGTTCCACATTTATTTAAAGAACGATAATACTAAGAGGTCTTTCTTAGATTATAATTTGTACTGGAAACTTGCTATTACGTGAAATGTCCGTTGTTACGCATTTCATTTTTGTCTGGACCAAATGTGTTAATTGAAAAATTATCACATTAATTTTATAAATATTTATTTGTTGAAAATATAATATTTTCCTAGTTATTATCTATTCTCTATTTAATTCGATATATAGTTTCTAGTTTCCACTCACCTTTTGGGGTTACACTTAAATCAGAGTCCGATGAACGACGACACATTTCAATCGAAACTTCTTTAGGTACCCCTGTCGATGTTGTCGAGTTTTCACATTGCGTTGCTGTTGCGGCTGTAGCTGCTGCTGCTGCTATTGCTACGGATGCTGCCGTTGTACCATTCCTGCATGGACTTAGTGACAGTTTAGATCGACTACCTGTAGATGGCCCCGATACATATGCAGCGGCTACAATAGCTGCAGAAGCAGGTGATGTGAAGCGTTTCATGCTAGGACTGTCAGTAGCACTTGTAGGTGCCGTAGTTCCTGCATTGAGCTCGTTTAAGGACCTATGATGTTTGATGCGGAATAGCGAAATAGATGGAGCAAGCAATGATGATTTGCTAGTGTTAGTATAACTTGTATTCGCATCAAAGTAACGATCTAATGCGGTATAAGATCTAAAAGGCCTACAGAGTGCATCGCTATTCATGAGTTCATTGTTATTAATAAGTGTGTGTGATTTCTGCGAACTTTGAGATGTTTCAACAGATAAGCACTGCACTGCACTGGCAGGACTTAACGCAGGTGCTTGAATTGTACACATAAAATCATTGGGTTTATCAGATTCGGTGGGTGTAGAAGGGCAAATTTGTAGGATGGGACAGTTAGGGCTGGGCTGTGAGGTGATACTCATATTTTGCGCTTGTGTATAGGGTAAACAAAAAACATTAGTTGCAATCTTAAAAGTTGGCGAAGCGAGAGCGCTGGTATTTAAATCAGCTAGAGAACTGGAGAGTCTCTTATTAAATTGATTTGCCTGAAGACCGCTGTTTTTCTTGAAAGCTGAAATGATGGGCTGTGAAGAAGAAATTAATTGGCATTTATTTTCCATGATATACGGCAGCTTGGCTTTAGCAGGTTCCAATGTTACCGAATTCCTTGCAGTGCCAATTAGTTCCTATTTGATCATGGATCATTATTTAATCGAACATAATTGAATTTTGAAAAACAACCTGAAGGTGATGGGAAAATGCTTTCAAATCGTTTATCATAGAATGTGAACTTCTCAAATCTGGGAGGCTGTCATCAGTGTTTTCCCCAGAACCCGGTTTAATCCAGGTGTTGGACAATTTCTCCTCCTCAGTCTCATCGTAATCAATGTGAAGAATTTTTCCAATTTTACTGAGCTCAATCGAATCCTGTATATCTGCACCGTTCACCGATTCGATTGGAAAGAAATTTGGCAATGTTAGACTTTCAGACTCCATAATCCCTTCATCCGTTTCTGATATGAGACTTTCTGAAGGTGATGTAAGCGATGATTTAGAAGACGAAGAAGAACGGGAATCGGGCTCGAATGTTTTG
Organism: Myopa testacea; assembly: GCA_949629155.1. Lineage (NCBI taxonomy): Eukaryota > Metazoa > Arthropoda > Insecta > Diptera > Conopidae > Myopa > Myopa testacea. The sequence continues at coordinate 45,941,963 of OX451345.1, read as the reverse complement.
TTTATCAAGTGCGGCTCATGGTTGGAGAAATTGCCAAATAAGGATCCATTATTTGGGAAAGTGATTTCGTTAAATTCATCAGTTGTCTTCTTTGTGGAAATATTGGGCGATGAACGGGTACTATCTTGGTATTTATCGATTACAACAGCAGCCATTGAATAAATGTTTTTTGCCTTCTGACGTGTTGATCGCTTCATAGCAGAGTCATCGCTAATGGAACGAAGTATAGCGTGTGAAGTATTTTTAAAATATGAACGTGGAGTGAAATAACGTTTGCATTTCTTGGTTGGAACTGACTTAAAGACAGCTTTAGGGGCATCATCCTTGACTTTGTGCAAAACACTAGCAATAGCTTCGTCCTTAATCAAGAGTCTGTCCAATGATTTTGTGATGCTTGCACACGATATTTTAGGCTTGCCGCTGTTGCCGATTTTGCGCATGAGTGCTGAACATTTCTCATTAACTACGTTCCTGGAATACTTAAAGCGGCGCATGTGATGTCGTAATTTTTTTGTCGGCTTCTCGCCCCGTTCGTCCTCTTGTCGTAATAAGTTCAACATATCACGGTCATCGCGAGGAATCTCGTTTGAGCGCTTTAATTCAAACAAAGTTGAGGATCGCGATTTTCTTAAATGAATTTTGTATTCTGGCCACATAGGAGCACGAACAGACTCTCCGGTTAAAAATTTCAAATAATTAAGTGTTTTTCTACTTTCAAAAAAATTTAGTACACACCAAAAAATAATGTAGGCGTATTAATTAGACACATCGATGAAAAACAGTTCGAAATTTCAGATAATAGGAAAATATTATAATGAGATTATGTGGTACAATTTATGGATTGACGAAAAGAGCAGAAAAATAGGGAGTAAGTTTGCAATTTAAAATTTTGCGACAATGTCTCAACTCATTTACAGTTACATAATATTAGTCTTTGATATCGATCATACTTACTCCTCAATCAACGCATTATCTGTGGTCACAGACTGGGTATTTGTATCTTTGATCAAACTTATAGCGGTACCAATGCCGCGAGCGACGACGCCTACATCACCTTCCAAATCGAAGCATTGCGTATAGCCAATAACTGCATTAGCCCCCATATTGATGGCCTTTAATCCCATTTTGCGTTGAACCTTAGTAGACAACATAAAAATTGAAATAAATTTGTGTCTATGAGCTCATAAACTTCCCAACCTGTCCGGATAATTTTAAGAATACTACTTGTCGTGCTTCGTTAGATGCACGTGGTGTACGTATTTTATCAATCCACTGATACTCGGGATCATCGTTGACCACCAACTCTTCCACAAATCCATGAATGACTTGAGCGCGATAACCATGCGGAATGCACTGAGCTAAAATATTTGTTTATATTAAAAATTTATATATTTACTGCATTATTGTCACAACTCACAGTGAAAGAACTGTATACCGCATGAGCTCTGTCGAAACTTATTTAAATCAGAAAACAAATCCACTTTTACAATAACGTTCACTTCGCCGCGTATTCCGTGCATTGTGTCGAATACCGGTATCCAACCGGATAGTACTGTGCCCTTGCCTTGTGTCGTCTGCCCCGATGTCTCCAAACATAGCGGGTTTAAACTGATGTTTACTTTTCCAATAGCATCATTAGCAGAGTACGTGTCATAATCCATCAAGCGTATTTGAAGAGGTTCGTCCTGTAATTCAGCATCGTCCACTTCGAATCGAAACCTTGAAATTAATTAAAAATAGAATTTCTGGTTCACCTCGTTACACTTCTGAAAGTTGTAACTTACCAATCTGTGTTCCACTGTGGATTTAAACTTTTCCGACATACATCCGTCTTATGTGTCACGTTTCCGAGCTTGATTTCCACATATGCATCGGTGGTATCACTGCCTCTGTCCATCACGGGCAAATTTCGACCAGCCTTAATCTTGACACCAACTTTACCTGGCATTTTCACAACTCGGGAAGTTCGTAATGTTCTGAGATTTGCAGCTTATTTCTATGGCTTTTGACCCGTTCGATCCAGTGCACCCAACAAACATTACAATGTATAAAAAACTCAGTAAACTTTATCTTTTATTAAAGTTTTAAAGCATTAGTTTCTCTAATAAAATAGACTCATTTTATACACTTCCAACTAGCGTGTAAATGTCATTTTGATTCAATTAAACAGCAACAGTGGAATGAAACAGTATATATGGGTTGGTTACAGAAATATTGATAGCGAAATGAATAAGTTGAGCATAATCACAGCAGCACAACTCCGATTTTGTTCTTGGTTTTATTGTTCTTTATTCTTGGAACTGCAACAACAAGAACATTAAATGTGTTTGATTTCGTCTGGTTTCTCAGCTATGGCTCCTAGAAGTTTGCAAATTTCATACCTATAACTTCTAAGCTGTAAACTTCGACGTCTAGTAAGTCGAACTATATGAGCGTTCACTTTATATCAAATTTTCTTGACGTTCTTTCTTGAAGCCTAAACCAAAAAAAAGACAAATGCAGACGTAATGAATGCGTACAAATACGTTAGTAACATAAGAATTGTGTAAAACTGGCCATAATTACTATACGTAATTGATCGAAATTGGAGGAAACATTCTGAAAAACGTATGTAGGACTCGGTCAGAATCAGCATACGTCATTAGCTCTTCTTGTTCGATGTTTTGTATCTACTCCTTTGCTTGTGTACGATTTATTTATTTATTTCCATAAGTTCTGCACGGCTGCTTTTTTTATGGTTCAGGCTTTGCAATTCTCTCGAAAATTATTGTGAATAGTTCATGGTTAGGATGGAAGATTCTTTTTTAAACGTGCAACGCTATACCAATAAAGTTTTTGTTTTGTAAACAAATATATCTTAAACAATTTGATTAGTTTTTGATATGGACAGAAAAAACAGATAAAGTGACGGCTAAACAAGATGGGTGAACGTGGAAAGCTGCAAGTGAAGAAGTTATCACTACTCCTCAAAACTTCAGAAAAAAAGGAAAAGAATTTAAGCAGAAGAGTCGTGCAATGTAAAAACAAACCAAAAACCCAGTCAGAAACAAAAAAAGTTGACAAGCAAAAACTGTCGCCAAACCAACCGAAGATCGAAAGTTTCTTTAAATGCTGCTCGAAACCATCAATGTTAAAACAATTAAAACCGATTACAAATAGCAAAAAGAATACTATACAACACAACCACGTTATGCAAACTCCTGGCAAAGGGAAGAAGCGTTTGTTCGACGACGTTCACAGTAGTGGCTTACAAAGCCTAGAAGGCATGGAATTTGCTAAACACTTAAAAGAGGAGAATCGTGAAGTCATTCATTGCATTGATCTATGTTCCGAAAGTGAGGAAGAAGAAGTTGATATATTTATTAAAGAAGAGGAGAAGATAGAAGAAACAATTATCGTATCAAATCAAAATGGAACATCACAGCTTCAAACTATGTACACAGAGTTGGCTTCATCAATTTTCGAAAATGGAAAAGAACCGTCATGCGAAACCAACGTCAGTAAAAGTGGGAAAACCAAACAGATATTAACTAGACGCCTGGACACATTATTGGCTCCTGGATCAGAAGTGAAAAACTTCGAGTTGTGGCATCAGCGGAAATCCGAGGAAATGGCTCTCTTATTACACCAAGAACAAGTCATTGAAAATAATTTAATTTTAAAAATGCCTCCAAAATTGTTCTTAGAACCTTCAAAGAGCTTGGTGCCATTAGAAAGAAGATCAATTTTAAGAACTGGATCTACGAAATTAAATACGAATCCTTCGATTAAACCAGTGACAACCACCTTGCTGAAAGAGTGCAGTGTTAAAAAAACACTTCCTAAAAAAACACGCATCTGCCCGCAATACAAAATAGTCGCTGGCACCTCATTCACCGTTGACGCATTCCAGTATCGTGAGATCAAAGGCATAACTCATTACTTCCTTTCACATTTCCATGCAGATCATTACGTGGGACTGACGCGTACGTTTTCAATGCCGATCGTACTAAGTCCAATTACTGGTAACTATTGAACTATGAAGAACTGATATTAATTAGATTTTAAATAAGAATATTTAATATTACAATATTTTTCAACCCTTTTTTATATTATTTCATTATACATATGTATATCATTTCATTTTTCGTTCAAGCACAATTGGTTCGCGCATTTATTCCAGTTAAAGAATGTTTCTTGCATGTAATCGAATTGAATAAACCTGAAATAATTGAAGGTGTAGAAGTTACTGCTCTCGATGCCAATCAGTAAGATTAGAAAATCTTTTATAATATCGTAATTATTTTCTAAAACATCCTACATCTAACTATACCTAAAATTACTTCTAAAAGAACGAGCTTTTGGAGAATAAAACTATCATTACCATCATCATCATCAGTATACCAAATAATGAATGAAAATTATTGCGGTTCGCTTTCTTTAAAATTTCTGTAATGATTTCTATTTAATACTTAAAAAGCAAAGCCAAAAAATTAAAGCTAGATCAAAATTAGTTTAGTTTTTGTGTTTAGTTTATGTCAACACGAAGATGTATGGTGTCTATGAATTGACTCTATTTTATTCTTTCTAAATCAATCTATTAACTATTCCTTCATTCTTTAGCTGCCCCGGTTCTGTTATGTTCTTCTTCAAGCTACCAACAGGAAAATGCATTTTACACACTGGTGATTTTCGAGCTTCTCCCGATATGGAATCGGAGCCCATCTTCTGGAACAACAATATTGACCTGATATACTTGGATACCACTTACATTATGAATAAGTACAATTTTTGCACTCAATATGAAAGCATATGCAAAGCTCAATACATGCTTCGTGACTTTCGTGTAAAACACGAAGGAAAGAAAATACTTTTCATCTGTGGAGCATACTTGATTGGCAAAGAAAGATTTTGGTCATGTATAGCATACAGCAATCGCTTTAAGGTATGGACCGAAGACAGACGCAAGATAGCTCTGACAGCTATCGAGGACAAAAATATCCTCTCAATTTTATGTGACAATCCGACTTTAGCAGACATGCATGTGATTAGCATGGGAAAGCTTAACTATTTTGTGAGTGTCAATTGCCTATCTATGTCAGGAATCAGTTGGAATGCATTTTTTGTGATCTTTTTTAGGCACTGGTCGAATATTTTGAGCCATACAGTTCGCATTACGATCTCTGTCTAGCCATACGTCCCAGCGGTTGGGAAACACATGTCAAACCTCAGTTTCGTGGCAAAATCAACATAATCGGGATCGAGTATTCCGAGCACTCTAGTCACACGGAACTTCGACGCTTCATCAACTATTTACGGCCCAGCGAAGTTATTAGCACTGTGCCAATCAATCAAAATAAAGCAAACCATCCCCTAACTACCAGTGAGGTACCTAAAGCTTGGTACATCTACAATACATCTCCCACTCCACATCGCGGCTATCAGACTTCGATAACAAGCTATTTGAATAGAAAAACAAAAGCTGCAGCCGTTCCAATGCAGAACAACGAAAGCATAAAAGAGAACTATTTCTCTCCTCTATCAATGCGAAATACCTGTTTTTGCGAAGGAGACACTTCCTTATTCATGTCACCGAATACGCTGCCATGTTATGCCTATGGTTATTATCCACCGTGCAGTTGTATTTAAATTCGTATCAATTAGAAATGCTATGTTGTGATTTGTGATAAGTTTGTCTCATTTAAGACCTACGTGGCCTTTAATTAAATATGTAATACCTCCTTATACTATATTTATCTTAACCATAGGTGAGATATCAAGATAACTCGACGGTTAAAATGTTTTGCGTTAACTGTTATGTTATTCACAGATTGTAGTAGAATAAAATTAGATTTTTCTACCAATTTTAATTCACGATCGGAACTATTTATCATGGGCTGTGTCCTTTGCCGTTAAATAGAGAATGTCGACGTCAGAGGAAATGTAGAAAAATTCTGCGGAAGGATCCACTCTAATCATTTTATTTAAATTATATAAAAAATACAAATTATTTATAATTGGCGTTATGTTTGTTAAATAATAATGAATAAATGTTATATTGACTGGAAGCAATGTCCAGGTATTACTTATTTTATGTAGGTGCTTTTTTAAATTTTCAGATTTATTCTGATTAAGCTTAATTTCATCTCTCGCTCTTGGTTTTCTTTCATCCAGAGAAATCTTTTTGGGAAAGCTCTCTCTCGCGTTTTGTTTCTTTCTCAATCGAAAAGTTCCACTGTTACCAGAGTTGCTCTTCTTTTACATTGCAGTTAGACGAGAGCTGTTGTAGTTAACGGAGGTGTTTCTGTGCGTGGCTTGAAAAGATTTCTGTGAGAGTGTAAAGTAGATTTTATATTTTGTCCATTGATTTGGCGCCTGGTTTTTTCCCTATTGTTTGCAAATGAAACAAAAACAACACAAACGTGTGCATTTCTGCTTTTTTTGGTTTAATTGTTCGTTGCACGCACAGTTGTTGAATTTTAGTTGCATATAAAAGAAAAGTGCAGAATGATGTGTGAGGAAAAATGAGCAATAGACGGCGGTTCTTTTCAAGCGCACGAAAAGGCGTTTTGTAGCGAAATATCGTTTTATATGTATATTTTACCATTTTGTACAAAAAGTTTTCGGTTTTTATTTTGACGAAATATCGAATGAGTTTACAGCAAATCGTTTAAATACTCGTACATATACAGAGCTACAGTAACAAGTGTATCTATCTATTTGGATTATGATTCAACAATATATGTATATAAAAAATCTACAAATTTCTACAATAGAAAACCAGAATAAGAAAAAGTGAGTTGGTAGTTTTAATGATTTCCTCCTCCGTTATACGAACCATTCGAAAAAACTAATTATAGCCAGAATCGTAAGCCAGAGAGAGAGGCGGACAGCTACAGCTGGCCGTTTTCAATAGATTTGGGTTAGCTACTAAATGAAAAGTGAACTAAGACTTAATTTCCACGTTTCAAAATCTTCGAAAAATTCACCACGCAAGTAACCATTTTCCATGACTTGTTTTGAACTAGTTTTTTTCTTATAATTATCTGTGCCTTTTGCTTTATTTGGCTTATGTCGTTTCTTTGCCTGCACAGGAGTATTTATTACTACTGTACAACCTCGATAATAGTGCATTAATATAGTAAAATTAAGAGTTCTACTTGACATGAAGTGTACAATTTATGGTTGATCTGCATACAATAGTAACCATTTAAGGTGCGGAAAATAAGCGAAATTCATCTTTAGATGATGGATTTAAATAAAAATTACATATTTTCTGGACAAAATTAGCATAATAATTAAAGAATCCATGTGTTATCTCCACATCGTTCACATTGTCGAGGTAGTACAGTAGCATTTTGCTTATTAGTACATAACTTAGTCGATAATAACAATAATAACAACAACAGTAGCTGCATCAGCAATTGCAATTGCAATCGGCTCGCACCGACAACAAGAATATCAAAAATATGCAATACACATTGAAGTTCACTCACTCTACTATACTCATCGTCAGGAATTCTTCCATGTTTTCTGTTTTTCTCCGTTTTCCTTCTCCGCTCTGTGTGTCTGCATCGGGCATATTATCTTCTCTTAGCTTATCTTCTTCTCAGTGTTGGTATCATTTCCTTTACCTGTTTCTTCTCTTTTCTTCTCTCCTGTTCGACATGTCGTGTATATTTGTAGTATTATCGTCTAATAGCTTGTCGTGTCAATCGTCATGATCGACAGACAATAATAAAAACAACAGCAAGCAGCAGCAGCAGCAACAGCAACAGCAACAGTCAACCCCAACCTAGTTAGTTGTTGCTTCTGTTCGCCTGCAGCACTTCGTCTGGATCAGAATCAGTTCGTCTAGGGAATGTATTATAAATTGTACATAGTCCGGTATGTGGTAAGTTTTGTTCAGAAATATACCCAAGGATAAAATTAGGATTAACATCTGTGGCTGTGTTGGGAAAAACTATTGTACATGAGGCTACGGGAAGTCTTACTATACAAAGTTGGCTGGAATAACAATGCAGCTCAATAAGCGCGTGACTTGCAGTGTTACCAGTTCAAAATTCTATTGAAATGTTCGCCGTATTGCATTAGAATATTTACCATTAGAAGCAACAGCTTAGACTATAACAGAATAAAACAGCTGTTTCCCCTGATTATAAAGAACAAAGCCTCTGTTTCTTATAATGTGTTTATAATATCTACAGACATCGCAGTCAGTTAGGAAAAAGTTAACTCCTGTAACTTGTATTCGTTTATTTTTGAAAGACGTAACGTGAAGATATTTAATAAGTTTTCATTCTTTTTTGCAGATCTGGCAGATTTGATGACAACAAATGCATATTTTCATAAAGGTGAGTCACATTATTATTATTGCCTGGTAATGGAAAAAATTATAGTTAAATAAGAAGCATTTCTGTGGTCACAGACCACAACCACCTCCATTTAGGACTAGAAAATGAGTTATTGCAACTATTAAATTCAGCTTATTGAGCAAATCTAATTTATGCATTCTTTTATATTTGAAGCAAGTTTATTATAGAAGTTATTTACATCGTTACATTATTGTTGGTTAATCATTTAAACTTCTACTCAAAACTAAATGGTATACTAAGTAAACTTTTTAATAGGATAGGGTAAGCTATGAAAGTATAGTATACAGTCTTATCGAAAGCTGAAGTCTCTGTTTTTAGAAATGTCCTGTTGAAACGTCCATTAAAAGCCGACGAATTTTATTATTTTGTGGCAGCTACATAGATTTCACTTTTCTACGAAAAATATAAAAACAAAAATCCCAAAAAACAAAAGCTGAATATCCGAAATGCGAAGGCAACGTCAAAAGCCAGCGAACGCTAGTGAATGCACTCGTAAGCACTAAACAGCACACTGCTGGAATAACGGCCACAGCAAGACAACAACAATGCATAGTATTGTACCAAAAACAACATGGAGGCAACGTAAGAATACGTATGCTTAACTTGCGGCATTCCCTAACGGCAACGGCTTTTAACGCGCTTCACACATACATACATATTAGTGTTAGTTTTTTCTTGATTTTCCTGCCCTTCTATGGTTCATAAACAAATTGTTAGGCTTTCCATAGCGTGACTTTAGCCGGGGCTCAAATATCTCTGCTACAGGGTTTTTCAACATAACATAATACAGCACAACACAATCTTGTTGCTATTTTGTGTCAGTCTAGAGTATAAAATTGCACTCTAAAGTAACCTCAACGTCCTCGTCTAATGTTGCACATGCGTTGTTGTTGTTGTTCTTGCTTTTTTTTACACTCCTACATCATTTTGCCTTCTTCAAAGTAGTTTCTCCCGGTTGTGCATTGAAATGTAACGCGTTCATTCGAACGTCCTTCACTGTTGTGCCTCCTAACGGCCGGCATTCGACTTCGTTCGATAAGTCCGTTGGTGTGCCTCAATGCGTCTAAAACACAGATGTTCGTCTTTGCGGAATTTGCAACCCGATAGTCTTGGGCATCACCCAGATGCAGGGATTCATATGGTTGCTAATTTTATTAAAGGGTTAGAAGAGGAAAGGAAAAGAGCGAGAGAGGGAGAGAGAGAGATCGAGTGATTGTGGGTGGGAGAAAGTCAGAGAGGGCAAGGAAGAACCACATCATATACAACAACAATATAGAAGCCAGTTGGCATTTGATCGATCGAAATGCCGGCCGTTCGATCGCTCTTGCAAATGTTCCGCTGATCGCTCGATTGCATTTCGAGTTGGTTGAGTTCATGTTTGTGGGTTTCGGTGATCACACGTGATCATTGATCATAGAAATTTATCACTTTGGTCTCCTTTCTACTATTATTGCGTTTGGTTTTTGCCATGTCGTGTGGGCTTCTACGATTACAATCGATTATGCCAAGAATGTGGTTAATTGTTAGTTCCTGGTCTTGATTGGCGATAAGCCGAAGATATCCAAGCAAGCAATTCTTGTTAAATGTCTCCAATGTTTTAGAAGAATGTATTTTTATTGAACTTTCACCTGGCCCACCTAATAGTAACCTTATAAGTCGTAGGAGCGTCTTTTATTAAATTATAAAAAATAAAAAAAATGTATTTAACAGGTTTTGGGTTTGGTTTTTAAAAAAAAAAACACCCATTGCAGAAGCGATAATCAATAAAATTCGTCCCACACTACAACAGCCATAAATTTATTAAAAACGAGTACCTTCAAGATGCTTCCAAGAGACAAGAGACAGCAATAAAATTTCGCATTAGAAGAGATCCGTTATAATCTTTTAAGAGAGAGATTTAATACTCGTTTAAGTATTTGAGCTTAAAACAGCCATAACAACAAGTGACATTTAAGTATTAAATTTTTGTTGTAAATTTCAGAAAATATAAGCTTTGCATTATCGTCAATAGTTTCGTTTCTTTGAACTGCCTCATGTATATAGTTTTCTTTAATGGAAATCTAAATAATAAAAGCTGCGTTAAGCTGGGGCATAAAAACTTAATGTATTTGCTTTCATTTAAATTACTTCCAAGTGAATGCCTTCTTCGGATACAAAAACAATTCACATACAAAAATGAAGCTCTTTACAAATATATTAATAATAACAACAACAACAACAGCCACAACACTAATACTACTTTATTACTTAAAGGGCAAAGCGATCACGATATCCATATTAATAAAAAACATTATTTGAATTCTTGAGACATTTTTTGTGAAATTAATATTGCTTCGTGAGTGCTGCAGAAGCAAAAACAAGGCAAACGCATTTTTAATTCCACTTTTGTTTTTTGTTTTTTTTTTTCTTTTTGTAAAAACCATTAAATATTCTCTTTATTATTATATATACATACTTCGAAGTACATACTATAGTTACTTTAAGCTTTTCTTGAGGTTTGATTGGGTTAACTTGGAAAGTGGGTCACTTTTTGTGTGATTTCTTAAAACGACTTAAAAACGCTTTTTGTTATTGTTGTTATGGTGTAGAATTATTGCTAACGATAAATTGGAGAATGCGAATTAAGTGTAAAAATAAAAATTAACTTGATGTAGTTAAAAATAATACGCAATAAATAAAAAATTTTTAAGAGAATCGCACAAAAAAAAAAAACAAAAGAGAATTTAATTAAAGAATTTGTCACTCGATATTTATTGTTGCTATTATTATTACTATTATTGGAAAAAATATGTTTTCGAAGCGTTAAAACTTTCCAGCTTTAAGTTGAAACTTTATCAATAAGGAGAATAAAATCAACACCACGAGTTTAATCGGAAAACTGTTCTTTTGAAAACACATGTGAACATTTCTAATGAAAGTAAATACATGTACATATGTATGTACATGTTTGTACATATGTTTCTTATTTCTAAATCCGCATTCCTCATATTTAACAGTTGTTATTTATAAACATATTACATATTAATAGAATTCATTTCGAAGTTTATAAAGTTTAAGTTACATATTAAAATCGCTCCTTAGTTATGGTAAATACTTATTAAAAGAGTTTTAATTGGTCCCTCTCCCATTATTCTGCTATAACTCTATTATTTGAAGTTATCCAGATCTTATCTTACTTTTTATATCAACAACTTTTTAATTTTATACCTTAACTAATCGTTTTTCTCTCCAAATGGACAAACTTATATAGAAAGACAAGAGCAAAAACAGCTGCAACTTTTTACTGAACAAACTAAGTTATAAATGCTAGATTTTTTTCTGGGAAGTGAGCCTGTAATAAGCTGTACTTCTCGTTCTTCCTCTTTATTACTTTATTGTTATTCCTTGAAGTTTTCTTCTATGTCTTTTTCTTCTTTTATGCTCTATGCGTGTGTCTCTCTTTCTCGCTCTCTATACAACAACATAAAAAAAATCTTCATTTCCATCATAAAATAATAGAATTAAGAATTTCCCACGAGTCTGTGATACATTCTCTTGTTGCCCTTTAAGTGAGCAGGCATTTTGCCGGGTCTCCACAGTAGCAAAGTTCTTCGGCGGCTTCAGAACGCTCAGGTGGAGTTTTTATTAGTATATCTGTAGAACTATGAAGTTGAAAGAGTTGAGAATAGTAATCAACGGCGGCATAGCGTTTTAATAGAGTGCTTAGTGCTTTATAGTGTCTAAGAGTACAAGTGATATAAGTAGAGGCTGGCAGATGATGAAGATGGAAGAAATGTTCGCGCATAATTTATACGTACTCGTGTATATGGTACAAATATTTATGTATGTGTCTCCTATGAGATAGAACCTATCTTCTCTGCGAAGAAATGAAGAATCCGGGAGCAGAAGAACCGTTTACTGCACTTGACCGAGTTTAATGAAGAATGATGAACGGTGAAGAAAGAGTTGTTGGTAGTTGCAAGGAATGTAAATGCAAATGCAAGCTATTTTCTATTTTTACTTTAGCAGCGCTTTATGACCTTGTTTTTTTCAGTATATACATATTTTTATTTATTTTATTATACGAATATACGAGAATATTATATTATGGCTCTTCTTCATAAAGAAAACAAAAGATTCGGTGCTTTTAATTGTATGCATTGCAGATTTCTTGTTGTTACTATTCTTTTAAATAATTGGAAGGCTCTTTCAACATCGATTGCGCAACACGGAAATAAGATCGTTTATAAACTGATATTTATATATGCGTATATGTAAACATTCCTTAATAAATGTTAAGATCCAAAGAGGAATTCGCCTCAAGCGCTTTTATATAGTATTACAGAAGCGCTTTTAAAAGTAATGAATCTGTCATTCGACGAAATTCCGTTACGCTTGATTACCATGTAATCTCTGGGATTTTTGTTCATTCACCTTACAACTCTCTTCTTATTCTCGTTTTTCTGACTGAAAAGCAATCATCGCCGTCTTCCTCGGTGTCGATATTCTTGCTAATGTTTTCGTTTTTCTTTTCGGCATTCGATGTTTTTTGCTCTTTCTCTTATTCACTCTCCACCCACACCAGCTCCACCTCCTTCTGCTCCACCCGCCGTTCTGTTTTTGTGTTCTCGCTTTTGCTTGTATTTTGTGAGATATGTTAATACAACGTGACATTAGATGAACTCCATCAACCTCAACAAACACGTGAATGAATGGATTTCTGGAGTTTTTATGGACGCTTCGGGTCATGATGTTGCCCAATCGAACAAGAAGCAGATGAATAAAATAAAATAACATATGATTTACCATATTACCGCATATGTACGTATGTGTTAAGATCCAGGAAAAACTCTATTTCAAGCAGTTGAGCCCTCATCTGAGGTGGGTGTCATGTCACTTCATCATTTATCGTATATTCAGGTGTATATCGTATATAATTCCTAGGCGTTGTAGAGGTTAAAAGAGTGTTTTATTCGATAGGAGATACATACATATAAAGGAGGAGGTTTAAAAACGCTATATTAAACATACTTTCATCATTATTATATTGATTAAGATCGTACGTGGTTTGCTAATCATTTAGAAAAAAGGAAGAGTGTTCTTGGTGAATTAATAAAACAATGACATTTAATGCAAGCACTGAATCTTATAAATCTTGATAAATCCGAAGTACTAAAAATGTTTTTAATGTATAATTTAATATAAAGTTAAAATGATTTTAATGAATTATAAAATTAAATTGAAAATTTTTAATGATTTTTGTTCTCTCGTTGATTTTCATCACTTTGAGTGCATTTATTTTTAATTTTGTATGATTATATTTATTTTAAACTTGTTTTTCGCCATATGGAACGCATAACGAAATGAATTCAAAAAGAATTTATATTAATAAAAATCATAAAAAAATCATTAAAAATAATTTAATAAAAATCATTGAAGTAGTTATTTATTAATCTGGCCTCCAACGAGTTCAGGGCAGGGCGAAGATATACAATATACTATATAAAAAAATTCATAAAATATTAATTTATTGCTGCTGGTGCTGCTGCTGCTATTTCTGTTCTCCTTTGTTGGCAGCTATATTTTCGTATTATTATTTTTTTATTTACGGATTAACGTTGAATCTACACCAAAAATAAATTTTCATCACTTTCCGTCGAGGCTGCCAGATCTCCGAGATCTCCAATTCAGTGAGATTTTAAATGAAATTCAAGTTTGCAAACAATTTATTTGCTCATTCTTATTCACATTCTCATTCATCATCCTCGGGAAGATTATATTGCAATATATTGTGAATAAATATTATACGGAAAAGAATGAAATACTATATACAAAAACAAATACTGTAGTATCGTAAATGAACAAACATATACTAAATGCATCAAATGCATTTACGCAGATGTAAATTGAATCATTACTTTTGTAGATAGCTTTAATGTGTATAAGGATATTTTTTTTAATTTTAAGAATTAATCAAAATTAATCATTATATTATAATCTATAAAAAATAAATACAGTACAACCTCCCTAATCCGGACAGATATAGTTTCAGCATCTGTCCGGATGAGTGGATCGTCCGGACTAGAGTTAAAATTAAATTTTAAACGCAATACATATTTGTACATATATATTATTTATTTTTATTACTGAAAAGAAACATAAGTACTCATAAGAATTCATTTGTATTGAATTAATTTACAGAAACATAAAGGAACATACTAAAAGCGACCGAAAATTCATTTTGAAAAATAAGAATTTATTTTTGTTTGAATACATGTATCTTTATGTAATTTGTCAGCTTTATTTTTAAATTCTTTTAAAAATAAAATATCCTTATCTGTCGCTTTAGTTTGTTCAGCCCATAAAATAGCTTTTGAAAACAGTTCACTTGCCTCTTTATGTGAGACTTTGTTTTGAGCATTTTCAGACTCCTCCAAAGAACTATCAAGTTCTTCAATATTTTGGTTAGCAATTACTGCCACTTGTCTGATTGATTTTCCACTATCAATTGTATCCAATATTTTGCACTTTTCTGCCAACGTTAATGTTTTATGTTGTCGTTTATTTACGGGAGCCATATTTACGTCTTAACTCCACGCAAACTCAAGTAAACGAAAATATTTTACACATTCTTTAATTCTTGCTCACACACAATGCTTATTTTGTCTAGCGGTAAAATAACGAAAAAATTTTACTGAGGAAAAAGAACACTTGTCCGGACTATAGAGGAAAAATTTCTAAACTGTCCGAAAAATTTAAATGTCCGGATTACTGGATAGTCCGAATTAGCGAGTGTCCGGATTAGGGAGGTTGTACTGTATATAAAAATAAAATCTATAAAAAAGTTATTCTTTCAGTTTATATATTTTTCTATGTGATCACATTAGACAAAAATACTGCTGATTTAATTTCTGCTGATTAAATGTTGTTGATGTTGTTGATTTAATTAACTTAGCTCATAGCTATTTCTGTGCAAAAAGTGAAAATTGAAATTATTGTTCAAATGTTTTTGTTAAACTTTTTAAAGTGAGTGTGTATTTAAAATCTAATCAATGCTACTAGTGAAGAAATATCCATCCAATAAAGACTCGGAATCGAAAAACGAAAAGGATGCTATTATTAAATATCGTCTTTCGTTTCGACGGACAGACAGAACCCGAACATATGGTTGGTGACTTGGAATGGATTTCAGGACATCAATCTTTCGAGTGGCAACAACATATGTTGCCGTATGTCCGGGAACGATTCCATGCGGTTAAAACATTTAGGCCAACATCCGCCACCGACTGAGTGTGGAAGCGGCAAAAGCAGAGCACAGCAAAAACAAAGCCGAAGATTTGTCCAAAACAAAAAGTACAAAATAAGGTCATGACTAACCCGTATTAAAAGCGGTTTATTCTGCTGTCCGCTGATGACGCTATGTACGATGCTGTATGTACGATATTTTATATCAATACAGAAACCGAAGAATATAGAAATCAAAACAGAAGACTTCGCAAAACAGGTTTCGCTTCTTTTTTTATTGCTTTCTTGTGGCAGGCAGTCTTTCTTTAGACTCTTTGAATGTGTTAGTGATACTATATACGTACGTATGTGTGTATGTTTTTGGAATTATATTGACATATGTATATTTTCTTAATGCATATACATTATATAATATATGTACTTATATATTGTATATAAATAAATATGATTTTTCAACAAATTTTCATTTTAATTTACTGATGATGATGCTGTTTGTCTCTTTGTGAGAACGTATGTTGTTGTTGTCCTTCTTCTTCTCCTTGTCACTCCCACGCCGGCGATCTGAAGACTTCTCTGCTCCTTCATTTTTGCGAATTGTTATTGTTCAACATTCGGTTCGCTGCGTCGTCCGGGTCCCTGGCATTTCTTTGGCATTGGCATGGTCTTGCTTCTTTATTTATTTATTTTGCATGATATCAACAGCAAATAGCAAGGATGACGAGGCTGTCCCACAATAAAAACAACAACAAGTAATTGACTTTTGTCGCCGAAAGGCGGATGATTCACTGTTATACTTGATGGTACCTCGACGGGGTGTCAGCTGTTGAATGAAAAACAAAAACAATATATACACAGCTCTAGAGAATATGTACATATAGTAAATAAGTAGATGATATGTAGATAATTTAAGACTATGTGTGTGTGTGTGCTTGGGTAAATAATACGATCGATTAGATTATTTGCGTTATCTTTCACGATATACTGAATGTTGTATTTCTTAAAAATGAATAATTAACTACTCGAACTGCTTTGAAACTTTTAATAAGTGTATCAGTCTTGAGAATGAGTAAACAAGAAATAATCTAAATAATATTAAATATTGACATATTAATTAAGCTGTCATTATTTCAATACATACATACGTACATAATATGAAATGAAGACAATAGTTAAAATCATTCTAATAATAAGATTTCTATTTACTTTCTTTATATGTATGTACATATGTGTTGATGACGTAATGATTTTTATAATGACACAATTGGTGCCTCAAATTAAATCAGAACAAATAAAGTGAAGTACTCCCTAGAAAAGGTTATCTTCTAATAGATTAAATCAGCGTACTTAGAAAAACTCATAAAAAATTTTATTTTAAATTAATTTAAATTGATAATAAAATGTGAATACATAAGTATACATAATAAAAGAAATCAAAATTTAAAATGCGGTCGAAGTGGCATAGACAGGAATAACAAATTAAGTGCCACACATAAATATTACCTTGTTATATGTAGTATATGAGCTACTATATAATTTGAGGTCTAGTTTAGCCAAAGTAGGAAAAAAAAAAACAAAATAAACACTATTTTGACTCTGTTCAAAATAATAAAAAATTCACTGAAACCAAAAAATATGCACCGAATTCAAAGCTCGTAATTGTTACAGCCTGATTACGCGATCGTAGCTGTCGAAACAACAACAAAAATTACTCGTATTACACACACACACACATTCACATCTACACCCACAGACGTCACTTGCACGTGCAATCGTGATGCCGTTTCTGCATTTGTTGTGGCTGTGTTTGTGTCAGTTAAATTTTTGGACCTGTTTGATGCTTGTTCAAAGTGTTCAGGGTGCTGGAGAGCTTATCGCATCATGCTTGGCGGCTTTCGAGGTGTTCGAGGCAGCAGATTGCAAAGATTTCATATTCAACACGCTTTGTTGATTCCAGAAATTCAACGCAAAAGTGCAAGCTTGGAGTTTAGCGACGGAGATTCCATGATTACGATGATGTACATCATAAAAATGTGCACGATTTAGAAAAAATGAATAAGAAAATCCGTTAAAGTGTCTATGAAAGCGACGAATAACTGTGGAATGCCGAGCAGAGAGAGAGAGAGAGAGAGAGAGACAGAGAAAGTTGAATTTCATTTCGTCTTCAATTTGAATTTAATTGCATTCACAAATTATATTAAAATGCAGTTAGGGTTTTTTTAGAAACCAAAATAATTAACCAATTTAGAGAATGGGACGAAGAACATCGGGAAGAAGATTCTTTCTATCAATAAAATGTATAGTAAATACTCGACTTTTTGTCCCGCGATGTTTTTTAGAAGTGTTTGGATAGGAGTAGAAGAGGCATCAAGCGGGGTTACAATTAAAGCAACTACAATGTTCAATTAATGATGTACATTATGTCGTTCATCATCTAAATCATCAATCAATCCATGGAAGTATATATCAGTCTGAAATGTTGTGTGGTGTCGCTCGATAGATGATGGTATACCATAGTAAAGCCAACTTTCCTCAGTTCTATCCCACTTCTCCTTAAACACGGGTACTCTTTGATCTCGTACCTTCGTAAAACCGAATCGGAATCCAGAGACATTGGATTCTTTCGGACAGATCAAAATACATACATCGGAAGTACGTCGTGGTTAGAGTTTTCGTCTAGTTTTTTAACTAGCATTTCATGAGTTTCAGAACACATTGAAAGAAGGTGTGCCTCACTATCTTTGAGACAACAAGTGACCCATCTGTTAGCTTACAGCAATCGCTTGATTAGTCACTCGCTCGTGATTCATGCCAACTTAAATAATCTAGAAATCACTTTTATTGTTATTCGTGAGCTGTTTGACGGCTTCACGTTCGACTTGGAAAAGAAGTTTGCGTAGAAAGGAGGATGAAGAGGAGAAGGAGGAGGGGACAAGCATATAAGGCACGATAAAATAGTGTAACTTTAACTGCAAAGTTAAATCGGACAAATCAGCATTAAATATTCATTGCGCGAACATAACAACGATGATTTTCTTAATGATGAAGAGATGGAATGCGAAATGGAATGCGAAGCGGATGAGACGTGTTTTCTTCGTTCTTCGCGTTGGTTCTTCGTGGAACCTCCCACAACTGAAGTTCGTCTGAAGTGCACTTTTTCGATTTTCTTGTCCTTTTCAGTCCTCTGTGATTTTTTAATAAAGTTTTTTGTTTATTTACTCTCTGGTTCTGGGAAGACGATTCTTGCTTTGCTTCTCTGCTTCGGTTTCTGCTCTTCTGTTTGCTTATGTTTCTTGTTGTTGTTGTTTCCGATTTGTTTACTCTTCGCGCATTTTTTAGTGCGCTTCGTACCATGAAAGCGCAGGTCCAAACAAACAACTGTTTGTCGTTCCTTCGGTTATGTTGTTGTTTATCTGTTTCTCTGCACGCCTCGTTCGTGCTCCATTCCGCGAGCCGTCGTGGAAACCATCTCGAGGTCAGCAACTTTATTTGCGGCTGAAGTCAGCGTAACCAGCCAAGTACAACAATTGTATTGTCTCTTGGATCAAACCACTTCAAGATTTTACACCTCTCCCCTCTACACACTACCTTTTTATTTGTCTGTATGGTTGACTGTCTGTCTGTCTGTCTGTTTGCCCGTTTTTATCTCTGTTTATTCCGTTCGTATCTATTGTTTGTCATCCACAACCAGAGCCCGGTTAGCATGCTAGTCAAAAATACATTTTTTTTACTGTATATTTTGGGCTTCTTCAATGATTCGCTTTTTCTGGCAACATTGCTTGCTTGGTGCTTAATTTTTTACAGTTATACGCACAACCTGTTTTAGTTTCCACTTTGACTTATTATTCTTTATTATTATTGTAGTTGTTGTTGTCATTATTACCATTTAATTGCTACGACAACAGATCTGCGTTAAGCAACAATGATTTAATAGAATACAAAAATAAAATACAATATTTTGTCCCCCTTCACTATCTTTTCTGAAAGATTTTAATAAAGCCAATGAAATAAATGAAAATCGGTTTCGATTCTTCTCTATTTTACCACAAGCACCTGTTGAAATGCGATGGGTTAATAATACAAAAGAGGTTCCTCTTCAGACAGCGAAATACGAGGAAAGTTTGAATCAGAATCGGAATCAGCTGTTCAATGCTTCGTTTGCAAACGTCAGTGGAATGGAAAATAATTAACATAGATAAAAACTTATCGTTTTTACGGAATTCAGCCCAAAAACACACCCAAAAAACACGTGCATGTTAATATACAGTACAAAATAATGTCAAAGACGAGTATAAGTACGAATACTTGTGAATTGTTTGGGCCAGAAACCAAATAAATGCCCAATAGAGAGAAATTGAATAATTAAGTCATTAAATCTAATGTACTGTATGCACTTTTATATACTACACAATGAGGCATTGTTTATACACATTAGTACATGTAACTGTATATGAATGTATATATTATAGAAATGATTTTTTTTCAAAACTTACAATAATTATATTGTATACTACAACAACAGAAAACAAATTCTAATAATTTTAATAATGATTGCTGTTGTGTTGTTTGTGTACGATTATTAATCATTATTCATTCATTGTTAAAATTATATTCATATTCACTTGTACATTCATCAAAATGCAGTACACGGAAAGAAATCATTTCTGTCGTCATTTTTGGAATCATTATTCCATTCTATCATAATCATACATTTTGGATAACTAAATCTGGGTCTTGGGCCCTTTGAAATTTCATAAAATGGGCCAGTATGATGACAAAACTTATAAAAGTCAAGACATCAATAAAGTAAAGAAAACAACTGCAATGAAAAAGGAAATATAAAAACGTAATAGATTCATAGAACCGAGATATTCTGGACCGAAGTACCAGAAATGCCAGTATTGGCATTCTAGTGCTATCACAAGAGGTCCATATTCTGTCCATTGACTCTACTATTTTTACCATTGAGTCTACTATTTGGACCATTGAGTCTACTATTTGGACCATTGAGTCGACTATTTGGACCATTGAGTCTACTATTTGGACCATTATTTGGACCATTGAGCTGCTATCGCGACTAAACCTTAGTTAAGCTGCCCTTTTGCAGTGTTTTATTTCGTTGAAGACTTCTTCTATCATTATTTCTCTCTGCGTAGGCCGTTAATGCTAATGTTCAATGAACCCGACACACAGTAAATGAAAAAAAGAGAATAGAGGAGAAATTAACGCGGTTCTCATCATCGTTCCGATCGCCCAAAAACCATTTAAATGGAAAGCAAACAACAACAACAACAGCAAATTAGTTTGTGTGCGTTTCCGTGTATAGGAAGGGGAACAACACTTGTTGTTGCCCCTCTCCCGCTGTCGTTTGTTAGTGGCAATGTTACAACAAGCTGTTGTCGCTGTTTGTTGTTGTTATTAGCGGCGCTCCTTGGACCGGATACGGTTTGTTTCATTGTTGTTTTTTTTTTGTTAGCAGATTTTGTCTCTTTTTGTAGTGATGATTGTTGTCACCGCTGTTGTTGTTGCTCGTAGTTTTTGGTTCTCGTGACAACAGATGATAACAAAAGAAAAAGCTTCCAGAGGATATGTTGTTGTGTGCGTTGTTGTGGCTAGTGAACAGGTTGATTACAACAACATAAAGAAGTACATACACATCTACAAAAACATGACATGACATGACAACTACTAGTTGTATGGTGTCACAGACCAATGTTACTCCAGCGCGATGGTTGATTGTTTTTATCAGTTACTGTTTTTTGTTTCACAATGCGTTGTGTTTTTATGTCACTGTTTGTTGTTTTTGGTGAAATTATTGTCGTTACTTTTTTTTTTGTGAAACGTTTTCAGATCTCATTCAAAGGAGCAGCAGATGCTGCGATCTCCTTGTAACCACAACAACAATAGCAACAGCGGCAACAAAAATTAAACATAAAAACTGCCACGACATCAAAACTGGCAACAACAAAACTATCGCCACCAACAATAACAATAACAATAACATTAATAACAGCCACACTGTAGTCAATCATTGCATTTCAATTACTTGAAACTTTCAATTCGATTGCAGTTTCTGCGACCAAACCGCTGAAGGCTACGAGGAGGGGGACGGAGAGGCGGCCGCTAGCCGCGATGGTTGGTTGGTTGCTCTGCATGGATGACTGAATAAACATCATTGCGAACAACCGTATCGTTAACAGCATCGTCAGCAGTGCGCTATCTGCACACGAATACACGAATGCGAATGAATGCAGATAGACACGAGTGTCAGCCAGCCAGCCGATTCAGCGGATCGAACTGAAGTGCTGAGTGTTTGAGGCCCAGTGCAAATGTGCGTGTATAGCCGCCGAGAGTAAATGAAAAGGAATTCATATTCAAATTCAAACTCAAATTTCAAAATATATTCTGCTATAACTTCAACTGCAGCCGCAGTGCAGCCGCAGCTTCAGCACCCTCCTGACGCTGGTTAAATTATTTTATTTGTTGGTTTATTTTCATTGCTCGTTTGCTGCTGTTGCGGTTGCTGCTCTGGTTTCTGTGGCTTGCTGCTGCTGCAGTTATGCGCATCCGTTGACTGCCTGGCCGTGTTATTGATGCATTTGATTTGAATGAATCGCAAATGCTACGTTTCCAAATTGTTCAATGTACGTACGTATGTTTCTGCAAAGTATCTGTATCTTGATCTGCAGAGTTCAACTTTTAGAGCTTCGCACAGTTTCATCGTCGTAGTAAGAAAAACAAAAACAAAATTGGTTAAAAAGGGAGAGAGAGAAATTATAAATTCATTCATGCAACTTCTCGAAATGTTGCATCACCACCCAGTTGAGTGTTGTTGCAGATCGAGCGATGGAAGCGAGCAAAATCCAAAATCTAATCCTGATGTTGAACAGAGACTTCGAAGTCCCAACAACAACAACAACAACAATATTTAACAATTGCTTTAAAATGGTATCATTATTATTGTTTTTTTTTAATATGATACCCAATTTGCGGTTACCATATGTATCTCAATTTCACACGAACAAACTACTAATTCTACGAAAAATAAAGGAAAAAAGAAAGTGTGAAGTCTTGTACACCACTCAGCATGATCTACAAGTGTGTATATGTACATATATTATATATACATACATTAAAAACTACTTGGACGGACGGACGGATGCTTTATTGTTGCTGCTGCTTCGCCTGCCATCAGTTTTTTGCCAGTTTCAATTTGCAGTTCGTTTACATTTGTCACTCTCCTTCCTCCGCGCTCCATCAATCCAAATGATAGCAATTTCATGTGCGAAATTCCAGTCATTTAGCCGATGAATTCCGAACTTAAGTACGCACTCGTGTGTCGCAGTTTCGCTCAGTGTTGCTTGCAGTGTTGGGACAGAACGCGTTCGTTCATTTAAATCTCTTATTTCTTGCTAGTTTGTGTGCTTTCCATTATAACCACAATAATAAAGAGAAGTCTGGAAAATACACTCTACTTAATTTTCATTTCTTATTATACTCCAATAAACTTTTCGAAAAGTTCGAATGTGAAAAATTAAAATGTGAAATCAGTTTCACTTACCAAAAAACTTAACTTCTTTGCACTCATATTGAATATCTTCTGTACACAACTTAAACATATTCTTTACATATTTGAAGTTTAACATTGAGTTGCATTCGAAGTTGTTTGATTTTCAGTTGCAGTTTTAAACTTTTGGGCTAGAAGAAGAAGCCTAAAACAATGGCCTTGATCATTGCCCAGCTTTCCCTCAACGTTCAGTACTTAAACACATGCATTCCGCCCCCTCCTTCCCACCACCCACCCACCATCTGTTTTACCGTAGTTACGTGTATGTAAATCACTCTAACAAGTGTAGACTTTTACTTTTTTTCTCCTTGAATAAATACCGTAAACCAGTTCTCTGTTTCCAACTAAGCAATTTTATATCACTGCATACAATAGTAACTAATATATTCATGAAATATTATTACATGTGATCTATAAGCTCAGTCAGGTTATTTGCATAGCTCTTGGTTACAAGTGCAAAACAAGAACAAGAAATGTGCCTCCCAACAACAACAACAACGAAAAAAACTTGTTTTTAATAACTTCTTAATGCCAAAGTACACAGAAAAGTAGTTAAAAACACGAAACGATGGCTGTCTTTTAAAACCAACCGAAGTCAACCCAACCCAACCTCTTTCCGCCCCCCTTTAGTGATCATTCTGCACTTACATGTATGATAATTCGTCGATTTTATACGAACTACAATTAAATTATTATGGAATTTTGGAATTTTTATAAAATTTAGTACGTATACAACATGAGTTCGGCGTTATTCACAAGTAATTTTATAGAAACCTTATTGTATGTGTCAATATCCTAAAGTAATTTATATTGTCATAGCAGTTATTGGGAAATAATACTTTAAGATTTGATTACTGATTTTAATACCCGATCGCAATAATAATTCCTTATCTTAACTCGCATTCTTACTCACAGAACAAATGGCAATGCTTGTGTTTGTGTTTGTAGTATAATATCTTTATATACTTATATAATAATATCTTCATCTGTATCTTAACAAATACTGGTCTTTGCCGCCTTCTGTTAGTCTACAAGAGTGACCAATGTCAACTTTAACTCAAAAGAAGCCGATGACTGAAGTCAAAGCTCGATAATTTAAACTTTGACTTGATGACTCTGACAACGTTAATCGGAGACAATGTCTTTTATAGCAAACCAATGTACATACACTCAACTTATTTAATTAATCGCTCCGAACAACAAGTAATAATGATGTTATTTTAATGAACAGATCACTAAGCTACTGAAATGAGAACCGTCGCAGATGTAAATTACAGAATTATAGGGTTTTATTTGTATTTAAAGAAAATGACAATGCAATGATCATTATTCTCTGGGGAGCCTGTAAACGAAGAAGGTCATGGAATAAAGAAACCAAGTATAAATTATAAAATTGCTTCCTTTATAGTGGATGCTTCTAACCGTCGCGTAGTTGCAGCTGCTACTTATGTTATATCTAGAGAAAATATCGACTTTAGACGCCTTACGGATGCCTTAAGAATAACTGTTTGTTCTCTGCTTCATCGTCGAGATGGGCCTAGAATTAAAATATCATTAGCAAGCTTGACACCTCGTTCTGTCGACGGTCTGAAGTGGAATAGAATTTGATTGTCTTAATTTTTGTTAACATTCGAAGGGGCGGCTGTCTTTACATTCGCTATGCTCTAGATTTTACTTTAACTTTTAGTGCTTTAATTCTCATGGTCAATGTAGCAAATGAAAGTTTGTGATGCGTTTTAGACGACTTTCCGAATTTGCATGAGCAACCAGTTAGTGAAACTCGAGTTATAAAAAAAGAGGAATACAAAAAGGAAATATAAAAACATACTTTAATTAATTATGAATTCTTCTTTTTAAATAAACTCTAATTATTAACAGTTATAAAAGCTTTTTAAACTATAAGAAAATTAAATGTGAACAAGTTCCCAACATTTTATCTTTCTTCCGTTTCTATTAAATTCAACAAAATTTAGAGAGTGGTTAAAGTTAGATATTCAAGAAACTTTCAAAAGAAACCAGATATAATTGGTAGTTTATTCTTCATTCCTTCATTTATTCATCCAATCTTCTTTTCTTTACAGCATGGAAATTTGACAACGAATCTCTTGATATAAAATTTTCCAAAGACAATAATTTCTTTGCCTGGCAATACCCTACGCCCAACTACACCCGAAAACACCCAACGAAAAGCTTCCAAAATTCATTCATCACGCTTGATTCAAAACAAGAGCCCCTAACCGCAAAATTTTAACCAAAGTCCAGTGCAACGACGACGATATAACGATTGTATGTAGAAAAATATATTATCGAAGGAATTTAACGAAGACGTGAACCGCTAAAGCATGCCCACAGAATGTGAAAGAAGTTCTTCTCCGCCAAATGCAGGTGTACCAATAGACACAGTACAGACAACGCAACAAACCGACCCAAAGACAGCCTCTAATACCATGGACACAGAGAGGAGTGAGGAGATGGCGACCTCAACAAATGGCCACAGCGATACATGTAGCACCAGTGGTCGAAAATTGGTAAGTGTTGTTTATTATAATTATTATTATTGATCATTATTAATGCCAAACATGTCATGTTATCTCGTGAGATCCAATATTTATAAAGACATGTGATCAAGTAAGACACATGTTACATACTCTTATACCTTTCTGAGAACAATACCAAGATCATTACCACTTTAAAACTTGGAGACTTAAAATGAAGTCAATCGTCAATCAGTAATAAAACCTTGATAAGACTTTTGGGCTGGCCAGAATCCGTTTGAACTGGGAGTAGATACTCACGGAAATAATATTCAACATTAGAATTGAATGGTTAGATGTTTATTTCATGGATTACTAAAAACTCCCGTTCAGAAACTATCAACTGAACTTAGAGACTTTGAATACATGAATATTAAAATACTAAAGCCAAATGAATCGTGGTATTTAAAATTAATTGTGATTAAGATTGATTACGGGAGTTTTGCTTTGTGGCTTTAATGTTCATCATCATGGAACTGTACTATTGTAATTAAGGCCTACAGTATTCCCAGAAATCCGGTTAACCTTATCGTCGGTTTAACTTCCCCGCCCCACTTCACCAACCCCTTACTCCTCTTAATTCGCGATGGCTCTTTTTTACAAATTTAGAAAATGTCAAGTCAATAAGCCATTCAGCTAAATGCTAGTTATTTTTCTACTTCTACTTCTTTATTCTCTAAAAGCTCTCATCAATACGTCGGTTATGATGTAGAAATTAAAAATTAATTATTGACAATATTACTGCCGTAGATTTCTGCCTCTTTCCCACTTGGACAGTTGTTCTTCCTCTTTGGTACTTCGCACTTCTTTCTTGACAACGCATAAACTTAAGAGGCTTCTGATGGCCGCTCTGACACCGAGCCTGGCTGTCTGGCTGGCTCTATTCGGTGGTGTGGTCGACTGTTGAGGTTGTTGGTGAGGTTGACACCCGAATACTTCCGCCACAACAGATGATGGTAAAAAAATGAAATTGTTATTGTTATGCTATCGAGTATATTTCGCAATTTAAGCATAAACTGTCGGAGGTTGGGATTTCTATGGAATTCTGTCATTGAGTAGAAGTGGAAGTGGAAGAAAGCGGATGAAAGGCACGTCTCAAGAAGGCACGAACTCGCAAATAAAAGTCACTCACTTCAAATGAATGAAATGCATGCATGAATTAAAGTATACAATGTTGCAATTTAAGTTTAATACTCATTTAATTCAGTCGTCGTATAACCATGGAAAACTTTTAATTGTCTAGTCTCTGTATCCGTCTGTTATTTTGATCACTGCCAAATATTTTAAAAGGAAGATACGAGCATAAAATATTTTATTAAAACTGTTTTATATACATTGTATAATTGAATTTCAGAGTTTCACTGTTTATTTTCCCGCCTTACTTTTAGTCCATAACATCAGCCGATCCTACTGCTTACGTTGCCAAGGCGCGTATCACGCGTCCAGCTCCACCGCCTCCGTCGTACAATCCAATGCAGTTCGTCCAGATAAAACCCTGCAATTTATATCAAACAGCACAGCAGCAACTCAAAAAAGCCGAAGAAGTAAAAAAGATTAAGGAAATTAAAAAGGAGGAACCCGAGGATTGGCAAAATGTAAGTTTCAAAAAAAGGTAGTCTAGTGACGAATTAAAAAATATTTCGTGCTCTCTCATCGAAATCGAACGAAATAAAAATCGTAACATCGGCGATAATCTTTGATTTATATGCACTACACTGTGTAAAGTGTTATGTTGCTTATAAAATATTAAGTTGTTAGACAGAAATAATACATCAACCTATAAAAATACAGGATTTGCCAACGTTTTGATAGATAGCCAACTGATAAATTGCATAACGCCCTCGCATTTACAAAAAATACCAATAGATAGGAAAAGCCAAATAAAATTGTATCTCAGACCACATTCTTCGCTTAAAAGCAATGAAAAAACATTCCGAACTCTAGCCGAAGTACGCGACATTAAAGTCAAGCGGAAAGATGAACGCGACTTGAATGCGTAAAGAGTATGAGTATTACGTAACCTCGAAGTTGTGCCCAATATAAGCACATTTGGCTTTTGAGCACATAAGTTCACAAGGCACTAAAGCAATACATTCGTCTCACGCAATAAGTTAACTCTAAACTGGGAGGGTTTTACGGATTTTCTTAGTTAGATTCTACTGACTGATTCCATCTCGTTTTTCAGAATTTGGACAACTGGAAATCATCGCGTAGAAAACGTGTCGAACACATCATCGATCGAGTGGTGGAAGTGAAAAAACTTGAATTGGAAGAATTCGATCGAAGTAGAAGAAAATCAAAGACCTTCTCAGAGATGATCGAAGAAAGGTGTGTGTGGCGGCTTTCAGATGAATAAATGAAAATCCGTTTTGATGCATAGTGTATTAACTCATCATATTTAAATTCTAGGGGTGAGCGTGGTGTTCGCGTTGGCCGCGCGAAACTAGCCTCTTTAGCCGTCTATAATGAGGACGAATCGAATGACCTCAGCGATCTTGGTATTGGCACCAGCAGCGCCAGTGGTAAAAGCAGTCTGTCCGAGGATTATGACAACAACAGCGTGATGGTGAGTCCAAACAAGACATGTGAGATGCATCTTAATGACCTCAAACTGGGTCATTGCAATTATTACCATTCCAAACGCATACTCTAATACACACTCACTCATAGAAGATATAAAGACTCATGGCTACCTAGAAAAAAGCTTGTAAATGAACTATGATTTCCGTGATATTCTTAAGAATTTTGTATTTTTTGTTAGCACTGTTTATCTGACTGCTATTTCGCGTATTTTTCCAACTACACCTCTAGAAAATACTTGCACACAGCTTCCAATTAACAATAGATTAGCAAGAAGAGAAGAACACTGAAAACACGTGCAGACGTAGAAAAGGAACATTTGGAAAATTTGACAAACATTAGATCAAGCTAAAGAAAACACAACAGACATAATTATTAACTTTGTTTTTTCATTAATTAGAACTCATTTCATAATTCTAGTTCATGCCTAGTTTGTTTTGTACGAGAGTATTCAATGGCTTGTTTGTGACCTGATTTCATCTTTTCTTATTTCAGAGCGATTGCGCCGATCTGGATAAAGCTATATTTGACAATAACCAGCCTCAGAATTGTTCCACTCGAGAGTATGTCTCATCACCTGGCTACGACACATCTTCAAGTACCGCTCCGGCTAGCTCTCCGGACCCCTGTGAGTACACTTACGAGGGCGCCATACAAGATTATAAACAACGAGTATCCAGAGCTACTTGCGGTGGCAGTGCTGGCTTCCAGTTAAACAGTAATAAAGCCGAATACAAATTGACTATGAATGAGCCGGCTCCAGAACGCGGCACGGACGAGCCACCAACATTTGAGGGATACCCAGCACGACGAGGTAGTAAAATCGAAGAACGTCTGATTGGATTCGAAGTAAACTCGCCCAATGACAGTCAGGATCTTTCGGAAAAGAGCAAAATTGACTTACCAAAAATAAATATTTCTAAACGTAAAGAGATCTTCGAAAATGCTGCCAGCAAAAGCAATAACAACCACCAGCAAGTAACGACAGGAAGCACCGAACCAAAGTCTCACAGCTGCAACGGAGTGCCCAGAGTAACTCTGCGGGAACACTTCAAATTGGATGGAGCCTTTCCGACGACTGTTCAGACGGAGGGAAGACGGCTTTCTGGTGATATAACCAGCATAAAAGACCGCCTTTTAAGCCTGGAACAGCAACAAAATGTGGTTAATCCAGCAAAAGATGCCGCAAAAGCACCGACAGCAAAGGTCACAGTCGATATACCTGTGCTACCGTTGAAGGATCGTCTATCGAGTCTACACAATGCAGCTACCAAAGAAGAGATCAAGAAACCACCTGTGCTGCTTATCGACGCCAGACAGTTGGAGATTATGAAAGACGAGGAAGAGCACGCCAAACAACGCATGAAGCAGACAGACGTCACCAAAACAGTAGACACCAGATCACAGCATCTCTCCAGCGAGGAGATTACAACAGAAAGTCCGGGTGATAAGTTGGTGGTCAAGAATAAGGAAGCTGAAACGGATCGCGACGATAGCGGTATTCATACTTCAGATGACATTGACGACCAGGACGAGCGAAACATGAAACCCCATTTACTACAGGAGACCCCAGAACAACAGTTAAACGAAGCTATTGCAGCACTGGCCATCGAGGAGCAACAGTTACAACAGGCGGCGAATGCCGTGAATCAAATTGAAGCCGAATTTGCAGAGCTCTCCGACACCACCAACATGGCAGCCGCGATGAAGTCTGCATCATCGGCCGGTGGCGACGAGCAACCATGTGAAATGGACTTTAGTGTAAGTTCTACTAACGATTATTTGAAAAAATCTCGGGATGTAGGTAGGAGTAGCTGTAGTTGTGACGACAGTAGTGGCAATCTAAGGGATAGTGTAAACAATGTAAATGTCGATAAAGAGGTGTTGGGTAGTATTAACAGCGCACCATCACTTGATGTGGCAACCTGCACTTTGAATAGGAAGGCGTCTAACGAGATGGTTCACGCACGGAATCTGCTGAACATTTTTAAAGAAACATTTAAGAATGACATAGAATTGGATGAAGAAGATCATGAAATTGGTGTTACCCAGAGCAATTCCGTAGCTCAGTCGACACCAAGCCAGACAGTGTTATCGTCCGAAACTTACGCTTCTAAGACCCCAAATGTTTCGCTTTCGCCTAAACACTCCTCCAAAGCAATCACAACGCAAATCTTTGAATCCTCGAGAAAGACTCCTGTCTGTTCAAAACTAAATGCTTACGTAGACCCCTTGAAGACGCTACCTCCATCTGGCGCCCAAACCAAATCGACGGGAGCGTCGTCAATGATACCACGTTCAGTAGGCCCCACCGGAAAACCACCGATGTCACCCAAACTGTCACGTCCCCTTGTCCGATCTCCCCAACCACCTCCGAGTGTACCCACAACTACGCACAAATCTGATAACCAATTCAGCATAAATGGTCGTGTTGAAATATTTAATTCCAAAAACATACAACCCTCTGCCCAGCCTAGCAATAGTCCCACCAGTCCCAACAAGAAATCTTGTCTGCCCCACTTAACGACCATCACGAATGGAAAACAGGGACAGAAGTTCACGAATGACATCAACAATCCGATCAACTTACAGCAGCAGCAACAACAACCAACAGCGTCTAACGAACTGTGTGTAGATTCTAGTCAATCTGTGGCTACCGCGAAATCTGATGTTTCTTCGTCAGCATCACATTCTACATCACCGCAACAAGAAACAGAAATTATTGTGTGTGCTCCACCCGTAACGGTGGTTAATCCCGATGAGCTCCCCAAACCAAATACCGTTAAAGCCTTAACTAGCTGCTTCTCAAATGATCACTGTGAAAAGACACGTCCTGCTATCCCTCCGAAGCCGTCACCACGCAGTCGCACAGTGCCGACACCACCTCAATCGCCGAAACCTCGGCAAGTGTTAAACGATAAACAAAGGAAGCCGGAATCTAAACGTCAGGGCCCTAGTCCAGATGATCTCTCAATAAATTCAAGATCTTCGACTCTTTCAAGTGGTTCGACTAATCCTTCGCAGCCCGTGTTAATGGCAACAACAGCATTAATTCACAGTCCTCCTTTAGAGACACAGAACTGTGTCTCAGCTTCTAAGCCCTCTGAGATTCCTCCGCTTATAATTTGTCCTCCAAATGAATCAACTCTGTATAAGTTGGCCTCGTCGGCACCGCCATCTCCAGGCAGTCCTGCTTTGCTCCAACAACTCTCGCCAAGTGATGCTGATTTCTGCAAGAGCTTCTTCTCTAATACTGCCGAAGCATCTGCACAACCGCCCCAATCCTCACCTGTCCCAATCATCCGCCAACAAACTGTCGAAGATGTGTTGTGTAACAAAATTGATGTGCGAAAATTGCCACCATCTCAAGTGCCCAGCACAGGTTGCTTTGATGTAACGCAGGTTCAGATTCAGAGTTGTGATAATCCAGGTTGGGACAGCGCTATTGTCCCAGCGAACAAACCTGCATCCCCTGATAAGAAAGCACCAAACTCTAAACCCAATTCACCTATTATGGTGGCTCGCGCTGCCCACTCCAAAGCGCTTATAGAGACGTGCGAAAAAATTATTGCCGAAGAGCGCCAGGCTAGGTTCCAAATCACAAATGCTTCGCTTCCTCCCACGCCCACCTCCCATAGAGGTACGCCGATTCTAGAACGAAAATCGAAAATACCAAAAGCCATACCCTGCTGCATAAGCGGCTCGAGTTCCATGTCGAAAGCCGACTTGGAACAAGCAAAACACGGGTCAACACCTGTAACAGAATACGAAAAAGATGACGATGATATCCATCATATAATGCAGACCCAAATTAAAGTGACCACAACAACCCCACCCGCCTCACCCAAGATTGTTAATAGGACGCATCCGAACAGTGGCAACAACAGCGCGAACAATAGTAAATCTAAAACCAAGAACATTTTTGACTTTTTGAAAAGAAATTTTGGCCATCATTCTGAAGATGAACAAAGCTCTGCGTCAACTCAAGCTTCTGAGCCTGTTGCAGACACACTAAAGGTGGACAAAATTATAACCGTTGAGAACTCAAAGTTTTACATAGCATCCGATGAGGATACTTTACCTCCCCTGCCGATGTCGGCACCACCTGTTAACAAAGAAGCTACCGTCCAGAAGCTACCAACAAACGAGGTACTAGAAGTCACAGATTCTGACGAGATCAACGCTTTGCTCGACGACGAAATAAATAAATTAAGTTTAGAATCTGGAGAAGCAGCAGGGAAACTTTCAAGAAGCGAAGTAGAGGAGGGCTCGTTGTTGGGTGAAAGGCAGCCCCAGAAGTCCAGTAGTTAATTTTATACATACCTTTTCTAATTATTTTGTTTTATGTATTGCGGGTTCCGTTCATCTTCAATTCTGTCAATATTTCATAACCTGTTAGGATGACCAGATTGCTTCTGAACTTTTGAATACTTTTCACCTATCTGGTGTTTTTCCAATTTTGAAAAGAAAAATCTTAATTCAATCAACATGATCTTCAATTCAAGGAAGACCCTTTAACTGTATCGCATTCATAACTGCAAGTTAATATAAAAGAAATGCTCGTATAGCAGACAATAAGCACCAAGGTCAAGATTAGGTTAGGCGTTAAGTGATGAAGCTTTTGCATCCAAAGATTTTGTATAAAGAACGGACTTATTTTGGAATAAATACTCACTTCTAAAGAAATGTTGCAATGAATTTATAGAAATACATTTGCTATATCTATCAATAAATGTTGTATAGATGTACGTATTACTATCAAACGAAACGAAAGAAATACTCTACCGAATACTAACACTTTGTTGTATTTTTTATATTTTAATTACAAATAAATATTAATAATTTAAATAAATCACGAGAAACAGAGTGTAAAGAAAACATAACCAAGAATTGAAATAAAGATTTTTTTATTTACTCCTGAAAGTTTCCGTTGTTCTGGTTTTTAAATTCCATCCAAAATATTCACCGTATTCATTGCTTTCATTCATTTCTCATTTCATACAATCACTCTCGCGTTAGGATCATGTTTAAAATGCTTGACGAAGCACAAGATAATAATAGAAAAGTATTCATTTTAACATCATTTAAAATTTTAAGTTTATTTCAAATTTTAATTTGACAGACAACAAAACAGGACAGAAAACGAGAAAGAAAGAAGTTCGACAAAACTTAAGAACATATTAATATAGAAACATTAATAAATTACTTACATAGCTACATAGTACATATACTCGTAAATATCAGGTCTCAAAGCTTTTCTTCCGAATTTTCATGCTCTTTTATGTCATCTCTTTACATGCCTGCCCAACTAATTGCTAGATCTACCTTTCACAAGCGTAAACTTCTATCAACAAAACTGTCAACTCCGCAATTGCTAGAAATATAATATACACACTCGTATAATGTGCATTTTCTTGTGATTCTAATTTTTACTTTCATTGAAATGCAGTTAACTTTGCATAGTATTCGCCAACCAAAGCTTTTGTGTCCTGCAAGAGGTAAGCCAACCAAGTCGGGGTGACGGGTTCACGCTATGAAAAGCTGTGCATTTCGCAATGTTTGTTTGTGTATAGAGTGTGTGTGTGTGTTTTGTTTTATTTTATAATTGTTATAATTTGTGGTTGTTGCATTTGTACTTTGTTTAAATGTTCTTTTCAATATTTGCATGTTTTCCAATATCCGTTATTTTGCGATTCTTCCAACATTGCTGCAGCCAGAGGTAATCAAACCAAACATACTGAACGAACAACTGAATAATACCCATCACCCAAATCCACCTTAAAAAACGAACTCATCGTGCAATGTAACCTCTGATTATTTGAATGATGGACAACTCTTGAGGTATCTGGCAAGCTTATAGTAAACTTAAATGTGGAAGTACAGAAATAGACCGAATATCCAACAACGCGTGCACGGGGGCGGGCTACGACAAGTCGAAGCAGACAAAGTAGGGCTTTGAGAGAAATTTGTCGTGATGTCTACGTCTTCGTGTTGCCAAACAACCGAACAACCAGCCAACTGAATGGCACATTTTTTGCAATTTCGCTTTTCCAATGCGATTTACTACTTACACTCGTACGTACTCGTCAACTCAACTTACAACAAACCAAGCAATTTCTTTATCTAAATGATTTTTAATGTGTCGCAATCGTTTTCAGTTCTCGACGGTCCCTCAAACGTTCAGGTTCTCTGCGATTACAAAGAACCACAAAAAACCATTCGGTCGTCGGTGACTCTAAAGCAAAAATCAAACGGAGTTACTTACAGTGCAGTACATTGTAAGCATATTCTATTCGTTACGTGTTTGTACTCGTAGATGCACAATTTCTATTTTCAATTGACCTTAATTGGTGTTTATTATATCTTAGATATGAGTATATTTCTATTTCTGAGCTAAAAATCGAATTCTACATGTGTCCATATTCTATCCATAGACGAGTACTACGAGTTGGCTTTAATTGTATCATTTTGTATCATTTACTCCACTTTCACCTGATTGACCAATATTGATGAAAGCTATTAAAAGGCTTTTATTCGAAAGTATTCGTTATGTGGCCACTTTTAACTGGAAATTTTGTTCACTTTTCAATATTGATTGATTTAACTAATGACATCAATAACATGTTCCTATACGTAATCGGTCTTAATTGAATTTGTAATGTGTCAGTTACGATGTTTTCGACGATTCCTGAATTTTGAGTTTTTAACTTGAATTTTGTTGATGTGAATTTTAAAATGTATTATTCTTTTTACCTCAATTAGACTAATCTATTCGAATGATCCATCTGAATCAGATAATCTATCTCAATAATAGATAAATTTTATACATATCTGATTTATCGTTACGAGGTAAGTAAAGAATCCGATAAGAAATGATCATTCACTCATTGTTTCCATTTTCCAAAAAATGTGTTCTATTTGTACATCTCACAAAATGTCTACTTTTGTTATAGCTTGATTTAATAATAATATGCACTATGTACATACATAATAATAATCATCAATATTATTATTGTTAACCCTACGGTAACCACGGTAATCCTTGGTTATTCTGTCGTATTCAACTACCATCTCACGATGCATGATATTGGCAAAATGTTGTTCCTTGCATTTATTGAAATTTGGTGTCGTTCTTTTTGTTGTTGTTGCGTGCATTTTGTTGAATTGGTTTTTGTAAAATTACTTTTAATTCCATCTTTAATTTGATTTGGTTTTAATTTTAGTCACGTCTGCTTTTTGCGATTTTATGTTCTTATGGTTTATTGATTTTTTCGTTTCTTCTAACTTAATTAATTGAAATTTTCTTTCACATGTTGCTTCTGTGACCGCTGTTACGGGGGCTTTTGGCTGCTACTCACATTTGCTGCACTAAAATATTTTAATTAAAAATTGGAAAAAACTTAAAACAACTTGAACTAAACAAAAAAAAAAAAAATAAAAACTAATCACTGACACTAATTAAAATGAGGAAATGTAGATCAACGAAGCTCTTGAGTTAGCATTGCAAGCGATCGATAGAGAGGCAGCCACTAACTTTACAACAAATACAACTCCGAACAATGACCATATTGTAGAAAACTCAATGGAAACTCAATTTACGAATCGAAGAGATGTGGAATGTGCTGAGATTCTTTGCGATGATCTCGAGCAGCAGGAGGTGAAAGAAATGAATCGGCAAATCCAGAACGAACCAATTTACGAGAATGTTTCGACAACATCTACACCTCAAGTAGATGCTGAAGTAAAAATCGTTTCAAATTACAACAAAATAAGCCATCCGAACTTAGATAACGGTAACCTAAACAACAACAACAACATTAACGTTAGCAAATTTGTTGATGTAACAAGTGCATTGTCCAATCAAATGAATGGACTGTCCATATCACAGCCTCACGAAGTCCACTCACCTCAACCGCTAGCAACAGCAGATGAGGAGCCATACTATCAAGTACCCAAGAGCAGCGAACCCTACTACGATGCCCCCAAACATCTACGACCCATACCCGTCTACGAGAACATCGAAATCTTCTACAGTGGCTTGGAGAGTGGTTCGTTAGAATCTAGTAGTGGAGCTATTGGCCTGAAGATGGAGCCGCCGAAAGAAAAACCGCCGCCGCCACCGATCGACAGTCCACCAGAATTCGATGACGTTGACAGTACAGAAAACGGCGATAACTGGTCATCGGACAACACATACGAGACAATTACGAACAGACTGTCAAACGGACTGGCTGCAGCGATCGTTGGCGATCCACACCCCTCGCCGCCAATCAAACGCCTGAATTCCACGAAACGCATCAAGAAAGAGTTGCGCCACAAACGATCCAGCTTCCTGGGAATCGAGGGCTCAGCGGACGATGATCTAGAGAGTTATTTGGATTTAACTGTGGCGCCTCCACCGGACATGGCGCAGCTGCTACAAGAGGAGCGACGTCTGGAAAAGCAGCTCTATATGAAGGCGGGTTTGTGCGACAGCTCTGATACAGGTGAGTGCAGGTTATGTGCCAAGTCAATCTCTGGTGGAATAATGACTCATATTGTCTAAGATTCAACCATGATTGTGTTATCAGCACAGAATGCAATTAAACATTAATCCACGTCTAAAGTTTCTGTTAAAATTAGGTGACATAAAGTGTGGAGTTTTTAACAGTTTCAGCAAAGTAATTAGTCCATTTTATTTTTCAATTTTAAGGTGAAAGTCGAGACTCTGGCGTCTCTGAGAATCATTCACGTCAGAGCAGTGAGCCTTTCACCAACTCCTCTGAGGAGGCGGATCGCGCCGACGAACTGCCGCTAAGTCTCATCACCGACACGACCGTTAAGCCAAATGAAGTTATCTATCAGAACGAGGCACAGTTACTGGCAGCCCAAACACCACTCTTGCAGACAGTCAAAGGCAACTCGGCCGAATCATGGACAGAGTCCGCCACCGTGGCAGCTGCTGCCACCAAATCACTGACCGAGGCCACCGCTACAGCTAACGCAAAAATGCTATCGATCGAGGAGAAGATTCGCGAGCAAGAAGAAGTGTTGCGTGTCGAACGCGAGTTGCTTCATCTGGAACAGGAGGAGTTGAAGCGACAGCGCGAGAACCTTATGATGCGTGAAAACATCGCTCGGCGCGAACTACAGCATGGAGCGAAAATGCTCATGTCTGCTAATAGGCGGTCACTCCAGGACCTGCATGCAGCAGGCGTGTCGAACGGTGCCGGCTTTCAAACAGCTTCAACGCCAGCGTCGACGCAAGTGCCGCACCAACAACAGCAACAACAACCACTTCGCTCCCAACAAATCTATGCAAATGTACCAAATCTACAACAACAATACTACCTTGTGGACGCAGACTATCGGAAGTCCATGTCAGATCTGAACGAGTTTTCTAAGCGACTTGTATTACCGGCGCCCCAGACAACACCGATGCCGCCTACAAAGCCAATGCGAGCCATGCAGATGGCTAACGCAAATGGTCCAACCGACTATACACGCCAACATCCCTCCCCTCCCACACAGAACTGCGTTAATTCCCTGTCTAAAAACACCAGCTCCGTGACAACGCCCTCTTCAGGCCAACGTCAGACTCCCCTCGCCCTCTACCCTAACCACCAGTTGCACCTACCCCAAGCACCAACCACATCAAACATGACGCGCAACACGCTGCATGCACTCAGCGCTACGCCCAAGCCAAAGTACACGGATGGCTGGGTGCAGGTGCAGAATCGCAAGTCCTTCGACTCGAATTTCTCAAACGATCCCTCCTGGCTTACAAGCTACCAACAGAAACGAAAATCTGTACCCGAAGCCTATATGTTCAGTAGCAACAGTAGCAGCAATAGTAACCCCCGGTGGATGCAGGAACAGGAACAGCGACGCTTTACGGAACAGAACCGAATCTTATTAAGCAGCACGTCCACGCCGATGCATCAACCAACTGGTGGTAGTGCTTCGAAAGTTATCTCAAATCCGCTAGCGACAAGCAGCAGCAACAACAAACCTCTGCCGGACTCAATCATTCAGACCTTGACTGAGCGCTTGCAGAGCAAAGGAATCGGTGAACGTAGGAGGTAAGCAGAAGAATGCACAGCAACTCATTAGTCTTACATTACGGCATTTCTTTTTTCTACTCGTATAGATTCGAAACCTACATCGAGAAGAGCCCTCTGCACGCCACCTCGTCCTATCAGCCACAGGGATACCAACCAAAACAACAACAACAACAGCAGCAGCAGAATGTGATGTTACCCTCCCAGTCAGCAGCACAGCGACAAACGCTCGAGCCCGGGAGTATCAGCAACCAAATGACAGCGCCATCTGGTGCGTCGACATCTACAACTGCACACGACAAGGTTCTCAGCGTGAGCGGCAAAAAGAAGTGTTCCCACTGCGGCGATGAACTAGGTAAACATTGCTACTACGTTGGTTGTGAGTGTTGAATTATTAAAATGTCTGAGCTTAAATATTCGTACCATCATTGAGCCATTCAGTAGACAAATCTTGCTAGATTTAATAAAGCAAGAGCAAAATATTAAAGTAAATAACATATGCTTCTCTAATATTAAACAAAGTGTTTTCCAATCTTTGATATACATACACAAGCAATCAAAGCAGCAGAATTTCATAAAATGTTGTGTCAACTAATACTGTTTTTAAAAATGCTATAATTAATATTAATATCAATGAACACAAATAATCCACCAAAGAGACAAAATGGGAACCTAACCTCAAACTTGAGTACTGAGTACATTAACACTGTATACAGATCTTTTCGATGTTAATGTTGCATCCATCAAACGCTTCCGATGTTGATATTGGATACATGCTTACCCTGTAATGTTTAAACTAGTTTTTGGCAGTATGTATTTTTGTATCATTTCATGGCAGTTGTATTTACAGAGCTAGCATTTTTTAATTCCACTGATAATCCTAAATCTTTTGTTCATTTTGCATGCCTTGACTAAATCCACAAAGACTTCGGATGCTCCGAAAACAGTTGTCTACGTGTGCAGAAGACAATCAAGTACATTGTTTGGGTCTAAAGGAAACAGTACCACACACACTTTGTGCTCTAGCAAGCAACAATTCAATGCAACGCAATTTCGAACTCTTAAAATACCCGAAAATGGAGTCGAAATTTATTGTCGGTTTAATTTAGTGCTTACTTAAGTTTCGAATCTCTTCCCACAAACAGGTCGCGGAGCTGCTATGATCATCGAATCGCTGCTATTGTTCTACCACATCAACTGCTTCAAGTGCTGCGTGTGTCACGTGCAACTTGGCGACGGACTCAATGGCACGGACGTTCGCGTGCGTAATCACAAGCTTCACTGCCAAAACTGTTACTCCAGTGATGACGGCATCAAGTTCAGCTGCGTGTAATCATCAATCACGAGCAGCGACACAAAAGGACTAATCTTGTTATTACATTGTTATTCAGCCTTTTATCTATAATTAACCTAAGCATATGCATTTCATAAATATACGTAGATGTAAAACAAGCGAAAGTCTGCGGTAAATAGTGCAGAATAAAACAGAGTAGAAAAAATGGATTTCAAATCTATTCCAACCCGCGATTGTATTTTTGACCGTTTACAAAGTTTATCAATTATAAAAGAGTTCTAATAAGATTTTTAAAGTTGGCTCTCTTAATGTTTGTGCAAATCAAAGCAGACGAATTAACGTTGACATATTGAATACATATTGTTAAAGATAAAACTGTACATTAAATTGAAGGGAGGTATAAATATTTTATTTAAAAAATATATAATATTAACATTTACTATTAAGTTTATTAAATAAAATTGTATTATTTGTTAATCGTCAAGCGTTTGCTTTTAATATGTACATATTTAAATACATATAGAAATTTTTAA
Organism: Myopa testacea; assembly: GCA_949629155.1. Taxonomy (NCBI): domain Eukaryota; kingdom Metazoa; phylum Arthropoda; class Insecta; order Diptera; family Conopidae; genus Myopa; species Myopa testacea. The sequence goes on along the minus strand of OX451345.1, from coordinate 45,901,840 downwards.
CACATCTTATAACTTATCTACATAATTATATGGTATAATTTATGACATGCATTCCAACCGCAGTGTCCCATTCACGTGTTGAAGAAAACTCATACACGGTGTGCCATTGGTTTGTCTCCACAAAATAGCGTGATATTTCCTCCCCCGAGACGCTGTATAGGTTGTTGTCGACGGAGAAGATTTCGTAGAATTCGCGTTCATCAGAGAAATCAATAAGTTCCCAGCTACCAGTACGCACGTCGAACCGCTCCATGGAGCTGCCGAGGCCTTCGCAACAATATATATGACTTCCGACGACGGCACTGGTGCAATAGCTATTCACAACACTCAATGATGCCAACGGCTGCCAGATTCCTTCGCGCGGGTCGTAGCGCTCCATTGAATGCAGACTTCGGTGATCTGTCTCCCCACCCATAACGTAGAGGCACTTATCTGCGAATTTACCAGACATTAATTTGATAAAAGGTTGCAACATAGCAAGCTTTACATGCTACTATTTGAACCTCTCTCACCCAATGCCACTGCACCCATTGAGCTCCGATGTGCCAACATGCTCTCCACATACATCGCCGTGTTGGTCTCCAGGTCCAGACACTCTACCGAATTGGTTGCGCCCTTCTTGCTATGGCCGCCCAACGCATAAAGAAACTCATCAAGAACTAGCGACCGATGATGCGATCGAGGCTCCAGCATCGGTTGTATGGAGTGCCACAGATCCCGATAGATGTTGTAGTAGAAACTAGCGCGCCTACTGCGACCCGCACAACCTCCTTGCACGTAAAGAAAGTTCTTGTGTCCTACCAGACTGACGGCGAAAGCCTGGCTGGGTAACGGCTTCAGCGGCGTCAAAGCTCCAAACGTCAAATCAAATTTGTTCAGATCAGGCTTGCGGCCCATTTTATCTAATACAAAAATGTTCCATTCACGTACAGTACAATCGAGCACACTTCTACGCCAGTTGGATACCTGCTCGCTTATGTCCAGCAGGTCCAGAGAGGATACTACAGCATCGCTTACGCAGGCTGGGTGTAGATAACTCACCAGGCGGGAGAAGTACTGCAGTCGCTCCTTGGGATGGTGCTCAACCCAACATGAAAGGCCCACAAGCAAAGCGTCGTCGGAATGCATGAAGATTTCTTCATTTCCAAGGAAAGATAGCAGCTAAAGAACTGTCTAAATAAGGTACAATACAACACAACAGTTTAAATTAGAGCAATTACTTCATCGCAAGTCAGATCGAGGAATTCTTCGGTTCTCATCACCTGCTGAAAATGTTTGATGGCAAAATCTTTGGCTGCATTTAGTAATACACTGTTCGAATGTTCCTCTACAATAACGGCAAATATAGAACAACATCCATTAAGAAACCTAATCATTTTACCAGCGAAATAGATGAAACCTAGGCAATTTGCCGGCTCCAAAATGTTGATCATGTAATGAGCGCAGCTCTCCTCAATCCACTCAATCTGCAGAAATGAGGCGGTCGTCAACATGCGTTGGGCATTTGCAACGCTGACCTCTAAACTTCCGGTGTAAATGTAGTCGACAATTAGCTTCAAGCACTCCGAATCGATGTTATGTAGCTCGATTTCTTTTTTTTCGCACTCTGGAAAGCGTCCTACAAACAGGAGTCATGTCTCTCGTGAACATAATCAAAAGAATGCGAAATATTAGTTACCGCTAAACATTGCCATAAAGTACCGACTCGCCGCTGCCAGCACGTTCTTGTGTGCGTAGATGCGGACGTCGTTGCTAATCAGGATTACATCATACAACTGAGGCAAAAAAACTGGTTAAAAACTAAACGTTAAGGCTTCATTTACCTGTAAGTCCTCTCGGAGATGCTTGAGTCCTTGTAAAAGCTCCGCGCTGTGTAGACAATTATAAAATTTGGCAGAGCTCTTAGTTTCGATTGATTGATCCATCTGGTAAGGTAGCAATGTGAATTTTTTTGCGTGCTTGCGTGTGGACCAATTCGTGTTAGTAAAATTTTTAATTGGATTTGTTTATTAGTTATGTACACTGGCAGCTGATTTACGAGTAGGTTAAGCGCATGCGAACTCGCAAGAGATACCGTTACAACTTGTGCAATCTATTAGAAGTTGGTATCTCCTTCCGAGCTCTTGGAATGCTACGTCAAATCAAATTTTTATTTCTTTATGAAATATCTTATATTTAACAATTGTTTGAAGATTCTTAAAAATCGCTTAAACTTCATGCATTCACTGAGAAGATTTGAAATAAATATTTAAATTTGAACAAGAGAACTTCAAGGTACGTTAATAAATTCCAATACTTAAGGGATAAAACTCTAACAAAATATATATGTATATCTCCACTTTAAAAATCCTCACCAACTCCCATGATATTTTCGCTTTTCACTCAAGGTGGCAACAATCTATATGTATATAATTATATAAGGTAAACAGAGACAACACGACAGCTGCTGTAATCAAAACAATTGGTTGCATTTTGTTGTGAAATTGAAAATTAGTTCTTACGATTAAACATGAAATTCACACCAATAAATACAGCTGCAAACGAAAGGTTGTCGTTAGTCAACAGAAGATCTCGCAAAGCTAGGAAGTTAACGAAAAAGTAATTTTATCAGTTCCTATAGAGTAAGGAGAATTTTTGTACTAAATAACTAACGCAACTAGTGCAGCAAATCTCGCCAGTGAGTCATCGTTAAAAGTTTATTCGGCTTATAATCTAAACACATTACCAACATTAGTTCCAAATCAGGTGCCACAGGCAGCTTCCAACCAAAGGCTAACATCATGTCTCGCAACAGCAGGAAAGAACGTTCTAAGGATTCAAATATAAGCAAGGATCCAGTTCCTACCTTGAAATTAAAGGATGAATTCGAGGAGAAATTAATGAAAGCTCTTCATGGCGTAGCTGACAAGTCTATACAAACACGCTGTTTGGCTCTGCAAACAATTTGCGAAGTGTTGGTGCATCGTTATATGCCCGCACTGGTAGACGAGCACAGTTCAGTTCTCAAGGACGCCACGGAAAAATCACTGCTGCGTGGCAAAGACGTGGAGCAGTTATTGGGCGTTAAATTAGCGCCACTGCTGGTGCTACAGTTGGGCGATACAGGCCGGTCCATGCGCAGGGATCTGAACAAGTACTTGTTTACCACGGTTCAGGACGAATCGGTTTCAATCAACGTGCGCGCCAAGTGCTGCACTGCCTTGGGTCTGTTGAATTTCCTGGGCCATAGGGACGTTGGCCAGATTCTGCCAGTGATGCAGTTCTTTGAAGACGTTTTCAGCCAAAGTTACTTGCGTAGCGATAAAAGAGCGTCTGTTCCAGTAAATGCAGAGACTGGCAATATGCTCTCAGAAGCACTCTCCTCTTGGGCACTGCTACTCACAGCGATAACAGGGAGTCAGTCTGCCTCTTCAAAGATTAGCCTGCCTATTGTGGAACAGTTGGTGGATTTGTTGCAATCGCCTTACCTGGAAGTTCGCGTGATTGCAGGCGAAACGCTGTGTTTGATCTGGGAATGTGGACGTTCTCAAGATACTAATTTCCTTTCCGAGACTGTGCATGCTGTGATAGATGATGTACAACAGTTGGCCACGGATTCAACCAAATATCGAGCCAAGCGTGATCGGAAATCGCAGAGAGCCAGCTTTCGCGATGTGCTTAAATATTTGCAGGATGGCATAGGACCAGAGATAAATGTACGTTTCGGTATTGAAAGTCTTGTGCTGGACTCTTGGACTAGATATTTTCAGTATTCGGCTCTATGCACCTTAATTGGCCCCGGTATGACTTATCAGCTGCAGAGAAACGCTCTTGTACGTGAGATCTTCCAATTAGGTCGCAAAATCGACAATCCGGTACTCAAAGGCACCAAGCAATCAAAATTAAACCCAAAGTTGCTCGACGAAGCCGTTCCCAGACAACGCTCATGTCCCAAAAATGCTGACAAGCGTTGTGCTGCCGACAAGACGTGGCGCAAAGGCAAAGGTGCAGAGCTATTGTGGAGTGCCAAGTTATCGTCGCTGTTGGAGCTACTAACGGATGGCGATGAAGATATGTTTAAGAAATTGGACAATCTTTTCTACACAACAACGTGGCCGTGGAATAAATCTAATGAGCTGCGCGCCAAGTGCTGCATTTCTCAGGGTCTATTGTATCTCATTCACAACAATTACATTGACGTCATTAAACAGATGATACTGCATTTGGAAGGGTTATATCGAGGAAGCTATTCACCGGGTTATTACCATACACCAGAAATAAGCACGTTATATACTGCGGCAGTATTCACCTGGGCACTGCTGCTTATTATGCTACCAGCTGAAGATTTTGACTGCTTTATGGACGAAAACAAGCGGCGGATGCGAATTTTATTAGGAAAGCGTTTAGTGAGGTTATTGAAGTCGAATTATATGGATGTACGCATGACGGCAGCCGAGACAGTAGCTCTGATCATGGAACTCGGGCGTTCATACGATAAGAATTATCTGTCAGAATATGTTGATGACTTCGTTGTCGCTATAAGGCAACTGGACAGAGATCTGCCGGACTCAGCGACGTGGTATGGCTCCAATCGTGATGTGGAGTACCAGAGAACAATCCTCAGTAAAGTACTCAGATATTTGCAGTACAAAATCGCACCAGAAATAAGTGTATCTGTCGGCTCTGAATGCCTTGTACTGGACTCATGGGCAGCATATTTTAAGTACACGGCGCAGTCCGTCGAAATCGGCCCCGATATGACATCGTTTCTCCTGAAAAATGATCTAATACCAGATCGCTTTATACAAAAAGTCGTAAATTCGCCCCAAGAAGCCGCCAAACAAACGAAAGCGGGAATGGACTTGCTAAAAGCAGCTACCTTCAAAGAGCGCACTTTAACACGAGGCGAAAATCGAAACAAACGTTCTGAAATTTATACGTAATTGTGTTCAATGTGATAATATTTTAAATACTAAGATTTTTTTCCATTCTTTTATGAATCTTGCATTTGATACTGACTTCAATGAGCTAGAATTCAACTTTTATGCGCTTGAATTAATTCATTTTCAATTATTACTTCGATTATATTTGCCTAGTATTTATCTAAATTTGAAATGTATTGAATTTTATACCTAATGTTAAATCCTCTACATTCCTTGATATTTGTTTTGTTTAAAAATAATATATTTTTAAGGTAAATACAAAACACGAATTTTTTTAAATTGCATGATTAATTTTATAATTTAAAGTTTTTCTCAAATGTGTGTCTGTATGTACCAATGTATTTGCTGGAGATAAGATAGATAAGAGCTCACACACTGTGTGTCGTATGCGCTCTCTGGAGTCTAACTTCAGCTCTCTATCCGCTGCACTCAACACCTTTACAATTGCAATAATATTCTACATATATATCATGATATTGCGGATTTTTAGCCTTATCATCAAACGGCTAAAACCAGTTCGGTGCTTTAGGATTTCGTTAGCAAAATTTTTGGCGCAGCTCTCGATATGAATGACTAAAATTAGTTCTGTGTAGTTGCCGGTGGTGTGTGTTACTTAATTCAATTTCTGTCTATCGAACTTGGCATTGGCGACAAATGAAACTGATATTCTTTTGTTACTGATTTTTTTTATTAAAATATGTCCAAGTGTTTTATACAGTTCGACCAAAACGAACATGGTATCTACTTAACTGGTGAAGTTGTCCGAGGCAATGTACATATTATAATTAAAAAGCCAAAAAAATTAAATGGTTAGCATTGTTGTAGTATTAATCGTATATATACTTCGAAACGGCTTTTTAAATGACGCACGTTTGAGTGTTCCACCTGAATTCCGACTATAAAGCGAGATCCGTGATGTCTTTGATAGTTACTTCCAGAGCAGCAGAAAACAAGAACTCGCAGGACTGGATTCACTAAGAATTTTGTGACCAACTTGATTATTATCAACTTTCTGTCAGTATCTTCAGCGTGACCACAAATAATTTCACATTTTGACATAGTAGATGTACTTTCCTAACTCCATAACCGTTCTAAAAGTAGATTTACGCTATTCGTGAAAAAGTACTCCTTCCCTTTTTCAAAAACATAACTTTTCCTAAAAATAACTAAAAGTAAAAACAGGAGAAACCTCAATTTTATGTGAATGATGATCCTCCGGTTAAACCGAACATTGTGAAGACGGCCCTGGAACTTATTAGGCAGTTGGTAAAACTTCAACTTTGAACTGGGTCAGCTTATGTAAAAGTTAAAAGAGCGAAAATATTGCAAATACAATTCAAATAATAAATTCTTAAAAAAATGCGATATTCTAATAAGAAAACCTCCACGAAAATTTAAATGATTCACATGTTTGTTTTAAGTAAATGTCAAAATTTCATTTAAAGCATACTTAATCGGTTCTGTACTCGCATGTTATCAGATAACTTCTATGTGTGGATATCTTATCACTCTATATAGAGTGCGATTATTTTATGAATACTTTTGTCCACTCCGGAAGTTTAACTCCCCTTTCCTTTGTTTAAAGGCATAAAACTGGAAGTTACCGGTTATGCCTGCGCTCAGTGGAAGGACAAATTTGGTCGGAAGCGATCGCTTCGCAGGAATATCAAAAGGCGCCGAAAGCATGTGTACAGTGGGCATGAGGACTACATGGCGTCGACAACGTACCTGATTGGATCGAAGGAGGGTGAGTAAAATATATTTATATCTGTATATTTGTTAAAAAATTATAAAAGCAATTGTTTTTTATAAAAGCACACAACTTCATTATGGAAGCCGGCACACACACGTACGCCTTCGCCTGTCCCATACCCCTGAACTGTCCAGCTTCTTTCGAGGGTGCAATGGGTCACGTACGTTACCTGGTGAAGGTGACTCTCCTGCATTCGGGTGCCGCGAAGCAAACTCACAATATTGGCTTCACCGTACTGAAGCTGGTGAATTTGAATCATAAAAGTCCCACACTGAAGGTTTGTCGCAGCAGCTGCGGCTGAATGAATCTTTGAAAATGCTAATCCTATAATTTCTTAGATGCCTGCTCTCAATGAGGCCGTGGAGAACTTTTGTCTCTTGCACTCCAAGCCGGTTGCGCTCCAAGTGCACATCCCACAAAGCGGCTACGTGCCCGGGCAGCTGATGTCCATCAATGTACTGGTGCGCAATGCCTCGGGCATCGACTGCCGAAAAGTGGTGATATTTTTAAATCTACGCGCCACCTACACAGCGGACACACCTCGCCTGCGCACCGCATCGGAGAAAATCTGCTTGGTCAAGCAGTACTGCGGACCCGTGCCACGCGGCATGGTCAAGGAGTTCTCCGAATCGCTGAGAATACCCGCCACACCACCCACTTGTGAGCAGCTGAGCAAAGTGGTGCGCGTTTCGTATGAGGTCTGTGTGGTGGCTATAATGGGTCGTTTTATGTGCAATCCGCAGGTGGTAACGCCGATCATCATTGGCAACGTACCGCTAGTCTTGGACGTCACCGCCGGAGCGGCAGAGTCGTTGCCCACAACGTCGACACACGCCATTCAAGAGGCTGGTAACACCGATGAGTTCGGCGGAGATACGGACTCTTTTGAAGAGTTGGAATTACGTAAGCTAAAGAAGGACATTAAAAAATACACTATTTTAAAGAAAGGAACTTTAAGCAAACAGTGATACGAACTCATTTCAGCTCCACCCACCTACGAGGAGGCCATGTTTATGACAACAGATATCGTTGACAACGACGTCAATACGCTCAGCGAAGCGACCCGTTTTACCCCACGATTTCCTGTCTACGACTTGGACGCCATGTTGGCCGCAAACGTGCCCGATACGGACCCGAAAAAGCGTAAACGAATAAGAAAAACTAAGCTGGAGATAGGAAAAGAAAAGATGCCGGTAGAGTCGCCGATTGAAATCTGACATTGTTTGGAAAGAATTCACTTCAAAGCTGTTAAACTTTCTTAAAACTAATGAAAGGGAAAACATAAAATAAATTGTATAAACAAATTGTATAAAAAAATATATAAAATAAAATAAACTATAATACTATAATAATTGCTGTTACTGTAAAATCGACTTAAAAATAACGCGAACTTTTATAGTATCTTATTTTATAAATAGTATTGTGATGGCTTTTTTGTTCCATTCTTCAAACGAACAGAACCAGAGATCCTCTTTATCACAAACTCCTTTATTAACTAGAGTAATAAATGGCTCCAGAAAATTTAATTTAAAAATGTCCGGTCAGAATATGTTTATAAATAATTTATAAATAATCCCTTAATATGATATCAGTATCCTCCCATAGATCCGCCATAAAAATAATTCTTCCATAACTAATTTTTAGTTCTGCGATTATTATATTATAATATATTCTTATAACATGGAATTTTAATTTTTATGCTTTCTAGATAGTATATTTCCTGATACTATCCGGTTTCCTTGACCACAACGTTATTTCGGTTTTATGATAGGTTCTATTTTATGATTTTTTTTGGATAAAAATATTTCCAAATTTAATAGTAAATTAAATTAGTGGATTAATTAGTGGAGTAAATTAAACTAATTGCATTTAAATATTTGAAACGGTAACACGCAAGAAATTTTCAGAAGAAATAAAAGAAGAAGAGGAAGAAGAGATAAGATAACTAGTTAACTTAACTGTTCAAACAGTATAAAAGGATCGCTATCACTAAGAGAGCCGGTTTTAGGAGCGGTTTTGACGCCGGTGCTTGAATTTAGCCACCTCGTTCGGGGTTTAATACGCATGGCGGAGTTAATCGTCTTCCACTGCTGATGTCATATCGTCAACAATGACGCTATTACGCTCATTGCCCTAACGTGCCCGATATCGAATCGAAAAAGATAAAAAGAATAAGAAAACAGAAGATGGAAATGGCAAAAAATTACACCGGTAGAGTCTCCGATTGAAATCTGAGATTTTTTGGGAGAATTCTTTTAGCACAATTAACTCCTAATCGGCCTTAAAATTAAAATGAAATAAAAAGAGTAAATTGTATAAATACATTGTACCACAAAATAAATATATGTATGTACTTATTTATGTACAATATCTCAACTGTATCTAAAACTAAGGTCAGAAACGACAGAATAAAAATTATCAAAAAACTCCAACTACAAATATTTACAAAAACCGACTCAACAGAATAAAACACAACCAAGAAATTTACATAAAAATTTAGAAGACAGAAGATCGAATCAAACGGACCCTCTCCCTTTCCCCCCAAATTATAAACAAAGCATAGCAATACATTTTTGATAATTAGAATTGTACACGGCGTAACACAATACATACACAACAAAACTATAAAAACTACAATATTTATATTAAAAGAGTGAAAAGTCAAGTATACGCGAGCATAGAAAACAACAACTATAGAGTTGCCATTGGCCCCGAAAATATTCGCTCATACTAATTTTCTAAAAGCAAAATATCAAACCGATTTTTAGAATTCTATTTTTGCGAAATATTTGAAGTTGTGTGTATTTTTCATACATTTAAGTAGATTTTTCCATGTGTTTTTTTATTTATAAATAATTTCTTTTTTTAAGAATAAACTGGCCTCCCGCCACTCGGCAACTCTGCTGGCAAATTCGGATGCTCACACCATGACGTCATGGGCACTAATTCTCCTATCGCCCTTTTAACAATAAACTTGTAAAATCTACAGACGCACTCTCATTCTGCCTCTCGCACGCTCTATTTCCCCATCTTTCTTTCATGGTCTGTTTTCGTCTATGAAATAGCGTGTTTCAGTTACTTCCTTACATTTGGCTAATAAACTTTGTATTTTGTTTGATGGCGCTAAAGTGTCGTTAGTGTAGAAATTAGTTAAGTTCGCAACGTGTTTTCTCAATTCACTTGTTGTTGTTGATTTTGCTATAATCGTTCGAAGTATCGCCATTCATTCATACGCCATACGTACACACATAAAATATCGTATTTAAATATAAAATATTATTTTAATATGATTTTATAAAAAATACAAACATATCTATGATTTAATTAGAAACCAGTACAAATCTTCAGTTACAATGCCACAGTACAGTGACTGTAGCTGCACCTATGAATTTGAACGCCCCGATAGGGTTTTCTACAGCGGCGAAATTATCAACGGACGTGTTGTGTTGGATACAACAAAAGTTTTCAACTTGAGCGGTAAGTAAGGGTGATACTCGAAAATCCTACAGGCGGATCTCGTCATAAAAACCCGTTGAATTTAAGTTCGTTTAGATCGCGTATAGAGCTCTGCAGATATAGGTTATTAGTGCACTGAATGACTGAACTGGACTGTGTATGGAAATTTTATTTTAAATTGTAGAACTTCCTCGCATTGTCTACATTCCTCGTACACCCCGAGTTCAGAAGAGTTCAAGACCACAACAAAACGGAATGATGTCAAGCGGCTAAAAATTTACGATCTTTTTGGAGGTGGCTACGGTGATGACAAGTGTCCACAAATTGGCACAAAGGGCAACCACGACGTACGATAACACTGACCCCGACGCTATCTGCGATCTGAGAAAAACCTTTTAAACGATAGTATAGTGGAAATATATTTATATTAGATTAAAACTTCGAGAGACAGTGAATTCTTGATAGGATTAACCGAGCCGGCATTCCAAAAGAGCAACCACACACGATTAAGCGTTGAACAAAGGGTGTGGACTCGTTCTCCATGGACTACCTCTACCAAAAACAAGCCAAGAACTACCATGAATCTTGGACAATCGACGTTACAACTGGACTGGACTGGACGTAATTTATTTTATTATTTTAATAAATTGAAAACTTTTAATCATTCGTACTATAAAAGCCTTTAAAATTTAAATTAAACTATGTATATATGTATGTACAATATATTACAGAACTCACCATTCAGTGCGATGGCTTCGGCGAGGTTAGTTGGGAGGAGGAAGTGGAGGAAAAAGACAAAGGAAAATATACGAAAAAATACTACAGCCGTGAAACTTACGTGGAAAGCCTAACAGTTTTACGCAGCCGGTTGAAGTTGTTGCCCGGCAGGACAATTTATGACTTTAGCATTCAGCTGCCGGAAGATTGTGCTTCCTCATTCAAACGGGACTACGGCCACGTTACCTACGTTTTAACCCTCAGATGGAAACCTTTCAGTATCTACTTTGAGCAACCGATTACGGTGCTAGAAAAAGTAGATTTGAATTTAAATCCTCAAAATGCGGTAAGTATTGTAATCTCTTAGTTTTATTTACCAAGACGGTGATGCAATGCACACTACTTTCACCTCTTTCCCAATCCTCCAACAGATAGCAATAAAAGACGAAGAAATAAAATATTTCTGCTGCTGGTGCTGTTGGTCGGGCCCCGTCCAGTTCACACTGACTCTACCGTACTCCGGCTACGTCCCCGGCCAGAAGATCAACTATCGACTGGAGATGGACAATCAATCGGAATACGATATCTTCGGCTATGAAGTAGAGCTTGTACAATACTCTAAGTTCCATGCCAGATCACCAGAGCCCCAGAGTCGTGATTTCGAGATCTCGGTGGCACGTCGGGAAAACGATGAGGGTTGTGTTCGCTTGACGAAGCGTATCTTTGAGGGCGAGCTAGTAGTGCCCTTCAAACCGCCCACCAGTAAGGCAAAACACATCATTTCCATTAGATACTATTTTAGGATGACCTCAAAATCGGGTGGCTGTCATTGGAACACGGAAATCAAGGTACCCATTGCTATAGGTACCATTCCGTTAATGGAGAGTCTTGTTGCTGAGGAAGTTGCGAATGTGACGGAAAATTTTGGAAACGGTGAAGAATCAAATCAAGATGTCGAAGATATATGGGTGGATTGTAATGATGACGAGGATGGTGCCAATGTCGAGGTGTGTGAGACAGATCCCTTAAATTCGCCTCAGCCGGAGCCATCTGCACCTGAATATAATGAGATCGTGGATAATCCACCCAGCTACGAAAACTACAGTGAGTTTCTTTTTTGGCTAGTTTTGCTAAAGATGTTCAATAATATTCCGTTCATTGAAGTAAAGCTGATCTTTTAAAAGTATTCGTTTTTCTTATTTTATAAAATATTATTTTATTGCATTTTATTACATTAGTGCTTATATATAATATTATAGAAGAACCTTTTAGTTTTTGTGTTTCTTTATTAAAATGTTTTTTTAAAATGTTTTTTCAGTACCACCTCCCACATTTGAGCAAGCCATAAGTGAAGTATCATGCCTCTTAAATGAGCCAACATTAAAAAAATAAAATATTCAAAAATCAAAGCTTCATTACTTTTTCCATAATGAGAGAATATAATCTGTAAACGACTCTAAGAAGTGCCTTTTTTAAAGTGGTAGTCTTATTTAAGAATATAATTTTTTTTACGACATTACCTCAAATAAATACACATGTATTCGACCAGGATCGGGCCGATATAAAACCACGATACCTCGATAACCAACAAATCACGGGAGAAAGCAAATTATTTTTTATTAAACGAACAAATTTATGAAATTACATATAATAAAGCAGTGCTGGCCAAAACTTATACAATCATATTTTGTGCATGTGTGAAGCGTTGAGAGAGGTTTTTTTGCGGAAAAATTCTCTCTGCGCGGTACACTGAGAAGATTGTTGTTTGGGGGTTGTTAAACTTTAAATTATGCAAATGATTTTGCAATGAAAATGCGCGTCCCACCTTTTTATTGCAAATCATGCATTGCGGTTCGCCTAAAAAATTTTTAAAGAAAAAATAGTGATTCTCCCATTCCTTATTAAACATTTTGCTCAGTGCAATCATAAAATAGTCTGGTGCGATCCTGCTTGCTTGAAGTCTGCACGTCGACTGACTCATTTGATACGAACGATCGCTAGTGTCGGTGTGAAAACCCGACGACTTTTGTCGTGTACATGTGAATAGCCGAGAGAAAAAATTAGCACGCGTGCCTATGGCGTGGCCAGCACTGTAATAAAGTAATAAATAAATAAACATACATGTTTATATGTATCTATATATTACTATATATTTACCTATATTATTTCCTAAGTGTTTTCTCAGGGATATTTCCAAAACAATGGAACAATAAACACAATTGTTTTATTAAACTACATAAAAACAATTTTCATAAAAGTGAGACAAATCAAAATATTGTAAATACATAATTTTGTAAATTAATAATGCAATTTTATTAATTAAAAAAGAACAACAATATTAGTGCAAATTTTATAAAAATATATATCGTCAAATAATTATATTTGTGAAATTCATATGAATGTATTTTAAGTGAGATGTGTAAAAATAAATAAAACATTGAAAAGGCTGGTGAATTGTGTTTAATGTTTGTCCTCCAAGTTATAGTAGAGATATTTTGGCTTAAAGTCGACTTCGTCCCTGGCGGCCATGCTGTGTTTAAACTCCTTATTCAAGTTCTGCGAGGGCATGAAGTCAGCTTCCTTGAAGGAAGCTAGAGCACCAAAAAGGATAATGAAATTTATATTCAATTCGCGAAATAATTATATTCAAGATCGCGAACTCACTCAGTGAACTCAGCGAGATACTCAAGTTATCATCAGTCTCATCCGGTGTCGCCTGCGGTGCGCTGGGCCCCGGCCTCACCTCCTCTTTTTCTCCGGACGCAGTCGCACTCTGCTGCTCGACCCGGCTATCCTGCAGCGAAATCGTGCCAACAACAATCGGGATGCTAGCAGCGACAGAGCGTTTGGCGTCATCCGTGTGAACGCTGACCTCTACCTCGTACGTCTGCTGAAGGCAGCGGCATTGCATTTGGCAGAGCGACGGCTCGGTTTCGGGCAGCTGCAACGATGTGAGATGCTCGAAGACGGGGCCGCTGTGTGGCCGCAGCGAATGAATCGCGGTGAGGAGATTCGTTTTGACCAGCTTCGTCTTTGGTTTGTTTTTCTTGTTGTAACCGTGGTAGTTGGCAACTCGATTTAGTTTGTAGATGAGGTCGGTCGGCATCACGTGGCTGTCGTTTAGGAGCTTCACGTAGACAGACATCCGTTCGCCGGGCATGTAACCCGTCTTCGGCATGTTTACGTGCAGCTGCAGCGGGCGCTGCCAGAATTTTGTGCGCTTCACCGACTCGCTGCAGTCCATATTAACTGGTTCCAAGAGCGATGCATCCAGTCGCAGATCCAGCGGTTGCGTTACTGTTATTGTACGCGAAACAAGCAGTTCATCAGCGGTTTGGAGCGAGTGGCCGATGAAGACGTCGAGAGTGTAGCGTATGTGACCAAAGGTGGTCTCCAAACTGGGTGGGCAGCTGGTGGGCAGACGGATGGAGAAGTTGTACGTATAGCAACCGGCGTCGATGATGCGTGGCAGCGCTGTTGGTGATTTTTTCGGTGTGAAAAGTGATTGTGCATTATATTGTATAATGAATATATCATTATTCATTCAAATGCCAACATTATTCAAATATAGTGCACAGTATATTGTACTTTCCTATACATATGTACATGTATTTTTTTACACACCTGACTCGGAGCCAATCATGTAGGTTGTGGTTGCTATATAATCCTCGCGATCTTCATAGTGGTCAGCTGCCCGCTCGTCGGCGTTGCCACTTGTAGAGGATTTTGATTTTCTCCCCTTGGCGACTGGCTTCTCCCAACGTGTGCGAGCGTAACCGGAAAACGTGTGTGCAAAAACTTAAAAAAGTATATAATTATATATGAAGTTCAATAATCAGTAAAAAGTAACGACGAGCTTCTCAGCGTATCACTGAAGTGACAATCGCTTGGTGACTCACTGGGCGCCAGCTACCCAGCTACGCATCACCCAGTCTAAATACCTACATCTGAATAGAGTGCGTTCTTCTAGCGTCAGGATAACGGAGCCTGCCACTTCCTGGCCCGGTTGATAGACTGCACTCTCATTGTTCAGTTGCACCCCGCAGGAGGGACTCATGATTGATTGATTGATCGGTCTTTCTTCGGTGGAACTTCGGTTGAATTGATCCGGACGAATTCTCGGGTCGTTTTGGACGATTCGCAGCTTGTTTCTGCTCCTGCTACAATGATGAGCGTTGGCAAAACTAACTCTTAATGAACTTGAATAAAAAATATCGAATCGATAAAAAATCAGACAAGAGTATTTTTATCTTATCTCTTTCCAGTGCTATCGAGGGCAGAAGTTTACTCAAATGACACGGACAAAAAAAACTTATTTGAAAACAGAGAAATTATTTTCCTAAAAGTTTCACATTCACAAAAATCTGGATGAAAAAAGTCCTCAAAAATATAGTAATTATGTGCCCAAAATGTTATGCAGTTTTAAGTAGTAAGAAAAATTCTTATAATTTTTATTGAATCGATTGTATTATAATTTATTTGATTTCTATTTAAATTCTAATTTATTATTAATCGTTCACTTTCACAAAGAATACATTTAAACTCAATTCAATTAACAACTTAAGCCTACTTCAATTTTTTTTAAGTGTATATAATTTATAGATGTATCTAATTTACAGACTCGGATTGAAGTCTGAATTCCAAAAAAATCTATAACTTTTATTGCAAAAAACACCCTCTAATTTTGTTTTTATTTCTGCTTTCTTGTTTTCGGTAACTCGTGATGAATCATTATTAATTCCTTCGTTATCTTCGATAGAAGATTCTTATAATTAATCGAAACAGTTGTCAGCGGCGCATGAAGTTGATGAGGCGAGAGAGAGAGAGAGAAAGAGAGAGAGTGTGTGTGTGGCAAAGCTGCTCGCTCACAGACTGCTTTCGTGCGCCACCAGATTGTCTACAGTTTGCTCTCGTGAATGCAAACTGCGCCACTCCACACCGGCAGCAGAATAAGAAGATCCTTCATCATCATCATCATCACTAGAGGGGGATGAACTCTCCTCCTCCCTTGTCTTTGTCGCTGCCCGGATATGGTTCGAGATTCTATGACGCCGCTCTGTCTGACCTTCGACCTGCGGTCTGCTGGCGATTGTATTGTAGCCTGGAAATTCCGGCAGATTGATGCGTTGTTGCCTTTCCACTGCTCCTGACTGCGTGCTATCGAGGGTCTGTTGGCTGCCTAATGTCGCGAAGCTAAACGAGGGCGGTACTAGAAGTCACCATTATTAATTAGAAACACATTTCTTTGTCTTTCACTTCATCTAAACTGAGACTCACAGCAGCTGTCGTCATATGAAGGCGGCTCGTCTTCGGCATCAGCGCCGACTTCAATCGATGTCGCTGTGCTGCCAAAGTTTGTAGACGACGCCACAGTCGCCATTGCAGACGACGACGGTGTCGCGGCCATGGTTACTGTGGTGAGCATTGCGCCTCGTCTCTGGCGCAGTGGCACCGTGCCAATAACCAGGGGCGCCTGCAATTTTGTGTCGAAATGCAGCGGCCCTGTTTTCAGCTTCACTTGCAGCGTGTAGTGCAGGAAGACGATGTAGCTGGCATTCACCGTTGACCTTGGCGTATGTGGCGGCACCCGGATTTCTCCCGAGTAGATGCGCTTCGTCAAGCGCAGAGTGCTGTCAGCGAAGATGGTGCGGGCCAGCGTCTTCGTGAAGTAGTTGCGTTTGACCGGTTTGTGGGCCAGGAAGATGAAGTTCTGCTTCAGCGTCACCTCAACACTTCCAACATCGTAGTGTGGCGACTGATTGTCGACTTCCAGTATGAAAGGGACACACTGATTGGCAACAAAGCCGGTTTGGGGCACTAGGAGGTTGTAGAGGATTGGGCCGGAAGCGCAGGGCCAACGGCAAAAGTATTTGATGTGCTCGTCCCGAATGGGCAGCTTATGTCGGAGTGTGAAGAGTTATAACGGGAGCGGGTGGGGAAAATCAGATCGGAAGAAAAGCCCAGAAGAATTAAAACAAGAAAAAACAAGATTCAAGAGACAATCAAGGCTCGATAATGGCATCAAGTATCAACGAACAAGAAAAATTAATGGCAAATCAAGAGTCTCACCATATACTCTGGATTGTAGTTCAAGTCCAGGGCTTGCATTACGGTGACCGGCTTACGGAAAACCTCATCGAAGCTCCATGGCTTTTCCACGATTAAAGAAATGTTGTATGCAATGTAACCGTATGGCCCCGTGCAGGAGCTGGGGCAATCCGGCGGGATGCGCAGGGTCAGGATGTAGACATGAGTACCAACCGGGAACTCGGAGCTGTCGAACACGTTCGTCCGTGAGTACAAATACTGCTGGTGGCCGTAGTAGTTGGCCGCCTCGCTCTTGCCACTCATGGACCACTGAACTTTAGCCTCTCCCTCGAGAGTAACATAAACAGCTGCCGAAATTGAGAAGTTGACACAATTAAAGAAAAAGGAATACATCACCGAAACCATAATCAAAATCAAAACCAAAGAAGACCCGAACCGAACCTCGGACTCGCTTCACTTTATCGGTTTGCAACAAAATGCGTCCATTGATGTATTCGCCACTACTGTAGATGGGATCCAACCGATCCAGTTGGAAAATGCACGTGGTTGGCATTTCTTTTTTTTTTTTTGTTTTTGTTTTTCTTTATTTTGCCGTACTTTTTTTTAATAATTTTACAAACGAAAAAAAAAGAAAGAGAGTTTCAAAGTTGTAGTTGTTCTTCTTCTGGAAGCTCTCCTGATGAAAACGTATCACTTTTTTATGACTTTAGTCACTTTTTATCACTTTCAGCACTTTTAAATTTTTCACCTTTCAAAGCACTTCAAAATTCTGGCTGCTTTTCCAGGGCTTCTTTACCGTTATGCCATGCGAAAGCTACTCCGTATACAAACAGAACTCGTCGTCGACACGATGCTCGAATTTTGAGTTTCGAGTTGTTGTTGTTGTTGTTTTTATTCACTGTTGTGACTCTACTATAATTCCAGTTGTTATTGTTGCGGTTGCTCTACAATCATCTGCGCTTTGGCAGTCTGATCTGGGATCAATAAATGGGCGCCAGAATTCTGAAATCCTTAGAAGCAAAGGTTATCCTTACACAGACAGCGTGTAACAAACGAAAGTCAGACAGAGAAATAAAACAGCTGTCAAGTTTCCTTGGGTTTCATCTTAAATTGTGTGTGTGGAATATGAGCTCGTGTTTGAATGGCTTCCTATATAAGTACCATATGAATGTACATATGAATGTCTCCTTAAATTTTTTGTATTTGTAGCTATTGTGTCGCTATTTTTGTAATTTATGTGTCGCTAAAATCTTTTTATACGTTTCTATACTTTCATATTGTAAATGAATATATTGCAATTATTCTTGAAAACTTGGCTAGAAAAATTCCTCGATTTAATGAAAAATCTATTAATTTTAAGTTTAAATACAAATTGATTTAATTTAAACCCTTCGACCCGAATTTTCTGGAGCATTTTCTCGAAGTTACTTGTGAATATTCAGGGTAGAAATCGAAGGCTTTATGTCCAAAGAGAGGGACATTATGTCCGTAGTTCATTAAGGATTGTATTGTGTATGATTAGAAAATAAAAATAAATATAAATAATTTCTGTAAAACTACGCTATAAAACGATGTTAAGTAAATTATAACACTAAAATAACTACTTTTACTACATAATTTTATTCCGAAAAATTACTCAATTTTCGAGGGCTTCGAACTTCGGATGTGTGGATCCGTTTGACCCACTTTAAAGCGCCAGAGTCAAGTGCTTGTACAGCACATCTCGAAAATGCTTGGAGAAGAACCCTTCGTGAGTCTTGCGTGGTCGTCGGTCATCCTTCAGCAGAAGACTGCGATCAGAGTGGACTGGGATTGAGGCTTCAGAGCTGCATTCTGGTGCTTTCTCTGAAATTAAACGGAACTGAAATACTGCACTCCACTGATTTGTCCACCCTTCACCGTTCATTGTACCTTCAATACCCCTGAAGTTGTCGTAGCAGAAGGGCGGGGTGACCACTTCATCGGAGGTCTGATCACTGGACAGACCTTCCAACGCTTTCGTACCCACTGTGATGGGCAGGCAAAGTTTGGTCACCAGCCGCTTATGTTTGGAGAACACCAACGCCTCCAAGTAATAGGCCACGCCTATCAGGGTGTCCTTATTGTAGGAGGGGCTGCTCATAGGCGCCAACAGCGGCAGCCGCAAACAGCACTCCAAACGATCACCCACGCCTCCGTCGCCGTCGCCGCTTTTAGCCCTGGCCAATTTCCAGACCACTTCTTTGCACTTTGCGCGGGGCAGCTGCGCTCTGAAGACGAATTTTTGACACAAACGCACCTGGAATTTCAGATGCTTCCAGGTTTCAACGGCCGACGCGGCGTTGGTTGATTTGGACAACTGCAGGCAACAAGGAATGTTTTGGCCGGGCACATAACCGGAGCGCGGTGTGGAAAAACATGCCACGACGGCGGCGGTTCTCGCTGAAGCATTCAATTTTGAGGCAGATGTTAAAATTTGGGTTACGCTGACAGGAAGCTGAAGGGATGAAAAACGAGGAAGTTCAACGAATAACTATATAACTTCCTTTCTTGTGGAATCGCTTACCTTCAACTCCTCCCTCGCCGTATTGAGATCTAAGCGATTTTTCACCACGAAACGATGCTGGAAATTTTTGTCGTATTTGGAGGGACGTCTAAGCAAAAGATTGACACTGTAAGAAATGTGTCCATGCTTCTTGGAGCAGGTCGCCGGGCAGGAGGGGGGCAGCTGGAAGGCGAACGGATACACATGGCGGCCGGCAGTGATGATCGCGTCCTTCGAGAGCGAGAGACACTCGTCGATGTACATCTCGTGGCCTCGATGATGAACGCTTTCGGTGTAAACGACGGCGCAATCGTTGTGTTCGACAAGCGGCTGCGCAAAGCGAGAGGGTTCGAACCACTCCACCTGAGCACTACCTCTGCAATGGATCTGTAGACCTTGAAGAGGAGAGAAAAGAGTGAGTGATCGAGAGAGAGACAGGCATCCAGTTATAATGCATGTATGCACTACTAATGATCCATTTTGGAAGAAGAAACGTCTCCGAAAATGGATCAATATAATTAATAATTCATATATTGCATAAATTTATAGCGAATCTGTTTGTTTTATGAATCTTTTGCAATACGTAAAAAGAACCTCGCTCGTTCATTCGCTCTGCCCTGAAATGACGTTTCTAATCACGTTGTAATCATAATAAAAATAAATGACGATCATTTAAATTAACGATTAAAGCGAAAGCGAACACAATTACAAAAAAAAAACACCTGCAACCACCTGCAAAAAGTAAAGATACAGAAATTTGATTTATTTCGTGTTTTCTCAGTTTTATTAGCACTCGAAAGAACAAATGAGAAATAATAAAAACATTTTTTTGCACATAATTTTAAGTACATTTTTATGGGTGCTAAAAATTGAGGTTTTAACGCAAGGCGGCAATAACAACAAACAATAAATTATAAAAAAATAAATACATTTGTTTGTGTATAAATATGTTCTAAATTTCTTCTTTTCCTTCTTTTTCTTTTCTTTTAAAATCGTTTGAAAAATTGGGAAAAACGTTTGCAATTTTGAATAATTTGAATTAATTTTTTAAATGTTATTCATCATATTTTGCGAAGTTTTAAAAATATCTTAAAAATGGTCGAAATTTGCTAAATTTTTGAATTTTCATTAAATTTTTTAAATCTTTTCATTTTCTTAAAATTTTTTGAAGTTTTGTTAAATGTATAAAATGTGCGTAATTCTTTTCTTTTTCGTAACATTTTTGAATTCTCGTTAAATGTTTAGAATTTTCGTAACTTAGTTAACTTTCTTTATAAATTTAACATAAACAGCGTTAAAATGTTTTAGAAATTCAAGAAAATTACACTTGAACTTACTTTCGACTTTCAAATCCTTGTTGGTTGTCAGCACGAGGTTGCCACGTATTTCTTCGCCACTGTAGTAAATCGGAGACGAGCGATCACAAAAGAACTCACAATTTGTAGGCATTTCAGAAGTTTTGAGTTAAGTCGAAAAGCGCGTACGTGTTTTTCTAAAATTTTTATTTATTTTTTCAATTTCTGTTGTCTGTTGTTCCTGTTTCTCTTGTTTTTGAGTATGTTTTAATTTTTTGAAACAAATTGAAATTGTTTTCAAAGTATTTCAAAATAATTTAATTGCTGTTTATGTAAAAATTTGCCAGCGTCCGAGTGGAGTGAATGGATTTGAAAGACTCAACGTCGAATCCAACGAAGCGTCGCGTGCTGACTGATCGCTGCTGCTGCTGCGTGTCGAAAACGTGAAACAGAAGAAAATCAACGTGCATCTGATGAGCTCGCGAGTCAGTTTGGAGCTTTTATATGCTCGCGAACGGGGATAGAAACGAAACGACCCAACAACGAAGGAATCTCGAACTCGATTTATTTAGAGGATTCCATTCCATTCCATTTCATTCCATGAAATTACAGCTTCCTAGATATCGCGAGCACGTGAAAAAATGTCGGTTTTCAGTTTCTATTTCAGTTGAGTTACCGCTTCAAGTCCATTCACAAGCCTATTCACAACTCCATTCACAAGCCTACTCACAAGCCTACTCACAATCCTATTCACAGGTCTCTTCACAAGTAAAATACACCAAAACTCAGTTCAGAAATAGATGAATATATACTTTATTTTTATTGAAAAATGTTAACATCGAAATATTAAATATTTTACAGAGTTATTCTTAGAGTTATTTTCAGAGTGCGTAATACATACATTGATTTTAGATGTAAATAAAGTGTGCTTAGTTTGGAAGGAGCTGGAAGAATGGCAGCGACAATTATGACGCCATAGACGACAGCAATTTTGAGGCTTAAAGATCACTTCAAATCAGTCGGTTGAACGATTGTTTGACTAGTCGATGTGCAAAAATTTCAAGCTTGATAGAAGTGGTGGTAAACAGTGGTGGCCAAAATTTTGAGCCATCCGCGATTTTTATCGCGCCAACAACAAACCTTTTCTGAAGCCGATTCGTCTGAGTTGCTTCACCTCAAAAAACTTCTGCATGCTTCACCTGATAAACGGAAGCTTCACGCTTTATCATTTAATTTTCTTTGTTGTTTTAATGTGTTTTGTACAATCGTAAAATTGTAAAAAAATAAATGAAATTGCTTCATGAATCCATAAAGAAAAACACCGAATTATCTCAGCGAGAAACGATTTGAAGTGAAATAAAATAAATTAAAAATAATTGCATTCGCATTCGGGGTTCAAATTGCTACAAATTGTGATTGTGCAAAAAAAATAAAGATAATTCTATTTTATGGTCTAAGAATTGGTTATTTTAAGAAGTTGTTTGATTAAATTTAAAAAAATAAAAATAATACAATGAAAATAAAGGAAATGAAAACAAAATATAAATAAAACAAAGTAAAATGCAATATAAATGCGAATAAAATAAAATAAATGAAAATAAACTAAAATAAATGAAAATAAAATAAAATAAATTAAAATAAAATAAAATGAAAAAATGAAATAAAGATATAAAGAAAAATAAACACGATCATTATCAAACTAATGTTTTTTTAGTTATTATTTTATTATATTATTTAAAAAGACGCCTTTAATTTTCATTTATTTAAACATTATTTATTAACATTTATTTGTTATTAAATTAATATACATACATATGTATAGAGTGACCATCAGCTTTATATAAATGAGTAGTTGGGCCTTCGTTTGGTTTCTTTTTAAAATAGCTATAAATATATAATAACTTAAAATCAATTTTGATTTTTAAACATTACATAATTTAATTATAAAAAAAAAAATAAACTGTTAAAAGCAAACTGAATACTTTTCTGTGTAGCTAATCGGGAAGTTTTCCGTTTTTAATAGAAAATAAAAATAAAATATTTGGGAAACATTAAACGATGTTCTCTTTATAGAAAGTTTAAAAGGAAACCAATCGATGGCCCACTCATAATTGCAAACAATGAAATGATTTATTAATAAAGCAATTAAAATAAAATAATAAAAAGAGTACTAAAGGCAATTTTGTTTGTGAAGTGTTCTTTTTTTGTTTTTGATTCTTTCGTCTTTTGGTTTTGATTCCCTTTCCTTTGTTCTGTTTTTTCTTTATTTTAAATTTCTTTTAAATTTCGAATATCGTCATTTTTTCGCCACCACTGTATTAATAGTATTCTGTTTGATTTTCTTTTCTTCTTTTTGTTTTTCATTTTCCTAAATAATGATTTTTGTTGTGTGCTTTTTTTTATTCAAATGCTTGACTTAAAGATTTGAAGTGCGTCGCTTAATTTTGTATTTTAGTTGTTTTAAAATTTTTAATTAAATTTTTTTACTTTATTTTATTCAAAGTGTATAATTACAATCCTCAGCTTATGGCGAAGTGAAATCGATATCGATATTTTAGATTTTTAATATATATTCTTTAACTACAGATCGAGTTACGAGCGATTTTTTTGTCCTTTTCCTTTCTCATTTGCATTTAGATTCATTTAGAAACACGTGTTTGAAACATTA
The DNA here is from genome assembly GCA_949629155.1 of Myopa testacea. NCBI lineage: Eukaryota > Metazoa > Arthropoda > Insecta > Diptera > Conopidae > Myopa > Myopa testacea. Next base: position 45,878,457 of record OX451345.1, on the reverse strand, counting down.
TAATTCTTAGATTGCGATTGACTTCATTTAAATTGTGCAAATTTAATTTTAATATACAATAAATATTTGTGTTTAGTTTTGCTTCTTTTGTTTATTGTATTATATATAATAGAATAATATTAAAAATGTGCTCAGCGATTTAAGGAAGAAAAAATTGTTTTTTTAATATAAAACTTTATATAATTAGTATAATGTTGTTGTTGTTGTTGTTGTGGCACGTATTATTACTCTTATTATTATTAAGAAAACCAGAAGTGAATTAATTTATTTTATTTTATTTCTTTATTGCTTTGAGTTTGTTGTTTATTATTTCGAATTTTTTGTTTCGATTGCGAGCGATTGCAATATTTTTAATAATTTTGAATGAATGAAAGTATTATATTTTTACGAATATAATACAATATATTCGAGTATAAACAAATAAATATTGAGTATAAAGCATAGAATGAAGTTGTTTCGATTGATGTGTGTTGTTTTTTTTTTTTTGTTCTGGAACTCCATATGTTTTGAATACCTGCTGTATACGAGGATATACTGCTGTATATAGATTTAAATTATAGAACACATGATTCGAAGTGCGAGTATATTTATTAATTATGTGAAATTGTAAAAAATTTGTGGAAATTTCGTTTATTTGTTTGTTGTTTTTGTGTTTTATACATTTATTTATGATGTTAGAGAAGATTTTCTTCAAGATTTCTAGACTCGACTTCATACTTCATAGAAGGAAAGAACTTGTAGAGAGAAAAAACTTATTAAGTGGCACTTTTGTACTTTATTTTAAGACGAACGTTTTTTTTCAACACGTTTTTTTTAAGAAAATTTCTTTTGTTTTTTTTTTTTTGTTTTTTGTTTCGTTTGAACGTTGAACTTGAATTTGAAGCGAATTTTTTGCATGCTTTCAGGCGTTCTTTTTTCGAGATTTCAACTTCTTTGTGAAGATGTCAGGACGACGGGTGGAATGCGAAATAAGGGCCAGGCGACAATATTTGCAGACTTTCCTCAGTGTTTCTCCGGACTTCGAAGGATGCTCAGGTTGGCAGTACTTCCGTCCATGTCGAAGCTGATGGTCTGCATATCTGGCTCCAGAGCGAAGCGCAACTGCGACGATGACTCATCGTACAATTGTTCTGTAAAATGGAAGGGGTTCAAAGAGACAGACAGAAAGAGATGAAGAGAGAGAAAGAGAGGGAGAGATAAAGAAAGAGAAAGAGAGAGAAAAAGGCATAGAGATTCGTGTATTCGTGGTATAGCGTTGAAGAGGAAGAGATGGAGAAAACAAGCTTGATTAATATCTTGATACAGGACATAATTTAGAATGTGTTTTTGATTAAGTAAGCTAAAAACTGTGTCCCTTAGAAATACCTTAGATAGATATATAAATAAGACATACATACATACAATATATAAACAGCACAACAGGAATCTAGAGTCTACAAAGTGTCTGTGTGTGCGTGTGTTGAGTACAATATCTGTTATCATGTTGAATATTCTTTAATCTTCTTTAATTTATATTTAAACATTTCTTTCGTGCAAGTTTTTTGTAGCATGCAAGTTTTGTGGATTTTTAGATTGTTTCCTTGTGTGTTTTATACTCAAATTTGATTGTTTGGTTTGTTTGTTTGTTGCTTTTCTAATTAAAATATACTTTAATTTGATTTAAAGTGAGAACAAAATTATTTATGCAGCTTTCGAAACATAATAAAAACACATTCGACGCATTCGTTAAGTTTTTTCGCATTCACAGAAAAGAGAACATTAAAAATTTGAGTTGAATGGTGTATTTTTTTTCTTTAATTAGTTGGCTTTCAGAGTTAGTCTCCTAAGGAAAGATCGGACGTAGAGTCCTCACTACCGGGCGGTATGGTCGGTGTTTCGTATTCGTAGTAGACTGGGTATCGCGGCTTGTAGGGTGTCGGTTTGCTGTTGCTCGCGATGCTGGACAGACTGGCGTTTTGTAGGAATTCCGTGTCGTCGTAGAATTTGTCGCTGAGCGCCATCGCATCCTCGTAGGACGGGGGCACTGAAAAGAGATGCAATTCGGGGAGTGATGTGAGTAAATTATATCCAAATCTTAAATAAATCAAATCACAATAAATTTGTTCATCGTTTTCGTCAATATCTTAGTTTAACTCTGTCAAAGTTTTTATTTTCCCCCCAATTTTCATCAGTTATCCGGATTAACAGTTCACTATAACGTCTCCGTCCCTCTTCAGAACCTTTCAGACCCTTTTAGCGCATTTTTTACTCACTTAACAGACCGTAGTCGGGTGGATTATCGGCGTCGCTAACTAAAATGGAGGGTGTTGATGAGACCTGTCTTTGGACCTGCTCATAATTTTGCTCCTGACCATTGGGCGAGTGCTGGTCCATGTTATCGTGGTTGTTGTTATTGCTGCTGTTATTGTTATTGTTGTTGTTGTTGTTGTTATTGTTATTATTTGCTGGATATGGTGGCGTATGATTGTCCATCATCGGTGGCGGTGGCAGCTGTTGTTGTTGCCCACTCAGTTGACGCCGCAGCGTGGCATCTCCCAAAAAATCCTCACTCCCCAGGGACCGCTGAGCATCCATGATCGGGATGCTCCCAATGGTCAGCGGAACCTTCAGCTTCATCTTCCAGTGGAACTCCGTCGGCTTGACGATGATCTTGATCGAGTAGTTCACCAGAATGGGGCAGGACATCACCTTCACCGATGTGGGTGGTATGGAGTGTAAGTCGAGGTACCCACGGTACACCTTTCGGCTCCAGCGCAGAACATTACCGAATTGTTTGTGCGCTATAAGGTGCTTGTCGTAGCGGTACTCGTGCTGCGGATCGTGCGACTCGTAGGTGACCTCCTGCTTGAGCTTCACCTCGCAGGCAGTGATGTCAATGGACGATTCGTTGTTGATGTACAGGACGAAATGGATTTTCTGGCCGGGTGCGTAGCCACAGTAGGGTGTGGAGAACTTCACCGTTAGAGGGCCAGTGGGACAACAAAAGCTCCAGAAACGTCGGCGGTTGAGGATCTCCAAAGGAACCTAACAAAAAAAGGAAGAAGAAATCGAGAAAAAGAGAGATGGCAAGAGAGGGAGTGAGAGAGGTAATGATAAAGAGATGGGGTTTCATAAATAATAACTAAGCTGAACTTATAGAGCCCTTGAAGTGTATCCATTTCTATAGTATTGAATCAGGCCACGAAGCAGTGATGACCACTCACCCTGTACATGGCATCGGCGTTTAGGTCTAGTGCATGTATAACGGTAAACGGCAGCTTGAAGACCTTCGCATAGCGTCCCGGCCGATCGATGGTCGTTATGATCTCGTAGTGGATCTGGCCGAATTTCCCATCGAAGGAGGTCGGCAGATTCTCTGGCAGTATTACGTGGAAGGTGTACGAGTATTCGCCGGCGGTCCAGTCGATGATCGAGTTGCTGGCGCACGAGCCGAGCACGTACGACCGCGAGGAGAGGTACGAGCGGTAGGCGCGGCACATGGCGCGCTCACTGTCCCGTGGATAACCTTTTTTTATCCAGCGTATCTTCGCATAACCGCTGACAGTGATGTGAATCGCTGTAAAGAGAAAGGAAAGGAAGAAGAAGAATCAATTTATAGTTGAATTCGGTGGGCTCATTTACGGTGGACCGATTTGATTAAATCCGGGAATATGATTTCAACTTCAGATATGAACTACTAGCTCAGAAATGCAGCTCTTGAATCGATTCTAACCATGATATTCCACAGACAGACAGACGGATAGACAACCGGGCAGGTCCAAATCGACTCAGGAGGTGACGCTGGTCAAGAATTCTATTTCTATCACGCACGTGAGTTACTAACGGAAGAACAGAGTAAATAAACATACATTCCATCGGGTGTAGGGTTTAAAAAGAAGAAGAAGTTTTCTAAAGAGCGAAGTCTGCTGTGTATAGTGTCATGTTTTCCTTGCAGTCGCGTCACTTCACGTGTCCCGGTCTCGCCTCTGTCACGTGACCTTCCGTTATTTTTGTCTTCTCCTTTCTTTCATTCTTTATTCTTCTTCACATCCTTCATTCGGCTGAAGTTTACGTCATTCGTTTGGTGCCGCCGTAAGAAGCAACAGGTTATTGAACTCGAGGCAACGCTGGAGCCGTTCAGCTCAGTCCATCGTTCGTCCTTGAGCTACATACCAGTCCTTTGGCGACAGGAGGGTTTGGCACGGAGCCGCGATGTCTGATAATGGAGAGAATGTGCAATTCTCGAGATTGACACGAGTTCAAAGTCATTTAACATTTAATTAAACAATTCAAGGAATTTTTGTGTTTTATAGAGTATATACAGATACACACACACACACACACACACATATCCTTTATATAACCACTGCACCTTCTTGTTTGTGTGCAGTGTATCATAATTATAACTGTGCATTATAAACGGAAAGTTAATTATAACGGTACTTCAAGTGTAGGGTGGGTGGGTGGTCAGTATTAACAAAAGGCAAAAAAGCAGCAACAGCTGAAGAAATCGGAATGGCAATTATATGCTAGCAACAACAATAACAAATAATGGCGAACAGAGAATACGAAGAGAGAGAGACGAAGAGAGAGAGAGAGAGAGAGAGAGAAAAGTTATTAATTACGATTTAAAAAAAAAAGGAACAAATATTATAAAAACAATACACAACAACAGAAAACAAGCAAGAAAAATGAGGTTGGTAGCATGCTTAATTATAGAGCAACACACATAATGTTGAGCTACACACATGAGCATTGTTATTGGCGTTGTTGTTGTCGTTTATGTACATATATGAATAGTGCTCTAGATGTGCATGTGTGTGTGTGTGTTTGATGGTGTATGGTTTCCAGTTCGTTTATCTCAAATGACAGTAATAATAATGAAGAATGAGAAAATATCCCAACAAAAACAAAGAAATATTCGCATATCCTTTGCTAAGTGATGGGTTTTTTTTATATTTTCTCCGTCTTTTTTTCAATCTAGTTTCAAGGCAAAACAAGTAACTGTATATTAAAATGAAAAATTAATTATAATGGCATCGAAATGAAAAGCACAAGAATAAAACAAGAATAAATTAAAAGAATTATTTTATATAAATAGAATAAATAAAATAAAGAATAATTTCTCTGTTGAATAATTAGAGTGATGATTGAATTTAGTTTTAGTTAATTATAATAAATAAAAATAATAGTAGTGTAGTAATAATAATAAAAGCCATTTCATTATTTGTTCAGAAATAAGAAAAGCGTTCGTTGTATTTGCACAATAAGCGTCCTCCGTCCTGCCCCCCCTTTCGTACCTTTGATCCGCTTTGTTGCATCGACGCGCAGATCAACAACACCGGAGAGTTCTTGACCTGCATAGTAGACACCCTGTGGATTGCTATCAAAGGATATAAGGCACTCGATTGGCATAGGCACGGAATCCTTGGAAAGTAGGACGACTTTTTACGCGCACTCGTTTTGTTTTTTCTTGTTTCTCTCTATCAGTTTTCAGTTTCAGTTAACTTTTCTGTATTTATTTTTTAGTTTTATCTATATTTTTGGAATATTACAATTTGGTTTCGTTTTTCTACAATCTTCTTGAGATCTCTACTTTTCAGATTTTTTGCCAATTTTTTTCAGCGCCCTTCCTTCCTTTTTTTCTGCACCTTTTCTGATTTTCTCGAACACTGAAAACTTCACACACTCACTTCAACTTTAAGAGTAACGTTAGTTTATTTGCTTTTGTTATTGTTTTTTTTTTAAACAATTCATTAATTTGTTGGTTCTTCTTTGATGACCCACAGAAATAATGAAGCTTTCATCAGTGGATTTTCCTTTTTTCACTTGTTTCACACTCAGCGGATCAAAATTAAGCGGATCTTCCGCGAAAACGTACCACTCACACGAACGACCAGCAGCCTTTTGTGTCCTTTCTGTGTGTGTCTATTTTGGTCTTCGTCCTTTTTCAGCATGTGCCATTTTCCCTCCCTCTCGCCCAGCCTCATCGTAAATACATCGCTGTGTCCTTTTTGGCTGCCAAGCCAAAAGTTTTCGTAGTCAGTTTTGTTTTCCTCGCCGGAATCTCTCCGGCGGATTCCGTTCGTGCGGCTGAGAGTCGTATTAATACAGTTATTTGTTGTATTTGTATTCTCAGTTCGAGTTATTTTTTTTGTATTCCCTTTTAACTGACATTTACTCATATCGTAAAAAGCTTCAAAGGACTGGAAAAGCTTTATGCATGAGGTGACCACTTGGAGATGACAGAAAGAAAGGAAGGAAGGAAAATATTAAATGGTTTATATAAACCTTTTTATACTTTTTTTATATTTACGAAATTCAAAATAATAGTTTTTTATATAATTTATTGAGTGTTCTCTTAGTTAAATTCAAAATAATAGTTTTTTATATAATTTATTGAGTGTTCTCTTAGTTACGAGTATACTGTTCAGTGTACTGTACAGAGACTGTAAAAGTCACACTGTAAAATTTAACTTGACAGTTGACTTCATTAATTCATTAATTTAGAAACGAACGAAATTAGAATAGAATCAAAGCGATGTTCTCGAGTTCTTAGCCGGTGTTTTAAAATCGTCATTATCATGAAAATCCTATAAGCTTTTTTCACACATTTTTAACATACTTTACAAAAAACATTAACATTCAGCAAGGATCTGCATGGTTTACACAGAAGTGGAAAGTCATTTATAAGGATTATTTTTCAAAATGTATTGAAATGAAACATAAAATTCATACATTACATACATTCATACATTACATACATTCATACATGACATACATTACTTACACTCTTTGCTGCGTATTAGAAAAAGACGGAGAATGAAAAAGAATCACAGAAAAAGTTTTTAATTCAATACATAAAGCGATGGTTTTTCTTTTATTTTCTTTATTTTATATTGTAATCAATAAGTATTAGTGTTTAATTATATGCTGCGCTATAATAATATGTACCATGTATGTACTGTATATATATACATATATTGTATATGTCGTATATATAATGTTTATTTGTATTATTTTTATTTTATTTAATATTTGAAATGTCTTTAATAATGATCATAATTTGTCCATATAAAATAGCAACATAATCGCCATTATAATAATGCTTAAATTACAATTAATAGTTAATTGTTAGTTGACTTAATTAAAGATAATCATTGCATAATTTATAATTTAATGTGTGTCCGATTTTAAATGTCGATTTTTTTACCTTCACTTGTGTAATAATCGATTGTATATAGTAATATTTTTTCACTGTACGTGTATTAAATTTAATTATGGTAGTTAATTAATTAATGTATCTTTATTTATTTATATTATAAAAATACGAGTATAAAATAAAATGAATTTCATATATAAAATTAAATTTTTTTATAAATATAAAGCAATATAAAATTATAGAATCAATATACATATACTTCATGAAATTACAGAATTTTTATAGTCTTTATATCAAAAGCCAAAAATACAATAAATATTAAATGATATTAAATAAAAAAAATAAGTTGATTTGATTTAAACAGTATCGATTATATTCGATTTAATCTTTCGGATTTCCGGAAAGTGATTAATGATGTTTGTGTTTTCACTTCTCACAAATGAAATCACTCTCAAGAAAGAGGAACCTTCTAAAAAATTAGAAAATTAAAAGCTTTTCATTGCCACAAAAACAATCCTTTAAAATACTTTTTATAATTTTATGATGATGAGAAAAAGAGTTCAAGTGATTTGATATGAGTTTGTTTTTGTCAAGTCTTAGAAACAATCTTTCGATTAGTTTTTGGAAAATTAAATATAACGTATGTATGTATGTATATGTTAGTTCTCCCAGAAATATTAAGACTTGAAAAAGATGTCGAATGATATATTTTTTAATCTTATCTCCAGTAGATTTCAAGGAATTTCTGGTGTAAAAGTCAGATGGAGCTCCATACCATCGCCAATATTATGTTTGTATGGATGTGTATCAAAAGCATTCATTTCGCCCGATTTACAGTGTATCGTGGATGGTAAAAATATCTAAATTTTATTGTGGATTTTAACCAACGGATTCGGATGAATTAAAAGAAACGATTTTTCCATTTAAGTCGGTTTCTAAAAAATATAGAGATTGGAATGTGTTTTAAATATTTGATAAAAATACGAATGAGTGTGTGTACATTTTTGTGTGTATGTGTGTGTATATAATATGCAATGTAATATTTTTGTATACATATGTATGTGTATGTTTTTCTTTAATATGCTAATCAGTCTTTTTCAATAAAAAATTGAAGTTGAATTTATGTATAATGAAATGAAACGAGAAAACGTGTATACAATATTTTTGAAAAAAGCTCTCATTTCTTTTCAGTGCAAAGAAAAACTTAACAAATATTCCAGAAAGATAGAAAATCTTTTATTATTATTTATTATCATTATTATTACAATTATTTTTATAGTATTTTTGCGTATTTTTTATTTATGTGCGTTGGGCTTGGAAAAAGATGATGATTATTATTTCTTTTGTTTTTTAAATATGCATAGAATAAAATTTATATTATATATTAATATTGTAATCTTAAAATTTTAAATAACTTATTTTAATTTTAATTTAAATTTAAAATTAATTACTTTACGTTTTACGATGCAATAATTTTTATCTCCATTTTTTTGTTTGTTTGTTTTTTGGTTGGGTTTGTTGTTTGTTTATATGTGTGCAAAGCTTCATGTGTTTCTTGTTGTTGGTTTCTCTTTTTTGGTTTGATGTTGTATATTTGTAGTTGTAGTTGAAGTTGTAGTTGTAGTTGTAGTGTGTAGAGATATGTTTAAGTTGAGAAGTAAGACGTTGTACATATGTAGTTTTTGTTTTCCTATGATTGGTGATAAAGGATGAATAACGAGAATTTTCATGTTTTTTTGTTTGTTTTTGTCTTTTTTCTTTAAGAGTCTCGAGTGTGGAGTTTCGTAAAAATACTGTTTTAATATTGTCCCGTTACACTGTCAGCTGTCAGTTGTGAGCTCTCAGCTTTTAGATGATTATTGTTTTAGACGTAAATCGTGAGAAATTAATTAATAATTTAAAATTAACATTCTTTTAGAAAATTGAAGTATTTTTTTAAAATTTCTCACCAAAAATCTCCAAAATAAACCGATTTTTTATTCATAAATTTGCTGCTATTTTTATGTACATTTTTATGTTAATTAAAGATTTTGTGGAAGTGATTTAATAGGAAATTTTAATGGCAGTTAATTTTTCACAAATATATCGGAAAAAGCGTTTGTAATTTTTAAGTATTTCAGCATCTTCTTTTTCTTCTTCTTCTTTATGTGCTAATTGTACACTTTAAAGTTGATATTTTAAACATCATCATACATCATTAAGTATATTGTACTCATTAAATAGACATTCATATCAAAATAATTAGTTTTTTTATTCAAATCTAGTTGATAGTTGTTGATATCCGTTTTTTGCAAACTTTTATTTCCTTGTTGTTGCTTTTGTTGTCGATGAAGCAGTGTTTTTTGGAAGTTTTTAACTGTAGTAAAGTTAAATATACAATATAACTTCAAATAGTTTCATTATTATGCTTGTTTTTATTTAACTTTGGAAACATGGTAAAAGCATTTTAAATATAGTTTAGCAACAAGCTTATTATTGTTGATATTTTTATTACTGAGTAAATATACCATTTACTCTAAATTTATAGATATACATATATATGTATGTACTTGTATTTCGCTAACTAATTTTCAGATTTTAAAGGATTCAATTTTCTGTGGTATTTTTTTAAACCTTTGGTTTTAATTACGATTTAAATGCGGTTTAATTTACAAGACGTGGATGATGATTAAGAAGGAAATAAATAAACATTTTTATTTTAGTATATAATATATAGAAAATCAATTGCAAGTCAAAAGAACTACACTCTATCATTATAAATATTGTTATTAGTTCCATTCTTTTTATTATTATTCATAATTTATTATTTTTTATTATTTTATTTATTTTATTATTTCTATTAGCATTCTTGTTATCATTATAATTATTATTATTTTATTATGAAACAATCCTAGATATTGGGCTCTGATTCTTTGTTGTCGTTCTCTCGTAGAGTTTCTGAGTTATGGACTCTTGAAAATTGAAAATTTCAGCCCTATATCTCCTAACCTTTATGAGATATCTATATGTTACTGATATCTTTGGAAAGGTAATCGAATTATCTTCCAGTTAAGTAAAACAAGAACAGACATTTTTAAATTTCAATGCCGTATAACTCAGAAACTATACGAGAGCGAGAAAAATTGTTGATGTTGTTGGAATTCTCGTGACAAACAGCAACAAAGGGATTGGAGCCCGATACCTGTTCTTGGATTAAACCTTTAGTTTTAGGCTTATCCAACATTTTCACTGATAGAATGCACGCTTATAGGATATCTGTATATCCTCGACTATGGTATGGTATCTTATACGAGTACATAATATGGTATGTAAAGTATATTTTGCTTGTTTAAACACTTTTTTAATGATATGATGTTTCAATTAATTATACAGTTATTCTTAGCAACAGATATTTTTTGCACATCTACCCATTCTACTCATTTCTTTATAGCAATGATGTACATAGTGTATTTTATAGCAAGTAAATGATAATATTTTTCTTCTTCTTCTTTTGGAAAGTAAGCGAAGTGATGTGTTGAGGATTTTCTGTTTTAATTTTAATATCCTTCACTTCACTTCACATGCGATTCAAATATTTTTATTGAAAAGCAGTTTTTGTAAGCTTCTTAATATATGGCCACTCTACGGTCGGTCCACTTATTAATGCGAGTCGTGTTTTCTTTATAGTAACTTAAAATACTCCTTTTTTTGCTATAACTTAGCTTTAAAGCAAACTTATGTAAATATTTTTCTTTTTGCAAACTGCAAATCACTTCTTTTGTGCTATTTTTTAGCTTTCAATCACATTCAGTTTTGTTTAATCTTCTGTTTGGTAGCTTGATTGACGGTGGCGGTGGTGGGAAGCGATGAATGAGGGCAGGATTGTTAGTGGAAACGTAGTAGTAGTTGAAAAAAGTAGTAGAAACTACTTTTTCCACCATCCACAAATACATACGTAAGTGATGATGTATGTAATAATGCACATTAAGGATATCAAAAGCGGTGGGAGCAAAATACAAAAAATAGTGACTTGTTCATGTCGTTAGAATTCGCGTTTAGTTTATTTTAAAAATTTTATTTATGGTAAAAAAATTTTAAATGTTTAATAATTTTGAAAATGAAATTTTAATTCAAAATTTTTATAGTATAATTATATTTTTTTAAATATGTTAAAGTATTCAAAAGACTTTATTTAAATTTATTTTTTTTTATTTGAGAAATTTTTACAGCAATAAAAAAACTTACTTGAGTCTTCTTTGGAAAAGAAGCATTTTTTATTTATTTAAATCTATTTAATTAAACTAGGATTAAACTAATCTTTAAAAATGAAAGTAAACACTAAAATATTGATTGAACTAAGAGCAAAACTTTTACTTAGGAAATTTCTATTTAATGCTTTCATATGAAATGAAATTATGCAATATTAAATAAAAAACTATTGTAACTAAATGTAACGGTTAAAACTTAACAGGTAACAGTAAAAAATTAATGTAAATAATCGATGATTTCGTGTGGTTTAAATAAAATCTCAATTTTATTTCGGTTTTATTAAAAAACTGACAATTGAAATATTTACGAGTATTTGTTATTTCATACAACTTATTTTTTCTAAATATAATAATTTTTTGTGTTTTTTTTACTTAATTCATTACGTAAAATTAAAATGTAACCTAATTTTTTTTTAAAAAAACTTAAACGAAATAGTGATTTCTTCTCTTTTTCTTTCACTTACGGTAAAAAACTTAAATATATTAATACACAAAAGCTTTTTTGTATATCCTTACATACAAACAAAATACATACAACTTAAGTAACCCTAAAATAGGCGAGTTCAACCCAAAATAATGCGGAGGACTTCACTTCAATTCAGTTGAGTCGCCGTCGCGTACAAATTGCACTCGTGGTCCGAGCTCATGGAGTAATTGGCGGAGTCGCGGTCCTCCGGGATCGAGGTGTTGGCCAAACTATTCTGCAGTGGGTCATGGTTGATCTTCGAGAAGGTGTGATGGCCGGCTCCGAGGCCCAGATGGCCGTAAGGCGACTCTGCGGCCGACAACGCGACGTGCGGCAGACGCCGTAGGAAGTGCGGATTCGAATAACGGACCCCATTGGGAAGAGTGGTGTGCATGGCGAGTGGCTGTTGTGGTTGTTGCTGTTGTTGTAGGTATTGCTGCTGCTGCTGCTGTTGTTGTTGTTGTTGTTGCCTCGCTGCGTGTGCGCCCGCCATTGCAACAGCCGAATTGGCGTAGTTGTTGCCAACTTGTTGCGGTTTGTAGTGTGACGAGTAAGAAGAGTGATGCTGCTGCTGCTGTTGTACGCATGCTGATGATGAGGTCGAGTAACCGCCTCCACCGCCGCCAGCATGTTGTTGTTGGTAAGTGTGGCCACCTGCTGGCAGCGGCATCGTGCTGCAGTGTGAGTAGTCGAATTTCTGATCGGGAACGGTGCGGGTCAGTGGCAACGTGGAGCTGTTCGAAGCTCTGTTGTAGCCGCTGATGTCGGTTATGAAACTGGACATCTTCATGTTGGTGGAACGGCCGTAAGGCTCCTCTTGGATGGCGGGCTGCGGCGGCTTCGCTGGCGGCTTGCATGTGGCACGAGGACGAATCACCACTTCGACGTCGCGCTCCTCGCCAGAGTGAACGCCGCTCGACGATTCGGAGGGGGCGCGTTCCGGCGGCGAGGTGGTGCTCTCGGTATCACTGCGGGGACTGAGAGCTTCGTGTGGAACGCCAGAGTCGGCGCGGCGCAAGCAACGAGTTGTGGAGCTGGATGATATCTGCAGAATGAGAGAGAGAGAGAGAGAGAGAATTTTAATTATTGCTCTTTTAGACACAAACTTATTTCAGTCGTTTTACTAAAATAAATTAAATCTCTCTGCATTTTGTTGTAAAAGTTTGTAATTTATGACTAAAAACTAAACTGAAGGGTTCAAACGGCTTTAAGCACAACCAGTGTTGCCACGTTGCAATATTCATGGTCATGTTGGGAAACGACAATCTATCTGTTCGGAAATGTGGTTCAGATCCGTGTCTGTCTCAAGAGTTGAGGTTTCAAATGGTTACCGAACGAGGCTTTTCTTTAAATCTTGTTCCCAGTTGTAATTAAATCCAAACCAAGCAAAGAATGATTACTACACCGGAAACACCTTCGATGATGTTTTACTTATGCACACATATACACATGTGTATATGTAAATGTGCATTTATTTTCGAGAATCCTTTCAGGCGACAAACCACAGCCAGTTGGAGGAAAAGAGAGGCCAGGAAATGGCAAGAGTTACATTTTAATAATTGAAATTAAATCGAGATTTATATGTATATATCGTGTAGAGTGTTGTAGAGTCGTGTGCAACACCATCCAACATCATTTTTCGACACTCTACGGAAAGGATTCAACTCGATTTTCAACTGAATATAAATCTTGTGCACGAGCAAATGTACGAGGTATGCAAATCAGACGCAATCCATTCATCATCCAGAGGTTGAAACACTCCTCCACTCATGCTAGCATAAAATGTTGCAGTCACAAATCAAAACTCAATGGAATCTGCGATTACCAAAGAAGAAGGTTGAGGAATATTATATCTCATCCTTAACGAGTCCTTCTTTGCAAAAGTCGGTATCGCAACGGAAGAAACTAACCCATAAACACTAATAAATCCCCATAAATCCCTCCATCATCAAGATATTCAATGTGTAAATGTTATCGATTTCTGATTGGACACCAATACAACTACAAGAATTTAAGCTCTAAGGAGGACAGTATAGTTTACAGAATTACTTCCTGCAGTAATGCGTTCGCAGATTCGAACTGGGTTACTGGAAATGACTTACATGTGCCTCGTTGGTGTGCACGGTGACCGTTACCGGTGCCAAGGGACTGACTAGATGCTCGGGCGATGAGGAGAGCTGCATAATCTCTGGAATAGCTTGTGGCGCCACGCCAACTGGACGCTGGGAATTCGGTGCAGGCTCACTGTTGTTGTGCGGCGACAGTGGCGGAGGCAGCGGCGGGGTCGGCTCTAAATCTCTCGTCGAAGCATATGTCACGCTGTCGTCTCGTACGCAAGCCAACAATTTGCCCTCCTCGGATGTGTTGTCGTCAGCTAGGGCACAAGAGTAGTCGTTTGATTTAAATCCAGCCGCACCGACACCCGACCCAGCCACAGCCGCAGCCACTCGAAGAGGAGGAGAACTTGTCGTTAGTGGTGGCGGAGGCGGTGGGAGTTCGTCATATTCACTGAGATGTAAAAGTGCTGGAGTTCCTCCTCCACCTCCAACGTCACCGACAGCACCACCGCCATACGCAACAACAGCCGCCTCCGTCCCACCGATGCCACCGATACCGATGCCAACAACGGTTGCCGCTGTTGCGCTTCTTAGTGTTGCGTAGTCTCCGTCATCAGCTTCCCCCGCAGCACTGGTAAAACATACCGTGGTTCCACGGGACGAATTGCTATTGTTGAAGGGTGGTTGGTATTGTTGTTGTTTTGGAGGGTAGCGGAAGAGAAAAGTATAAAGTAAATTAATGGTTAAGTTTTTTCTGTTCAGCTCTACACAGAGTATTGTTTTTAGTTTTGATTTACCGTAAAACAAGAAAAAAAACCGTGCTTTCGATGTGATGCATTTAACGATGAACGGTTTTAAGCAACAACAAAAAAAACTGTAAATCTAATGGCATGGAATGACAAGTAATCAATGACAAAGTAGTTATATTTACTGAATCACAGGTTCGATTCTTGGAAAGATGACTCAAAATAGATGAATCGAATTGAGAGCATTATTGATCGAATAAAAATAAATGGAAATTCGAAAAAGAAGGAAATTTAAGCTAAACGATAGGATGAAGAAGCTTCAGTTAATGTGTTTCTTTAGCAATTTGAAGATATGCCACATTTTCTCTCTTGGAAGAAGGTTGTACATATCAAGTCTATGGATAGAATTGGTACTCAGTTTCAGTGCTGCTTCACGGACAAATTAAGGCTCTTATTTTATCCTCCGAGTAATAAATAAAAATATCACTGTACAGACCACGATTTCAATATAATACACTTAAAATAAAAATTAAGTGGAAATGTACAAAATGCATCACTCTCAAAAGCACAGGAACTACGTTAAAGACAACATAAAATATATGAATATATGAATATAGTATATAAGTTAGTAACAATCTTGTTAGTAAAACTATACAACTAAATGCTGTATTAACTGATGCTGTGTTAAATAAGGTTAAAATATCAATTTAAAAACAGGCGACAAGCGGAACAAAATAGTTTCTCTTACGACGACTTTCTGCGCAGATTTCGTCTCAATCGTCTAAATTTATATTGTAATCAAATAACAAATAATTTAATTTGTGGAAAAAATGTGGTGATGGAAGAAAAATTGGTGCGTTTTATCGTATAATTTGTATAACATAAATAATGGTGTTGGTGTACAAAATTTACGCTATTCAAAGTGATGGCAAACAACTGAAAAGTGTGTTGAAATGAGAATTTAAATTACATTGAAATTAAGAAAACACAAAAACAAAATAATGATGATTTAAAAAATACTATTTTTTAGATTATAGATAAGTATCTCAGAGGAAAGTTACATCAAACTGGTGTGTGTGTGTGTGTGTGTGTGTGTATCGATATATTAGTCACAAAACACAAAAAATTATTGAAAAACGTGCAAATTATAGTCGAAGGAAAAACACACAGAAAAACACGCAGACTGAATAATCTACTCGTTGATGATGGAAGAACACAGATGGAGACAAAATAACAACTGAAAGACAATGAATAAATTTGCTAAGAAAACGCAATTTCGGAAAACAACTTTTCGGTCCTCAGATCCTCATTCTGCTCAGATGAGAGGGACCATGTTGTTGTTGGATTTTTTTTGTTGGTTTAATAAAAACGATTTTTTACCGCTTGCCATCGGTTTGTTCGTCACCAATAAGAAGGACATCATCAGACGTACTCGTGACTTCATTGAATGTGACCTTCAATTTGGGTGAACTGGGAGTCAGTTTGGGCCAATAGATGTCATCCACACCGCCATCGGTGCTGGACGCCGTACTCATCATGCTCTTCTGCTCGAGACCGCCGCCGCGATTCGGCTGCATCAGGAGCGGCTGAGTCGAGGCTTTCGTGAGGCCGAACGTGTCGACAGGCGGCAGTTTAAAGTTCCAGCGACGCTTAGCGGTCAGGCACAACCAGATGACAATCCACATCAGGATGTGTACCACGCTGATGAGCGCTGTGGACGAGATGTAAATTGAGGGGGAAAAAACAGTGAGTTACGTGAGCGGCTTAAATGATTTTATGGTTAGTAATTGAGACCGATTTAATGAAGGCGAACTACTTAAAAGTCAGATTGTTATCAGTAATTTTGTTGCTTTTGTCTGACTTAAGAAAAAAGTCGTCTTCAGCCGTCCATCATTAAAAGCTGTCATAAAGTCATCTGTCATTATTTCTGAACGGTAGTGATTTCAAATCCGTTTCGTTGAGTCTAAATGTCGGGTGTTGAATGCGCCTCATTTACGCGAAATTAATGCCAAGCATGTCTGGCGACCGCAAATGATTGCACTCACCTGAGAGGAATGTCGTGCAGTGCAGATTGCTCCGGTAGGTGGCGCTCAGGTCGTTCAGCAGCGGCGCCTTTACCACCGCCAGCGCCAGGACGTAACACAACGAGGCGCAGTGGGCGAAGTAGATCCACGTCTCGCTCGATTTCATGGTGATTAAGGAGCGATCACGCATTTTAGCCGCCAGTCTTCCGTGTCCATAGAGGTACATTATCATCGACGAGGCAATCAGCAGGCTCGTGGATAGCAGGAAGAGCGCCAGCGTCACGACTCCATTCAGTATGAGGCCGGAGTTCTGCACCGGCATCGCTTCACTGTAAACCTGCAGCTTGTAGAGGTTCGAGACGCCGACGTAGCTGAAGATGATGTCCAACGCGGAGGCAATCATTTGTACGCTGAAGAGGGTGGCGAACGGTTTCGTCGTCGTCCAGAAGACGGCCGGGTAGCGCACAGACCACACCAGCAGGGCGAACAGCAGGTTGACGAACTCGGCGCTGGGTGGCTGGCCAAAGACGGCCACATCAATGGGTTTCTCGATGCCGAAGAAGATTTGAAGCATGCCAGCAAAGCCATCCAAGCGCACCAGAGCACCAGCGTCGCCGTTGGCTACATCCGCAGGGGGAGTGGCAGCGGTCCATCGGTTTGTCGCGGCTGCTGCACTCAGGTCGCCGTACGAATCATTGGATGCATCGCCGATGTACTCCGGCTCGATTTCCACCTGCCCCTCCTCATCGGCCATGCGTCTCACCCTCCGCGATCTGTCGTTGGTTTTGATTTCGATGATTTTCGAGTTGCTGGCGATCGGGGTGGAGGGTATAATTTCGGGCAGCTTCTCGGGTTTCACGATGTGGATGTTACTGTCACGTGTCGTGGTGCTGATGGTGGACGTGGACTTCTGGTGGGGTGGGCGACGAGCAGCATAATCGGAGTCTTCCTCGTAGGAGGCGGAGACTTCGATGCTCAGCCGTTGGGAGGATTTACCCAGGGCACCAGTAGTCATCGTGATGTCATCTAAGCTATTGAAGTCAATCGGTTTGGTGGGACGACGTTCGTCGACACCGCCGCGTTCGAACTCCTCGGAGTGCGTCAAGCGTGTTTCCGAGTGATGACGGCGATGGTTATGAAGACGTTGGCGATGCTGGCGGTTGGAGTGTTTCTTGCTGGCCTTCCCCAAGTGATGCTGCTGCTGCTGGTGATGCTGATGATGATGCTGATTCTGGTGCTGATGCTGGTGATGATGAGCTTTAGTGGTCGTGGATGAACTGCTGTTTGTAGCTATTGACGAGGTTCCGGATGTGGTTTCAGCGGGAATTCCGGGAGCAGCAACGATGCTAGGGACCGTTGTTGTTGGCTTAGTTGTTGTGGACAGCGTTGAGGAAGTCGCGGCTGAACTTGAAGAGGTTGAGGAGGTGGCCGTAGAGGTGTCGGTGTTGGTGGTGGTGGCGGTTTCGGTTGTGGTGGTGGTTTTGATTTGACTCGCTTCCATTGCAGTTGTTGGAATTTCCTTTGATGTTGCTGCTGTTGTTGGTTTCGGTGTTTTTGCGGTGGATGATGCATCGCCTGAGCTACTTTCCAAGCTGTTGCTCTTCGCTGCGGTGTTCAATTTCTGGGCATTCGATTTATCCAGGCTCTTCTGTATTAAAGGAGTTGTTAGGGTCGGCAACACCGTCGTTGTTGTTGTTGTTGTGGTTGCTGGAGACGACATGCTCGTTGTTGTGGTTGCTGCTATTGCTTCAAACCATGCGGATGTGGCTAGAAACTCGTCTGTCTCCCTCTCGCCCCCAACGATTCGTTCACCGGAGCGATTTGCATTTCCGACGATATCCCGGGCAGCCCCGTTTTCGAAGCTCTCACCACTCATTAAATCTGGCACTTCAAAGAATGATTTCGTGCCGGTTTTACTGGGTTTTCCGGCACCGGCACCGGCATCGAGCAGATTGTTATTAATTCCGACGGCCGTAAACATGGTGTCATTAAAGTAGTCATCCTCTTCATCAGGGTTGGTTGTGTTCTGGTAGGGCGCACTAATGACGGACATGACGACCAAATTACGACGACTCACGCTAATGAAATCCAGCTCCGTTCGCCAAATATTATCTAAAGGAGAAGAGGATGATAAAAAGAGGGAAAGAGTGAGAGGGAGAGAGAGATAGAGATGGTAAAGTATTGTAAAGAAAGGAGGATCTATAATATAACCACAGTAGAGACTACTGTCTGTTAAACATGTGAGTCTATGCACATGTAATACATGGATTGATTGAATGATTGAGCACTTGTCAGCAGTGGATGAAGACATGCTGTGCGTTGCCAATTAAGAACCTAACCTGATTTCCTTCAATTAGTCTTCGAGTCTCAGAGGTTTTCTCTAATCCAGGATCATCTCGTCTCGAGGAAGCGAGATGACTCGACTCGGTGGAGTTCGATGAATTAATATGACACGATGAACAAAACTAATTAACTGACTCGGATGAGGCATTCAGTAGGTTGAGCATCCGTAATTAAACAAGATTACGTTTACAGTTTAGTTCTCAGTCGGTAGCTAAACACACTCAACTAATCTAGTCACTTAGTACACTCAGACTACAAGAGTGACTGGGACAGCAACAGGAGCCACAAGAACAACAACTTCTACTATTATTAGTTCCATCAAACACACAATACAAACACATTCACTCGTTTATTGAGAGAAAGAGAAAGAAAACATTCGTTCAAATCTTCGTTTCTTTCTGTCTTTTTTTTACCAAACAAAGAAAGACCATAACGATACATTCATTGCATCTTGTTGTTGTTGTTGTTGTACCCTACTAATGCCCAGGACATTAAATCCTAGTTTATTTGTCTGAGATGCGAATAGATGAAAACGCGAAATGAACATTTGCGAGACAGACGAGAAGACGGAAAGACAGCTAAACATCTGCACATATATTTTATATAAAAGAAGATATCATAATTATAATAAAAAGGACTCTTCTCGCACTTTATCATAGTTCACTCTGTTCTTTCGTCATTTGTTCGATCTTTTCATTTAAATTCTTCCATTTCTTTCACTTCTTCTTGTAGACTTTTTAATAAAAACACTTGCTTTTTCTCATTTAATCCCAGATCTAAGCTATGACATCGTCGATTATCAAAGGAGCAACAGCGAAAGCTTCATCCATACTATATGCATCATAATATTCATCGTCATAATCATCGTTGTTCATAATAATGCGCATCTGCATCAGCTAACAAACACTTGATCTAAATAAATCTCTTTACAGGAAAATGAAAACATGTGAAATCGACTGCCGCGCTGCCAGCCAACGCAATGCAAAACCGCTGAACGAAAGCCACAAGAAGGTAACCAGGGCGTGCTTATCGCTCATCGCTCATCGCTCATCACAATGCGACCCCATCCCCGACCATCCCCGGACTTAATGAAGCAGAAAAAGTGGGCCAAAGAAAAGTGGGCTTCACAATCGACTCCGAGTATCATCGCCGTCATCATCGTCTCTAATCCCGTATTAACACAGTCGGAGGCTCGGACATACACACACACACATGCAAAGGCTTAAAAGCAACGTATGTGTGTGTGTACGAACCTGCAATAGATACGAACCTCGTACATATGTATAATATATGTATGTACTATATATAGTAAGATAGACTTTAGACTTTTAGAATTTTAGTTTATTTTGTGCAATCGTGTGTGTGTGTGTGCGTGTGTGTGTGTGTGTGTATATGTATATAATGGATCTAAATAGGTTTCTAGAATATCAGTATTATTTGTCTCACAGCACCAGCTCACCGCCAGCATCAGCAGCAGCTGGCGACTCGGACGTATAATCTGCCAACTTAACAAGCAGCAAAATACGAATATAAATAAAAGAAAAACAAACATAAACAAACACAAGAAACACACAAACACAACGAAAGAACAAAAACAACCCAGCAAACTTTCAGAAGAGTTGAAATACAACCAGAAACAGAGAGAGAAAAAAAACTCCATCATGTTATTAAAGCCGACAGAGCGTCTGTCTGTTCAGCTGACGCGTGTTGCAAGCGAGCAAGCAGACGAACGAGCGAACGGAAACCAACTCGCTGAAAAGTTTGCAATCAACATCATAAACATGGCAGCCAAGATGGCGCAGCTGTCGAGTTGCTACACGTCTGCAGACGAGGCTGCAAGAAGGATTCGAGGGGGAAGAGGGGGGGGGGGGGGTTAAGGAGTTTGGGTTGAACACCATGTAGAGTAGATTCCGATACTAACTCTTCTTCTTCTTCTATACACATGAAGAGTCGAGTTTTATAGTGTTTTCTTTGTTGTTTTTGTTTTTATTTACGTCTATTTTTTATTCTTCTTTGGTTTTTTTTCATTGCGGTTCGTTGTTTGGTCGTTCGGTGCTCTGCTGCTGTTGCTCCTGTTCTTGACTTCTTCAATGCATCGTTGGTAACACTTCACCGCCGCAGAATGACTCACAACTATTAGCCACGATGAAGCTTAAATGTCCTGACGTCGAATGATTGGCTGGTTGATAGTCGGTGGGGGTATTTTTGGTATATGGTCCATGCTTCTAAGCAGGAGGAAGGAAGCACGGGTTAGAGGGTAGTCACTAGAGAGTAGCAGGGTGGAGGGAGAAGGAGGAAGGGGGACGATCGACTTCTACCAGTTGGCTTGGCAGCTAGTAGAGTGGCAACGAAAGCTTATGAGGAGACAAGGAACGAATTTATTGCTTAGTTTTATTGATCGAGTTTCAGTTTTTCACAGATTTGTTGTTGTTTTTGTTTATCATCTGCTGCTCTTTCCTCCTCGTGATAGTCTTCTTTTTTCTGATGATTTTAATTTTCGGTTTTTTCTTTCTCATGTGAAAAAAATCCCTAGTTTTTAATTTCTACTTTATTTTCAAAGTCTTCTTCGCTGTTCTGGCTTTTCTGTGCTTTTCTTATTAGCTTTGCTTTGGTTTTTTTTTTTTGTTTTTTTCCTAAACCGTCCCCCTCCCCCCTACTTTTTTCTTAAATAATTTTCTCAGTAGTAACACTAAATTTTTATTTAAGTAAGAACAAAAATCCATTAAAACTTCCGCTAAAAATCATTCCTTAAAATTAACCTCACAGTTCAAAGTTCAGGATTCATCTTCGGACTCTTTAGTATTTAAGTACTTGTTTATTTTAATGGCTTCTACAAGACGATTATAAAAAATGAAGGAAAAAACCATAGAAAATAATCTCATCTGTGGGACACACAAAAAATCAAACCAACAGAAAAAATCAAATAAAATAAAAGCTTTAGCCAAATTCTGTGGATTAATTCTAAGATCAAAAACCCAAAAATTGTGCTGCTTTAAAGACTCCCCTCTTTTAGGGCTGCCTGGTGGGGAGGGGGGGGGCGGAGAGGGGTAAACGAAATCTCAGCTATAATTTTCTCATGAATAATCATGAGTTGTGAAAATGTTGTTCTTTCGCATTTCTTTTTTAGTTTTTTCAATCTTGCTTACATTTTTTGCAAAAGCGTTCTCTGTTTTTTGCTTATTTATGTGTTTACTTTTTTTCTTTCTCCTCTTTATGCTCTCTACTTCTTCAGTTTTCTCTTCCCCTCCACTTTTCGTTTTTTTCACTTCTCTTTTGAACTTGTTTTATGCTCAATTTAATGAACTTTTAAGGGTGTTTAACTAATAATCATCGCTTCGTGGTTGGTAAACAACACAACAACAAAAAAAAGAAGATTTTTAAAGAAAAGAAGGAGAGAAACAAACAAATTATAATTACTTTCGAAATGCCATTAAAATGTCAACATTTAAATGAGTTTTCATTTTATATTTTGCATTCTTTTTCAATGCTTTTTAATTGATTAATTGTTTAGTGTTTAATGCTGAGAATTTCTAGATATTTTATAGTTAGTTAGTTAGTATAGTTAACGTCCGCTGTGGTATTTCGGAATCTTTCTGAATTTAAATTTCCGACACGTTTCTTGGAAATCTCTCAGCATTTATTGCATTGATATAATACTCAAAAGCATTGCATAGTTTTAGGCACCGCTGAATAATAAAAATTTGCATGAATAACAATCATCCGTGAATAATTCGAGTGGTTCGATGAATGAAATTCGAATCACAGATCCACCCAAATGAAGAAATGAGGCAAAGTTATTAAAA
Organism: Myopa testacea; assembly: GCA_949629155.1. Classification (NCBI taxonomy): domain Eukaryota; kingdom Metazoa; phylum Arthropoda; class Insecta; order Diptera; family Conopidae; genus Myopa; species Myopa testacea. The sequence goes on along the minus strand of OX451345.1, from coordinate 45,855,630 downwards.
ATGCAAATATTAACATTCATTATTATTCCATGCGCTTTAAGTTGCTGTTTTTAATCTTTAAGGCAAGTGTTTTTCATAAAAATAGGACATTTCTGACATGTGTACATACATAGACACAAATACACACACTTTTATACATCTGTATCTGGTGCACTCAATATTCATCAACGAAACTGTCAGTTTAATTGAATTAAAAGCCAGCTTCGAAACATTGACAATGAACATTGATTACAGCTGAAATGTGACAACGATAGCAGCGAAAACACATCAGCAAGTAGAAGAAGAAGACGATGAATAGTAACAATTACAACAACATTAATGACAACAACACTATCCACCACTACCACAGAACTTAAATACTAACTGACTGAGTAACCAAATCCATTGAATTGTGGACACGATTGTGTTATTGACTCAGTGAGCATGATTGACTGGCTTACTGAATAACTGATTGATAGACTGATGGACAGATGAACAGACAGAGAGTCAGTAGCAGTACGAAGTGGATCGTTTTTCATCATCCAACATTTCATTTTGTAGGTCTTTTATAAAGTCTATTCAAAGAATCTTTAAATTAATTCTTTACAAGTAAAACTAAACTATGATTGGACATAATAAATAAAAAAAACGGAAAAAACTTGTGCAGAAAACCGTTGCAGAATAAAACTGAAATTTAAATACGATAGTTTGTAGAAGTAAAAATGTAGGGATTTTTTAAAGAAATCCACGGCGAGTGGTTATATTCGTATACTCGCTGATAGACGACACAGTATCACACACGGAAACCACACACACACACACACGTGAACCACACACACACACACACGTAAACCACACACATACATACCAACAAACCACACACACATGCACACATCCAGTGTTGCCACTGGTATTTAATTACCTCGCGGTAGCAGACCGTTTTCAATTATTCGGGCCTCCAAGAGGAGCCGCGGCAACAGCAAACACATCGCAATCACGATGTGGACGAAAGCCGCTGTCGGGCCGCCATGCGTCCAGAGGGCGCGCAGTGTTCCGCCGCCCGCCTCCTCCTCCAGCCCATCGTGCGGTGCCATTGAACATCTTTGCGGCTGCTTGGATCCGCCGGCTGCCAATTTGATGCCGTCGTTGGCCAAGTTTCCAACCTGAAATTCAAAGCAAACATAGTAAACGAAGGAATGAATGAATGACTGATAGAATGAATGAATGCAAAGAGGAAAGCCAACATGCAAACAATTTGTTTTTCAACTCACTTCAAGCGAACTGCTGCAGTTGAGTGACTAACATAATGAATGAATGACTGACTGGCTGAATTAGTGACGGGTTAAATTTTTGACTGACTAAATAAATGACTGACTGAATAAGTGACTGACTGAATAAGTGACTGAATAATTGAGTGACTGAATAATTGAGTGACTGAATAATTGAGTGACTGAATAAGTGGCTGTCTGAATAAATGACTGAATAATCTCACATTCAGTGTGAGTGCCAGACTAATTGCAATACTAGCTGACAGAAGAATAGACTCAGTGACAGGCGAAGAGGGGCTGAGTGACTGACTACGTAACTCCGTAGTCCTCGGTACAGACCAACTTTGTCCCTGGTCTTAAACTCCTGGTAGCTCAGCGTTTGCTTAGCTACGGATTACGGATTTATTGGTGCTCAAGTTATTAGTTCGGTCCATTGTTCGGTCCGTTACGGCATTTAAGCTTATGTTGCAAAATTGCTTCGTCTCACAGCTTTACTAAAGTTTCCCGTATAAGTTTTTCGCTAAACCGGAATTAATAGGAATTCAGAAAGACCGTCTTCTGTGAGCCTTCTGTGAGCCTTCTGTGAGCTTTCTTTATATAAGCAAATATTTGCTTAGGCTTACTTTTTTTACCTTTTCCGGAATACTTTTGTTCAGGATCCTCACTTATTATTATATAACTCACTTTATAACGAATGTATTCGGGGTTTTTTTACTACATGACATTCTGGATTATATTAACACTCATTTTTATTAATTATTCTACTCGGATGGACGACGGAGTGTACTTGAATGTTGACTTATTTATATTGGACTATGCTATATCTCAAAAAATACTCTAATTCGAAACTCGTTCGGGTTCTTTCATTTTAATTTGTAGTATTTAAATAACTATAAAAAAACGATTTCGTGCAATAGGTAGGTAGGTAGGAAGGGCTTGTACTTCCCCTTGAGGGGGGGGAACTACCGACACCTAGGCCCATATGGCCCATTGTGGTTACCCTTATAAAGAAAAAGAAAAGAAAGTAAGAATAATGAGAAATATTAGAAATTACAGAAATTTAGGAATTTTAGGTGGGAACTCCTTGTCCGCGCGCCGAGTCGCCAGCTCCCGCAGCCGGGGCCTCCCCGCTAAGGTCAGGTAGAGGCCGCGAGAAAGCCGTAACGGCGCTCCTGATAAATCCTAGAAGGCTAGAAATCGGTCGCTCTGCCAGGTCCGCTAGATTATCCAGGAAACCAACCCCCAGCGTCCGGAGGCGGCTTCGTGATAGGGCGGGGCACTGGCAGAGCAGGTGGTCTATAGTTTCCTCCTCGTCTGCGTCATTACAGCACCTGCAGTGATCAACTATAACCCCCGGCCTCCATCTGGAGACCATTTGGCCAATTGGGCAATGCCCCGTGATCACTCCTACTGCAACTCTTAGCTGCTCCCTCGGTAAGGATAGGAGTGTCCTCGAGTTCCTCAAGTTCATTTTTGGCCATAAAGACCTGGTCGTAGCGCAATCACTCCTGCTAATCCAGGCAAGATTGGCTGCGTTCGTTGCCAGCACTTCCATTTGATTAGCCTGGGACGAAATTGGTATACCAACGGAGGTATCAGCTTCTGTGGAGCTAGTTGAGGAGCCCACCCTTGCCAGACGATCCGCCTGTTCGTTGCCCTCAATGTTAGAGTGGCCTGGAACCCAGCAGAGTCTGACCTTGTGAGTCGCCATGAGCTCCCTGAGCTTTCCTCTGCATTCCGATACAACTTTTGATTTTATCACAACGGAGTCCAGCGCAAGTAGGGCGGCCTGGCTGTCCACGAAGAAGTGTATATCGGCGTTCGATAACCGTTCCTCCAGGACGAACTCCGCGGCCCGCTCGATCGCAAAGACCTCCGCTTGGAACACGCTGCAGTAGTCAGGCAGCCTGTAGTGGCGCTCAATCTGCAGCGCGCTTGAGTAAAAGCCAGCTCCCGTACCTTCCTCGGTCTTTGATCCATCCGTGAAGATAGCGATGCCTCCTTGGGGGATTAAATCCCCTATCGCCCAGTCCTCCCTGCTTGGCAGGAGCACCGAGGGTCTGCCGTCAAACTCAAGTCTTGGAAGAATGTAGTCCGTTGGAGCAGACAGGCTCACCCCGTGACCAGAGTTTAGCAGTCTAAGCTTGTGTAGCACACTGGCATGTCCGAGCTGGGCCTCGTTACCGAGGTTGAGCTCTCTGAGCCTGAGCAGGGTTTTGCCTGCAGTGCTCAGCATGAACAGGTCTAGAGGCAGGAGATGCAGTAGAGTGTTCAGTCCAGCCTGCGGTGTGCTTTTTGCTGCTCCCGTAATCGCCCTGGCAGCACATCTTTGTACTCCTGTTAGGGTTTTAAGATTGCTGTTGCGTTGCAACGCCTCCCACCACACTAGGCCCCCGTAGGAGAGAATCGGGCGTACTATTGCTGTGTACATCCAATGAACGATGTACGGTGATAGGCCCCATCTCCCCCCGATGGCCTTTTTGCAGGCGTAGAAGGCATTTAGTCCTTTTTTCGCTCTCTCGGCCACGTTGAGCTTCCAGGATAGTTTGCTATCCAAGATTATGCCGAGATACTTCACATGTCCGGACAAAGGTAGGCCTTGGCCGTTCAGGCGGGGCCACCTAAAGTCCGGGATCTTGTATTTCCTAGTGAAGAGGACAAGCTCGGTCTTAGCTGCGTTCGTGCCGAGACCATTCCTGTCCGCCCACCTAGAAATAGTCCTCAGCGCGTGAGACATAACCTCGCTGATTGTGGGTAGGAATTTACCCGATATCAGGATAGCTATATCATCGGCGTACACGGTTGCCCTAACCCCAGAACCCTGGAACTCTCTCAGAATTCCGTCCACCACCAAGAGCCAAAGGAGGGGGGAGAGAACCCCTCCCTGGGGTGTACCGCGCTTCGTGCAATAACAACAACAACAAAAGTAATTAGAAGAACCACTTAAAGAATACAAATAAATAAAACATTTAAAAACGAAATAAAAAATACGATTAAAAAATGCAATTCAATAAAAAATTCGAGTCGATCGAACAACATTAACAACAACAACACTATCATCGAATTAATCGATTTCTGATGAGTTTTCGTGAAGAGAAAATATTTCATTTCCCGAAACAAAAACATTTCTCGAATCATGTTTGTTTATTTAACGTACGTTACATGAAGTTATAACGTATGCGTGATTGTTTGCATGTGTATGTGTATATGTATGTGTACGTGTATATGTATGTGTATATATAAGTATGTCTGTCTATAGTAGAGGTTTTCATTTATATGTTTTAAAAGGATCCGAATTTAAGGATTCCGAAATTTAAAAGCGTCGTTGAAATTTAATTCTCAAGTAACCCTCTCAGAGTGCGCCTCTGTTAAGTGCAGTTGTTTGTGTAGCAGTTGTTGTTGTGATCATTGTTGTTGTTCTGATACTTGTTGTTCTGATCGATTTTTTTGTTGTTTTTCTTGTTGTTATTTTTGTTGAACGTTGCAAGCTTAATTTTGAGTCTGTGGTTTTTACTCTACGAGACTGTTTTTAATTGGGATGAGCTTCCATTCAAATGTGCAAATCTTTGGTGAGCGGAAGCCGGACGAACATTCAGTCGAGTGAGCAGTCGGATAGGCAGACAGACAGGCATTCAAGCAGGAAGACAGGCAGTGAAGCAGGCGGATAGGCAGACAAACAGTCATTCATTCAGTTTGGCAGCTCGTATTTGTGAAAGCGGAAGTGAGACAAGGAAACTTCATATGTATTTGTGTATGTATGTGTGTGTATTTGTGTATGTGTGAGTGTGTGTTTGTTGTGCAGTAAGGCCACCATTTTGTCAAAATATTTGTTATCAGGCTTGCACAAGATTGCACGGCGCACGCAAAACTGAAAACCAGTGAAAATAATGTGCTAAAAGTGATTTCAGTTATTGTGAATGGCATTTGTCGTTGTTGTTGTTGTTGTTGTTGGTCACTGTTCCTATTACTGCTGTAGTTGTTCATTTAACGCATTCGAACAATCATACACACACATACAAATATACACATAATATTTTAGTTTCGTGTCAAAAACTGCAACTAAAATGAAGCCGACAAAACCATCTGTGAACTTGAATGGTCTGTGAAATTAATCGATGCACCAGATTAACCGGATAAGAAAAAGAATGCGCTCGAAAACTGTTTAAATCCAGTGCGGAAAACAGAACGGATTAACAGCCAGTCGCTTCTGCGGTATGGAAGGGAGGAGTGCCCCTTCGTTTAGTAGACAACAAGTAGCAGCCATAATAAACCGAGTAAAAAACAAAAACAATTCATCCGTAATTGCATTTATTATGCTGATAAAAGACTTCAGACAGAAACACACACACACACATGCACACGGATGCAATGATACCCAGTGAATAGACAGGAAGGCAGACAGACAGTCAGACAGAAAGAGAGAGAGATTCAGCCACTGAAGTAGCCTCAACAGTATCGCTCACTCGCTTCTTCTCTCTCCCTCTCTCTCTCTTCTATTCACGGACAACAGCAGCAACAGCACTTTAAATGATATCCAGTTGAGTTGCCGGCTGAAACTGCTACTTAACAACAACAACAAAAACAGCAGGAGCAGGGACGTTATTGTTGTTGCTATACCGACCTCTCTACCATCCCACACCACCACCACCACAACGACGTCATCACCGTTACACACAAACGGTACCCGCAAAAGCCAAAGTGATAGTGTTTGTTGCAAATAAATTTGATAATAAAGCTAAAACAACAACAATAACAACAGCAGCACCAAGCGAAGGCAAGGAAAAAAAGAACAGAATTAAATTATAACAACATGGCGATGGCGGTAACATTGTCGAGTTTAAATTAAGTCAGCAACCAGCGAGAAGCTCCCAGTGCGCTCAGAGAATGACTTTTAATAAGATGTGTGTGTGTGTTTGTGTGTGCGTGTGTGTGTGCATGCAAGTGTTCATGTAGTGTCGGTGCATTGTACCGTAAGCGTCACACTATGACGCCCCCAACGCGCCCTCATTGCAGATGTTCCAGCAACAGACTTCTTCTGTCTCCTTATTTTGCACATTTGCACATATTTAAAACATTTGCGCTCATTACGTGGGCGAGAAAAGAACACAACCGAAAAAGGACGATGAATAAAGCGCACTTACTTTGAAAACAGCCGACGTGAAGAATAACGGCAGCAGAATGAACACGACGCCCGACAGGACAATCTGTAGATTTAACTCAGCCACCGGCTCGATTTTCCACTGTATCAGCGAACAGCCTGCACAAAAGAGAGACAAAGTTACAGAGTGAGTGGGATGGAGGGAGAAGAGAAGGTAGGAGAGGAGTAAATATATTTATTTGTACTCTCTTTTCACATTAATTTTTCATCAAAAAGGAGTTTATTACACATCACGAGGAGTTTATTAAAAATGAATATTAAAATGTGAAGATTATTTTTTGCTTTACATATTTATTGATTTATTTAGCCATTTATTCATTTATTCTTTTGTTTATTCATTTATTAATTTATTCCTTTATGCCTTTATTCATTTATTCATTTTTCTCTTTTATTTATCCATTTATTTATTCATTTATTTATTCATTTTTTAATTAATTCATTTATTTGTTCATTTATTCATTTGTTCATTTATTCATTTATTCATTTATTCATTTATTCATTTATACATTGATTCATTTATTAATATATTCATTTATCCATTTATTCATTTATTCCTTTATTAATTTATCTATTATATTTATTTATTTATTACTTAATTCATTTGTTACTTTATTCATTTATTAATTAATTCATTTATTTATTTCCTTATTCCTTTATTCATTTCTTCATTGATTCATTTGTTCATTTATTAACTTATTCATTTGTTCCTTTCTTCATTTATTTATTTATTTATTTATTCATTTACTTATTTTGTTATTCATTTATTCATGCATTTATTTATTTTCTTACTTCCTTTCTTCTCTTGGAAGATAGGTTGGAAGATAGACTTCACGAATCATGCCGAACCTACCGAGGAACCGATAAGCGCCGTGCACCGCCAAGTAGCCCTGGAAGAGTGTCATCATCACGCCGTACCATATGGACCACAGCGAGTTCAGATGCAGGTTGTTGGTTCGGTCCATGTCCGAATGCATGTGACTATATTTGGCATGTTTTCGCTTCGCGTTCATCAGATGCTGCTGCTGTTGCTGGTGCGGCTGATGATGTTGCTGCTGGTGTTGTTGTTGGTGTTGCTGCTGCTGCTGCTGGTGATGTTGATGGTGTTGATGGTGGTGGCTGATGTTGCTGCTGGCGTTGGTGATGACCGAATTCGAGATGCTCGAGTTGAGGCTGGACGGACAGAGTTTGCCCATGGAGCTGCTGGCTTTGTTGCTGTTGCTGTTGCTGCTGATGCTAGTGTTGTGCAACAGCGAACGTGCGCTGACGGAGTTCCTCTTCTTGTTGCCGCCGCAGCTGGTGCTGCTGCCGATCACGTTGTTGTTCTCGTATCCAAGTAATGAGCCACTTATGGACATGTCCACGTATGTTTCAATCGCTGTTCAAACTCGGTGGTTGCTGTTTCCCCCGGGCACTCTTGTTGTTGTTGTTGTTGTTGTTGTTGTTGTTACTACTATATACTGCCGTATTGATTGTCAGTCTATCCGATGTTTGACTGTGTTATTTTTTTAGTGTTTTAATGTTGATTCTTCGTCTGCTGTTTATTTTCGATTATTTTTAAGTCCGCTTCAAATGATTGATTCGATTCGCTCGCATTCTGTTGATTCATTGTTGGTGTTGAACGAATGTGCTTTGTGAGTGCTCCAATGTAGTGGGCGGGGCTGATATGCATAACTAAGGTTGTTGTTGTTGTTTTTGTTGCTACTGCTGCCTGCATTGTTGCTGACACCGACACGATGAACACTGAAAATCGAGGAAAACAAGAGGAAAAGAAAGAGAAAATGAATGTAAATATTATAATTAAATACGTGATCATTGTCGAAAGTGAACGTGGGTATGTTTTAAGAAAAGTTTAAAAAAAAACAGTGACAACAACTCAAGCAAATCTTCGCTGTCTCTGTTATCACATGTCATAAACCATGATGCGTCTATTTTCATTAAATTTACTCTTTGCTTAAATAAAATGATTTGCGTTGAATAGAAAATATCGAAACTTGATTAGATTACGTTTTCTACACACAGAATCTTGACTAATTTGTTCTACTGTAACTTTGATGCTTGCGGTTTGTCCACCTCCGTTCGATGTCCTGCCCCCGTCCCAGTATTGTCCTTCCCTGTCATCACACCCCTCCTCTTCCCGCCATTCGCTCGGTTTCGAAGGGTTTCGCATTTCTTGAGCAAGTTTAATTGAAAGTGAACAAAGTTTAAATTGGTTTTACGTAATATCGTGAATCATCATCTGAGAAAAGATCTTTCCGATGCTGCACGAAGGGGATTGATTAGTGGATGGTATTTATAATTTAGATCCATGAAGCACACCAAGAAGAAGAAGAAGAAGAGGAAGAAGAAGCATATTAAATAGTAGTTTTGTTGGGCAATAAATCGGTGTTTCTGTTGCTCAACACTGGAAACCTGAAGATTTTATGTCGATACACTTGAAAAAGTTGCGAGATGATGATGATGATGATGACGAAGTGGAAGAAGGAAAATAAGAAGAAGGCGAAGAAGACAATTAAGAAGAAGAAGTAGACGATGGCGAAGAAGAAGCAGATGTATTTCGGTAAGAAACTTTAACTTAGGAAGGTGATTTTTATTTTTGGGTTTTTATTTTTGTGGGTCAACAGCAGTTTCTACAAATACAATTTATAGCTTTAAGATGTTTTCGCTGTTGTTGTTTTTATTTTATTTTCATTATTTGTTTGTTGTAAAATGCTGCACTTTCTTTGAGTACGCATTCCACTTGAGCCACTTGTTTTTCCTAAATGACTCTCTGTTTTAATTAAAGATCCCTACCAGAGGGGCAACAAGGGCAACAACAACAGCAACAACAACAACACCACAAACTGTGCACTAATCAAACATGTCAGCTGCAAACACGTCAGACAACCACACAAACACGCTATCGTTATTATGTAACTCAACTTAAAACTTACCTAATCCAATTACTAGGCACTTTTTTCAACATCATCTAAGAGTTTCAATTAAGCTAAACCGACTGCCACGCCCCCTACTCACGCACTCAGCGCTCCTCGACTTCAGCTGCTCCTCAATCTTCAACTGCTTCCACACTCTTCAGCTGTGTTTGTTGTTGTTGTTGTTCGGCTTTTTAATGATTCCCTTTTAAGCTTTTATAATTTATATTCTTTTCTTTTAATTGTACACACTTGAAATAAGCTTCTTAAGCCATTTTGTAACCTCTTCCGAAGTGAGTTCTCAAGAGCTCACGAAGCTCACGAAGCTCTCTTGTGAGTATATTGAGGCCAGAGTAGAGTACACTTGAGAGTGTTAGTTTCGCGGGAAAAAAATACAAATACAAACGCATTCATATTTTTCATTCATGTTTTTATTTGTTTTATATAAAAAAATACATTAATGAATTTTCACGGGAAGGATTGCATTGAATAAACTTCCGAAAAGTGTACTCATCGCATCGCATCAGAGAATGCATTAAATTAATATCATCACTTTTTTATGAAGTTAAAAAATCGAACTTTTAAAATCGATTATAATCACAGAAATAAAATAGAAGCGAATAACGCAAAAAAGTTAACGTTGAAAAATCACTGAATTCACATTTTTTCAATGTGAAAGCAGTTTTTGCTTCAAGCAGTTCTTTGATTTTAAATCGCTTTCAATTTCAAAGGATTATAACGATAATAAACGAAGAGCGGGTGGGAGAGGGGGAGAGAGAGAGAGGGAGGGGGAGAGAGAGAGAGGGAGGGGGCGGGAGGGGGAGAGAGAGAGAGGGAGGGGGAGAGAGAGAGAGGGAGGGGGAGAGAGAGAGAGGGAGGGGGAGAGAGAGAGAGAGAGGAAGAGAGCCAGATTAATGCGTAAGGAGAATGTTTGTCTTTGTGTGTGTGTGTGTGTGTGTGTGTGTGTGTGTGTGTGTGTGTGTATGTGGTTGAGCAGATGTTAAGAACGAATGGAGGAAGTCGACGCCTCGACGATCCATCGAGGATGTTTGCTGGCAGTGTTGCCAACCGCATCTTTTCAGTGGTGACACATAAATCTCGTTGCTTATCAATGCGCTCGATAAAGCAGAAAATTCCTCTCAAATTTCGTACCAAGAGACCAATGAAATTTATGACCGAACGACGGGGCGCCGCTCTTAAAGTTCGGTCCATTTCTGCGGTGTTGAGTGCTTCTTCTACTGCTTTATCGTCTTTAGCTTCATTAAACTTAGTAAACTCGATAATCTTAAGAAGTTTAACATTAACTTATTCACTAAATCTGCGAGTTTGTCGCTTCTGTTGTATTTTATTTTGTGGCCCCGAAAAATCTTCAATAAACTCTTTAAAAATAACATGCAATCCATTGAATTCTGTGATATAATCCAGAAATTCCAGTAATCCGAGTACAGCCGAACTGTATTCCTTTTTTTCCTTAATTTTTTTTTTCCTTTTTTCCTTGCTTTTATTCCGGAATTCATGAAACAACTTTCGGGTTGTACAAGTTACAGAATAGTGATTACAAAAATATTAAAATAAAAGAAAAACAATAAAAAAGTTTTAAAATATATTATAGTGAAATATTATATAAAAACTAATGAAACTCTACACGAATGCATCAAATGGCCCAGTTGCTGGAAATGAACAGTTATGAAACTAGGGAAACTGTTAATTGGTTCGTTTCGTACAAAAACAAAAACAAACACAGCAACAACAACAACAATGTACTGAAAGAAAACGAAACAAACGGGAACAACAACAACAATGATGATGATGATGAATAGCTTTTGTTATGATTACTTTCAACGTCATCGTTCAACAGGGAACAAATTCAGTGGAGTAAATTTAAAAAAAAATCGAACATCGACGAAGTTGAATGGAAATAATAATAATAACAACAACAACAGCTAACTATTATTACAATATTTTTAGTTGTTTTTACAATTTATTCCTTGTTTTTTCTTTCTAATTTTAATTAAAAAGTAACCAACTGAAGCAGGATGAAGCAGACAAAGCAAATTGAAAGCACGAAAGAATGAACGAAGTGAAGCGATGATGAAAACATTTCATGAAAAGCCTTAAATGTTTGTTTATTAATGTTTTTGTTGTTGTTTTGCTTGTTGTTGTTTTTCTGTAGATTTACCGTTTTTGTGGTAGTGCAGCTTTAAGAAATAAATAAAAACGAAGTTGCCACAAAATACAACAACAACGACGACGTAACAAGTTTCATGCATCTGTTTTGAATTAAAATTGTACTCAATTGCTTTGTGAAAAATATTCCACAACAACAACAAAAAACCAACAGACCAAAAGTACGCCGCGGCGTACAGAAACAACAAAACGCACGATAACGGAACGTAGTCTCCTCTCCTTCCGCCGGCGCAACCACCACCGTCACTGCTGCTGCTCTGCAACATCAATCGATTTTCTACCGCTGCTGGCGGCTGACGGCTGGCTGCTGCTGCTTCTGTCGCAGGGGTGGCAAATTTTCATTCCCCCCTCCCCTCATTTTGGAGCCGGGGTAACGCCATTATTCGCCTCTCCCTCACCGAAGCAAATCTCACCGAAAATCATTGTCTAAAAGCAATAAATTCCTGTGCTGCTGCGTGTCGCCATGCGGACTGATGGTGGTGGCTGTTGACATGCAGCCAAGCGGCGAAACTCGGGCTGATGAGGGTCAGCAGAACGCATAAGAGACAGTATACAGTATTCGGGGGGGCAGGAAGGGGCAGGAAGGGGAGAGGGCGAGCGTAGAAGGATGACAGATTGGGGTGGATGCTGCTGACTGAAACTATTTAAGTTAAATTTCGATATTTTATACTCAGTCATCCAGTGCAGGAGGTCGGAAAAGCGGCCATTTTACGCATACCGACGCGTTCGGGGCTCAACTCGGCTCGGCGGCTCACCAGTCGACTGCAGTGCGTCAATCGTATTTCAAAATGTCGCTGGTGTTGTTGTTGTAGTTTGTTGTTGCTGTTATTTTGTTCACTGCTCTACATACAAGGGTTGTTTATATTAATTGTTTGTTTTTGTTGTTGTTGTTTCTCTCTTCGTTTTTGCTTTTGCTTTTGCTATTCTGTGTAAATCTGTGTCGCTAAATCTTATAAACGGCTTGGCATTTTTTAGCATCAACTACATCAGCAGTTGTTGCATCCACCAACAATAACAACAACAACAACAACAAGAGCAGCAACAACCTGATTTTAGGAAAACCTGATGTCCTGATATTTTTGCATTAATTTAAGTCGTTTCTGTGGTTGGATTGGATTCGTTTGCTTGCTGTTGAAAGTGTCTGAAAATATTCATTAATTTTGGGTGCATTCAAAAGCGGGAGGGGGTGAGTGATCGTGGGGGGGGGGGGGGGCAGCGGGGTGAGAGGTCGCTGTGAATGGGAAGAAATGGAAGAGAGAATTTCTAAAGGAATTTCGTGACCGCAAAAATAAAGTTCATTAAACCGATTCAAACGAATTTAAATGCATAAACGGCGACATGATGAGTCGTGAAGGGCGTCTGTGGAAGGGGGAGAGGGGGGCGAAGGGGTATTGTCGCTGCAGGTGGTGGTTATTGTTGCTGAGCTGCATGTTGTTTTTGTGGCATAAACGTCAGCAGCAGAGCTTTTGCAGGTTTTTATGCATGTTTTAATGTCTGTTTAATGCTTGTCTTGTGGATGAGGTACAGAGGTGGGTATACACTCCTGTTGTTGTTGTTGTTCCTTTCCTTCTTTCAACACGCTTTGTGCCTTCTACTCTCTTTCTGTCGCTCTCCGTGCATCAGCATTTCTTTCGCTTTGAAGTTTTTGTGCGGTTTACAAAAACAAAAATAAAGCAAAGCAGGACAAGAGTGAAACAGCACTACAGTTATATTCTAGTTACAGTTGCGGTTACAATTACAGTTACTCCGGTATTATTACAGAATATCTCCGGTTTTAATTTCATGTTAATTCTGCTGCATTCGCACATTCAATGCTACTGCTGCTGCTGGAAACAGGGCTCTATAACTGTTGTTCTGCCTGCAGCTGCAGAGTTGTTGCCCCCCCTTCGTCCTGAATTGCGGTCGGTTGCTGGAAGGGGTGTGGGGAGGGAGCCGGCGGTGGTGGAGCATCAAGACAAGCATTAGATTAGATTATTAGCTCGTGTTGCTGCCGCCGCCGCTGCTACTGCGAGGCTATAAACGCAGCTGCTTACAATCGGCCACTCAGTTTCCTTAACCGTCACTTCTTCATGTAATGATGAGTGTGAAAGAGAGGGGAGAAGAGAAGAGAAGTGAAGACCTCCTTCACTACGTAGATTAGCAAGAAAGCAGCACGGTGTTTGAATGGGGAAGCCATCCCTCTCTCCGTCTCACTCACTCTCCCTCTCTCTCGCCGGAGCATCGCTGCGTAGCGATGTTCTCTGCGTTTCTATTGAAGTTGGAAGAAAGAACTTTGACAGCAGTTTGATTGAACAACGTAAGGAAAGTTTTTATGAGAACTAATCGTTTGAATATCGTGTTATCGTACATTTTAAAGAAAGTTTTATCCATTACAACAATCGAAAATCGAGAACTTTTCCCAAGCCGAAAAATAATCATGGAAAATCTTACAATGCGACGTCTTCAACGTGAGTACAGAATTTTACATTAAAGAAAACTTTGCTTCAACAACCCTTAAATTTCCTTCTTCGTAAATTTACTCCATTCCATCAAAGATGGTTTTCACAAACGACTCTAAAACATTCTTTTATAGTATTCCACCATAATTACTCCATGATTCCATCATCGAAAGCTTCTAATCAGCTGCTTTTATTTCAGACAATTAAAATGACGCACGCTTAATTAAGTTTTAAGCTTAATTATCATTATCATTATTATGAGGAAAAGAAATTACAAATGCTTCTGTGATAGAGGGAAATTATTTCGCTCAATCTAAAGCAGGCGTATATGGTTTATGAGCGATTGTATTGTATTATGGCTGGATATCGAATGGCTTTAGAATTAATTCCCAAGACTATTAAATGAGGAAGCAATAGAAATTGTAACGGTAACGAAAACCGCTGCTAAAACAAGAACAACGAACGCTTGATAAATACTAATAATAATATCGACACATTATCGACAATTTATCGATACACCAACAAACAATAGTTTCGTGTAGATTATTTTGCATGACAGAGAACGCGTATCGATAGCAATAACAACAACAACAACAATAAAACAGCAGCATACAGAAACAACCACAATGAAACACAAACAAAGAACGCTAAATATTGTGGATACAAAGCAATAATAAAGCAATAACAACAAAAATGAAACAACAAGTCAAACAATTTAATATACACATATATTGATGTTGGTGGGAGTGAGAGGGAGAGAGAGAGGAGTTGTTGACAACATAATTTCACTGAACAGCAACTTTATCAGCAGTTAATCGACCACATTTTGATAGAAGCAACCGCAAAAACTCCAACTACAACAATAACAAATCCAACAACAGCAACAACAACAAATCCAACAACAACAACAACAGCAATCATGCCACAAAACAGTTTCATACACCTAAATTATTATATCAAAACAAATTTCTGAACACGAAAGTTCAGAAATGCATGAAAATGCATCATGTTGCACGCAACACATGTTAAAAATTATAAGCAACAAAATTGAAAGGATTGATTACTTTAAAAGGACATCAGAATCGCTAAAAGGCAGAAGTTGATGAGAAAGCAACACGATGACGGAAGTGATGATCATATCTCTTAATGATTAAATTAATCGAACAGAAGCGAAAAAGCGATGTGAAGAGCAAATAATTGGGATCTTGAATTGGAATCGAAAGAGAGGGAAGAATGATAAAGGGAGAAGGGGGCCGTGATTATTGATCATTCCAGTGCAATATAATAAGCAATTCATTCATTCATTCAATCATTCACTCAATTCAAATACCATTCAAATACCATTCAGTATTCAAATATTCAATAAAAGAAAGAATTTCCAATTTATTAGCAATTGAATTGAATTGAATTACAACGAAACCAATCGTTGAGTTCACTTATCTACCAACCACAACCACAACACTTGAATTGCATGACATCGAAAAGCATTTGAAGTCCTCCCTGCTTGTTGTTGGAATTCACAAAACCCGCTGCAGATGAATTTTATAGCCGTTTCATGAATAAGTACAGTTTTTTTTTAATTTCTGAAACTCATAACAAATTTAATTACCATGCACATGTACCATAGAATATGCTGGAAAATCTCTAATGACTCGAAGGCAATTGAAGACATTAAGTGGCTTGAAGTAGAGTGCGAGTGCTTGAATAAAGTTGAGACTCGAGTTGAGACGACGACATGCTGCTGCACTTTCGGCAGAGTAGCAGAGACACCCACCACCCTGTGCAAATATCGGAGATAACAACTCGATGCTGTTGAAAATGAATACTCTAGAAATTCATGTGGATTACTAGAAAGTCATGTTCGTATATTAATCTATTATTTACATTATCCTTTTAAGGATATTTTTAAGAAAATCTTTCCCTTAAATTTGCTTACTTAAAACTATAGAATTGGCAACACTTCACTGCACAAGTTTTGCACTACGAATGTGAACACTCTGTGAAGCTATAAAAGCCACAGATAAATGTGTTGTGTAACTTAAGCTGTATGCATGTGTTGGTATGGAAGACACACATACACACACACATACTAATACAAGTGCTCGTAAGCTGCCACTTAGTTTGCATTTTTAACATTCAAGGCAAACTTGAGTCTTGGTTGCATGCATTTATGAAAAACTTTGCACATCCGGAAGGAAGAAAACGTTTCCTATGAAACACCAGGCCGTGAGTAGAAGGAAAGAAGAAGGCGAGGAAAAGAGAGTGATAAGAGAAGAGGTTTTAAGGTGGTAGATAGTGTTGTGTGCACGCCAAAAAGTGCCACGAATACTACAAAAGAAATTCCAATAACATGAATAAATGAATGTCACTTGAAGAGGTTAAAAAAGTGAAAAAGAGAGGAACCATTTGAAGGAAGGAGCAAAATGAAGTTCCAAGAATGAGGGAAATCCTCTCGTCTGCTGCTCAGATCCTTATGTTGACACTACAAACGAGATGGAAACCAATATAGAGATATGATAAACACACATTCACATACTATTTGTGGATATAAGAACTAACATCTGGATAAAAACAAACAAAAAGTAACAAGGAATTTAAAAAAAAAATAAAAAAAAAGAATGAAAAAAGAATCGCCGCTTGAAAATAAAAGTTTCCAAAAAAGAAGAAACGAAAAATCAATTTGTAACAATAAGAAGAACGAACAACAATCAAGTAAAACAATCCATGAAACTTCAAAACTTTTCGAGTTCTTGCATATCCATTTTTTGCGTTTATTCCAAATGCGGAATCGTAGAATTGTTCCTTTAAACGACGTGCTGTGTTTGTGTTTCGAATACATACTCAAACATACACACATACATACGTACATACACACATATGCACGTACATTCATAGATGCATAAAGAGAATGTGAACAATTGTTCACGTATTCGCTTGCATTGCATCGAATTCGAACAAATGAAAAAAAAATTCCTTTTAATAATAAATAATTTAAATCATTAAACCCCCCCCCCCCCCACACTTTTTTTCTTGTTTGTCCCACATAAAGAATTAAGAATTAAGAATTTCGATATTTTTATTGAATTTAAATCATCAACAGAAGTCTTTATGACCAACTACAATATCATGGCTCTATTCAATAATTTGATGGGGTTTTTTCCGGGTCTTTACTAAATATGAACTCGTATTCATTACGAATACGATTACGACGTTCATATTTCTGAATATTTTTGTGTAATTTTTCTCTATTTTATTTTTATTTATTTATTTATTTCGGTTGCTTTCATTTCGTCCTTAAAATTCCTTATTTTTTATTATTTTTTAGTATATTTTCTTAGTGTATTTTTCTGTTTTCGCTTAGAATATTATTTGGGCGAATTGGAAGGATTTTCAGTGTTGTGAGGCGGAGCGAGAAAGAAAAAGAAGGACATTTGGAAGTGTATATATAAACACAAACACACAAACACACACATTCACACAGATTTACACTCACACAAACACAAACTTTTGCAATTTCGTCTATATTAGGCACAAATTCGTGACGTGCATAAATAATTCAGTTTTTTATGGTGGAGACTTATTCAAGAAAAGAAATAAATAAAAGTCTATGTACATATATGAAATGAAAAGTAAGAAAAACAAAACAGAAACGAAGACAGAAGCCAAAACAAATAAAACAAAACAAACCGAAACGAAATACATAACAGCGCACAGGAACCGGATATCAAATATGCTGAAGTATTTCCGCCTCAAGACATTGAGAGAGTACCAGAGAACAGAAGAAACTCAGAAGGAATGTTGCTGGATTTGTTGTTGCCTCTATTTTATATTCGTTTCAGTGAATTGATAAAAAAACCAATGAAAATCCAAAAACAAAAATACATAAAATGCTGTCAAAAAGTCGTGAATAGAATATACAGTATTCTCTTTTCTAGGAAAGAAGAATAAGCAAAGAAAACAGAACATCAGCAAAAAGAAGAATTTTCGAAGAAGAAACGAGAGAAGAATTTTTATAAGTTGAATGAGTGACAAAATGAGGAAATCGTGAAGAGAGAAAAGAAGCGAAGGAATAGAATTGAGAAAAAGGAAGGGAGATTGAGTAAAAATAATTGAGAGAAAAAATGAGGAAAGCTACAGGGAGAAAGAGAGAGAGCGAGAGAGAGAGTTAAAAAACTATTGATACAATGAACAGAAAATCATTAAAACTCAATGGAAAATCGCCAGGCATTAATTTTAAAATCAAACGAATTCGACGGTGAAGTGAAGCATAAAAGGAAGGGGCGGAGGGAGGAGGACGATAACAAAGATAACGATACTACAATATATAGAAGTCTTCATTATGTGGAGTAACAACAACAGAAACAACAACTCAGTTACTGCAGTCGTCATTCAATCGGATTGAGAACACAATGAAGGAGATAAAGAAAAATATAAAGAAGAGGATAAAGCAAAGGATACTGAAAAAAAAAATCATATGTTTTAATTAATTAATAATGAGCCACCACTCAACAAAAAAAAAGAATTAGCAATCAAACGGAATCAATCAGGCAGGAAAATAATGATTATGTAATTAAATAAAAAAGCGAGGAAAGATGATTTTCCACTAAAAAGAAAATTATACACACGTGTTTTTCTATGTTTGATTATGGGTATACATGGACTGGGACAACTTGATTCTTAAAAACAACATGAAAAGCGATGTATAGAGATCCGAGAGAGAGTAGATGGAGCTTGTATAGTAGATTCGTATGATGACGATGATTATATAAAGAGTGAGCCATCAGCTGGTTTCTTTTTCAAATTGCAATAGAAAAAACACCGCTTAATGTTTTGTAATGGCTGATATTTTATTAAAAAGGGCAAATCTTCCGACTAGTTGTGGAATATAAAATCATTCAAATGGCGGCTTCGCTTGGCTTTGCAGTAGGAAATCCTTTTAACCCAATTTTGAAGTATATGGTTTCGATGGTTTGAGACACTATTTCACGATTCTTTCAGTGTAAATCGATTTCTTTCGTGCCACGACGTTTGAACTTAATTAATTGCCATATACTTTGAAAGAATCAGTGTTGCCAATGCTCACATAATATGTAATTAAAAAAGAAACCAGCCATTGACCCGCCCTATTAATATAAGAATACGGTTTTATATAAACGTGAATCTGTGTCTGTGTCTGTGCTTTTATTTTTTTTATACTTTATTGGATTAAATGAAGTTCTCTTTGTACAAAGTTTACATCACGGAAAAACACATGTAAAGAAAACATGTTCAGCTTGAATTAAATTACATGAAAAACAGGCGAAAAGAAAAACAAAAATAAAAAGAAAAAAAAAACAGAGTGCTTAGAAAATGGTGAAAATGTGAAAATGTGTAAATCTCTCTGCTAAACACATGTCACAACCTAAGAAAATCTTTTAAGACAGCAAACAAAATAGGATGAAGGCGAAAGAGAGGGAAAGCGAAGGAGAGAGAAAGAGTGGCAAAGAGAAACATTGTACAGTAAGAAAAAAGCTCCTCTTTTCTTTTATTAGAATCGAATGAAGTAAAATAGTTGAAAATTCAAATCGAAATCGTTTTTCTTTACATTTCCGTTTTATTTTCTGTTTTTTTCCTTTATTCACATTCGTTAAAGAAATATTCTAAAAGAAGTTTAAAATAATTAAAAAATACTAAAATAGATAAAGTAATAAAATCTAAAAAAAAGTACAATAATAAAAATTGTTTAAATCTTTATTTTTTTTTAATTTTTGTTGCATTTAATAAACTTTCTTTTTTATTGTAAAAAATTCTTTTTTTTTCTATTGTAAATAATTTTGTTGCGTTTGTGAAATAAAATACTTTGTTGTTTCTGCTGTGGTTGTACAATATTTGTTGTTATTATAGTGGAAATTGTAATGTAATCTTGTTGCTTTAAGTGTCTTCTTCTTCTTCTTATTTTTAGTAGTTATTTATTTAATTACATTGTTGTTGTTGTTGTTGTCGTTGTTGCTTCTGCTGCTACTTTCATCATTGTAACAAACCAATCACTTTGTGCTTTTCGTTTATTGTAGATCAAATACGGTTTTACACAACTTTCGAAACTAAATACAAACACAAATACAAACACAGACACAAAAAAACCAACCGAAAGAAATTCTATTGTTATTGTGTTTGTTTTTGTTATTGTGTTTTGTTTTTGTTTTGGATGTTTTGCTGAAAGTTTGTAACTGAAATCTCTACAAAAGTAAGCACTACATTAGTAGTTGTTGTTTGTTGTTACTTTTAACTCTTATTTCAGTGGTTGTTGTTGTTGTTGTACTCATGTTTGGCACTCCATCTTGACAACAACAGCAAGAAAATTAAAGAAAAAAAAAAACATATCCGAAAACACGACCAACTCATTTACTAAAAGAGTTTGTTTACTAGGTGAGTGTGTGTGTGTTTGTGTGTATGTGTGTGTGTGTGAGAGAGTGTATGTGTGTGTGTGTGCCTGGTTGACTACCTAACAAAAGCAGTAAAGAGTAGAACGCTTTCGGTTTTCTGCTTTTGATTTTTGTGTTTTAACGTTTTTACGTTTTTATGATTTTACTGTTTTTTCCTCCCTTTCGTTTTAAAAGGTTTTTTGCCTTATGAGCGCTCAACAACATGTCCACTTTTTACTCATAAATATAACCTCAACACCATCACGTGTACCATCTGTGAGTTTGCAGTTTAAATGGAAACGTCGCATAAGTTTAACAGCAGAGGTAGAGCAACACCGAAAGCAACAACAACAACAACAATCGCAAGAACAACAACATTAATCACAACAACAAAATGAACAACAACAATAACAACAGCAGCAGCAACAACAGCAACAGCAGAGCCTACGAAAACATAAACAAAACTTTCGTTCGAAAAGGATTTCTTGTTTTTTTTCTATATTTCAGAACAACCTCATCTGTATGTCAATAAAAACGGTTACCGTTACGAAAATTATTTCGGCCCCCTAACCCTCCCCCTCTCCCTCCCGTCCTCCTCCTCCAACATTTGTGATTTTGTGCATATGGTTTCTGTGCACAGAAACGATAAAATATAAACACAAATCCATAGAAATATTTTACCAATTCAGTTTGCTTAAAAGTAAGAGTCCTGCATAAGAAAGACTGAGAGAGAAAGAGAGAAAGAGAGAGAGAGAGGAAGGGAGTTAAGACATGAACAACGGTGGGAACCAATCGAAATAATCAATAACTATGTAATCAGCAGTTTTGGGCAGCTGTTGCTTGCCCTGGGCCTGCACTTTAAAATTGGGTTCATCCTCAACCATTCGAAAGGTTAACTCTTTCCAATAAAGCATTAAGCTTTGAAAAACATTAAACCGTGTTTTTTCTATTAAACTTTTAAGAAGAAACCAACCGCTGGCCCACTAAAGGGTGGTCCATAAACATAATAAATAAATATTTTTTATTTTGTTTTTTCTGCTTTCTGTTCGAATTTTCTATTGTTAATGAAAATGAAAATTTTATTGCTTAAAAAGGTGTTCAGCAGCAAGCCCAAAATCCAATCCAATCCCCAAATTGAAGCACACACACAATGACCGTTCACTTGTACCGTTACTAAGAAAGGGGTAATAGTACCGTCCATTCAACAAACTCACACATACTACAGTAGGTTTACCGCTCTCTGTTTACCACTCAATATATACAAACAAATAATTTACAAATGCATACACACACAGACATCCACAAACAGGCATCCACACACATACACACACACATTTATATACTTCAGTTTCTGATAAGCGTTATTTTCTTATCCTGTTTCCTCAAAATTAAATTCCTGGCACTATTCTTGTTGTTGTTTCCCTTGCATTTTCTATCCATGTGAATATTGAGTGCTATAAATTTTTGTTGAAATTGCAACTGTTGTTGTTGTTGTTGTTGTTCTGAATGTTATTGTTTTCTCTTCTCCATGCATTCAATTTTATTAAGCTTACTAGTTTATTTTGTATCCTGTCTTTGTTTTTGTTTTTGTATCCTGTCTTTGTCCTTGTTTTTGTTCTTGTCTTTGTTCTTGTTTTTGTCCGTGTTTTGTTCCATCTCTGTGCTCAAGTGCATTTTCACAAACATTTATTTAATTTATTTTCCAAATTTGAACTTCTTCACAGAATTTGAAGCTTTACATTTAATTTGGTGAATTCCGAAATTTACGAAATTCGATGCAAAGAGAAATACGAGTACTTTTAGTTGTGGATTCTTAAGCAATGCAGTCGAAATACTTCACAGAACTTTGAAACTTCAGAGAAGGAGAGCAGAATAGAAACGTACCTTTTAAAATTCAATTAAAATACACTGAAGCTGGTGCAGAGAGGTTTCAAAAGTCGGTGCAGTTATTATTATTGTTAGTATTATTATTGTTCTTATTTTTCCCCATTATTATTTGTGGAAAATATCTGCATATAACGATAAATCACCAGAAACATTACAGATACTTTAGTACAAAACAGTACAAAGGCAAAGCAAAGGCAAAGACATACATATAAATATATAGAAACATGTATGCACATATGTATGAATGTATGTACGTATGAATGTATGTATGTATGTATGTATGTACGCATGGATCATATGTACAGAAACTTCGGTATCAAATTGGATTAAAACTAATTAAAACTAAGAATTTTCTTCGTATTCATTTCGAAGAAGTTTTAAATGTCTGAATACGAGTAGATTTTATATAGTTATTAGTTTTTAAATAATTTATTTAAGGATTATATTAAATTTTGTTTTAATTTATCACATTTAAACTAAAACAAAAACAGAAAAACGAAGTTACGAATCAATCAAATACGAATACCGAGCTGTTCGTGTTCGTAGACTTAATGCACGAACCTGATTCGTAGTCATTCTAAAGCGAACAATAAACCAATCGCCACGAAGAGGACGAATCAACAAAACAATCGCGAAAAGGCTCGAATACGAATGTGCATGTGCACGAATATTTATTCGTTATTCGATGCGAAGATAAGAACGATTATATTCGTTGCAGTTCTTTGACGTGTATACAAAGAGATTTCATAAGGTTAGCAACATATCTCTGGCAACATTGCTCAATTAAGCCCGATTAAATAGATATAGTAAATAAATAGATATAATAGATTTATAGTAAACTATATAAGTCTAGAATATTTGTTTTTTATATAAAGTTAAATGCTTTAGAAGCAGAGTGATTGGCGAAGTTTGAGGAGGAAAGGATACGTAAGAATTTACTGTTATTACGAAAGATTCCTCGTCATGTTTTATGCAATGTTGAGGCTGAACATCACAACACTGTTCTCGGTCTCATTCTCAGATGGAAGAAGAAGCTTCAAGAGAAGTGGTGAACTACGTAAAAAGCGTAAAGACTACGTAAAGAGGGAGGTTCTAGGAACTCGTGGCTTACGTAATGTGTTGCCTGCTGTTTGCAGATGGCGGCGACATCACAAGCAAACTGTCGACGTCAGTTTGTGGTGTATAATGTCAGTTTTCCAAAACAGTTCGTTGCTGTTGTTGTCGTCGTCCTCGTCATCATCATCGTCGTCATCACAGAAGCTGTCGATTTCAATTTTAATTTGATTCTCAGCAGCAACGCGAGAGAAACACGCAACGCATCACATCACGTAATGAAACGTGAGCGTAGAAGCGTGAGAATAAAGCAACAAAAATACTTTAATGATGATCGACGACAGCGGCAGCTCTCAGAAGACAGACAGAGGAGCGCCTTCAACGAAAACTTTGCCATTTGGGAGTCTCAAGTCAAACACTGCATGAGTTCTGTCAGTTGCGGGGGAGGGAAAGGAAAAGGAGAGGGCATCGTTAACATCTTGTTTCGAGTCATATTCGACTTAGAATAATTGTTGAAATTAATTGAAATAATCACATGTTCATTGTATGCGTATGTATGTGAGTGGGAGGTGATGTTGGGAGGTCATGACCTCATCAATTAATTGAAATACAGCATATACCACAGCTATTATAAATGAAGCATAAAAAAAAGCTCACAAAGAATTATTTTTTGAGACATAGAGAATCGAATGAACCAGTTTTGTTGAACCATTTCACCCATCTTTTGTACCGACTTCCATATGTGTCTATCTTTTGCCCTTTCTCTATAATGACCCATATGTATCTATAAATAATTCTTTACACATACGAGGACTCTTTTCAGGAACTGTTTTCCCTCATCAGAAGCCCTGCCTTGTATATTCCTTGTATATTCCTTGAAAACTCTATTTAATTTATGGTGAATTTTATGCTCAACCCGACACGATGGAGGAAACTTTTGCAATTTGTCAGTCGGTTTGGCTCTTGAAATTCGTTATGAAAAATAGTTTGGCGTTTCACTCTTTACTCTTTGCTCTTCTTCTTATGCAAGATATTTCATTCTTCCGCTTTTCATTACTCTTCCTTTTTTGCTTCTCTTCCTCCTCCTCCTCTTCGAACATCATTTATCAATGATTTCCTTTAACAAATCGCATTTATTCTCAGACAAACAGACACATAATGGAACACTCACGGATTCTAACGCACCCACAACTACACAGGCAAACACACGCACACACACACCAACACGAATAAACACACATTCGTTTTTATAATATTGCGTTAAGTTGCATCTGCACGTCTTCGTGTTGCGTGTGCTGGTTACATTAATTATGTTGCTGCGCCGCTGCGTCGCCGTCCAGCTCAACGTCCGCAGTGACCGCAGGGAAGGGGAAGGGGATATGATTGTAGAGAGGAAGGAGAGACACAGAGAGACCATAAAAAGTAAAAGACGACTTAACTATTTACTGCTCACGTGATGCAGAACGTGGAGCTTTCCTGCTCCTGCTTGTTTTATTATCTCACTCTCTCTCTCTCCCTCCCACTCTCACGTTCACACGCCCACTCCCACACCTACTATCACTCCTTCCACTCCCTCCCCCCCCCCTTTCTTCTGTTTTGCGTTTTTTTTCTTTGCTGGCTAACAGGATGAGTTAACTTTTAATTGGATTCAACGCCATGCGGCCGACGCTTTGCAAGTAGATAGAAATGTGAATCTTTTTGTTGTTGTTTTCCATTCTCAGTTAGCAGTAGTTTCTTTTTCACTAATAATGTTTGAAGCAATTCAAGTACTGTTAATATTTGCGCAACATTAAAACAACACGAGTTCATAAAAGGGAGAACGATTAATGTTTTCAAAGTCTTTCAACTTGTTTCAATGGAAACGAATGAGGGTGGGAGAAAGCACACAGTGAAACTGTATCGTTATCAAATTTTATGAACATAATTAAGTTATGGGAAGTATAATGACCACGTTGGAGTTATATTCTGGATATTATTCAGGGTAGGCCATTGGGTAAAGTAAATTCAAAAAGAAACCACCCGATGGCCCACCTTATATAGAGCCATCGATTGGTTTTCTTTTAAATTGCTATTAAAACAGAACACTTTTCAATACTTTGCAAAGTTTAGTACTTTGTTGAAAAAAGTAAACCTTCCGATTAGTTTTGCAATTTAATTTCATTCAAATGGATGCCGTTTTAATAATCAAATTTGATCAAAAGTCAAGTTGCGTCGAATTGTAATATTAAGATTCATTCATTATTCTACACTACATGTTCATATATGAGATCATTGATTCTATTCGTATATTTTTCTATTTCATGCATGTTTCGCATTTATAGTGCATTGTTTTTTTTTCGGATTCATGCAAATATGTCGATGCTTCATGCAACATGTCGATGGATTCCGTCATGACTCACACGATAGTGAATGTGTTAAATGTCATCCATTTCATGTACTCAGCACGTGGTTGAATGCAATGTTCCTCCTTCCTCTTCTTATCCCTCTTCTCCCTTCCTTTCTTGTACTTCTTCTTCTTTATTTATTTTATAAATACAAAGAAGTTTCATTACACTGAGTGACTAAGTGAATGAATCACTAAATTGACTCACTGCTTAACTAAACTTCTTCGACTTGAAGGACTTCGACTCCAGGACAAACTTCACCCTTTGTTTGCTTAAAAATGACAGCGTTTCGTCGGAAACGGAACTAGTTTCGTCGGTTGTGGTTTAAAAAAAAAACGTTAAACTGAAGCCATGCACTCCATGCACATGAAATCTGTGCATATTTTGTGCATATTTAAAAATGTTTTTCTTTCTTGTTTGGCAACAATCACAGCAACGCCGCTTACGAAGTTGTTATTTCAGTGGTTCCCCGTTAAAGCAACAAACAATTTGCTCTTCAAAAAGTGCTGCCAATAACAACAACAAGAATAAGCAACACAACAAAATGTTGCCAGAAAAGCAAGTGCACATTTTCACTTTCTTACGTCATAAGAAGAACAACAACAACAACAGTGAGTTTTTCTGTTCTGTTTGCCTGAGCTTTTTTTGGCAATATAACAAAAGAAGCTAAACAACAAATCTTATTAATTATTTACATTTAAATGTACACTCGTTGCCCCGGACGTATAGAAAAATGTTGCTAGCAACATATGCCCCGTGGGATCTCTTTATATGTAAATGTAAATGTAGCTATTTGACTCGTCTATCAAAATCACAATCAGCACAGCGAAATGTTTTCTGTTACTTTTAACCTTTCTCTGTTTTTCTTTTTTTTTCATTCGCACCTGCCTGTCAAAATGTCACAAGTGTGGCATTTTATGGCCAATAGGGAGCTCTTGATTTTAATAGTTAGGGAAATAAACCCCTCAGGCAATACATTTTTGTTTAAATACGAGAATGTATACGTTTGTGGATAGAGTATGTGTAAATACCTTATATGTACACATGTATACATGTGTGTGTTACTGTTGTTATGGCTATAAGAGTCTTTGTGTATATTTTTGTCTGTCGTTTTAAATATGTTTCTGCAGCAAACAACAACAAGAAGAACGACAGCAATAACAAGAACCCACACAACAACAACAACAACCACCCATTCAATAACAGCCACCCACACAACAACAACATTTAAAACATTAACATACAAAAGTACATTTTAAACTTATAAACGCCACTCAAAGTCCACAAAAGTTTGCCACAAGAATGCTAAAACTTTACTACCCGGGGGGGGAAAAAAGGGTCCGTCTGTGGAGGCCGAGGAACTCCCCGTTTTATTGCATTTTAGCGTCCTTTTTAACATATCAACCAGTCGGGGAATTTCACAATAAATTAAGTGTTTTGTGACTGAGTGAAACATCATCGTTCCAGTGGCGTAGAGGAGGAATGAATAGTGACGAGGCTGAAAACTCAGCGGAATAGGAACGGTAACTCCCTCAAGAGTTAATTATTTTTTATTGTTCTGACATTTGACCCTTTCTCTTGATTTTAAATAAATTGTTTTTCTCCATTACAACAAGAACTATGGTATGATTTCTTCGGTAAGTCGCGAACCCTGTAAAAAGATTTGATCTTTATTTTTATACACTGTTATTCTAGATTAAAACGACAAAAAACTTAACAAAAGCAACTGTATTTGTCTGGAATATTATTATTGCTAGGATTTTATTTGTATTTAATATTAAGAAGACGAAGAAGAAGATGATGCAAAACATTTTTTCTCCGGTTGAATATCTTCATCTAAGTTTTCATTTTCTTTTGTTTTTTATTCCTTTCTTTTCTTTCTTTTCTTTCTCTTCTTTCTTTTCTTGATTTCCTTTCCAACAAAGAACTATAAGGCGATCAAATTTTATTTTTCTTCTTTATTTCCGCAAGAAGAAGAACAATTACAATATTAAAACAACGACAGCAACCACAAAAGATTTTTATTCTTCTTTATTTCCAACAAATTAATTAACTCGTAGAAAGTTTCTGTTCTCATTTCTACTGTAAAACATTAAAATTAAATGTGGCATTAAGATTGATTATATGAAGGAAAACAGCTAATAATTGATATATGATATCATAAAGCATTGACATTTGTAATAATGAAAAGAATTATCACCGAATAGGAATGTATTTTAGCTGTTGAAACACATCTTCAAAAAGGGGTAAAAATGTAGCCAAGTATTTTTATATTACTTTCAAATCGATGTCATTTATTATACACAATGTTGATATTTCAATAGTATACAGCTATAAAATAATCTATAGTTTATCCAAACTTAATGTATAATATTCAATTTTAATTGAACTTTTAATTGAATCAGAAACAACTTGCATAGTACCATATATATACAGACTATGAAAACGCATGGCATTATTAAAGGAATTTTAATTAGCAGTTATCTGAATAATTGTCCAAAGATATTCCAATTGGATTCAAGATCATAGAATTCGAGTGAGAACCATGTCACGTGCACTTTAAATTGAAACAGAAGAGACTGAAACCATTTTAATGACTTCTACGAGTATTTCAACCCCGTATTTTCACCGACAAATGAACCTCTTTATTGATTTCCATTAAATTGGATTTGGTCTTGTTGTTGAGATGTTACTTTCTTCTCCCCCGCCATCACCTCACTCCGTCCTCCATCAGGGCCCCCTTCCACAGAAAATCATTTCTCAAATTGGATCCAAATATTATATAGTAAAGTCGTTGCCCGTCGCTTTCGTCGAGGAAAGCGTACAAAACTACAAGAAAATTTTGCAATTTCCAAATATTGTAATTTAGGGTGTTTCTATGGTAACCAAGGACCAAGCTTAGCGCAACTAATGTTGCACATAAACAAAGGATTCATTGGTTTCGGGTTCCATGTCTCGGGCTCTGTAGTTGTTGGTTTGTGCCAAACATTTGCACCTTTGGCACTGCTGCGTCAGTTTTCCATGTGTGAAGATTACTAAATAAGTACACAGAAATACGCACAAAAACTCTCGCCTTCGCCGACCCCCGCTTTTCTTAAACAAGTCCCCGTCAAGACCCCTTGTAAGTCGCAACATCATCAGCAGTTCTCCCTTCAGAATACAAGACAGTCAAATAAACTGCGTCACTAGAAGATTGCAATTTCGTTTCCCTTGTTTCCTGTCTGTAGAAGCAACGAAGGGGGAAGAAAAGGGGCACCAAGGGATTGGAAGGAAGGGGGCACCAAGGGATTGAAAGGAGGGAAGGGAAAACAAGGAAGGGTGGTGAAGTAGACACTAGAATAATTGATGCGAAAAGATGTTGTTGAGGTAAAAATACTCTTGAAAACTTTTGCTCTTGTGTCTGGAGCCCCCAAGCAGCTGTCACTTCGGTGTCATTTAGTGTCTGTGTCACGTTAAACAGAATCATTCGAATGGTAATGAGGATGTGGATGCTCTTGGTTAGACTTGCATCGTTTCTTCTCATTTTCATAACAAGCTTCTGCGCTCTTAACACGCTCAGGTCATCGTTACGAATGCAATGAAATAAATTTGCGTTCGTTTTTTGTAGCATCGTAATTTTTCCCATCCATCCATCGTTGGTTCTTCTCTCCAACCAAACGGAATGAAAATTAATGGATCGGAAACTGTTGATGAGATTAATATTGGGACGAGCAGAGGCACACAGAAAAAAATCCACAAGAAAAAAACCAAATGAAGGGAGAAGAACCATGAGAGCAAAAGCTCTGGACAGCCATCTGCAGAGTGAGTGAGTGCAACTCGTGTTTGCTCAAAAGTCCAGCATTTTTAGGGCACTTTGATTGAAAAACCGACAGAGAAAATTCGCTGATGCTTTGAAAAGAGTACAGTAAACAACAGAGGCGCCGTGTGATATACTATATACCTATATTTAAAGTCATGGTTACTCACTTAGATTTGTCTGAAAAACATCTGGATTTTAGACTGGGGTGCCATATAAAATATCACTGAAACTTGTGATATAATAACGAATTGATATACAATTAAAAGAGCCTTGAATTCATCATCGAAACAATGAGATCCTAATCTGAAATGTCAACCTATCATAGCAATAAAGCTCAAACTCATGTCAGGATATTTAAACTTGAGTCCTCAATAGGGACGTAAAGAACCTGCACCTTATAAAGAATCAAATATCTTTAAAGGGACACATGTTTTGAACCTTAAATATTACTTAGAATGAAAAATTCTATCTTATACAATCTACTGATGTTGATCAACTCTGCACAAATTTTTTCAAGCTTTACCCGATTGTAAGCAGTTTCGTCTTGATTTAACATGCAACCTTTTTTTTTTGGTCTGATACCCCATCCAAGGGACATGGATAAAGTGCTAGGAGTAGTAGTAGTAGTTATTGTTTTTGTTGACAAATGTCACGTTTTTAAACGAAAAACTTAACAAAAAAAAACGAAGCTAACCACCAGGAACTCTTCACCACCCACACTATTCACCATCGCTCACCACACGCCCATTCTAAGTGTGTACAACACCTGGTCACAGCGTTTGCTTGACGCTTCTTCCAATTTATGCACTACACTAAGCAACAACAACAACAAACGGCACCAAAAACAACAGAGAACGTTTTGTCGTTTATAAAGAATTTTTTAATGTAAACGGAAGAAAAAATGTCCTCTTGTTTTAAATGTGGTTGCTTCGAATATGTCGCATTAAAACAGAACCACAACCACTCACGCCCACCGACGTCAGGTCACATCAAATCTGCATATAGTAGTCGCCCTCCAGAAAGACTCTGGTGTGTGTAACAGTATAAAGGGTATGTACAACCCTAAAAGGGTAGATACAGCAAGGGCAGGGCTGAAGCTAGTTTACGGATTAGCATGCGTCCCAACGAACCACCATAGACCATAGAACATATAGAGGAGTAACAGCGAACCGAATGGATTTTCTTCCAATTCTCGAGTGTTTCACGTCTGGATGCACGCAGTTTGCTGTTACGATGATGACGATAATGATGATGATGATGATGATGGTGACGAAGCAGCTCTCAACCTGCTTCGATGTCCACGACAAACCAGCTGCTGGAGTAACAGCAACTTAACCATGACTTTCATGGACAGCTTGGCAAAACTTGGATGGCTGTCCTCTGTCAGACCGCAACAAAGTGAGTGAGTGAGTGAGTTTTGTTGTTGCTATTGTTGTTGGTTTTGACGTTTTGTGTTTCAAGTGGCTATCCTTCAGTGTTCTTCTTCTTCTTCTTCTTCTTTACCAGAGCATCTTCAGTTCGTCCCTATCGCAGTTTATCTTTTGCTCATTCCTCCTTCTGACTCCAGTTACGAAAGTGAAAAATAATAACATTTAACGGATGTTAGGCCAGCGGGTGGATTGAGGAATAGGACAAAGTGAGGGAGGAGAGAGAGGGAACAAGAAAAAAAGAATGACAGATTTTCTCATTTGCACTTGAAACCTGAGTGGTTCTTTTTTCTAGGTTCACTTCATAGAGTTCATCTTCTGCTGCCCTGCCCTGCCCTGTCGTGTTGTTTGTTCTCGGAACTAGCAGTACATAGATATTATAAGGAAAGAAATAGAAAGAGATAGAAAGAAATAAAGAGAGACAGCGAGAAGAAAATGTCATAGTATAGGTGTACAAAAAAAAACTGTCATCTTTGTAAAAAACGCTTGGCCTTTGCACAGATTTGATAAACGTTTTCGGTGTTGATGCGATTTAGATTGCGATTTCGCTATTTTTAAATCTTGAGCAATCTCTAGATTTATATTCGATGCCGAGAGGCATCGATTTAATGATGGCATATTTCATTTTAAGCTTGATTTCCATTGACAACATGGATAATCTCTGAATAGCGGAAAGAAGACGAGAATATCGATTTCTTTAGGTTTATTTCAATGATTGTTTAAACAGTTAAAAACTTTCTTCTTACTTAGTTAAGTACTTGTAAGATCGGATAAAAATAATGGGGATTTTTTAAACATTATTTAACTGTATATCCAATATTCAGAGGGTAGCGAAAGGGAAAGAAATCTCAATCTGAGGAAGGTTTTGTAGGAGATCTGCTTTAAAGAATCTTGCTTTTGAGACATGATGATTATAGAAAAGTATGTCACCTGAATCTATTATATTTTACTCATATGTATACATAGTATATATAGTACATAAGTATGTATGATATACTAACTATATTACATAGTATATCATATTCGATACAGCTTCGTATACTTCCCAAGCTAGTCCATTGTTATATTTGTATGTCTTCTCTTTTTCCCCACCTGGGAACGAATTTATAAATCATAGTAGTCAATGGCGACCAGGTTTGATTAGAAATCCTGAAACTTTTATTGAATTCCCAGCAGGACCTCCCAGTTGGACCTTCGGGGAGCATCGTGACGAGTGTGATTTATATCTGGGTAAAGAAAGGCGATCGATAGACGCGGTTGGATACTGTAAACGTTAAAACTCAGTCTTACCCCCCCTCATTATTTCATATACTATATAAAAAAAAGCCTTAAAAGAGAGAAGCTCGCAAGTAATGAAATTAATATCTTGGTATTGGATATTAAAACAGAAGAGTAGACCATATTTAATAGACCTCTATTTCTGCTCATCCTTTATTTATACACTACGCATAATCAAATCCCTTCTCTATCATCGAACAATAGCTCAACCCCCACCCACTGTTGGAAATAATGATTTCACTTCTCATCATCAAATTCCACAGCTCAAATCTCATCGGACAACAGATCTTCCAGCCCCGTCCCACCCTCCACCCGCAATTCAACCGCGATGACCATCATAACCCTTAATTTTTTTTTTTTAGAACGAATCTGATTGGAATCTAACCTGGAACCTGACATAACTGATTAAATAAACTGCGGAAATTTGTCACTGTCATTGTCACCGACGCATCCACTGCAACACCAGTAGCCAGCAATTATTTGCAATTACATTGACATAATTATCGACCACGCCATGAAAACGAGTCCGAAACAGATCCCAAAACGCGCATAATAAAGATATATAAATATATATATTCATGTAGCTATGTAGGTATACGAGTAAAGCAAGGTATGAAAAATATAATTACAAAAATGTCAACAATGTGAATGTTTTAATAATACCCAACGATACGATATGATATGATGGACAGACTTACAGAACAGACAGGCAGACAGACAGAAACACATACAGACGGACAGACAAAGCAAGGCAACCAACAGCCAGAAGGATGTATGACAGATTTTAGAAATATTTGCTTGGCCACCGGAGAGACGAGACCAGAGAAAAGCGTAAAACGTAAGTAAACAAAAAATAAAATATTGACATGCAGCAGGTATGCGAATCAAAAAGGGAGCCGAGATCACGTACCTGTCTCCGTCATTCCATACCTGGACCGGACCCACGATCCAGCACAGAACTTGTACATTGAGTGTGGGTTTTTTCTCTTTTGTTCCTTGTGTTTCTTAACTGAGTATGAATGCAATTAAAAGTCCATAGAAAGGCCGTCAAGAAACCAGGACCAACGCGACGGCAGTACCGAGGAGGAGGACAAAGGGTGCCGAGAGTGTGTTCAGTGTAGATGGTAGGTACTTAATATGGAACACAAAGCGTTGTTGTGCTGTGGAAGAATGGCAGCGAAGACGCACACACGAACGAAGGACAAAGCAAAAAAAAAAAAAGAAGAAAAAAGGTGCAGCAGGTGGTATCTGAGCGAGCAGCAAATCAGATATGGTACTAGACAGTTGGCCAGGATGGGTATTTTATGGGCTCTTGTGCTTATGCTTTCTTGTTGTTATCTTTTCTTTTCCTTGCCCAACAGCACCAGGTTTATAACACCTGCCGTTATAACGACTCTGTTAAATCAGGGGAAACTACAAGAAGATTTTTAGGAAATCGACGGAACATCGACTATCCGTAAAATTTGAAACCTGATCACGAAAAACGACATATGTTTCGAAGCGTTGGTTCGCGAAGATCACTTCGACCGAGAAAAAAAGGTTCAAAGTATTTATAAACAGCCATCAACGTAAATAATCTCTGGTGCTCTGGTGATGAAGCAGGTTAAAGCGGGTCCATATTGAGGTTACTTTAAATAAACCTGAAATTTAAGTGGTACAGTGGACCGGACACGGGTTTCGATCCACTTGTTTTTGAAGGGGTTCTGCACCACCGCCCCCCGAATTTCTTGAAGCCACTTCAAGTTAAGTAACGCGAAACTTCTTCTGTATCCAGATAAATTTCGTGAGACTTCGGCGTCTTCTTCGTGGTGTGTTTTTTATGTTTGCCTTTTTTCATTATTTTTTTTTTACTTTTTTGGTTGACTCTGCATATGAAAGGTGGAAATGTTGCGGTTATCAACGACCGAAGCCGCTGAAATTATTTAAAATTAGCCGAAATTTATTCTTTAGTAGCAGCTGCTTCTTAATTTCTTTTTATTTATTTTTTTTATTTTTTATACCCTACACACGAAGTGAATAGGGTATATTCACTTACTGCTTCCGTTTGTAACGCATTAAAGGAGGCGTGATAGGTATAGAAAAGTATATATATTCTTGATCAGCGTGACCTCCTGAGTCGATTTAGCCATGTCCGTCCGTCTGTCTGTCTGTCCGTCTGTCCGTCTGTGGAAATCACGATTACAGGAGAACGAATAGAGATATCTTCATCAAACTTGGCACAAATATTGTCTATCATTAGAAACTCATCGATATTGAAAATGGGCCAAATCGGACCATTACCACGCCTACTTTTTATACTGAATATAAATTCTTCCATGGTTATAGCTTAATTTCTCAGCTTGTAGAACGAATTTGGAGTTGAAATTTTGTCCAGAAGTCCACTGTCTCTGTTTAAAACATATCACCAAAAATGGGCGTGGTCTGCCCACTAATTAAATAAAACTCGTTTACAGGAGAACGAATAGAGATATTTTTATCAAATTTGGCGCGAATGTTGTCTATCATAAGAAACTCATCGGTATTGAAAATGGGCAAAATCGGACCATTGCCACGCCTACTTTTTATAGTAAATATAAATTAATTCATACCTATAGCTCAATTTATCAGCTTGTAGAAAGAATTTCAGGTTGAAATTTTATTCACAAATCAACTGTCTTTGACCAAAACAGACTACAAAAATGGGCGTGGTCCGCCCACTAATTAAATAAAACTCGATTACAGGAGAACGAAAGAGATATTTTCATCAAACTTGGCATGAATATTGTCTTTCATCACAGGCTATTTGAGATTGAAAACGAAAAAAATTAGACCATTGCCACGCCTCATTTCTAAGTACAAGTGTGTAGGGTATATGAACTTCGGCCAGGCCGAAGTTAACACTCTTTCTGGTTTTTTATTTTTTTAATTTTTGTTTTTTATTTTTGTTTTCTTTTAAAATTGAGAATTTGCAAAAAAGTCCTTTAATTACTTTTTTTATACCCATAAAAAGGAACCAAAAAAATGCCCTGCTTTAGAGGACTGTTGATAAAACTTACCATTTGAACAATTTTTATATACGAAATGATCTGAAATGAGACAAAAAATTCGATTTTTAAAAAAATGCAATGAAAATTAAATAGATAAGATAAAAGATAAAATAAAACTAAGTTTTATATGGATTTATATATAAATATACGAATCTATATATTATATGGATATAGAACAACAAATTCAGTACTATTTTGAATTCATTTCGAATATTGTTATTTAAGTAATCATAAACCATATTCGATTAATTACTATAATTATA
Organism: Myopa testacea; assembly: GCA_949629155.1. Lineage (NCBI taxonomy): Eukaryota > Metazoa > Arthropoda > Insecta > Diptera > Conopidae > Myopa > Myopa testacea. The sequence continues at coordinate 45,820,173 of OX451345.1, read as the reverse complement.
GATGATTACTTGGAATTTTAAATTTGAGTTGAGTTGAGTTAAGTTGGTTGAATAAAGGACCTGACCAGGACCAAGCCTCCAGGAGATGTTAATTATTCATTCATCCTTCATTTATAACTTCAGTTAAAACTTCCTCGAGTCAATGCTGAACTTTAGAATTGTGCAGTGAATTTTGTGTATAAGCAGAAATTTCGGTACTTAGACGGGTGTTTAGGGTGTTTTTCTTTCAAGGGTTTTCTTTTTGCTCCTATATTTCCCGATTCAATCGGGTCATATATTGATAACCTATTTTAGTACCACTCGATTGATTCATTGGCCTATTTGCTAAGAAAAATTTATACCATATGGTACATATATATACAATAGTATGTATATATACCAGTACATCTTATGTATACGGGTTTATAAAATTTCTTTCAGCGTTTACAGCTGGCATGTTAACATCGCGTTACCATTCTAGCCACATGACTCGCGATGACGACGTGACATGACTGTGGCGCGTTTCCGCCACCGAAATTCCTTTTAACCTCGTTAACCTCTGATTCTTGATTCCTGCAGCACCGGCAACACACACAACTGACATGTTGTGGCTCCACACGGCACACGCCTTGAACTTGAGGCCTTCATTAGTGGTTGATTGGTGGCTTACTTTCTGTTCTTGCAGGTTCGGTAAATAAAAATGGAAACGCGAGAAATGAAAATGAAAGAAAGCCAAAGAAAATATGTACATATGTAAAACTCAAGCACGAATGCCGGATCGATAAATCGAACATGAATAATTGTGAGGCGCTGCAGGTCGTGAAATGTTGTTGTTGCTAGCTGAGGGAAACCATTTCCCTGACATCCTGACTAGATTCTCAAGCGTTTATTTGCCCCCCCCCCCCCCCTCCCTCCGACCGCTTGAGTTCCTAGTTTGTTGTTGGTATTTAAATGGATTTGTGAGAAAATTGTTGTGAACAGTTGTGGACATAAAATCTCAAAGGTTGTGGCTTGGCATTAAGTTTTGATTGATTTTCTTAAATTATAAGGAATTAAAATGAAAAAGAAAACCTTTGGAGTTCTAAATTCGAAGAAAAAAGGTTGAGTATTAAAAATTGAAGGCTACTTGCGAAGACTAACACATTAAAAAGCCTAAAATAGTCTAGTAATGAACTGTTTCAGGCTTCAGTCCAGTCTTCCTTCCAGTCTTCAGTACAGTCTTCAATCCAGTCTTAAAAACAATCTTCAGTCCAGTCTTCCTTCCAGTCTTCAGTACAGTCTTCAATCCAGTCTTAAAAACAATCTTCAGTCCAGTTTCCAGACAAGTCTTCAGTCCAGTCTTCGATCCAGTTTTCAACCCAGTCTTCAATCCAGTCTTCACACCAGTTTGGATCCCAGTCCCAGTCGTCGGCTTTGATGAACACTTCATCATCATTATTCATGTACAATATGCAGATCATTATTATCTCTAGTTTTTTATTCACTCTCATTATAAAGAAATAAAAACAATAGTAATTTATAAGAAAAACATCTGCTTTGTTTAAACTTTCATTTGTAACCTTTAATTGAATCACTCATCCACTAAATAAGCACATTTTAAATGTGAGTGAACATTTAATTTATGTTAATCGAATTAAACTTTTTCGCACACCCTTCTTATCATCATTATCATCATCAACATTATTGTCTTCATTATCACTGCCATCGTCATCATTGTTAAAAGCTACTTGTTATGATTACAGCGCTTCCTTGAGTTCAAATGTTGTGGTACTCGTATCAGTAAACTACACACCTCGTTCTACTTTACAGTTACAGAAAGAACAACAACAACAACAACAAGGAGAAGAAGTCTAAGAAGAAGAAGAAGGAGAATAAAAAGAATACAACGAAGAAAATATGAAGAAGAATTTTATAAAAATTGCAAAAGTCACGCAGAGTCGGAGGATAAAAAATCGACGCTCCTGAATCAGTAATTCATTCATGCACTATAGTACGCCATGTTTTAAAACATTCGCAAGGAATTCGATGCGAAAATAATTTGCATAACAACGGCAAAAAATCCAAGATTCGCATAAAATAAATGGGGCAAAAAAGAAAAAAGGAAAAAACAATTCTTCTTCGCTTATCCTCTGAGTTGTATTTTTCTTTCTTTTCTTTTCTTTTTTTTTGCTTCTTATCTTTTTGCGGGCTGATGCAAGAGAGTGAAGGTGAAGAAATAAAATAAATAATGCAAATGATGAAAACATTTCAGAGCACTTTATTAATGCACACTTCAACTTTTGGTAAGTAGTACTAAAAAAGTGTACTAAAAAGTAGCCGCATGTGTACACGCACTTAGTTATGTGTACGTGTGTGTGTTTAGTACAGTTGAATATGTATAAAAAATTGTAAAAATTCCATTTTTTATTTCAATTTATTTTATCTATGTTCGGTTTAAAAGCAATCAATTCTCATTAACATACAAAAGACAATAAATTTATGTAAATATTTCAATAATTTAAATTTAAATTATGCATGTACGAATGTATGTATGTATATATTGTATGTGCATATGTAAAACCAAAATACTGCAGGCATTCTTGGTATAAACAAAATTGGTGTGAAATAATTTGAAACACTTTGAATATTAAAGAAGAGACGCTAAAAACAAAAACAAGAACAAGAACTAAAACTGAGCTCGAAACTTACTTCATTTACGGGTACGTTGAATCAAAATTGTGCTAGTGGCAAAAATCCAGCATAAACTGGAGAGGAGTGAGCAGAAGCATTGAAAATAACAACAATAAAGTCTGCTTGCGAGAGTGCGCGAGAGTGTTTGTTGTTTGCAGTTCACCGCCACAATCGCAGTCGCAGTCGCATTCGTAGCCTCAGTCGTAGTCGCAGTCGCAGTCGCAATCATTCGGGTTAAATGAAAGACCAACATTGCCACAGAAAACGGTAAAAGACCACCGCAGCAACCCACAACGCCAGCGTGCATAAAATGTCAACAACACAGCAAAAAAACCAAGCACAAAATGAAAACAATAAAAGAATGCGACAAAGTCCTAAACAAAACTAACAACAACAACAAGAAAAAAGTAATCAAGTATCTACTTAAGAACAATTCGTATTTAAGGACCGGCTGGTATTTGTGTAGCCTGCTGTTATAGTAGTGGTAAATGTTGCTTTTGTTTGTCGCAAATGTACTTGTTGTTGTACTTAAAAGGACAATTGAGTGTCAACTCTTCATTAATTCGTTGTTTTTCACCGCCTCTTGTTGCTATTTTTATTTGCAGAAAGTACTCAAGTGCACTAGTTATTGTAGTTGATGGTGGTGGTGTTGTTGTTGTTGCTGTTGTTGCTCTTACTGTTGTCATGTTGCTGTTGGCATGTTGCCGACATAAGCTCCATCGTTTAATATCCCGGATGCAGAGTTGCCAACTCTTCCTTAGATTGGTTACTTCGAATGACGTTCGCATGCAGTCAGATAAAAAATCATGCTTGCAATCAGACAGACATACTGAAAGACAGAGAAACAGTCAAAGAGACAGACACACATACTGACAAACAATCGTATGAGTTTTTATTTGTTTTCTGCTTTAATGCTATTTGCATACTTTTCCGATCCCTTTTTTTCGCAGTTTTGCTACTCTGCCTCTTCTTCTGCTTTTCTTCAACAGGAATAAACGACAAGAAAAACCGACGAACAGCTTACAACACTTATTATGTTGTTATTGTTATACAAGTCTTTCGTTATTGTTGCTGCTCTTATTTTTATTGTTGTTGTTGTAATAACTCCATTGTTGCCATTTTGTGTGTGGAACGCATTTGCGGTGAAGCACAAAAAAAAAACCAAACGAAAACCGTATGCATTTAAGTCAAAGTGAATGCGTTGCAAATTAAATGGCATGAAATAGTAATCGGGTTAAGAATTCACTCGCCCCTCGGCCCCTCAGGGGAAACATGTACATTACATTAGATTATATGTACGTGTAATTTACACCGTTACTAAAGACGGAGGGATAGCGAGGGAGGTGCAAATGGGGCGTAGTCACCTGGAAGTTAAAGCGTAAGAAATGCTTAAAGTTACTACGATTTACAAAGTTGGCTCATTAGAATTATGACTGGATTAAAAAGTGGGTTTCTACAGAGGATTGGCAGGGTCGTGCGGAGAGGGGAGGAGAGTGTAGAGTAGAGAGTAGCGAGTAGAGTAGAGAGGAGAGTATAGAGTAAAGGGGAGCGAGTAGAGTAGAGAGGAGAGAGTAGAGTAGAGAGAAGCGAGTAGAGTAGAGAGGAGTGTTTGTAAAGTAGAGTAAAAATATTAATTGCAGTATAGATAAGTAGGGAAAAACAGAAAATAGATCAAAATGACTGTATTACTGATAACAGAGAAAGAAAATAATATTAATGATAATAAAATAGGTCAAAATTATTGCATTACTCATAACAGAGAAAGAAACTAAACTGCACAATAATATTAATGGTAATAATTATGAAATCCCGTTATGAGGAAGAATTGAAACTCGATTGGAGAAAAACACAGCGTGAAGATTGAATGAACTGATATACTATACAGCACTTTGGATACTTCAACTGTATACAATAGAAACTTGAGGCAAATGTTTTAGAATGCAACCTCCATCGTTTATATCGTTAAAAAATCTCCATAAATACCAGATAAATCTATCCATATACTCTATAAATGGATGTAATGGTATCTTAATGACTTAATAATGGATGAATTTAAACAATCTGTTTATATTTTGAAACAAAAACTTTAATGAAATAAGGGATTAATTAAAAATTTAGGTTTTTAATATATGTACTTATGACGCTTTTATATCTGATATCTGAAATCTGTCAGCTATAATTTTTCACTTTGTTTTATGTGATGACACTGAAAGCTTAACTCTCAGAAGCTAAAATGTTTAAAATAATGACACGTGACACAAACACTTTATAAAGTTCACCCACGGGGATTATTTAAATTATGTGCCGGCGAAAATGTGTTGTTCAGAGTTGTGACAACACCTCAACAAAAAAAGTGACACTTTTAATTGTTGGAAAGTGTTGACTACAGAAACAGTGATGCTCTTTTTTCTGAAGCTTTTCTGAATATTAAAGAATTATAATAAATATATTAATTTAATTAATTACTTAAATTTAAATGTATTCAAATTAACTCTTTAGTTCTTTTAAATTCTGCAGACAAAATTAAGGACAAATGAACGAGGATAAAAGAGACATTATTTTAATGTTTATGAGAGGAGAAAAAGCACATTCGCCTAACTGTAGATAAGACTAAAAACTAGGACGACAACAACAACAACAACGTACGAGCAAACTACCCCAACATTTGGGGTGTAATTATGCAAAAATACTGGAAAAAACTTTATATTTTCCGTATTTTTGAAGCGGAAAAACGTCCGCGTACCACGTAAAATAAAACTTCAGCAAAATGGCGAAAAAGACAGGCAACGAACGGAAACGAACGGAATTAAGATAAACGGGTTGTCATGAAGCCGGTTGTTGAGACATGATAAGAAATAATGACAGTATTTCAGACAGACAGATTCAGCAGATTATTCACATCTAACGGTTTTAAATGATCATCGACGTCAATAGTCATTACAGAGGTAAGCCTCAAGATTTTCTCTCTTCGATGGAGTTTAAAGATTTTTCGGGGAATCCTTTGAAATGTTCAAGATATTTGAACCCCAAAAAACTGAAATCACCCAAAAGGAATCTGAATGATGAGACATCCCATGAAATTGTTGATATGCTTGATTGAAACATGATGAAAACACACACCAGAAAAGATACCAAAAATTGAAAAAGCAATAAACGGCTCTGTAATCGTTTAATAATCAAGAGTGATGATTACACGATCATCATTAGTAAAGAGAAACACAAAACCAATAAAATGCCTGTGTTTTTATTACAATTTATCCCAAATCTAATCACCTTCATCATCTGATCCACTAACCCTCCCAATCACCCCCCAAACCACCCAAAAAACATGATTCCTTTCATCTTCTTCGCCAACTTCTTCTTCTTCGTATTCTTCTTCTTCTTCATAATCTTCTTTTTCTTCTTTATTAAAATGCTCGATATATAGTATAAGGTTGTTGTTATTGTTGAGTGTTTCTTGTTGTGGGGTTGCTGCTTCCTTGTGTTGTTGTGTCATTTGTTGTGTCGTTAAATCAACGTCGTTAAAGGCCAAAAAATGTAAAAGAAGAAGAACAAGAAAAAAGAGAAGAAGCACGAATCTACTATAAACGATTCTCTCTTCCGGAATGTTTCTCAAAAATATCTAAACACCGTCGTCATAGAAAGCCTCTATCAGCGAATTTAAACAGCGCACCCGAATCCGTGACAGCGCCTACCTCGCACACTTCTACCCCCCCCCCCCCCCCCCACCCCCCCTCTTCCAAGCACCCTCCCACTTCGTTGGGTGCGGCCTCAAAGAATCCCCTCCAAGGCAATCAAATAAACGATAGCTTGCAGGTGTTTTTCATTCCTTTATCATCCTTGATGTTTACGGTACGATGAAGCTGCTTTATTTTTTGGCCTGTTTTATAACTTCTCCTCTTCCTCTTCTCTCTACACACCGCTTTTGATGATTTTATTTTGTTTCGTTTGCTAATTCGGGGCCTTTTTAACGTCATCCTCATCCTATGCAGCTTTCTTTATTTTTTTCATTTCAATTTTTAATTTTTTACACATTTTCTTGATGAAAGATGAGAAAAAAGCTGCCGATACAACAAACTTCAGCTTTAAAGGGTCTTTAAAAATCTTATGGAAATCTGAATTTACAACAACTCATTCTCAGTTTTAGTTTAATATTTTATACATCGCACAATAAATCCAATTAATTCAAGTTAGGATTTCGTTTCTTTGAAAGTTTATAATTTTATTTTACCCTTAAAAATGCCTTAAAATATTTTTTTCGTTTTATTTTAAGATAAGAACTGCACTCTAAGATGGCGGAAGGGAGGGACGGAAGGAAGGACATCTCTCAGGCCACATCAGTTGAATAAAATATTCGTTGCGGCACCATTCAACTACTCCACGCCCCCTCCCTCCCCTTTTGCAACCGTTTTTAGGCATATTCAGGAAAGAACACAAAATTTCCATTTACTCCCAAATAAAGCATTATTTTTGCATCACTTTTGCTTTGTTTTTACTTTTACTTTGCTGCAGCAGCGGAACTGCACTTCAACTCCACAAAAACAAATGCCCAAAAAAACTACAATTTAAAGCAGCGCGGTTGCATTTTTAATTAATGCAGCTTAACCAGTTACGCTGCAGCTAAGCGTTAGCGTTGCCGGCTGTCTGCGATGCCGCACGATGCACATAGTTGCCAACTGTCTATGAAGAGCAGCTAAATTTAAAATTTGATAATTTATAGTGTATGTGTGTGTGTTTGTTTTTTTGTGTCTGCTCGCTCGCTGCTGCATTTTTGCACATCCGCAATTCTTTGAAACAAAAAATAGAAAAAATAATAATTAAATCTAGGAAAAGAGTAAGAAGAAAAGAAAAGTAGAAAAACAAGAAGAAAAGAAAAATAAAGAGAATAACAATCGGTAGCAGATCTCAACAACTTCTCTATAATTAGCTGTAGAGTGAAGACACTCGTTGTTTTTGTTGGTCTTTACAGGCATTCACAGATGTGTGCCGTATCTGGATGTGAAGCGATTCTGAAGAATTCTGTCCACATCAACCACCCCCCCCCCCCCCCCCCCCCCATAACATAAAACACTAATGAGGGGTATAACTTGACTTTCACCTAAAATCAAGAGAATTACTCATAAATAAGGAGTAGAAGAGAATCAAAATCATTCAGAATCTTATCAGAATTATTAATGGTGGAACAAATACAAAGAAATATATGAGTAACTGAGAGATAGAAAGTGTCAAAATCTATTCTATGGTAAATTTCTACGATAGAAGAACCTATTGAAGTTGCTAAACAGTTAGCTACATTTTTCACCTGGTTGTATAAAAAGCGATTCTACTAAGAATAGTATTATTACTACACTCCACTCTAGTCTTCACTACCTCTTAAAACATTGTTTCCGACGCATCCTTTAAAAGCTGATGTCATAAAACATCACAACAGCTCTTTCGACATCAGTTACACCTAAAGCGATCCTGGAGCATCCTGGTAATTTATAGTAAGTAGTTGTAAATGCGTTTTGTCGTTGTAAATGAGTGTTTATATGTATGTATACATATACATAATATGTGTTTATGTATGTGTGTGTGTGTGTGTATGTGTAACTTTATCTCTATGCGTTTGCATTGCATCTCTCTTCAGATTCTAGTGTGAAATGAAGCTTAAGGATATGCAATTAAGTCATTATATACACAACACATGATTAGTTTATTTACCATATGTCATGGATAGGAAAATATTTTGCTAATCGAGCAACATAATATTATGATGAGATAATAATATGAACTTCATTTCATAGTGAATGAAGTTCATTTCATTAAGAATGAACTTGTTTCATAGTGAACTGAATTGTTTGAGAAGAACGTGTTTTTAATTTGAACTTTAAAAGAGCTCTTGCATTTTTCTAAGTTTGCAAAAAGTAACTTATCTAAATGCATTTTATTATAATTATTTATCTAAGCATAAGAAAAACCGTAAGAGTTTAAATGGTTTGTTAAGTAATCTTTGCTTAATCAGCTCTTTCTTTTTTAATTTTTAGGGTGACAATTTTACAGGATTTTTTCTTAAAATCCACTCATGGTCTTTTCTCCATTATAAGCAGCTGCTTGGCACCGAGCCTAAAATAGAGTAACAGCAAAAAACAAAAGAAAACAAGAGAAAGAAAATAACAATTAATATTTGTGTAACTAGGAGTAAAATTTAGGCAACCAGACTCTTTTCTTTTTAATAATAAAATTATTAATGGTTTTTTGGGGGAAATTTCGTTAGATGCTGTTGTCATTTATAAATGAAAAGCCTAAGATTTCCTTATGTTCCAAAGGAAGAAAATCCTTCTCTTCGAAGAGTTCACTTTCAAAAAGTTCATCTTAGAATCTATTAAGTTCCCCGAACAATAACTACCAAGTAGAATAACTATAAGTACAAATACAAATACAATCATAAGAGTATCTGTTGTCACATGAGGTGCACAAGTATCTCAGGGGTTTTATGGGGCTCAAGCACGACAAACACTTTAAACATCTTAGATTCCGGACTTGAAGCATTCTTAATCCGCTGTTCATCGAGGCTGTCGAGTACCATTAGCATAACAGTGAAACATCTGTGGCCCGTCTGGCTCGAGTGGCTGAAAAAGAACACCGTCGCTATTTACATAGTACCAAATATACACCGAGAAAGAGAAGGAGAGAGAGAGAGAGAGAGATGGGGAGAACAGAGAGAGAGGACACATTGTCACATTCGAACATCTCGACTGTAGATTGAAAGATTTCTGAAGATTTTCCTTTTAATCACAGCGACTTTAGGATAAATCGATGCAGTTTGTGATCCATGATGATGACTAGAAGCCAGGTGTTGGCTCAGTACTCAGCAGTACTCAGCGGAAAAGAGCATATAACACATATTTGATGAGTTTCATATCTTGACTTGTGTCAACACATACTCGAATGTGAATCATACTCAGCAGATCAGAGACGAGAGTTCAATAAATGAAGAGTTCAACGGACGGAACGGATGTGTTTTCTATACATATCTTCATATAGATTTTGATGATTACACATCGAAATCCTTCGAAATCATTACCTCAACATCTGTATGAAAGTGATTTATTATTGGAATCGTCACATTTTCAATATATCTCTATTCTGAGTCTATTTTTACGCATGTATACAATCCTATAATATACATATACGTTTATTTATACATGTACTTAAGGATATACAGTCGTTTTTATCTTCAAATACCGAATTTACTCTGATAGTTCAGTTTATAATGCATTCCTAGCTGAAGAATACCTACGTTTGTACACATACACATACATACATACATACATACATACATGCATATAAAAGTACAGGATACACACGGGAAACTTAATGTTTGGTCTCCTTGAGCTGAGAGGGTGAGAGACCATCTCCAGTCTGGAGTCTAGACAAAAGACAATCTGTGGAATCATCTACAAAGCGAACCAACCAACTTTAAGTAGATACGGTGCAAAATATGTGCAACGGTACACAGGAGTCGGTGTACCTCGAAATCGCTTCACTTCACCTGATTAAACAGGAAAGCCAGAGAGTGTGAAGGGAAGGAGGAGAGAAGGGAAGGGAAGGAGGGGAGAATGGAAGGGAAGACTGCAAACAATATTCAATTGAATCGTATTATTTCGTTAAATTTAGTTAATTGCTCAGATAGTATAGTCTATAAGGTTTATATAGCTAATAAAGTGAATAATTAAATAAATAAATTACCTATTACAATTAAATTATGATTTCATTTGAAAATGATTAAATGATTCGCTTCGAGATTCGAGTTTAACATTAATTAACTTCATTTTATAACAAAATTTTGTGTAAAAACTCACCGGGTTCGCGTGTTTGCAGACTTCCAGACTTCCAGGGTTGTAACAATAGTATCAGAACACTACGCTTGCTCCCGGAAATCGTGACCTTTTGAAATACTCATCCACTGCTGAGGCGCGATTGTTTGAATCGTTTGCTGTTTTTTCGGTTACTTAAATGTCACTGTAATTTTAGTTGATTTTTAGTAATTTTCTTTTTAATTTAAGTTCTTGATTTTTCACTATTTTTATGATATTTGTTGTGGGTTCTTGATTTTTCTTTTTCCACTCTGATATGTGTTTGTATTCGTATCTGTTTGTTTTCTTTCACTTGGTTTTTCTCTATCATTAACATGAAAATACTGCAGTTTTTTCTGATTTCGTTATTCCATTAAATATTATTATTATTCCTTCGTATTGTCGGAAAAAACCTACAGAAGTGTAGCAAATAAAAGACACATTAAAAAGGAGCAGTAAAAAGGAATTATAAAAGGCATTAAAAAAGTAATAAAAAACGAGAGAAGTGAACAATTTTTTACTATCGAATTCATGAATATTAGAACAACCACACTTAAAGATGCAATCTGAGTGAATATCACGAAATAATGATGCCGGTAGTAGTTGACTTCGTTACACTCTACACTACTACTACTACTACTAACAACAACAACAAAAAAATACCAACAACACCATAAGCATCACCATAACCACAACCAAACCGAAAACACCGAAAACAATATCAAGAAACAAAAAAAACTCCGAAAATTAGGGATTTTTTTGTGCACCGGGTGATTTTTTCACAGCGAATTTTCTTCTATTTTTCACAGTGGGTTTTCTTCTATTTTTCCCAACGAGTTACCAACGCCAATGAATGCCAACGACCGAGTGAATGACTCGACTTGAATGATTCTCATTCGAAGCGACTTCGTGCGGTACTTAAAATTTATGGCCAAAACGCATTCGTGTCGGAAAATTCGAACAGCGACGCGCAACCCGACTCTACTCGACTTCAGTTCAGAGTCACTGAAGTCACTCTTCACCGCCACCCCAGCTCCAACCGCCACCCCTGCCTCAGCCATCACGAGTAGTGAAGCAACCGACTTCTCATTGCCGATTCTATTGCTGCCACTGCTTCTGTTGTTGTTGTTACTTTTGTTGTTGTTTTTGTTGTTGCTTTTGTACTATTCATAGCTGCCGCATTCCATCCTGTGTGGCGCGTGTGAGTCACTCACTAACTCACCACGCGACACGCCGTCGTTTAGCCACGCGCGCTGCTCCACAACATTTCTTCTTCGCTGATCCTCTCCTGAAATGGATTAAATTCTCTTCGGGATTCTTCTTGTTTCTCTTTGGATTTCTTGACTGCATGTAGTATGTATGTTTGTATGTATGTTTGCATGTATGTAAGTCAAAGAAAGCAGCATAGAAACTTTCTTACGGCCCGCTCTTGTTTGCCCATCATCGTTGCCGGTGAAGATGAGAAGAGCACCCAGTTTTCGGAAGGAAGTTTTGCCACCCTTCTTCTACTTCTCTTTAGTTTTGTGTTTGTTGTTCGTGTTGTTGTTGTTGTTGTTCTCCCTGTACCCCCCTTGTACATCTCAGGAATAACAACAACGAGTCACAGCCGGCTTCATGACAAGCAACCGCCCGCTGCTCGTTCGATTTCTCTTCATTCTAACCGAGTCTTCTGCATCAAACACCCAGCCTCCCGCTCCCCCCCACCCCCCCCTCCCCTGACAATCTTCCTATAATGGGGAATACTTGCCGGATGAAAACTTGCCACAACCCGGCCCCAATATGAGCTCGTCGTAGCATCGTACCGTAAAGAAGGATAACTGTAACATGTTTACAAGTTTACGTTAAACACGTTAAAAGTTCTCATAGATTAATACGTGTAAAAGAGAAGAGAGATAGAGAGAGAACAGTAATTACATTAAAATAAGTAAAGAACTTAAAAGACTACCCAAACCACCGCCTACTTTTAAGGTATTTCAAGGGGTGTAACAAGTGAAAAATATGAATTAATACATTTGTTGTAATAATCATCAAATGAATCAGAAATCAGAAAACCCCTTCTGTCTCTCTTTTTCTCTCTCCTCCTCTCCCCTCTCTCTCACTCTCTCTCTCTCTCTCTCTCTCTCTCTATCTGTCTCTCTCTACCATTTGCATTTTACTTAGTTTTTTCTACTAACTTTTCGTCAAATAGTCTACTAACATTTTTGTTTTTCATTACTTCACTTACGGTAAAAATAGAGAGGGTGCATAAAAGAGCATAAAACTTCGTTAAGCATAAATTTGTTGTAGTTGTTGTTGCCTTTGTTTTAGTTGTTTTCTGTTTTTATTGTTGTTGTTTTTCGTTATTGTTGTCATCTGTTGTTTATGTTTTTCACTGTACTCTCGTTGTTATAAAACGCAACGAAGCAGATCATAGTTATGGCTACAACAATAAAAACAACAACAACAAAAGCTGTATAAAAGCCTGCCGTTCCAACTGTGAACGAACAAACGATTGATTGACTGAATCATTCTATTTCAATAAATGAATGAAAATGAATGAGAATAAATGAATGAGACTGAATGGAATGAAATGGAAATGAACGAAGTAGCTTAGCATGGATCCGAAAATCAATAATCAAAACAAATCGGCATTCAAAACGACTGCAATTGAATTTACTACAATTTTTTAATCTAGTATAGAAATATTAGATTATATGTGTAAATATTCTAAAGGGGTTTATATTAATTTCAGTTCAGAAGCTTCTAGTAAGCTCCAGATTAGTTTTTAAAATACCTTTTATATATCATATAAATATAAGATGTTGAAAAAACATTTTAAAAAATACCTAATCCAGCATTAGAAATGGTTTACAATATAAAAAATAGCAACAACAACAACCTGAATAACAGTGTCAACGTTTTCACACCCCGACACGGCGATTTGTCGCTTTTTTGCCAGCTTGGGTACTAAATAAAGAAGAAGTATGAAGAAAGAAGTATTGTGTATGTATGGGTATGGCTGTGTATGTATGGGTCTGTATGTATCTATAGGTATGTGTCTATGAACATATATTTATGTATCTCTCTCACACAATCAGCCACAAACACTTTTGGGGGAGCGAAATCATTTTTGGGGACTACTGACTGTTGTTGTATACAATGCAATTCGGCATCTCTTATATACGCATGTATGTGTGTGTGCGCGTGTGTGCGCGTGTGTTAGTGTTGTTTGATCCTTTATTTGATTTTGCCGGCAACGCAGACACAACTGAAAAAAAGGACGCTTTTACGGCGTCATTCGTGGAATGCGTAACAAACGTTATTTTGTGTGGTGGAACAGCCATTGTTGTTGGTGTTGTTTTTGTTGTTCTTGCTATAGGTTTGTTAATAACATTCTTCTGATGTTGTTGTTGTTGTTGTTGTTGTTTTGGTTGTTGTAAAAAACGGCGCTCTTTGGGGAATAAGAAGTTAAAAGTTTTTCCTACAAGAAGAGACTCATGAAGGGTGTGTTTTTTACCAACAACAACAACAACGGCACCAAACAATGCGGACGTTAACACCATTAATACCGTTAGATACATTTGTTTGTATGTATGCATATATGTATGTATGTATGTATGTATGTATGATTGTATGTATGATTGTATGTATGTATGTATGATTGTATGTATGTATGTATGTATGTATGTATGTATCACTGTATGTTGGTTGTAACAATCAAGGGCTGGTTTAATCGACAAACAAATTTACAGCATTCGAGCGCGAGACTTGCAAATAAAATCCTCGAAAAAAGAAAAATAAAACAAACTTCGAGCCTCAGAGCCACTGAGCTTTAATGTGGTTGTTTTTCTTTTCGGTTATATTTTCGTCTTTCTTTTTGGCTGGAAAGGAAAAAAACAAAAAAACGTCAGGCCGGTGAATTGTAGGTGCTGTTGTTGTTGTTATTGTTCGGTTGCTGTTGGATTCGAAATGTACAACAAATTCAACACAATCAACGTCGTCTGACGGGTCGGGGGGAGGCGGGTGGTTGGTATGGTATCTCGTTATAATTCGATTGTAGCAACCAAAAAAGGACAAACAGTAAAGAAAACAAAGCGCAATAAATCACCAACCCAGACAAAAGCAGACACTCGTCGTCGCGCTTCTTAGAGACGCGTCCCGTGTGATGATGATGCAGAAGTGGACGGAAGAAGATGCCGACCGCCTGAAGTAGTAACCGGTAAACGTACTTCCGCGATAGATAAACACACAGATTAATATTAAAATTCAAAATCAAGTTTATTTTTGTATAAACTCTTAAATTTTAAAACAGTTACAATTAATATTGAGTTTTATTTTTAAACACTTTCACTAAACAATTTAAGTCATCTAGTTTTTTATTAAGATTTAATTTTTTATTTTTATCTGTTATTATTATAGTCTGTTAATGTTTAGTTTTTTGTTTTTTAACAAATATTTTATAAATTTACTTTATTGAACTTCGCTTTATTTATGAGCCTTCTTATTTTGTATCTCCTCCGCTCACACTCATAGTATCTCATAGATATAGTATCTCATAGATATAAATGAGAAGAGTTTATTACACTGCACTCCACACTCTTGAAGTCTCGCATCTGAGTCACTCACTCGCACCGCACGCGACAAACAACCAGAAACGAATGAACAAACGTCAAATCTCCCTCGACAGATAAGTGCATGCACTCCACGAGTAGACACGAATGCAGCCGAAGCAACATTTCCCCTTTACGTTTAAGGGGATCCGGGTAAACCAATTTGACGTAACGCAACTTCTCTGAGAGAGTAAAAACTGTTTTTTTTCCTTTCGACATTCTCTCTTTTGTACGGACGAGTTGTAAACAATTTATGCAATTCCGTAGTAGAAATTGCGTATTAGGAGTTCATTATTCTGGGATGTGCCACTTTCTCTAGGGAATTTTGTTATTTTTGTTATATTCCACTTTGAGAAACTTTATATACACAATATGTTGCGTAGCTTGAAAACCGTGCAACAAGACAGGTGTTCGAGAACAGCGACAAATTTTAATATTTCGTACCAATAAAAAGTTTTAAAGTAATCCAATTTTTGTTAGCAGAAGTGCAAAACAAAATGTGTTGGTGGAACCAATGGTGAAGAAAAGCCGTACAGGACCTCCTTCAGAATTAGAGACCTCTGTAGAAGATAACGTAGCACCAAAGATTGGAAGGGATCCAGAAGATCTGAAGGGATCAGAAGAGACCAAAATTCTTCCATACGGTTTGTACAGTAAATTATTTTCTGACGCTGACGCTGTTCAGTGTGCTTGTACACTTACTGTTAGAAGGTCAGTGCGAAAGTGGTTTTTCTCTAAATGTAATGAATATTCAATAAAATTTTATTTAGCATAAATAAAAGATATTTCACATTCCTTTACCACAGTACCGATCCTATCAGGCTAACTTTGATAGTTTATGATATATAGTGATAAGAATTACAAATTTTTACGGGCAATAACTCGATAATTCTACAAGAGAAGTTGTTGTTGTTGTAATCAGCACCAAAAACTAAACAACAACAAAATTAAAACGCGTTTCGAACGGAAATTAATTCCTTTATATCAAATTTCTACAATTTCAATTTAATGCTACAAACGTGCAGATCATTTTTCTGAAATCTGCTTCACCCTGCATAGTTAAATTTGATTGTGGCGGCAGGTAGCTGTACTAAAAATTGGTTGAGACTCAAATTAAGTTGGTTTGAAACTCAACTAACAACTGTTTGTTACATTATTCAATTTTTTAATTTTTGCAAAGAAAAAGCAAATTCAAACACACATTGTTTAAATAAAAACTGTACATAATATAATTAATTTTTTAATTATTTATGACATTTTCAAGTTATTTAATGCGTTTTGCAAGAAAATCGCCCAGTTTTATTGTGGCCCTATCTTATTATCAGAGCGATTTAGTTTACACTATTTACATACATATGTTCACGCTTCTATATAACTGTAGTAATTCAACATTGTTTAAGTAGATAATTAATTCATTAATTAAATTACAGTGCATTTGTATAACTTCTCGATTTAGGCGTCTATGTCTTATTTTCATCTATTCCAACCAGAAATGACATCTCTTGTGCAAAAACATCTTAACATTTTAAAAATGTTTTCTTTTGTTAAGGTTTTAATAACTTAATATAATTCAATTCAAAATGAAACAAATGATGACTAAAATTACATTTATTTAAAGCTATATTCAAAAACACAAAATAAAGACTGGTAAGTTTTTAAATTAATATTTTAAAATAAAATCTGAGCGGATTTCACAAGAACATAAATTAATAAATCAAATAAACAAACATAAAGTGGTACATTGAATTTTCTAAATAACTGCAAGTTAAACTTGATCAATGTACCTCACAAACGGGCAAAATCATACATATTTCCATAGATTAGATTAGATAAAATATCTGTATGTAATTAGAATGATATTGCCGGATTAGTAGATATGATTACTTCCAGAGTTTATAAAAAACAAAACCAAATAGTAGTGCATTCCAATGCGTAAAAATAATTTAAATGGAAATCTCCACGCTGTCGCTGGCGTTGTCACTTGCATTATGAACCGCTTTGGTTTGAAAGTCGTTGTGCATCGAACGAACCAAATCGGCGGTGAACTTATTCACCAGCTCCAGCGCATCCAGTTCGTTCATTTCGATCAACGACGCAGCTAAAAATTGTCCAAAAGCTTTGAACTTCTCTGCGCTAAGATCTTGTCGACGCCCACGGAACTTTTTCCTCGGTTCCAGCACTTCTTTTTTTACCTTTTTAGGCATCCCTTCAGTTTTCTGCATTGAACTGCGAGTGCCATTGTTTGCTAGAAATTCGTGATTAATAGTTGAATGTGCCAACGGATTCAGTTGGTTGTTTCTGGTGGGCTGTTGGAATTCTGATTCTGTGTCATTGCTCCTGAAACACGTTCAAGTTGAATAGTAATGATATTAATACGTTTTGGTCAATGGTTTACTCTTTTCAAATTAAATATTTCTTACGTATTATTTTGTGATCCTTCATAGTCCTCAGCTTCGCTACTAAAACGAGAATAATATTGTCTTTTCTTAAAGTTTACTCAAGCCCAGCTACTTCCGAACGTGTTGAGACCTACCTGGAATTCGAGATATTGTTCTGTCGAAGCATAGGACCGGATAAGGCAGACTTGGTCCTATATCCATATGGGCGGCGAGCCTTAATGTAGTCACCCAAGAAGCTCATGTATTCATACAACGGCCACTGGGATTTTACACCGCCATCACCTAGCTGCGATTCAACACGACGCTTCTCCAAATTATAGCGATTTCGTAGCTGTATCATTCGATCCTTAATCAATGAAACTGCAAATCAGAAGACACGTTTATACCACCAAGTCCAAGAAAAATTAAATAGGTATCTCCACACAAACCACTATATCCCAATGATTGAGCAATCTCCTCCCACTGGAGATCCAAGTAGTCGCGGTTCCGATAATGTACACAGGAGCGGTCATAGAAAGCAGGACGGCTCGAAAACTCGCGAATCAATGAGATATCAAATTCGTTGATCTCCGGCGGTTCATCACGGCGCGGTCGGCCTCGTTTCCGTTTAATTGAAATTGTGGCCATTTCTGTGGATGCTGGCGGGTAAGCAATCTTTGGTATGTATTTTAATTACGTTTGTGGGCTCTGTTAAGTCTACAGCAGAAACCTTATCGAAGGATTAGTTTATTGTAATTATTTACCTATATTATATATTCTATCTTATTTTTTAATATAAACTACACTTGCTTTTCACTAAAAAGTAAAACAATGTCGGAAAACAGAAGTACGCTTATTATGTTGTTGATTTTTTATATTTTTAAGCTACATTCACAGGGTTGCTATTTTCTGAGTTTCTGATAGTGCAGCCAAATCGTTTTAGCTTTGTAGAAAAATATATGTACGTAAAATCCCTCGAATACAATTTGTATGCATCTGGCATATATGCAGATATGTATGCATATAATTTAGTGTTTTCGGCATGCATCTTTTCGCTGGTAACGATGCGTTTTTATCCACAATTGAACCTCAAATGGCAAGCTTATTTGTAGATTATACATATATTTAGTATAATAAGTATCAAATCCCACTTTCACCGCACCCACTTTTATTGTTCTTAACTAATTAACCATAATTAATGCATTGTTTCCTGTATATATTTCCAATTTGTTAAGCAATAAGCATTGTCGAACAAGTATCTATTTTACATTCATTACATTAATGAATTAACAATTTTTTTGTTTGCAGTAGCCATGAATCACCTTCGATTTTTTCAGTAATTATAAGCTTAATAAATATATCAGATTTGTTTATATATAAATATATGAATATCGAAATTAATGGTAACCAACAGTCTATAATGCTATACGAAAATAATTATAACTTATTATACAACAACGCCTGTGGATGGCTTTGTACCCAGAATATCGGACAACTTCTGCTGGTAGCTGGCTAAAGTATTCGAGTCTGAGATGCCGCGTGCCTTGCAGGAAAGCTGCAACGCATTCAAATATTGCATTTCAGTGAATTGTGAGCCCTTCTCAACGATATTGGTAAGAATTACCTAAAGCAAACGAAGTTGAATGGAAACCGTATTTGACAATATTTAAATGAGGTCTTACATCTGGCTCCATGCACAGGAGCTCATAGAAGTGCTTGGCCTGATCCAAAGCCACCTCACGTGAAGCAGTAATGTTGCTGAGAGTCTGCTGCAACGCTAAAGAATTGCGGCACATGCGCTGTACAGTTGTTTGGTCGATGTTTTCCAAATAATTCGAGGCTTGTATGAGTATACGTGATGCCAAGTGCGCAAGGCCCTCAAAGATGTACTGATTGAAATAAGACCAGAAGAAGATTAAATTGACCGATTTATCACAAGATACAAGAGAAACTTCTACTTAACAGGCAACTAACCCGCGTTTTTCTGGGATGAAGGGTGGCAGAGAAAGCTTCGTCCATTTCAGCCAATAATTTCGTCAACTTCTGCACCAGTCTATCGGGCTCAAGTATATCGTCTTTGCTAGTCATAAACATGTTTGATTTGGTCTGGGGTTTGGACCGCAAGTAATGAAAACATTGCACGCGCACCTATCATCAGAGAAACAATGATAATTATGACAAAGATCGCAACACCTACTAGAATTACGTTTCCCTACAAGCTCACCTCTAAATGCAGCACCAACAAACATGTGTTAGCTAACTCATCGAATTCAAGCGCCAAATTGGTGAGTACTTTAATGGTGCCGTCCTTGATATTGACAGCAGATGAACACTCGGGCACCGAACTTACTGCATCCAAACCATTCACTAATGGACGACGCAAATCATTGGCGAACTCCGAGACTCGACACGAGAACCACTCCATGCTTTCCTGCAGTATGGCCAGCTCCTTGAGCACGCTGATATCGACCAGTATTTCCTGCTGCGTAATGCCACCTTCTCCCAAATTGCTGGTTAGCATTTCAGCCTCTCGTATGTTTCGTTGTTGAACCTGCGCCGGACTCTCCTCCTCTGAAGGTTCGAAGTTGTTACGCTGCAGCTTCTTGCCACCTTGTCTGGAGCGTAGATGGGAGCTCTTTAAATCCGTCCAGTTGGGCAGAGTTCTGAAAGTAGGAGCAAAATTAAGAATGCGAAAATCGACACCTTCCAACAACATACTTTAAAAAACGGCTAATATCTTCATCTTTCAGCCAAGCTACACTGTAAATGCGTTTATCTTCGGAATCAGGTTGCACTATGCCTCGGTATGCCGCTTGACAGATTTCTCGATACGTCTTCAGCAGTGAACACACCATCTTCAGCAGTTCCTCGGAATAGCAAGGCAGATCGTGTATCAAAGACTTGGTCTCCGCTAAACGGCGCTCCACCATCGCCGTGGACTGCAGCAGTGGACGGGACAAGTTCATCGCCTTCATTTCCTCAGGCGTTATAATGCAGCGCCAAGCGTCTTGATTTTTCGATAATGATTCAATGGTCATTTGCAAGTTGTGATTGTGTCCCTTTGACAGGAAGGTGTCCTTAATGTAGTTATCAATGAAGTCGTGCAGGCTGCAAGGGTGACTGCGAGGGGGGAAAATAACAATCTGTTGTTGACAGTCATGAATAATCATCTCTTCAGTATACTAACCCTGGTTTGCACTTCATAAAACCTTCGATCTCTTGTATATAATTCATCAACGGCAAATATAGCTTAGTGATGACACTTTGATCAGGTGTACAAATCAATATGTTATCGCGTTTTTGCTCACGACCACTCAGGCCCGAACCGCTCAAACGTAAAGCATCACCCACGTTATCATCGGTCGAAACGTCCGATGGATGGCGTCGATGTGCTGTAGCACCTGTTGACCCTGTTGTTTGCTGCGAAATATGCGAAGATTTGTCGAACTTAAACAGTGCTTTTTTAGTGCTGAAAATAAGCAAGAGCGTTGCGTTAGTGAGATGTAACTGAAAATATTTAAAACACATCAGCAAAGGGGACAGCTTCGATTATCGAAAGCCTAGCGCGTTTAAGGATATAACAAAAGTCTATCAAATACGAGTGTAAAATAAAATCTTACTGACCACCGTTTCACAGATTGAGATCGCTTCCTTAGGAGAAATTAATTTTTTTATTAGTTTATCCAACACCAAAATTATACAGAGAGGAAAAAATCAAATTTATTTAATTTTGAAGAAATTTCAAAGCGTTTAAATAATTAATTAATATCATTGTTCCAACTCTGACATTAATTAAAGTGATTTGAAGAGAATTTTTATAGTAATTTACGTTTACGGAAGTCATACCTGGGCACTTTACGCCTCAGAAAGTATACATTAATATTATTAGTGGATTCGGCAAAGTTTGCTGTTGAGGATTCTTCAGCCGAAGAGTTTTGAATATCTAAATAATCGGTCAGCAAAAGTTGCAACTGCAAGCAAGTAAATATATGAAGTAAATGTGCATCAAACTTCAAAAACCACGCCCAAGTACTCACCACCGACTGTGCCTGGGCCCAAAAATCGGTCAAGTCATAGGAAGTGGCACCAACTACGGCGTACTTTTGTATTACTGCCAAGTAATTCTTCAACAGCAGCGCATGCGTCTTAGCGATGGCTTTGAACTGTTTGAAAATCAGCTCCAAGAGTGCAAGCAACGGATAGCGATCGTTAGGAACTAGTTTCAAGGCCAGTAGTTGATTGGTGGTGGTTCGCACCACCTGCAGCAGCTCAGACTGAATCTGCACGCGCATCGTCTCCAATGATTCGGGCACCTTGCCAAGCATGCCGAAGCATTCGACAATAATGGATATAAAGTAGGTCATACTAAGCTCAGGATCTATAAGGTCGGCATCCTCTATGACTTCAGACTTCTCCAAATCGAAGCCCTGCGCCATCTCAACTAGAGCCTTGCGCACGCGTGCATTCGCTTCGATGCGGTCTGTCGATTTGCGTTCGCCAATATTACGGGTGAAACTCGAGTTCAGGCGATTCGAATTTTGCCGTTGAAAGCTGGAGAGTGTTTCGGTGACAGAATTCCGATAAAGCTGAGCGACCAACTCCTCGTGTAGCTTTAGATAGAGTTGATTACGACGCGCCTGTAGATCGGTGCGTAAATCGGCAAGTCCGTCGACGCCCTGTAATTGTCCCTCCGTGAGAACGATCGCGTCGGTTAAAGCTTTGCTGGCGTGCAGATACTGTCGCTTTGTGGTGTAGCTGACCACGCTCTGAGGCACTTTTCGAAGCTCATTGCTGAAATGCATGCAGTTCGAGTTTTGTGTTAGTTGCGCTTTTTCAGATATCTCCTGTTTTTATAAATACTTACATTTGTTCCAACATTTCCAGCACATACCTGTGCTGCATCGCATCGAGCCACATCTTCTTCAGCTCATCGCGGCGACATTGTAGCAATTGTTTACACGCCACCAGATTCTCTTTTACGGCATGAATGCGCTCTCGACTGTGCGTTACTTCGCTCGACACTTGGCTGAAGAGCGGTAACACGCGCGTCAGCTCTTGGTCATGTTTCGAAACGAGCGAATTTAGACGCAGGTCAGACTTCTTGAACTCTTTTTCGATCTTGAGTTTCTCTTTCTGACGCTCTTCAGTCGTTTCGCTAAATCCAAGCGATTTAATAACATTGACCAGAAATCCACAGCCGGCCTGGAAGAGAAGGAACAGAAAAATGAAGTCATCTCGAACTGATAAGCTTTGAATGAAGACGCCGCCGCCCCCAAAAACAAAAAAACAAATATTTTGACAGCTGCATCCTCTACAACAGATAAAATTTCCAACTCTTGCTGAAGAATTTTCGCACTGTGGGAAATGTTTTTCTACTGTGAGTCGCTTCTTTTAACATCCGGGCAGCTTCAATATTATAATTAATGAATTGATAAATTATTCTACACGTTATTACCTCATCTTTTCCGTATTTAACTCCGCGCGGAGGTTTCGTTGGTGGTGGCGAACCCATCATCATTTACCAAGAATGATAGAATACAAGATTACGCAGATCAGCTTTCAAAAATGTTTTCTGCTCATCACGTCACAATATCAAAGCAATATTACTGAACTGTCAAATTAGTATACAACTACATTTCTACATCAACTGCACTTCAAATGCAAAAGTTATGACCAACGAGTATTTATCATGAAAGCGAATTCGTGGCTGCGAATTTTCAACATTAGCTACAGCGATTAGGGACATACCAATTGGTTATTACAAAAAATTATATTTATAAAAAAAAAATATTATATAATTATATTATTATTACAAAAAATTAATAGAGACAAAATTTCATCTGCATTAGAAGATATAAGGTAATACGTTCCAGTACATAAACATTGTTAACAACATACTTACGTTGATAAGCACAAAGGAAAGCTAACCGCAAAATGTTGTGGCTGAGATTTCTCGTGTGCATACGAAGACGATCTGGTTTAATGAATACGAACAGACGGTGTTGTTTATAGACGAGTCAATTTGAATTTTATATTACTTTATATTAAAAAATTTTATATAAAAAATAGTTCATTAAAAATGGGAATTGTTATTGGGCGAAGTTTCAAAAGCCACAAAATGCCAAGTTGAAAACAAATCTGTTTGATTGTGGAGGGACGGCTGTAAAAAAGCATCACACATTATCAAACGCAGTTCGAAATCAACCAATTGGTTTTCCCTAATCGTTGTAGCTAATGTTGAAAATTTCGCAGCCTCGAATTCGCCTTTGTAATCTCTTCATGATAAATACTCGTTGCTCATAACTTTTGCATTTGACATTTCTTATTGGAGAACTCAAGTCGAATCAGTGTTGCAAGTCGAAAAAATGTGTTCCGTATTATCAAACGTAGAAAGTTATTATTTTGTGTATTTTATGTGCGTGGTGCAATTCAAATTGAGTCTTTAGGACAGCGATGTCCAAACACACACTATCACATTTTGAGTGTGTATTGGAAATTTTTTCACTTAGCACTGAGAAAAATATATGCGCTGAAACACAAAGAATGAATATGTTTGGATTATTGTTTGTTTGCACGCTACATATTTGGATTATTGCAGTACATTGCGAATGAAGCATAAGATCGGAAATTAACTTGTAATGAGTAATGTAAATGTAAAATTTTATAAAATAGAGTAGATAATGCAATAATATTTTATAATCTAAAGTAGATAATGCAATAATAATTTATAATATGAAGTAAATTGAATAATACAATAATATTTTTTAATATAAAGGGAACATTCACAAAAACTTTGTCATAAAGACAAACAACAATAATTTTTTGGGTGTAGCAAAATCAAACGAGCGCAGCACACAGCCCTACCTCGTCGCTGTCTCGGAAGCTACTGACGAGATTTCGTTAACGCTCTCAATGTATACATATTATGTGAGTAAAAAATTGAGTAGCCGAATGGCTGCTCTTGGGCACCGCTGCTTTAGGACCAGTTGGTGCGGTTTTCATGTTTATAGTCCTCGAATGCAGGATGTTTTTAGAAATTTTACCAAATAGCAATCAATAAAGATGAAGAACTGAATTCATTTTCCATGAAATTAGTCCTCCGTACCAGTTTCAACCATAACAAGTAAAAATAACAAGTGCATAAATATATGTTTTTTTCACTTTATAATTTATTTCATATCAGTAAAAGTTCGCATTTTATTCCGATGCTGAGCAACAAGATTTCGGCTTTTTCATTTCGTATCGTAAAACGTATCTGATATACATACGTTAAGTAGGTAATTATTTATTTAATGTATATAATGTATTTAATGTATAATGCATTCCATCATTGAATAATTATTAATATATTTTAATTTTAGTTAATTCTTAAAACTAAGTCCCCAATTATTTGAATCGATTTATGCTCGCAGCTACGTATATATTTTTCTGCCTGTATTTTCTTTATTATTGTAGTACTTTACGAATTACTACAGTACTTTAATTGCAGTACTTTACGAATTAATACAACATTACGATCGAATGCATGAGCAGTGAATTGCATTTAAAACATGGTCATTGAAACTATTTACTTTTTGCATTAAAAATGTAGCTTACAAAAAATACAATTAAAATATAGATTAACTAAAAGGACAAACAATAAAAATTGTAATATTTTGCTTCGAGTACGAAGCTGACTGATTGTTTCAATTATTTCATGATGCAAAAGCTTTCAATGATGCAAAAACTGGTTTTAAGGAAAAAAGCATAACATAACACACATGAACTGCAAAAAAAGCAAGCAAACAAATACACACACAATCAAATCCCTTAACCAAATAAAAACTCTCCTCAATTATATAAATGACCAATTTTTATGTTTTCCAATTTTTGTATGTATATTAAGCCAAATGAAAAAAATAAATAATAAAGTTATTAGTTGTGACGTAGTTATTAAGAATGATGGTAATGAGGTAAAATCAATAATTACAGCATCGATCCAAAAAAAAAACATTTACAAAAAATCATTGCCGAAGCCGAGTGATAATAATAGGAATAATCAAACTAAGAATAGTGATTAAAAGAAGACTGTTTACACTTAACTGTTGAACTCGTATATGACATAAACTTAACTAGAAATTCTTTAAAATATGAGCGAATCTATTCTAAGCATTAAAGTATACGTAGTCGAAGCAAGCAAAAATGATCCTTAACTAAATTCAATTAAATTCATTTCACATTGCTACAGTTGCGAGTACCACAGTTATGTCGTCCGGCTTGCCGCCGCTGGCATGTATGTTATTCCGCCTGGCATTGATTGCGAACGGCGACATAAACTCGCTGTCGAATGACAAGGAACGCGCCATCAAGGCTAGCGAATTGGCCGTCATCTGCAGCTTGATGGGGTCAGTGACTCCTTCGATCCCCTTCAACATGTCCAGCAAAAGCTTCTCGGGAACATTATCGAACACACCGTCGGTTGCCACCAGTATAACGTCTCCTTCTCTGACGGGAAAACTGAGTGTGTCCGCCGAGTCTGGACTATCGCTGAGCACATTGTGCCCGTGTCCCGGAGGTGGTAACGACAGCTGAAACGGCGTATTGAAGTAATGCTGCTGCTCCTCAGACTTATGCACAATGACACCCTGTCGCACCACCATGAAGCCGCTGTCGCCGATGTTTGCCGTATACACTACACCATTTTCACGATTCAGCACCAACACACACGCCGTACTGCTACCCAGAATCGGCTTCTTCTGCTCCAACAACTCGCAATAACTGTAGGCTAGGAGATTAACGGGACGCTGTGGATTAAAATTCACACAATGGACTAGTCGCTCGCACGTCTTCATTAGAAACGAGGAGAATTCGCCCGGATCGATGCCGTAGCTGCGCCAGCCTCCAACGCCATCGGCGACACCCAAAACGTCTGCAGTAGTTGTGGATGCTTTAAACCAAGAGTCCTCGCCGTATTTACCAGGCTTGTATTTCGATGTGAGAAAATCCTTCGGGAATCCGCACACGACAGACACGAAGTGAGGCCGCGGTTTGATAGCGTTCGCCGTTGGGGTCGCATTGGTCGCGGTCTCCAGCAAAGTGGAAAAACCACTGCGCAATGCACGCGATATGAGCCTCGATGTCCAGCTGAGCGAATGCATTTCCTTAATGTCGGATTAAAAAATTAGAGCTTCACTTTAACGATTATTTCATTAGTCAAATTTTTCTTATGCGTTTATCACGTAATTGATTGTTTTTTTAATTTTTTCGTACTGAAAAATTTTACTTTTTCTCTTTTCGTCGTCGTTCCCTAGCTAGCACATTGTTCGTCACAGACGTCAAAGTCACAAGATTCAAGTGTTGCCAATTGTCGTGATTGTAGCATAACACAGCATTATTATCGATAACTGGCTTACTGTGGAATAAGAACAATTATTTCATGGAAGAAAAAACCAAAGACTACTTTATAAGTTATTTTCATGTAGCATTACAATAATATATGTATATACATTATAAATATGCATATAAGACATAAGAAGTATAAGGCATTCAATTAGCTCGATGTCCGATATAGCTCCGAAGTCTAACCACGCTAACACAATTGGCAGTCGCATTTTGTTTGTGTTAGACGAAATTGAATGTGAAGTAATTGCATCATTTGAAGAGCAATTTTGGGCCATTGTGTGCAATTTGGCCATCGGGGCCAATTCTGTGCGATTTGGTTATATACTATATTATAGGACTACATTTAAAACCAATGTGGATACTGAAGTGATAGTGGATAGTGATTCTTTGAAAGATTATTTAAAGGCTTTTCTTTTATGTCATAATCATTTTTAAGATTCTTGTAATAATTATGTAGATATATTATATAGATAATTGTATAGATATATTATTTATATGCACGTCGGCAGAAAAATAGCACAGATCGTTTTACAAACAAATGGAATGGAGTTAACAATTTTATGACTTGCGAAATAAACTCCCAAACCACAAAAGAAGAAACTTACCTGGTTCTTACACCAACCTAATAAATTGCACCACTAAATAATTCCCAAATTCCATTCCATAAAATAGGTTTCATAATTTAATTGTTGCTTTGGCAATTTTGATGTTGTATATGAAATATTTATTATTCATTAGAAAGTGAATGTGATTTTGTTTTGTTGTTTTGTTTGAATTAATTGTTTTTATTGTTTAATGAAATATAAATAAAATGTTTACTTAAAAGTTTGAATACATAATTTAATTGTAACTTGATCTTATGTAGTAACATTTAATATGTGAAGCGTATGAGAGATATAATAATGGAGCGTTTACATGATAACAATTCTTGATATACATATTTTATTCATATTTTAGAATTTTTAGAATATTATTATAGATATATCTAATAATATACCGTTTGTTATTGATGAATAGAATATCTTAGATGCATGCGCTTTATTGATACTCATTAAATTGTTAGAATATATTGTATACATACAGTATGTATTCGTTCGTGTATTTATGTACTTTTTTATATAATATTCTTCTTTAATAACTTTCAATAGTTCTCTTTTATTGGATTATAAATACAGTATAATAAGAAGTGCTTCCAGTTATATGTTAATTTCAAAATATTGTGCCCAAGCCTGAATTCACACATTTTTATTCAACTTTGAAGTGATTTCTTCCACAATCTCATAATAAATCAATTAGCTTCACACTATAACTACCCCTAGATATAGACTATATATAGTCTTATACTATAGACTCCGTCAAAGTTGGAAGCATCTAGTTCAAAAGAAACCACGTTTATTCGTTCATATATCCTTTTATAAGAGAGTGTTTCTGAATTATTTTCTTTTAAATTCATAAATAATAAAATCGTTTTAATGTCTACTCGTATAAATGAAAATATTGTGCTTTTCTTAATCTATATCAAATATAATGAAGATGAGTTTTTTTGCAATGAAAAACACTGGCGGTAGTTTTAAACTTGGTCAATATAGAAAATGGTGAATAATATTTGTAAAACGTTGCTGCTGATTGTGAGAAAAGTTAATGAGTATATAACTAATATTTGGCTTGGTGCTCTAATAAATCGGAGGTACAGTTTACTAATCCTTTTTTGGTTTAGGTTTATAAATCGTTTAGGTACTTAATATTTACAGGAAGTATTACATATTTAACAGAATACTAAAAATATTTCTAAAGTTCTTTTGATATTTTAAATTTCATTTTTTTAGTTGGTTTTTTCTTTAAATTAAGGAAAGTTGGCTAATGGCTAAAAATAGGTGGGCGGGTTATGATAAATTTTTCAAGTTTTTATAACTTTATTGTTTAGTCTACTCGATGAAACAAGACCTAAAGACCTATTATCTAAATCTAAGATTGATTGGTTTTTGTTTTTAATGTTGGAAAAATGTTGCCGTGCCTTTTGAAAACCTCTGCACATGCTCTGGTGCTACACCCTCCTCACTACTCTCCCTTACTTCTTGGCCGACTGTAGCTCAGTATTGATAATGCTTAAACGACGAATATTCGGCTTATCGTAATCCTCCATCGAAATCCCTCGCGATAGCTTGCGTGTGCCGTTTGTGGCGTCGAAGGAGCCGCCCGAGATGGTGGAAAAGGCACGCGAACGATCAACACCGGGCATGATGACAGACGTGAGCAAACCTTGACCCTTGCAGAACAGCAAAATGGACTGAGCCACTTTAGCGGGCTTAAATTACAATTAAAAAACATCAACAAATTGATTTATTAATCGTAAATGGAATTATCTGTTATTTTGGTAAATGATTTGTAGCAATGGAAAAACATACCACGTCGGCCAACACATCGCCGGCTCGCTCTATTTTCAATATGGTCACCTTCTCCTTTTCAATGTCACGATACAGCTTCTCCACCATCGACGCGTATGGGCTCAACATGCCAGTGATGAGTATAACATCTACTTTGCAACCCTTTAATGTCAAATCTTTTCGACTAAATATTGAAATAAATACATAAATGAATAAATAAAAATATATTTACAATTTATCATTATTTATTTATACTTCATAAATGCTTTCACATAGAGGCCAACGTTCTTGCTATTCAGCGATCCCCGCAAGCGTTTCTGATACTCTTGAACGATCTTCTCCTTATCGGGATTGTCACCGACCAGTTGCTGTGAATGTTTATATAAATGTAGGTGTTGCATTAATCGTGTTTTATGTAGTTTCAGTATAATTATGTACATAATATGTATGACATGAATGTAGTTATTCCAATTGAGACATGTAATAAATTTACTTGGATTAATTTTGGTTGGAAAAAAAGGAGCGAGAGAGAGGGCGAGGGAGGAGGTCATCACGGAATTGAAATGTGAGTAACAAGGATCCTAAATGGTAACTAACACTTTAAAAAAACTATAGTGAAAAGAAAGACGATGGAAAAAATGGAAAACGATGGAATCTATAAATTTTCTGGTAAAACTTCGGTATGCCTGTCAGTCAACAAGCAATGCAAGGGTACAATTATATACAGTTATACAAAAACTTTCTCGTACAATTTTTCTTTATATCGGTTGAAAACTAAAGAATGTCTAACATTCTCAACGTGCTCTAAAAATCCACATTTTAAAACACAAACATGCAGTAATTATAAATTAGGATAAACTATATAACATATGTATTAAGATCTAATAACTAATATATTGATACATGTAATACTAAAGATAAACTAAGGGATAAATCATGAATCATGAATAGTGAAACATTTTAAATTATAGTTTCTTATAAGGATAAATTAAAAGTTAAAAACTGAATGCTGTGAACACTACAAATTCACAGTATTGTGAACTGTTGGACGTCGTTAATGTTTCGGAAGCAAACTAAAATCGGGAGAATACAGAGGTTCTAATGGAGTACTAAAGCAGGAACACGAAGAGGTGGGGCGGGGAAGGAAAACAGGCGATTACAATTAAAGCATCCTTCATACCTCGATAACCTGTCGACCGGAGTTTATTTGTTTAGATTTTGCAGAGATTTTTACAAATTTAAGAGTTTAATTAAAAGTATTTCGGAGAAATGTTTTGAAAATTTTTCAAACACATATTTTAAGAGTAAAGTTGTCAGCATGTAAACATTGTTGAAAAGAAAGAAAATTAAAGAAAAATACCAAATATTGTATAAAAATATTTTACAAACTACAATAATTAAATATATTTTTATATATAGTACAAGTAATAATCTTAAACACTTTAAAGTTAACAATAATCACAAAAATACTTACGTGTCCAAATTTATGATACATCAAAAAGCTTTCGGCAGAGTGAGCCACTTCATCGTTCTTCCATGTGATGAGCTGAAATATTTTTACGTCTACAGATTTTCTCAGTGTTTGTTTAAGAGCTTACCTTGGTTTTGAAGGATTGCAAAACTGTGGCAGCACAGCCGGTGGCATTGATCAGGATCAAGCCGAGCACCCGAGTGGGATGTTTTAATCCAAAGCGAGCCAAAACATTGGCGCCCGCTCCTTCGCCCAACCCAATGACGTATTTCACATGCAGGAAATCCAACACAGTCACCAGATCCTCACCGAGCATTTGTAGAGATGGGAATGGAAAGCTAATGCATAAATCGAAATAAGAGACCCCCAACAAGAAATCAATCAATGAAATCAATTGCATCAATAAATTGTTTAGGAAATTGTTTAAGATTTTCTATAGAATAGAAATAAATTGATTTTATTATGATACACTATCGAAATATACTATATTCTCTCAAGTCTATAAACTTATGATAGTCGAGTGCAATCGAAATATTCTGGTTGGTTTCTTTGTGAATAACTTCTTTAATTATTAATATATGAATATTGAATAATTATTAAATTTTAATTTCATAGCAATTATAAAAAGGTTGTATTTTATATAACACTATATATTCTGTATAAGTATATTAAAGGTCATGAAAAAAGAGAAAAGCAAAGACATTCTTACATACATATGATTAATATACATATTCTAGTTACTTTTTGTTACTTTTATTATTCGATTTATAGTTTAAACTTATTATTATTTGAAGGTTTTTATTTTCTTTAAATTTAATTCAATTACAACAACAAACCTGTCCGGAAGAGCCTCAGCATTGTCGGAGTGACCCGGCACATCGATATGTATGAAGCATGAACGTTCTTTAATTTCCGTCATGCACGGACTGTTAACGAACTCCTGAAAAGAATTGTCTGCAAAGAAAGGAGATGAAAAACAGGGAGATAAAAGCCGGATTAGATTAAACTTTACATAAACACAAAGAATGTGATGGTTGCATAAATTCATTCAAGGCGAAACTTACGATTACAACCCAGATCGTGTACGGTTATGAAAACAGCTCTTTTCTCCTGTTGTGTCAAGTCGCCCTAAGAAAGAAGAAATACAGAAAATAACACCAACAACAAAAATGCAATATATTGCATCTTCCAGGGATCAAAAATTATATAAAATGTACCTGAACCGTAACTGTCAAGTCACCGCATTTCTCAGTGTTAACAACGTATTTCTGAAAAAAAAACAACAACAACAAATTATATAAAATACAATGGATATAAAATTGAATTTCTTATTTAAGCAAATTTAAGCAAGGAAAATTAATGTGTTTAAGCTATGATGGCTATGAAATGACCACATGAGATATATAAGAAATATCGTATAAAAAAAGAAAGCATAAATACAAAAGTTCTGAATGAATAATGAAACAGCATTCAGAGTTTATGAATTCGATTGTTAGGACTAAAGTACGCACAAAACTGAGTATTGTATATTACAATATTATTATCGTATTTATTATAATTATTGTATTTTTAATATTATAACTTCTAAGGCCAACTGAAAAAGTTACATATTCAATTCAATTCTAGCTTTTGAGTTAATTTAAATCCGTTCGATTTGTTGTTGTTTTTGTAATTGCTTAAGCTATAAAAGGAAGCTATAAAAGTGACATTTCGATTTTACTATAAAGGTGTTCTATCACCTGTTCACCTGTGACAGTGCATTTTTCCCTCATTGATTGTGATCCATATAAACCCGACTTTTCACCATCTCTTTCCCACACATGAAACAAAACCCTTTCACCAGCCCTTTGATCACTCCTTCCATTCTGGCTCACAGCCATTCACCTCTTCGCCATTTTATTCATTTATCGCCGTTTTTTTTATTTGTTGCTTTTACACCTTTAAAACCTGTGTTTACCTGAAATATTGTTGTTGCTTCTTTCGGAATTCTATTCTACGAGTATTATAAGTTGATTCTATTCTGTCTGAAAGAACTCATTCATGACTCAATCTCTAGCTCACCAGGTGATTATACTTTGTGGGAGTTAATACTAAACACCACACAGCTTCTTTTCTTTTCTTAACTTTCCTTTCCTCTCTCCTCCTTTCTAGTGATACTTATAGATTATATTTAATCTCTACAACTTTAAAAATGTATAATAATGAATGAGACACACATAAATATTGTAATTGTGATAAAATTGTGGCCATCAATTATCTGTATATAACTTTTGTACTCTACACAATTCAACTCAAGCAATTAAGGTTGTTGAATAACGGAAACAACTGAACCGAGTTTCTAATAATTTTTATGATATCGTTAATGGTTTTTATTAAGTTTTATTATTATTGTTATTTAAAATGTTGCATATAGATTCTATTTCGATGACGGTGGCCGATGAAGTGCAGAGCAAAGCAATTGCATCCAATTGAAGAAAAGTTAAAAAAACAATTTAAAACGATTTATGACATCCAACAACCTCTCTGTTTGTATATAAAAATATTTGTGTGTATGTTTATATGTATATAACATCTAAATACAAAATTTTATTCGCTACTTTTAAATAAAGTTTCCAGAAAAAGTTTCCCCCCCATAAAAGAACTTCATAAAATTTAAAATCGCAGTCCAATCTTTTCATTTCCTGTGTGATTTTACCATAAATAATCGATGACAGCTTTATAAATCATAAAAGAATAAAAATAATCACAGACTCTCAAGCACAAAGATTATCATCATCATCACATGGAATGGATTTTATATGAGCGACTTTATTTTAAACATTTGTTTTTTTTTTCTTATTCGTTGTTCTCTCTGATTTATATTGTATTTTGATACTTGAAATTTTTGTTTTATTCATTCTTTTAGCACAGAATGAGTTTCATCTAAAATTTTTTGTAAATCCATCGCCTCATTATTATCATCATCGTCATTATCATTAATTATCAAAAATCATCATTCCGAAACCACTATTCATAGGATTCATAAGTTTCATCGACTTTCCTGCTGCAAACAACCTTTTCAGTCCATCATCGTATATACATATGTACATACATACGATTATATACATACATATGTACACATGTACAGATGTAAGTTAAAGCTCTTTAGATTTGCTTTTTAACTCTTTGTTGCATTTTTTTGTATGTTGCTCATTAACCTATATTTCTTTTCTATTCACCGAGTTTACTCACGTTATCTATTTATGTGTGTTGCTGATGTTTGATGAATGTGATGATGATGATGCTGATGCTGATGATGATGACAATAATGATGCTGATGACGCTGATGATGATGATGGTGCTCTAAACAAGTATTTCTTTTCCAAATTATGTATACATTCATTACACCACCGCGTTTACTTAGTATTTTAACAACGATTTATCTTAACAAATCTGGTGTTTTTTCTGTTTAATTGTATGAGTGAATAAAATTCGAAGATTACATTAAATGTAATTTTATAGAGAAATATATAATATAAAAAAAATTAATAAAGGATCACACACACACATGCATACACAGTGAATAAAGTAACGACTATACACAGCAAACAATTCAATGCAACATTGTAAATAACCACCTCGTAGTTTAGACACAAAAAAAAACACACAATATGTATAGACTCAAAGTATAGACCCAAACCTGGTCTCTGGTGAAAAAAAAAGAATATGCAAGCGATGGCAAACGATGCGGTTGGCAATTCTTGAATGTTTCTGATTATTGATATTGTATTTGCATTAAAAAAATATGAAATTAATTAGAAAAAATTAAAATTGCTAAAAATTAAATGAATGAATTTTTCAATAAAATAAAAGTAATCAAATAAATTGAAAATAAATTTTTGTAAGATTTATTTCTGAACTTATGTTGTTTTGTTTATTTTTATTTATTTCTTCTCCCTTTTTCTTTGAATTTTCTGACCATTTAAGTAATAAAATCTGACCTAGTAAACTTAAAAAGGCTACCCAAAAAAAAACAAAAAAAAAAAAAAAAGAAAACAAATTAAAGACGGTTTAACTTACGCTTATCTTGTCGCTGTTAGCTAAAGCTTGATTATGAGAGGGTGTTGTTTCTTTATCCATGATTATCTTTTTTAATAGCTTTTCTTGGATATTTTTTTGTATTACTTTATAATTCGATAAAAATTTTCTATTGAATAAAATTATTCAATTTCAATGTTCAAAGTTTGTTACTCCTTTTTAATGCTCAAAAGTTGTTTGTTTTCTTTTTAAACGTTTTTTCTTATCGCATCGATAAAAATGATGGTGCTGGAAAAAATTAATATTATATTTATTTTTTATTTGTGACTTTTTCACAATTTAATTTTTTTAGCTGGGTTTTTTTGTGATCACTGTGATGATGCTTATTTTAGTGTTTTTATTTTTCCGCGAGCGTTCAACCTCTTCTATGCACGGTAGCTCATTTCTAACTGTGAGCTACTGTCCTGGTGACTGTTAAATGAGGACATCGCTGAAAAAATGAGGTTACGAGCAGCACCTCAAAACGAAAAACGAAAGAAATTCAACGAAGAGACGAGAAAATTCAACAAATTTTAGCTTCGCTGCATATAAAAGCTTTGATCGATATGCGTGTTAAGAAATGTTGCAGGATTTGAAGGAATTTTTAAAATTAAAATTAAATTCACTTGTTTTTAGCTTTTGTTTATTAATAAAATTCTATACATTTGTCTATATCATTCTATGAATCATCATTAATCAAATATCATTCTTTTTGAATAAATAAATTTCTAAAAATTTGAAAAAATTCAAAATGAAAAAATTTGCTTTAGCAATTACTCGAAAATATGCAAACATATGTAACAATCACGTATGTGTAAAACTCATAATAGAAAATAATAAAAGAAATAATAATAAAATAATAACTAAAATAAAAAATGTAATGATGAAAATTCAAAAGATAAAAATTAAATGTTGAAATATAGAAAACTTTGTTAAATTAAAAGTATACCGTATCTTAAAAAATATATTTTATTATATCAATTTTAATATTTATATAGAAATTATAATTTTAGAGCCTTAAGAATATTTAAATGCATTCGAAATGCAACACTGTTCACACAGAACAACAACAACAACGCATGTCTTCTGACCGGTAACGAAAGCTTTTCTACGATGTTAATGCATTCTTGCTGTTATTATTATTATTATTCGAACCTTTTATTTAATATTATTATTACTACTATTGTTTTATTTTTAGTTTTTATTATTAGTTATTTAGTTTTATTATTACTGTTGTTTAATTTATTGTTGTCTTTGTTGAACAGAAGGAAGTGTGGTGTGTGTGTCTTCAAAGGACTGCAGCTTAGTGCACTACTGCAACAAACTAGCGCCTGGGTCAAAGGTTAGTGAATCACCAGCACTTTAAAGCTTGCCGAGCAACGACATCTCACGGACGACGTGATGATAACTAAATTGTGATGAGTTTTCTATGGATATCGTGACACCATCCTCCCCTATCCTTCCTCCAGCCCCTCCTCCTGCAATAACAACAACAGAAATAGAACAAGAAATTGCAAACATTTTTGGTTGCACCACCGTCTGATTTTATTTTCATGAATTCCAGATAAATAGAGCTGAAAATGAGTGAGCGAGCTGAGAAGAGAGTGATTGTTCCAGAAAAGCATTAGCATAGATTGTTCTCTCACCAAACACACACATACGCACAAATAAATACACACTCAACGACGACAATCACTTTAATTATTGTGCCTTCAATTTCAGTGTTTTTCTTTCCTTATTTTGGTTTCAGTTTATTTCTGTGCTTATTATGTTGGCATACTTTTTTTCCTTTATTACTGCGTTTTACTTAAATTGCACCTGACATTAATTTCGCTTCTGTAGTTTTTCGCTGCATTTTAAATGGCAGCATGCATTCAAAGCAACGAGACTCGAGAAAATGCATACTTTTTAATTTTACTCAAACAATTTTTACATCAATTATTTGAAAATTTATTTTTAAAGGCACTGCACAAGGTGAAGAAATGAATTTACATAATTAATTAATACATAAATTTAAGAAAAGAGGGGAAAACATAAAAATTAACACAAAAGAAGAAGTTTTTAATTATAACATACGAATGATTATACATACATAATTTTAAATAATTTTAGTTTAGGAAAATTAGGAATTCACATTTTTTTTATGCTCACCACAGTGCGTATGTGTAACATTTAATTTCCTTATAACTTTCTATTGAATAATAGTAATAAAACATGTAAAAGTGGTTGAATTCAAGGGGCGGGCAATGGTCCTATACTCAAAAAGTAGGCGTGACAATGGTCCGATATTCTCCATTCTCTATATCAAAGGCCCCTCTACATGAGAGATAGTATTCGTGCCGAATTTCATGACGGTTCTTCTACAAGTTCTTCTGTGAGATCATATTTTTTTGACGTCAGAGCGACGAACCATGAGCCCTGTATGTATTTTGCGAAACATGCCCATTTTTGGCAGTATATTTTAGTATTAGATGGTGGACTCGGTATAAGCAGGGTGAATTGAAGGGAAAAAAGTGAAATATAGCCTTATCCTCTCCGGTGAAGGATATAAAAACAGTTTATTTATTAATAGTATTGTTATTACTAATGTTATTATTATTATTGTTGTTATTATTATAACAACCTGGTTTTCTCTCGCTGTCTCAACTTCTCAATTTCGTTTACAATATAAAATTAAAGTGGAAATGGAAAATAAATGCTTATCTTCTTCTCTCATGGTCCATCCCATTCATGCTATATTTGCTTTATTTTGCTTTCTAGTGTTTTTCTACATACTACATACCGTGTAAATATTTATTTATATATTTGTGTATATGTATGTGTATATGTTTGTGTGTTTTTCCAGACGCTTTGAGAGACATTATATTGTTATTGTTGCTGTATTATCGTTAATTTATTTTGCTAGTTCGATTCGCCGTTTTTTGTGACTTCTGTTTTTACGACGAACTCTGCAACCGTTTTTTGTGTCTGCACCTCATAAAATTAAACATCTCTTTTTTCCTACAGTATTTCTGGTTTCTATAGTTTCTATTTCTATTACTTACTCCTTTTCGTTTGTTTTTAATCGTTTCAATTTATTTATTGTTTATTTAACTTTTTATAAATTTTAATTCAGGTCAAAACAAAAATGAAAAAGAAAGTGTTAATTCTTGAAAATTAAATTCGAGTTTGTAAATTAAAATTTTCAGAAACTGAAAAGATCCCGAAATTGGTTTTAAAATTATAGATGGTGAACTTTAAACATTCAGAAACACGTACAGAGTAAGAGAAAGTGTAAAATTTTTCATTCTATTCTCTGGTCAGGGATTTTATTCGTACTGTACTCTGAAGAAAGTGCTTTTAAGTCGGACATGTTTCGAAAGAAAATAATGCATTATTGAACTTAAACAATAATTAAGCTCTTAATCTTAATTGATTATGAAGTCGGATAAATAGCAATCGGATGGTTTCTTTATATAACCTTTTATTTAATTTTAATTTAAACGTTTTTAAGTTTAAATTTTTTTAAAAAATAGCAATTGTATAAAGTAACAAGCCGATTACCACATGCAACTATCAATAGAGACGCATTTCCATTGCATGATAGCGAGGAAAACCTTGATCTGAAATTACTTATGGAAACAAACGACCACTCGTCTGTTTTATTAATTAAAATTTTCTTCTAGCTAATATGCGGTCAATAAATAAGGCTTGGCGAAGACTTCAATTGAACAGTGAACTCATGATATGTGCAGCACTCGCAAATACTACGTATATGGAGCGCATTGAAGAAGGTGTCGGCCGAACGAGCGACGATTCCTTCTCAGCATAAATACAGAGAAACAGAACAGAACAGACGAAAAGTTAGTAAACAAATGCAATTCAGACTCTAAAGCAACATTTAAACAAACAAAGTAAAAAGCTTAATTTTGTTTTAAAGATTCTTTCAAGCTTTCATGAAAGTACATCTATGAATGCGATATTTTTTCTTTTCTGGAAATTATGCAGGATAGTTTATAGATGTGTTTACTAAAATATATCTCAATGTTGGTCACCTGATACCTCATAAATCGTTTTTAATATTCTCACCCTCTCCACGAGGCTTTCGGCTCGACGCGCGAATGAAGCACGTTTTTCTTGGACGCTGTTTGACATTCTTTTGCCTACAAAATATGAAGAATAAACAAAAACAAAAAATCATGAATTATTTAAGAAAAGTAATAATTCTAATAAATAATAAAAATAAAATAACAACAAGGAACTTTAATTCAACGCAAAAGAAAAAGACTCCAAAATGTAAAATAAATTCAAATTAATATAAGAATTACTTATAAATCAGAGCATAGAATCATTTTTATAATAATTATAAGTCGATAATAAAATAGTCTAGTTTTTCTTTCATTTCTGAGTCCACAATTAATTCTAGCACAATTATTTCCAACATCGAACTGTTCGTATATTCGAACAATTCATAAAAGCGAGTGTTACCATAAGCAAGATTATAGTGCAATATATTAATTGACTAATTTAATTTAGTTGATGAATGAAACGGTGAACATCCATTTTGTTCATTGGCTATTCTAGAAGATGAACACAGAAAAGGTCCGCATTTGTATTAATTTTATTTCGTCTAACACACGTTCAATGTAAATAAAACGAGTATAACGTTAAGTTTTTAACTTTAAAAGAGAATCATTTCAGCAATAAAATTGATATGTTTAAATAAATGAATATGGTTCTTATATTGAAGCGATTTCTTTATGAGATAAGACAATGAAGTTTCCATAATAATTTTCCGCACTTTCAAGCGTGAACAATCTCACAATCGTGAACACTCTCGGAATCGTGAACGTTCTCGTAATCGTGAACACTCTCGGAAGCGTGAACAATCTCGTAATCGTGAATACTCTAGATTTGTATTAGTTCACCGATTCTAGACATACATAACTATATCTATGTTTATAATGGTTCAATGAAATTGATCTCTGATCTCTTGAGTTCAATTTAATTATCGTTTTAATTCACGTTTGCTTGCTTCTTTTAGTCGCATGTTCTTTCATTCGCTGTTCAAACAATTGATCTCAGACCTCGTTTGAAGTGAGGTCAACAAAATTTTACAGAGTAACAAATACATAAATATATATAAATAAATTCCGAAATTCCAATTATTATCTGTTCTAAAAACATCAACAAAATTATTATTTGTGGCACTCAAGAATCAAATTAAAACAACGATAACAACAGCAAAATCAAATCAAACGCACTCATTTAATCTTAATAGGAATGAATTTAAATATAAACTCAATTTCACACATGCTAATCTCTACTCTTTTTTTAATTATTTTGTAAAATAACAACGACAAATTAAAATAGGTTTATATAACTTTTGGGTAGAAATTCAGCAAGAAGCTTTTAATATTGTCTAATTATATTATTCACGACATTAATTAATAGATTATTTTTTTTGTTTTTTCTTTTTTTTCTATAGAAGTAATCAATCCAATTGTAAGTATATTCAGACATAATTATCATATAATACAACATATGCCAAAGATGACACAATTTGTTTGTTTATTTAACTTTTGGTAAAATTTTGTCGTATTTTTGCATTAATTTGAATTCGAATTGTTATTTTTATATAATTATTGTTATTATTCTATTATTATTATTCTATTATTGTTATTCTATTATTGTTATTATTCTGTTCTTGTTATTATTCTACAATATTATTGTTATTTCTTTATTAATTATATTTTTATTGCTCCATTATTTATTACAATATTTTTCATATTTTTTTCTTATTAATATTTCTTTGTTCTTATTATTTGTTTTACATTTTGTTTTTATCTACTTTTAGTCAAACATTTAAATCTTCATGTTTTAAAGAAAGGCTTCAAAGAAGATTGGTTTTTCTGTTTATTTGTTATGTCGGAGTCGATGATGTTGTGTAATAAAGTTTAAAAATACTTTTTATTCTGCATACTATGGATATATATAAATATTTGTGTATCTATTAATAAATTATATATAATATATATAATCCATATCAGTTAAATTTAAAACACTTTAGTTAACAAGAACAAATATTTTTCATTACCTTTTTCTATGATTTTATGGTAAATTATTTTAAAATGTAAATTCGTGCAAGATTCCTTGTATTCATATATGAACAAAAACGATTATTTAATGGTTCCCGTTCGTATTTTTAAACTAAATTAGAAAAACTAGTCACTTTATTAATTTTTAATGCTTGTTATTATTATAATTGTTATTGTTATTATGTATTACGTATTATCAGAAAAAAATATCCAATAAATTTAATCGGACCGCACGAATCATTAAATCTTATCGCTGGGATTTGAACGGATTTCGTACGATCGCAACACCATCGAGATTACAAGCAAACTGAATGCCAGAGAGTGAGTCGTTGGTATATATTTTGGTAGCACAGTGGAATGAAAACATGAAAGATTTCAAATGTTTGTGTTTCCGATTCTTTTTACATGCGGTTTACATGTTGCTCTTATGCTTTTATGTTTTTTTTTTTTGCTTTTTCCCATTCGATTTTCTGTTGCTGTTTTCGTTCGTTGGTGCGTTGTTGTTGTTGTAAACAATAGCAATTTAGTAATTATTTTAGTGTAATTCTTGTTGTTGTTGTTGTTGCAGTCGCTGCCAAAGAAGAGCAAACAACAGAGAAACTCACTCATTGCAAGTGCGTTGTCTATGCTAGAAATATACAACACAACGTTTTCCGATTGTATAAACAAACATACATCCATACATATGTACATATGCGTATACATGTACCTGAACACCCATATAAATATATATATACCAAATGTAGATACATCCATAACAACATATTCGTAGATATTCTAGAAGATAATCGCATTTGCAAATGAAAATCATGTAAAGTATTTTTACACAGTTTGTTTTGTTTGCTTTCATTTTCTTCTTAGACTTGTCAGAGTGTTAAACATACTTACATTTAATGATGTACTTAGTATAAAGCAGGTAAATAAATTCGAAAACCCCTCATATTTGATTTTATGGTCCTCATGTGAATGAGACTATGAACCCGCTTTTTATACCCTACACCTGAAACTATACACTAAAAATGTATTTTTGTTTTTAAAAGTTTGTTTTAATAGTTCTTTCTTGTGTATTCAAATGCAATTCATCAGATAATGTTTTTAATTCTACATATTAAATGAATTCGTATTTTAATTTTTGTTTTTGCAAAACTTTATATTCGTTGTTTATAAATGAATGTTAAAAATACTCTTTTTCTAAAGAACATTTATCTCTAAATATGCACACATTTATTTCTGAATTGACACATCTTCCTGAAGTATAGTAGAGGACACATTTAATTTTATGATAGCAGCAACCGTGCAAAGCATGAAATGGAATACATTTTTTCAGCTAACTTCTACAAAATCGACGAACACGAAATAATATTATTATTATTACTTAAAGGTAGGTTATAGATTCTATAGATGCTATAATATAGAATATAAACAGAATAAAATATTCATTCAATGATGATGTAGAGGCCGATAAGGTTAAACTTTCGGTATTTTGGTATGACGGTTCAAATTTCAGCCGAGGAAATGCATTTTTCTAAA
Organism: Myopa testacea; assembly: GCA_949629155.1. Lineage (NCBI taxonomy): Eukaryota > Metazoa > Arthropoda > Insecta > Diptera > Conopidae > Myopa > Myopa testacea. The sequence continues at coordinate 45,777,820 of OX451345.1, read as the reverse complement.
AGAAGAAAATATTTATTTGTTAATGTTATAAAATTCTCAATTCAATTCTTCTTAATATGTACATATATGTATATATGCATATATTTTCGATTTCTACATTATTATTTCTTAATATATTTTCTATTATATTGTTATTTTTTATTTAATAGTTTTTAATTTTGAAATATGGTTTAGAATAATAGAATAGAATAATTTGTAACTTTTAGAGTGTGTGAAGTCTTTTAGAGTACTTTAATGAAAAAACATATCACATTACTTTTCATTATTTTTCCTCTTTGTTTTATACATTATTTTTGGTTATATTTTTATTTATAAACTTTTATAGAGTTTTTTAGTCGAAGTTTTTCGATTAAAAGAATATGTAAATCGATTAAAAAGTTATGTATGTATGTGTAGAAAAAAATTGTAAAAAATGTAATTTCTCGGATTCGTTAAAGGTTGGAATATTGCACAAATAATAGTTAACAGAGTGTAATAGTTTAGTAGAGTTTAAAAACGATTAAAAGAATATTAATATTACCAATTTAAGCACAATAAAAAATTATAAAAAATTCAATTCCTTCGACCGTGACAGGACTCGAACCTGCAATCTTCGGATTCGAAGTCCGACGAACGCAAACATCTTAAAGTTTGCTGTCACTTTCTAAACACCTCCAACATTTTCATTTCTCAGTTGTTTTCATTTAATTTGCATTAAACTGATTGGACTCGGGGTTTCGAAATTTCAGGTGGACTTGGGTTTCAATTCGAAATTCACATGGACATGGATTTCGAAATTGGACTCAGGTAGACTTGGATTTCGAAACGCGTTTCCATTGCCTGCTAAACGTTATTTGGTTCAGATATATGATGAAATATTATTTATCTCATCATAAATATAATTTACTCTCATGAAATTTATTTTCTTCAAATTCTAATCGGATTGTTTTTTTCTCTTTATGATATATAGATGGTGCTGATGAAAAACTTTACTTCGCTATGGAAATATAGATGGCACTGATGACATTTTTTTCTTTTTAATTGATGATACGCGTTACCTAGTGTATCTTATTTGACTAATAAAGAAGATTCTGACAAACCGGTGAAGACCATGCATCGCTGTCATTACCGTTTTGAATTCAAAGATTTTATTTACTCGAGCAAAAATTGCATTTAATTCTTAACAGTCAAACAGTTGATATTTCATGACACAACCATTTTTGTGTGTTGCATTATGAAAAGGAACGCAGCTATTATAACTTCCCCATAACTTTCTATGCGAAAGAAAGAATACACGCTATGTTCTATACCTTCAACTTTTAGCACATACACATATCTTCATTGCGTAAAACAGAGCCATCTACATGTAAATTACAGGCCTCCGTTACAAAAATTTCAAAATTATATACAAATGGTAATTCTAAACAAAATCAAACAAGAAGCCATTTTGTAATTGTACAACAAACCGTTCAAACCGTTCATATTGAAAAATAAAATTAAATAATTAAAAAATTTATGCAAAAAATTGTGTAGAAAATAAAGAGTGTTAAAAAAATAATTAATATAAAGAAGTACATAGTTGCAATACTTAAAAAAATTAAAAACAAAATTGATTAAACAATTTCAAAAAATAAAAAAAAAAAAAAACAAATTAAAAAATTATAAATAAAAACTTAATAAAACAGTGAAAAGTGCAAAGTAACCGAAGAAAAAAAAAAAAATTTATATTGGAAATTGAAAGAAATAAATTGGTAAGTAAAAAAAAATCAAACGAAAGTAATTTTTAATAGCTATGGTCCTGTAAGCGTGCTCGTGGTGGACCATATTATTGGTGGGTCCTTTATTGGACCCTGGGTTAATAAATTTAAACGAGTTTGATGGGAGCAAAACCATGGGTATTACCATAATGGCATCCTCTCCAAAACTGGGGTATACCTGTACTTTATCCTGCACAAATTAGCACGCCCTGAATGTGGTCGAATCCATGGTAATGCAAGTAAGCTACATGTATTGCTTCCTTTAACAGCTTTTATTACTTAGCCATTCGGCTTGAAAGGAATACTAAGGACATTTACATCAGGCAGTTATAAGAAATTATATTGTTTTTATCGAACAATATTGGTTTTTTTATATTGAAATTTATTGGAAAAACATGAATTTTTTAATTTGTTTTCGCTGAATTGGTTGCGTAATAAGTTTACGCTTATCGCTTTTTCGAGTTGAATAAATGTCTTATATTCTAAACCGGGTAGCAGATGTTATGAGTATTTAAGTCGTCATAAATTTAATAGTTTATAGTATACCACTCTTTCACCTTAGTGGTAAATATGTGCACTAGATCTATTGCTCGTTTTAATTGGCCCATAGCAAAAGGGCCTTGAATGTTATAATCTGTGACCGAAAAAATGGCTTAAATTACGGCATTCACTGAAGTTCGGTGTGTGATCGTTTTCGTAGTCAAAGTGTTATTCTAATTCTTTATTTTGCTTTCTAGTGTTTTTCTACATACTACATACCGTGTAAATATTTATTTATATATTTGTGTATATGTTTGTGTGTTTTTCCAGACGCTTTGGGAGACATTATATTGTTATTGTTGCTGTATTATCGTTAATTTATTTTGCTAGTTCGATTCGCCGTTTTTTGTGACTTCTGTTTTTACGACGAACTATGCAACCGTTTTTTGTGTCTGCACCTCATAAAATTTAACATCTCTTTTTTCCTACAGTATTTCAATTCAATTGAAATATTTTTTAGAATAATAGAATAGAATAATTTGTAACTTTTAGAGTGTGTGAAGTCTTTTAGAGTACTTTAATGAAAAAATATATCACATTACTTTTCATTATTTTTCCTCTTTGTTTTCGATTAAAATCGATTAAAAAGTTATGTATGTATGTATGTGTAGAAAAAAATTGTAGAAAATGTAATTTCTCGGATTTGTTAAAGGTTGGAATATTGCACAAATAATAGTTAACCGAGTGTAATAGTTTAGTAGAGTTTAAAAGCGATTAAAAGAATATTAATATTACCAATTTAAGCACAATAAAAAAATATAAAAAATTCAATTTCTTCGACCGTGACAGGACTCGAACCTGCAATCTTCGGATTCGAAGTCCGACGCCTTATCCATTAGGCCACACGGTCCGATGGTATTACGTGGTAGTAGTTATGGATTATATTAAGCTTATACTTTTCATATTTTAATATACATACTTTCATTTTAAGGATATATAAGTTAACTTTTTACACTAAAAAATGAAACGACTTGTTTCGAGGGTATTTACAGACTGCGCTTTATTTTCCTTTTTTGGGCTATTTATACCTTATTTCTACGTGTGATAAGAAGTTTACTCAATCTTGCGTGGGAAAGGATCTCTTCTTATCGCTTACAATAACAAACAGATATTCCTTTAAAATCCTACAATAACAGTGTTACAAATATTCCTAAAATAATATGCTGGGACAATCTTAATGATCCTAAAACAACATTAAGATAACTCGTTCTTAACTTATATAAATTGTATTCATCAATGCGATTATTCCATGCTGAAGTAGTTTAAAGGTCTCGAAGTAACTACAGAGGAAACAAAAAGTAGAAAAACTTCGAAAAGAAATACTTAAGAGATTGTCATATTCTTATATAGTTTAAAAACATTTAAAAAATATAAAAAGGATAAATATAAGAAGTTATAAAAATTAAACTTCCTTCGACCGTGACAGGACTCGAACCTGCAATCTTCGGATTCGAAGTCCGACGCCTTATCCATTAGGCCACACGGTCGCATATTTATAGTTTGTAATTGGCGGTTTAAATGGACATGTCTTTTTATTTTAACAACAGTTGCGTTTTTTAATGAACTTGAGAACTTCCAATTCATTAAAAGAACGGACGAGGGAAATTTCGCCAAAATCGAAATCGCTCCCAACTTCATTGCTTAATATTTCATACGAAGAATAATCTTAGTCATGTTTTTTAATGAACTATACAGGTTTCCGAACAAAATTTTCTTATAGTTTTATTATTTGACGTTTTTAGGAATGCGTGAAATTGGCTACATTCAAAATAGAGGGGGAATCTTAAAATTTCCCTAAAACACAGATAGAGACCTGGTATACACCTGGACACAGATAAAACATATGTAAACATTGTCTGCCCACGTTTCCAAACCCAAGTATTTGCGTAAAGTAAAAAAACTATATATTTCATTAAAAACACGCAGCTTTATTTTATTAATTGAAAGTATGTACAATTATTTCCATTTATTAACATCACTGGTTTTTAATCAGCCTGTTAAGGCTCATTCAGAATGGGGGCATCAAGCGTCAGCGGCGCATTAGGTCCGTCGTCTTCATCGTTGTCTACACAAAATTTTTCTATTCTAATCAAGTAAATAATTCCATTTCACAGTTTAAAATAATTCCATAATTTATTCCACATTGGCATCCTCGACTATATTTCTCCAATCAGCAGCATCGATCCCACCCGCTCACTTGCATTTTGCATACTAAATCCCAAGATGACGCATATAAAAACAATCATGATTGTAGCGGGCGTTACTATGATGCGACGCTAACACTCCCACTCTGAACGATTGTATTTTCAAAACTGATGGTACATTTTATGAAACTAAACTTACGCGACGCTGACGCTCGAAAATGCCACTCTGAACAAGGTTTTAATTCTTTGACAGTTGTTAGCTTTCACAAAAAAAAATCCCAGTCCATTTCTAAAAACGTCAACGTCAGATGGGTTTTTTTCCCTTCGCGTTCGACAGTGCTATTTGCTAAACCACCGATTTTAAAGTAATAAATAATTATTTCCAACGTGAAATGTTTGTACGATAGTTATTTTGGATAGTGCCGCAAATACAAATCGAAAAATAATCCGAAAATGGCATCTCGTGTTGGTGCAATGGTCAGTGGTACAGATGGCACTGACTTCGCTTACAGGCAAAGAATCGCAGCTCCATATCAAATTAGGTTAAAAGCAAATTCAACCAAAGTTAAAAGTATTTCCATCTTTACATTAAAAACGTTTGATCAATAGACTCCACGTTAGTTTCAGTTAATTATAGACCCAAAAAGTTAATACGAAACACGACGAAACATTTACTCAATTCTGGACTTATTCAGTGCTTAACATATGTTATCTATACGTGTCAATGAAGTAGGAAAAATCCAAGTGACGCGCAGATTGGGCAGGTTGCCAAAATTTGTTTACATTTTGTGATCATAAAGACTGCCAAACATAAAGATTTGCTTGAACTCCACGTTGACCTGTAATACTTGCACCAGAAACACCAACAACAATGTAATAAATACAGCAAACTTTGAACTCCTGCAAGGGGTTTTAACAAACGGAATTATATGTATATGAGAGTGAACCATGTGACAAAAACACACTGTTGCATATAAACTAATGCAATATCCTATTTTGCGATAGAAATTTAAGTCTTGAGTTGAGAATATCATTCGTCTGATTTGTGATTAATTTAATATGTGAATGAAATCGGTAGAGTTGTGATAGAAATTCTTATTGGTTGATCACCTTTGCTCTATAAATGGTCTATAAACCTCCGCAACTATGTATATATTTCTATTAGTTTTATTCAGTAATTATTTTTAACATTTAACATTTAATAATCGTTTCGTGTTTTTATTCACAGCCTGCTGAATAAATCGCGACTGAAATATTGCATTTTCTTTCATGCGCTATTATTCTTCGTAATGTTGGCGAAACTGGCATCTGACATCTTAGATCGACTGGATATATTTGTCTTAGAAATTGAAGAGTTAGAAATACCGCCTCCGTTATGGTGGGAATATATTTGGTTGGCCTCTTTGCTGACCTCATTCTTGGGGCTCTCCGCAGCACGTGGCAATAAAATACGGGAGATGCAGAAATACATGATTACTCTTGGACTCTTCGGTCTACTGCCTCTGATGTACTGCTTCGTTTACTATTTCGGTGATGTATGGGAATATATCACGCTGGAAAAAGACGCCGATTTGGACGAAGCAGACATTTTCTTATGGAAGGTAGAAACCTTTCTAATATTAATATATACATTTATTCTTATATATTTACATTTCGTGTTGAACTTTCATATAAAGAATTGTTTTTTCTTACTTTAGGGCCTACCTTATGGATTGCTCTGGTATGCCTTCTGCTTTGTAGGTTTCCAAATTCATGGCTTCACTCTATACTTTTCATGGAATCTAATCAAGGCATGGAAAGCAAGGAATGCTGCAAGAAAATTTCAGTAATACAGTTGCATCTCAAAGATTCACTGCTTACAAGCCTTTTATATACATCAAACAGTGTGTAAAGCGCTTAAGGAAACACGTTAAAAATACTCCTAAACTGAATGCAATAAACAAAAGAAGTAACTACATACTATTTTACGAGAATAAGAAGAAAATATTACTAATTGAATTTAAAATACAAAGTTTAGTTTTGGAAAGTTTTAAACAAAAGAAATTCATTATTTGTAAATAATATTTATGGAAATATAAATTTCATTCGCACACAAACTAAAGACAAGCAGAAATAATAAACGTTAGAAAAACAGTATAATATACAATATTAAAAAAGAAAAAATGTTATAAGTGTTGTTGTTATATTAAAAAAAAGAAATGATTCATAAAAAGATTTATCTAATCGTCATTAAATTAAGAGAAAATCTTGCGCTAATATAATATAGTCATGTATGTAATATCGTGTACCCTACAATTACAATAGTAATATTGTTTTAAAGTTACAAATAAGGTTTTTACTCATTGTTTAATGTACTTACCGTTATATCTATATTTCGATTTGAAAATATTTGTCATTTTAATCGTAAACAATTATATTTTTGGTTTCATTCTTAAACTGCCTTCAAATGTAAAATCAATATATTTACTGTCCAAAGTAAAAGTGACGATGATGCAATAATTTTGCAACATAAGCAAATGCATTGTAATGGATTTTAAGAATAAAATGTGGATGTTCTTCTGAGTGGAATGGAATTTTTTTTATTTTCAGCAAATCGATAGTTTCAAAACTTTCAGACAACGTTATATTATTTTTATTTTATATAAGTCATGGTATAATAATAAAATTTCCTAACTTTTTGAAATTGTAATTTTTCTAAGATTAGCAAAAAATTCCACTTTGATCCCGTTATTGCTGTGATTTACTGTGTTTGTGGCGAATGTTTAGAACCAAAATTAGAAGAAGAAGAAGGTTTCTATTGTAATGAACGAAATTCGTAGCGCCACAAGTGTACTCTAAGAGTTTTATTGATTCAGTCTACTTCACTGTTATGCTGGTTCTGCCTTTTCTCCTGTAACTCCCCCTCCGCCTGAATTTGGCATAACGTATGTTATAACGTTGGCCACATTGTCCGACGTTCGTAGGACATTTAACGACGATTGGGTCGTACGAACAGCAGCAAAACGTACAATATGTGTGTGTGTGTATTTTCAACTTTTGTCAAAGCCAGTCTCCTTTGAACAGGTTACTGCAGCATTATCTGAACGTTGCAGTTGCATTTGCACTACATTAGAATGCGGCAAACACTTGAGGAAGAGAAAACAAGAATTTTTTTCAATGAAAGTTAAGAAAATTAAAGTTTTTGTTGGTAAGAAGACGAAATCTCTCCTGCGCACAATCAAACAGTCAAAGAGATTGTGCACAGCATCCGTCCAGTGGGTGAGGTGGGCGGATAAGTGTTTAAAACAATTTGTGAGAAAATGTTGTGTCCCTAGCAAGAAACAGCAGGAAAATTAAGCTTTAGTTACTGCTACATCCGTGAATCGTACGATACGGCGTAAAAATATTAATATTGAACAAAATATCAGTTGTAAGGAAATATTTTGTTTGCAAAAATGCGTAACGAGGAAACGTTTCGACGCGTCACTCGTGAGAAGTTGGTGGTTCGTGGGAATACAACAATTCGTACGTTGGACTCCAAAACATCTTATCTTCCAGTGCTGCCTGGGTGAGTGCTCCATGTTATGTGTGGTATTAATTTAACATGTAAATTAAAACAATATGTAAGAAAAAAATCAATATTCATCATCACTTCAACATCTCAATGGTATATCAAAGGTACCAGGGCATATGTATATGTATGTGGATGAGTGTGCGTTTGTACTATTTTCAAGGTTTTTTATATGCCAGGCTTTGGGTTTGAAGAGCTATGAGAGTTAATTAAATTAAAAGAAGATCGTAAACTAAAGATTTCGAAACGTACACAATTTTACCAACATTAAAAATGAATCGGTTACAACAAATGAAAAGAACATCTTTTATAGTGACAGAATTTTTTATATAGTTTTTCCAAAGGAGGTTGCTCTTGTACTAAACCAACGAACTTTGTACTAACCAACTTGTACTAAAAATATTAGCAGCAACATGCAACTATAGTAACTTTTTGGGGTTAATATTCTTTTAAAACTCTAGTTATTATGTTTTTTCTGTTTACTTATAATGCACATATAATTCTGCGGAAATACATAAATAAGTTTCTCAAATTTATTGTCATTCGAATGTAAATTGATGATAAATATTTGAGTGAGTGTTGAGTGATTTGGTGGGTTTTGAGAATGTACGTAAATTAATCGATTCTTGGTTTCTGCTTTGCGATTTCTTTGCGTTAATGATGCAAGAAGAAAAACTACAATGACTTTATTACACCATCGTCCATCTTCCCTCCACCGCCGCGAAATCTTTCTGACCGCACAAACAACTACAATACCTAAAATTCGACTTCCTTTAACCTCATTTTAGTGGTATATTTAATTCGAACCAAGTCGCGCACACCTCCTCCGGCCATATAGTAAGTAAAAGAGGCTACAAGTATTCCGAATCACCACGCCATAACACAGAAATCACCTTATTTGTTGTGGCTCCGGTATTAACACGACACGAACTGTTGTGTTCTGTTGCCATTTAGAGCTGGTCAGATGCCGAGCTCTGGTCAGTTCGAAATCAACCCTCAGCAAACTCAGAAAGACTGACCGAATCGGTGCTCCGTGTTTGGTAAATAAATGGCGGCAGTTCGTGGTGCGCGTTAGCATTACATGTAGAATTGTGCTCGGTGTTGCACAGAGAAATTATTCTTCCACATCGATTCAAATTTCTACACGTACTCTTTATTAAAAAACTAAAAATAAATAGAACACAATATTGCACAATGTTTAACACGAACGCACAGAATTGGTTCGGCATGAGCGAGCAGATAGCGGATCATCTTAGAACCAACCACAACAACAACAACACAGCACATACACATTATCCTCCTCCGACAATGCGCAACAATGGAAATCAGAATCAGAACGTCTTCCTGCGTAGGCGTAGCGTTACGAACTCCAATCCTTCACTGGACAGGGCACCACCGGCGGACATCCATGTGGAGTACGAAGTGGCTGTACCAATTATTTCGTCCTTTCGTCACACACCGTATCACTCGCTGTGGGATCTGCATCGGTGGTAACTTTTATATATACGTTATATTAATAATATACCCCATCAGCCAGGAAGTTTAAAAAAATCCAATTCTTCTGTACTGCTTTACATTTTTCATATAAAAGAAATACTTCTCTTCTTTGAAGGTTTAATAGAAACTTTTTACTTCATATAAAACAATTTTTTCACGTGTTAAAATTAATATTTCTTTTTCTTTAGTTAAATTCAAATAAGAGTACATAGTACAGGAAATTATTAAAAACTACACCGTGTCCTTGATTTCATTACTAAGTTTCTGATTTCGTTCGGTTTTTCTTCCTCAATCACTCAGAAAACGAATTCATAAGAAACCGGAAACACTAACAACAACACAAGCCCCTTTAACAGCTTATAAAGCAAGAAAAAGTAGCTCCACAGTTTAACCTCGAAGCGTCCTAGTTTAATAAAATAAAAAAAAACCCCAATGGCATAACTATAAATCGCCACAAAAGCAATTAACATATAAAAAAGGATCGAAAGGGATTGTAGTTATTATTGTTGTTGTGTAGTTTTATCGGAACCGTAGCACGTATAATAAAAAAGAACACCATCCGTCATCATAAAAGAATATACTATATATACTAAGTATTTTGAATAAATATTCGAAATATTCCTTGGAATTATAACTACAATGGAATTGTATTGCTTTCCATTTAATTACTCCATGCAAAACAAATTTCTTGTGACATTTACTACGGTTCATTGACCTCTTCCGCGTAATTGAAAATAATTATAGTGTTGTACATAGAATTGTACCGACGCATTGCAAGGGGGTTGGCGTAGTATGGAAAAAAAGAGGAAGTCCCCCTAAACACTGACATTCACACACACACACACACACACACATTCTAATTTCTTGCTATGCTCCTACTTTTGTTGTGGTGAACTTCATGTCTACACATATCCATCATTAATGTTTCCACCTGAAGTTATGAAAACCATACAAAAGAGTTTAATGAACTCCTTTTTGATTTTGATAGCTATTGATAAAGACTAAATTATAGAAACAAATACTAATGTACGCTCTCTTTTGAGTACTTACGGATTTTTTAACACTATTTAAAAAACTTGCTGCAGAATCTACACCACTTTCTTTATATTATTATTACATATATTTAGCAATTGATAGGTTCAGTAGCTTGTAGGCTAGACACAGCAATTAGCTGAGCTGCTGGTTTGTTGTTGGTCGATGCTGATTGCGTGATGTATGTAGATTAGTTATTTACTTGTTTTTATGGATGTAAATGAATGTAAAGAACAAAAATTACATGAATAGGATAGGATTTATTTACGTACGATTGTATGTGTTACGAATCATTCGAACGATATTCCTTGGCAATGAAGCTTGCCAAAACAAAAATTATTCTAATTTCATAAAAAATCCAGTAAACAATCATAGATTTTTATTAGCAATCCCACTGAAGAAATTTACTTTGAAAAGCAAATTTTTTCATACTTACGAGGTAACAGTAACCTTAATTATTTATTAGTAACCTTATTACTTATAACCTTTCGGAAGTCCGAAAGGACATTAAAATTATTATTTAAAACAAAAGACAGCAACAACAAAAACAAGGTTGTTTGTTGACCCCTCCCTGCTCTTTCTTTTTTCAGTTCCACTTCAACACCTCCCGGACTCTCACATATGGCACGCATGATGGACTCTCTTATACTCGATCAGTACTCACCGTTTGCCTTCACGAAAATCACAACCACCCACAGACCAACGCGTACCGGCAACTTGAAAAAAACATCGACCACAACCACTCTAGGCGGCTTGGCGCCAGGATCGTCGGCAACCATAGCCACCACCACAGGTTCACGCATTAAAAACCGAATCCCTACACAAGGTATTTGCAATCAAATTAAGCTAACAACGAATCTATATTGAATTGGCAGTAAAAAATTAGAAAACCACGCATTTACAGAGGTCCCACCTCAGCCCAGAGCCAGCGTCAACTTAGCGCCAAGCGTTCCCAATCATCCATTACACAACAATAGCAACAACAACTACAGCAACAACAACATCGGCAGTAACAATGCAACATATCAGCACCAAATCGATAATCGCTGGATATCTTCACTTAGACGACGCGATCCCGAATTGCAGCCCACATTACCTTCGATCAATCTTAGCCATCATGGGAGTTCTAACAACGTGGGTAGTAGTAATCTCAACAGTGGCGGTGCTCGTACCTCCCGCCAAAATGCCAAAACTTCGATTGCTGTCGTACGCAAGAGTCGTTCTGTAGAGCGCGTGCGTGCACGCAAATTAACTACACAGGTGAAACTCAAGAATAAGGGCAAAAAGCACTCCATCGACGAAAATTCCAACTCCGATGATCAGGAAGTCACCACTTCGTTGGAGGAAAACTCCACGTCGCACAACACACCCAAAGGTTCGCCCAAGACGAAAAGCAAAAACTTCTCACCCGTCGGGTATGAACCGCATCTGGTGGAGACGCTGGAGAAGGATATACTGCAGCGCCACCCGGGCGTCAAGTGGATCGATGTGGCCGGACTGAATGAGGCCAAGACAATTCTCCAAGAAGCCGTCGTGCTTCCGATAATTATGCCAGACTTCTTTAAAGGTATACGAAGACCATGGCGTGGTGTTCTTATGGTCGGTCCACCGGGTACAGGCAAAACGATGATGGCCAAAGCTGTGGCCACCGAATGCGGAACTACATTCTTCAATGTGTCCTCATCCACGTTGACCTCAAAATATCGAGGCGAAAGCGAGAAGCTGGTACGTTTACTCTTCGATATGGCACGCTTCCATGCACCAAGCACAATTTTCATCGACGAAATCGATGCGTTGTGTGCGTCGCGCGGCAGCGATTCGGAGCATGAGGCGAGCCGTCGCTTCAAGGCGGAGCTACTAATACAGATGGATGGCTTGAATGCGAGCATGTTGGATGACAAAATTATCATGGTTCTGGCCGCAACGAATCATCCATGGGATATAGATGAAGCATTTCGGAGACGCTTTGAAAAAAGAATTTATATAGCTCTTCCAAATGGTAAATAAAACGTTTTTATTGTTAAGATTATTTAGGACGAAATGAAGCACTAAATTGGAATAGAAATTCTGTAGTTATATATAAATTTTGTTTTTTGTTTCTTTACAGAGGAGACTCGATCGGCTCTTCTTAATCTCTGTCTCAAAGATGTTAGCCTCTGTCCGTCGCTTGATACAAATCTAATAGGCGATCATCTAAAGGGTTATTCAGGATCCGACATTAGCAATGTTTGTCGCGATGCTGCGATGATGGCAATGCGACGACAAATTTCCGGACGCACACCAGCGGAAATCAAGCAAATAAGACGCGAAGATGTGGATCTACCAATAACTCTGCAGGACTTTCAAGATGCAATGCTGCGTACCAAGAAATCCGTTTCCGCGGATGATGTGTCTCGCTTTGAGAAATGGATGCAAGAGTACGGTTCATGCTAGATTAGAATCCACTTTTAGATAAGGGACAAAAACCTCCCAGATTAAGCAATACAAATTGGCTCATATTGACCAAAACTATTTTGGTTACAATACGTAGATATTAGGAGGGAGATTAAATAGATATGGAAAAAATGTATACCTTATACTTCCATAGATTATTTTTGAGAAGCTGACACATGCACTGAAATCATATATAGATTTCTTTTTTACTCCTCGCAATATATAAATAAAACAAATGGATCCCACCATACAAAGTATTAAGATAAAATTTCTAACAGGCACAATTTTGGTTGGGCAAAATGTAGTTGAATATTCGGTTATATGATTTTGAGGCATGATTACCTTCAAAATAGTGCTCTAGCCGTATCATGGTATAAAAATACAAAAACATATGGAAGATTTTTTTATAGCAGACAAATGTAAGTAAATGTATGTTCTAAAAATAAATAAATTAATTCAATATCTTTATGTTTTACTTATACTAGCCATTGAACTTTTAGTAACTGCAGCATCGACACGTTTGTTGCTAATTTCGTAATAAAATAATTTCTTACAATAATACATTCTTAATCTTATTTCAATAACTCAAACTAAAAATAAAATAATTGTGAAAAAGGTGAACAAAAGAAATAAACACATACGTATGGAGCATTTAAAAAGTTTACATACACAATTTGCAAATAATATGCTTGTATTGTGTTTCGACTTCTTTAAATTCTTCATTCAATTGTGCAATGCGTTCCGTTAGAGTTGGCAGACGGGCGCGTAACCATTGTGTGTCAACATTGAATTTCTCCAATTTTCTGATATCACACAATTGCTTATAATAGGCCGCATTTAGTCGTCCCTTCACAATCAGACGAAACGCCTTGTAGTCTTCCTCGTCATGCGTATCTGTGTGGTAAAGACGTAGGATTTCATAAACTTTACGACATTGGTGCGGATTGATCTAAAATATTAATTTTAAAATGATTTATTTGTTTTGAGGAGCATTTAAATGAAATCCACCTTAAATTTTTTCCGCGCATCTTGAATCATATCTTTACTAAATGACTGTTTAACTGCACTGCGACTAAATGTTGGCAAATCTTTACAAAGTTTTGCATCAACGAAATTTCGTAAAAGTTGAAAATCTTCCGAGGGGTCTTCCACTGTTATATCAATGACATTACTTTGTGACTGATAGAACTTGTAAACCGTTTCCAAGAACTTTGTACCGATACCAAGTCTCTGGAAGGGAGGCAGAACCAACATCTGACTAATGCGTGGGCGCAGGTGTTGTGGGTAAGCGTAATACTCGTAGATGGTAGTGTAACCGGCTGTGGCGTATTGATAATCTCCGGTGGAGTTCCTATATTTTTCATAACTTCCAAAAGAAACCAATCAATCGAATCAATTATTCAACACTTGTTTAGATTATTTACCACACAAAGTAGCTCCACTGTGGATCATCGACATCAATGCAAGACGCTGCATCCACAAACCACAATACGAATGTCTGCAAACGCAAGAAGAACTTCAGGAATGAGGGCACTTTATAGTTGCAATAATAGATTTCAAATGTTCTTTCTGTATGACTTCCATCCTCTGCTTTGCATCGTGACGTATGCTCCATGACTTTCTCGCCATAAGGCTTAAATTTGTCCTCCTTTTCGAGGGTTTTCAAAAACTCGTCCATCTTTAGGAAACAGCAGCCTTCTGGTAGTACTTTCGAAATCAAACGTCCAACATCGTCGGGTTTGATATTGCCTTGCGACAACTGTAGTACACTTCTTTTGTATTTAATGTCCAAATAGATTTGCATAGAACTGGCTGTGTACAGCAACTGGACTTGTAAATCCTGATAGCCGAAAATTTTCTCACTTTCACCGAAGATTTGATGCGCCATTAACGGAGGGAATCCAATCGAATCATTGGTAAGATCATCTTTTGTGCGTACTAAAAGTAAACTTTATGTAGCACCAGCCACGAATTTTCTTACTGATACGTACTCAATTTAAATTCTACAACTTCCACGGCATCCAATACCAAATCCTCATACTCCTGGATATCCGTCATTTTCCTCAAAATATTGTAAGTTTCCACAAATGTACGCTTTTATTTGCTTTACCAAAAAAGCGCGCAAAATATTGGACACTTTCTATTGAATTTGTCGTTGTCGTAGCAACCGATGTTCGGGTTATTATTGCATACAATTATTGTTTATTTAAGCATATAAATTCGTATATTTTCACATACAAATATATATAATCTTGGAAATTATTTTATTTGTTAAATTGCAATAAATCAACTATTTTTACTTACACGCCACGAATTTTGACTTCGCCAAAAGCTGTGTAAAGGCAAACGCTAAAATGTGCAAAATTTGACATCTAGTTATTACAGTGCTGCCAAACTGCTAACATATATTTTCAGTAGTCCCGGGATCCCGATTAAAAAAAAAACTTTCTATACTCAATTGGGTCCATTTTAAAGTTTCTTTACACAGCTTCAATGTATACATACATCGTACAGCGCCAGCGTCAAAAAATAATTTACTGTGCTCGAAATCATAACGCTTCGATCAGATCGATTCTATTTTCTCACCGACGTCGAGCTTATGATCTTTTGTTCGGAAATGTGTTGCCTACTCTTCGTCCAAAATACTTTGAAAGTAATGAAGTGTGTGCCAAAGTTTTCAAAAAATATAAACAAAAAGTAAATAACAAAGCAGAAATAAAAAGCAGATCTTTCATTTGCAAACAAACGAACAATTTTGCTGAAAATAAAACACAAATAGCAAAAACGAGCGTCTGGCGTATTCATTTTGGACCAATTGTTTTATGATAGGAAGTTATGACGCTGACGCATTCGATACAATCACGAAATGATTCGCTATTATACTTTCTGAATATACGAAACTTGTCAGATTATTTGACATTAAATAATAACAATAAACTGCAACCAACTTCCGAGCATTGGTAAGCACAATTGGAAGCTGAAACTGGATTGGGAGAAAACATTTAAAAGCGGCTTTAATTTAGTTTCATCCACTAATAACCGTGAGAATATTAAACATATATTAAAAGTTATTCAATTATACCATTAATTTCCTATTTCTTAATAAAAAGTAAATATTTCACTCGCTTTTTGCTATATTGATAATATAATTATCATGTCATTAGTCTACATGTGTACTTTTTGTTGATTTCTGCAAGATTATTTAACATAAATCGAATTTCAGCTAAGTTTGTATCAAAAATAATGGACAACTACGTGTTTGACGGTGGTCGCATTACCAAAATGGAGGTGGACTATTCGCCAGCATGCGATGAAAAGATACCACTTGCGAAGGAGATGGCTAAAAAGAATCCAGATTCCTTCCACGAGGCGATCGAAATACTCATGCAGTTAGAGAAACAAACTCGCCTTGTATGTAATGGATTAATTAGAGTCCACTTGTAGTTATAATTCTTCCTCGTATTCCCCAGGGTGCGGACATGGTTTCCTGCTCACGTGTATTGGTTGCCATCTGCCAAATATGCTTTGAGGCAAATAATTGGAATGCTCTAAATGAATATGTGTCGCTGTTGGTGCGTCGACGCTCACAGTTAAAACAAGCCGTCTCCAAAATGATTCAGGAATGTTGCTCTTACGTAGATAAGACACCTGATAAGGAAACCAAACTGAAACTTATCGATACTCTGCGTTCGGTAACTGAAGGTAAAATTTATGTTGAAATTGAACGTGCTCGTCTCACCAAAAAGTTGGCGGAGATTAAAGAAGCTGATGGCGATGTTGCGAGCGCAGCCTCGGTCATGGAAGAGTTGCAAGTCGAGACTTACGGCTCGATGGACAAACGTGAGAAGGTTGGATTTCAACGAGCTTTATTCTTCATTGTCGGCTTTTCTTTAAATTCTTCGCTTCTTCATAGGTTGAACTAATTCTTGAACAGATCCGTCTATGCTTGCTTAAGGAGGATTTCGTGTCAACACAAATCATTGCAAAGAAAATAAGCATTAAATTCTTCGATGATCCGAAACAACATGACTTGAAACTGAAGTTCTATAATCTAATGATACGGCTGGATCGGGATACATCATTTTTGAAAACTTCACGCCATTATCAGGCCATAGCGGAGCCACCCCGTCAACCCCCGGCCGATGATGCTAAAGAGACAGATGAGAAAAAGAAATCTAGCGATGAGGACAACAAGAACAAAAAGGAAGACGTTGCACCCGCGCCTCTGCCGCCGGTTGAATTGACCGAAGAACAGCAAAAGGAATTGCTCGGGAAACTTATTTCTGCTCTTTTATATTGTGTTCTAGCACCATACGATAACGAACAAAGCGACATGATGGTTCATCTGTCGAAAAATAAGAAATTGGAGGAAATTCCAATATATAAGTAGGTCATTTACGAGTATAAACATGTCTAAATGTCTTTTTTTATTTATACTAATTCACAGAGAAATCCTCCGTTTATTTATGTCAAAAGAGCTGATAAACTTTGACACCTTCAATGCAGATTTTGGTGTGGTTTTGGGCGAAAACGAAATGTTTCAGGAAACCAGCAAACATGGAATTAAATGCATTGCCGAATTGAAGGATCGCTTAATTGAGCATGTAAATATTATATTGTAAAAATAGTCTCCCAGGTGATGTTTTAAGATTGTCTATATATTCAGAACATTCGAACTATTGCCAATTACTACTCGCGGATTCACTTGAAGCGGATGAGTGAGCTACTAAATTTACCACCTGCGCGTTGCGAGGAATATCTATCGAAATTAGCCAATAGCGATACGATTCGCGTAAAAATTGACAGACCTGCAGAAATTGTGTACTTTACGACGAAAAAGAGTCCATCCGACATTTTAAATAATTGGGCACAGGATGTGAACCAGTTGATGTTACTGGTAAATAAAACATGTCATCTTATAAACAAGGAGGAATGCATTAACTCCGTCATTGGCATTGCTGTGGAGGAGTAAATACTCCAATATACTTAACAAATGTTACATTTACAGTTTTTATAAATACTTGTTCTGCTAACGAAATACATATTGAAAAACTAATAGTTACGAAATTAAAAGATCCTTATTATTATATCGTACATATTTTAATCAAATGACTGAATTTATTATCTCAATCTTTCACAACAGGAGAGATGAGAACAAAAATTATTTTTATTACAATCAGTAGGGAAAATCTAGATACAACAAATTTCCAGTTGGAGTTTGTAAATAAAACCAGAAATTAATTTTAATTAATAGCCGTGTTCAGAATGCGAAGCACCAGTTTGTTTGCTGTCACTGAACACACCCGGTGGTTGACATTTTACATGAAGCGATCTCGCTACATGACTTGTGAGATTTAAAGTTCGCCGTATACCAAAATTAAATCGAAGTCGAATACCATGGGCTGTCCACTGGGTTTTGGAGAGTTAAACATTCCATCCTCGCGTGCGTTTTGGGATGATTGTGACGAAGATGAACCAAGCCAGCAGACAGCTGAAAAGTAAGTTCAAACAAGCAGCCATATTGAAATCAATGTAAATGCTTGACGATTTAGACTGGTATTAAGCTATTGTCCAGGAGCTGAGCCTATAAGTACGCCATTTGACTTGTTGCTGATTATTGAAGGTGTCAACATTGCCGACTTCGCGGAGAAGACGCTCCTTAATAACGAAAGTTACAAGATTTGCGATATTCCACCAAAGCACTCAGCATTACATTGCTTGACTACTTCGGGTCGTAACGTACTGTTGGCAATAATCGAAGAAGATCTAGCAAGCAGTGGTGAAGTAACTGGACTTCTGGAGCCCTACGCGCAGTTGGCCGATCGAGTAATTTTATATTATATTTTATTTATAAAAGTTTCACTTTTTAAAAACATTTTTAGTGTATCACTGTAACGATTAAGGCAAAAGTCGACTACAAAACCGAAAACATCGATCGGGTCCGTGAGGAAATTGTCTTCTGGCGTGGCGTGAATGCAGATATAAGTAATATAGAGGCACTTGAGCCACCGAACTTTTTTGCCGGCGTCGCTGCGGGCGGTGAGTTTCAATATGGCTGTAAAATTATTGAGGTACATATATCAGCACCCATATTTTTTTTATATAGTCGCATCCTGGCGGGACAATCACAAACTACCCATCAGCTCGTATGTGGCGTTTGTGGATAACGTAGCGCTGGACACCTTAGTGTCTCAACCCATACTGAAATTATTACAAGAGGCTGGTCTAAAATGCGCAGCAACGTACGCTCCGAAGATAAAAGAAGATTCGCATTTATATTCGTAGAAACACGGGCAAATCAAGGGAATATTGGAACTGCAATTAGTTTTTGTGATTTTGAATTTTTGGTGATAAAGTAAAATAAACTTAAAGAAATCCGGTCGAACCAGTTAAATTACTTATTGTGGTTATGTATAGTGTACTCTATGTGAAAAAAAAATTCATATTTTTACACAAAAAAGGTTTAGTTTAGAAGGCTATTTTCAAAAAGATTGGGTGAACACTTGATCACGAATCTAATGGAAAATTATATATTTACTATAATACCTCGTTACAAATTTATGTCTACATTTCTTAATTTCCTTGTCCACGTAGCGCCTTTGCGGAATAGCCGACCCCCTTACATAGGCGAGCACCTTTGAAAGGTTAATTGAACAATTTATATGTAATAAATAAATCAATGCACGCAGTTTAAACGAACAACAATTTTATTTCTTAAATTTAAGGACAGCTATTCCGCTATTAGTAAGCTCATTTATTCTTTTGCTGACTTGTCCAGTTCGAATATACTTAGATTTAACGCCTTGCGACGCTTTTCCATGTGAGCTTTCGCAATAGCTATAAATTGTGGCCGCTCCAGAAGCGTGTAGGCTGGCACTAGTAGTGACTGCGCCAAGTCATGTAGCTCGGGTCTTCCACTGCAAAATAGATCAATTCCCAGTTCCAAACTTGTACCAAAGTCGCATTCGTCCAGCGCAATACTGGCAGCTGTAGCGATCGGTAGCAACTTCTCCGTAACTGCATTTTTTACGGTGTCATCTTCATCCTGTCCATCACTTCCTGCATCCTTCCCACCAGCTATTTCAAACAGTTTTATGATTTTCTTCAACTCGGCATCGCTGACAATTAGTGGCCTGTAACCCAGCTGCGTTTTGGCTACGAACGGCACCACGATGCCGGCACGATGGAATGTTTTTGAAACAACCCTGCCATTACGCACTTTCCGAACCGCCTCTAACGGCTCCAACGCCTTTAGTTCTTCATGTGTGTTCAGAAATTTGCTAGTTGCTTTCTTTATGCTTGCAACAGAAGCTGCAAGGAAAGGCGTACTGGCAAAGTCATGTTCCAAATAGTACCGCAACGCATCGAAAGCATTGCTTGCAATGAATTCGAACTCACAATTTTTACTCGCATCATTCCGTGCCAGCAGCAATTTCTCTTTTTCACTGGGCTCATCTCGCCAATAACCGTAATGCACGCCGCTTCCTTTCTTTACGAAAACTGTTTGAAATTCAGGGGGATCGTAGTAAAAACGCCAATGACGCAAATAGTCGCCGGGTTCACGTATGGTGGCTTTGTGGAAACGTTCGGCTAAAAATTCGAACGGTCCTACTAACTGCAACTGATATTGCTTCTCAAAGTAGTCCAGTATTTTGCCACCGGTGTCATTCGGACGCAGTTCACCAAGAAATTTCCAAAATGTGTAGAATTCATCCGGCATTTCTACCAAGAATTTGTGCCGTATAAATTCGTTGCTCTGTAGTAATGCATCATATTCCATTTGAGCCGAAAGTCGAATGCGCTTCTGCTGGACTTCCAAGTAATTCTTACCAGCCATACTTCTTAGTGCTTCCTCACGCAATTCGTTTGTGTCAATTTCTTGCCTTGAGGTCGAAGATGAAATTTTCTCATCTACCGTCTTATCTGAACTGGAAGCATCCGACGTCGCTTGATTGTTCGACGTTTCAATTTGATCGTGGTCGTCTGGACTCTGAGATAGTGCACGTTTTTTGGCGGCGCCTCCTTCTTCCTTTTGGCTTTCATCGCCCGATGAAGATTTCTTCGGATGAGTATATTTTTGTAAATGGCTTTCATTTTTTTGGTAGCATTTGTCCCAATACTTGCAATCTTCTTTTGGCATTTTTAGCCTATACGAAACACCGGAACACCAAAAAAACTCTTAAGCCAGAAAATGTAATAAATTTTGCAAATATTCCGAATTTGCAAGGCAAATGGCAAAAAGTGCTGCCAAGTATGTGGAAATGGAAGAATAATAGCGTTTATTTTATGTTTGGGCATAATATTAACATTGGAATTTGTTTCCTAAATTAAAAAATATTACTGATTCTAAAAGAACGAACTATAAATCCAACGAAATATTTTGTTCATCATAATCAAAAATTAAATAAACGTGGCAGGTCAAACTTAAGAAAATGTTATTATTCATGATATGTACTGGCAAGATACAAGTTGGTAAAGTGGAACAGAATAAGTAAGTCTTTATTCAAGAAGTAAGTTTTTTAGAATGAATAAATTCATTTTCTTATGATACTTACAAACAAAATATTGATTCGATTGTTTTACAATTTATTTTTATTGAAGTGTTTGTCAATAAAATGCATGATTGACATCCGTGTGCAAACAGTATTTCATATATAAATTATTTATTTATTTACGATTCTTAATCCCCAACTACATAAAGTTTACAGAATAATGTCAACAGCTACAAACTGGGCCACAGGTTTAATAAAAACCCTCAACGATAGTAAAAATCACATAATATCATCAGATATTGCTGCGGTTATTACGGATAAGTATCCAAAGGCGAAATACCATTTCTTAATAATTCCAAAAGAAGATATTCCTTCCATATATCACGTGAGCGATGATCTTTCTAAATAATTATATTTTCTTAATTTTAAATGCGTTTTTGCACTCAGCTAAAACGTGAACATCTTCCTGTTCTGGAGGAAATCCATTTGTTAGGATTGAATATTATTGAGATACGGCGCATGAAAATTGAAGACTTTAAAATAGGATTTCATGCTCAGCCTAGCATGCAACGTCTGCACCTGCACGTAATCTCCAAGGATTTCATATCAGACTGTCTAAAAACTAAGAAACATTGGAATAGTTTCAATACAAAGTTGTTTTTGCCTTACAATGGTGTGTACAAAAACTATTTTAAATGTTGGTGCCAAGTGGATCCAATAAAGCAATCAAATTATAAACCTAATTATTCTATTTCCCTGTGAATCTTTCTAGCGGTGTTTCAAGAAGTCATGGAGACTGGATATCTTCGGCGTTTGGAGAACAGTGAAATTAAAAAACTATTAGCTCTGGACCTAAAGTGCAATCAGTGCGAATATATTGCTAAAAATATGCCTAGCTTAAAAGATCATTTATTGGGGCATTATAATACCCAGTGATTATAATATCCCTGGATGAAATATACATTAAAACTGAAGTTTGAAATAAACTTATGTAGCAAAAAAGTGGAAAAAATTTATTTTTTAAAATATAGAAAAATCGGTTTACTGAATTTTTTAATATTCAAGTTTTCATAAAACACATTTACTACATTTTACAATTCTTTTAAAATTTATTCAACTTTTTGTTTTTAAGACATATAATTTTACAATTGTTATTTGGAAATTTGCTTTTATCTTTCCCATTGTTTAGCTTAAGCTAAGAGTTAACAACGTCGAAAAATGCTTTCGATTTTAATTTAGTGGAATTACAATTTCGATTAATACAATACATATTTTACATTTGCATTTGCACAGCATACAGTTAATAATATATAATACAGCTTTATTTAATTCTTCTTAATATAATTTTTGTGCATTTCTGGTGTTATATTATAAACAAATTGCAAGATTTCAGAAATCACTGGTTCCTTGCGTGATTGAATGGAGCGTTCCATATCATCCAATTTTAGTCGAGTGTCAGCATCAATCTTGGCAGCAACACCCTCGCGAGAGCCCATATGCTGAAAACAATATACGATTTCTAATTTAAAAATTGTAATCTCTCGTATATATATATTTATACATAATAGTTGGATGAATGTCAATTCATCCATGAAAATATTTCGTTTTTTAAAACTTCAGTGAAATAATGATCCAATCAGAAGTTAAAGTCCAGTAAAAACCTTCAGAATGCATTCGTACTTACTTTGGCTTCGAATTCTTTAAATTGACGCTCTCGTTCTTGGCGATACTTCTCAATTTCCTCCGTAGCTTCGTCTTTAGCTTGCTTCAATCTTCTCGCCTTCCCTGTTATATAAAAAATAAATAAATTGATTTAATGGAACTGAAGACCAAATTTAATGTAATGAAATCTTGAGTGATTAAAGTTAATTGTTTGTGGACATCATGTGACCCAGAATATTTTTTCACTTACGTTTCCTTGCTTCTGCAACTTTTTCGGCAGCCTTTTTCTCAGCAGCAAGCAATTGCTGGATACCTTGAGTTTGGCTGGTCATTTTTTCGACAAAATATAACTTTAAGAAACAATATAATTTCGTAGGAAATTAGAAATTGCTACCACAATGCACACAAGTCAAGGAGAAAATTCCAATTGGCGAAAATTGCTATAGTGAAAAACCGAAAAATGTCATATGACACCGAAATGTATTGACTAAAACTACGAGTCTCGTTCGGAGTGGACTTCGAGACTTCCCAGACCAGATCTGCTGAATAAGACAGTGTTGGCAACTTAGTATCAAATTCCTTTTTAACAGTGCAAAACTAGTTTTGATGATTCTTCTATACAATCCGTGTTAAAGTTATCAATAAAAAATACTTTTTTATTTCCTTTAATAAATATTTGGAGCTACAATATTTTTGTAGTCCAAACTACATATTATTATATTTTGTTATTTAACAGCGTTTGCTTTTCTCGCCAAGCAATTCTGCAATCGGACCTGCAAATTTATATTCTGATATGCACTCAAAAATGATATGCACTAACCAAATCTTTCCAATTTTCTTGTTTTTGTTGTAATTTTAAATGCTGATTACTACAACTTATTTTGGTCTTATGTAGATACCTAGTTTGCGTCGAAAATCTAAATTCTTACCCCTATATCTCATAAACTAGTAAAGATATCCGGATAGGATGGATAAAGGAATTTGAAATACCTTTTTATTTTCATTTATTTATTTATTTTCTTTCTCTATGTTGTACAGAAAGGTCATTTATGACTTTAACTCAATTTTACTTACCAAATTACTATATATTCAAATTAATTTATGATGATCATAAGGATTATCGTGAATAAGCTTAGGTATTTACATTGTTAAGATTTGCGTTGACTAATTCTGCGAGTATATTTTAAAAAAATAATACAAAAGAAAGCAAAAAGTAAAATATATACCATTTCATTTGTAGGAAAGTCTTATATAATGTCTCATCTGATATAACCTTTATTTATGTGAAATAACATTTTGGTCGAAAAACCATTAGTTTACTAAAACCATTTGGTCGAGAAAATTACGTTTTATAATTTTAGTACTTTTACTAATTCTACATTTTTCTTAGGAAAAAATTAATAAATAGAGGCAAAATGTACTAATTTTGAAAAAATCATTTTTCTCCAAAACTAATGGTTTTTCAACAAATTTTTTTTTACATAAATAAAAGCTATTTCAAATGAGCATTATAAAAAGTACTTATACTTATTACAAATAATTATATATTGGAATCAGTTTTTTGCCAAATAAATTTTTATGTCAATGAGAAAAACATCCTCTCATCAATTTGTGTGGTGAAAAGTGGTGAAACATAGTGTTGAAATTTTTATTGAACAAACTTGCATGTTTATTTTCGTCGTGGTAATAAAGCCAAATAGGGAATTTAAAGGAAAAACACATCACATATTAAAAAATAGCGGCGGTTTTTGAACATTTGTGCAGAGAAAAAGAAAATTGTTAATTAAAAATGGAAAAAGGAACAAAAAACAAAAAGGAAGTGAAAGATGAGAAGCCGAAAGCTCAGAAATTTGAAGAACAGGTAAATTGATTGATTAAGTTTGATGAAAATGCAGATACATTTTTTAAATAGGTGATCAAAACGTTGGAGGAGGCGGAGGCTGTAACACCTGAGGAAAAATTTCAAATGCTCCTAAGCAAACACGTCGAAAGTCAGAAAGTTAGCAAGAAGCTAAATCAAAACATAAAAGCGCAAGAGAAGCAATTGGATGGTGTATTACGTGAAAAGGAGGCGCTGCAGCGAGAGTATAATAAAAGTGTGCTAATGCGGTATTTGCTGAAAATAAGTATTAAAACTGCTTCGATATATTTAAAATGCTTTACGTTTTTGCAGAGACAAATTGGAGCAGGTTTGCCGTGAGCAACAAAAACTAATAAAATCGGTAAAGAATGAAAGTATGCAGAAGATACGCGAAGAAGAGGAACGGCGAAAGGAAAGCCAGTCAAAATTCCAGGCGTCTCTGAACGAAATCACGCAATCGCTTTGCAAAAATAATGAGGAAAATCTTAAACTGCGTGATCACAACATCGAAATGACTAAAAAGTTAGTACATGTGTATACATAGGAATATTTATGTAGGAACGGATGTGTTGGTAAAAGGAGGTTGTGCTGTAGGGTGTCTGAATGAAGTATGACTATTTATAATCTTGCAGATAAAAAATGGTGCGTTAGTTTATTTTTATAACATTCGAAACTATTGCAATCAACCGCGGCAGAGTTATTGGAAGATGTGATATAGACTTGCATTTTTTTTATAGGTTCAAAAATGAAGCATTTAGGATGCAGAGTTTAGAGGGAAAACTTACTTAAATCAAACTAAAACTTACTAAATCCAACTTACAGATTAAAGTTCCTGGCTGAACAATATGAAACCCGCGAGATTCAACTGAAGAAATTAAATGAACAAGTTCAATTAGAGTCGCAGTTGCATCAGGCGAAAATGAACAAAACGCAAGTGGAAGCCGCCATGGAGAAGGAAATTCTAATTAAGTAATGATAGCGAATAACTCAGCTTTCTTGCCATCATATATTGTTTTTATACATTCGCAGAGAGAAACAAATTTCCCTGGAGAAGTTATTGCAATCACAGAAAATGCTTAAGGAGCTGACGGAGCGTGAGATGGCACTAAAGGAACAGTTGGGTCTATACACTGCCAAATACGATGACTTTCAAAGCTCACTACGAAAATCGAATGACATCTTTGCAACTTATAAAGTTGAACTAGAGAAGGTACAAAATAAAGAAATAGAAAACAAGTATTAAATTAATTTTTTTGTTTGTTCATTCTTCCTAGATGTCGAAGAATACCAAGAAATTGGAGAAGGAATCACTAGAGTGGAAACGAAAGTGGGAAAAAAGCAATGCAACACTCATTGAACTGGCAACCGAGAAGCAAGAACGCGACGAACACGCTGCACGGTGTAATAAACAAGTGGAACAGTTGCAAAAGCTGCTTCGGGCATTACAACACGAACGCACACATCTATACAAGGTATTGCGTGACAACAATATTGAAATCCCAACAATGCCGGCGCTGCCACCAGAACCCGAACACATCAAAACGGCGCCGATTCAAAATGTTGCCGATAAGGATAAAATGGAGTTGATGTCGAAAAATTGTGCTGAATTGAAGGAAACATTAGCTAATTTACAAAATCAAATGAAATTCCTTAATTTAAAGGGAGCCAATGCGAGTGCTGAACCAGATGTTGTTGTACCCAAACAAGCTCCACCAGAAGATACAAACAAAAAGCGTAAGAATAAAAAACCTAAGGCTAAGAATAACGCCAACAACAACAACAACAACAATAAACCTATAAATGGTGCCGCTCTTAAGGAATTATCGCCAGCAACAGTAGTGAACTCGACAAAGACTGTGAACGATGGCGAAGTTACGAATGACATTAATATGCATGCAGAGAATGTAATAAAGGTGGAAGCGGTTCCGAAAACCGATGAAACATCTGTGCCGACAGCTGTTGAAGAAGATTTTCAGCCAGAAGTAGACAAACAAGTGGAACAAACATCGACAAATACTTTAGATAATACCAGTGAAGCTATTGAAGTTACTGCAGAAAAAGTAGATAATATTGCAGATACTGTAGAGAATAAAACAGATATTGTAGATAATATTGCAAAACCTATAGAAGATTCGGCTACAATTGTAGAGAATACTGCAAAATCAACTGGTGCTGAAGTAGTAGAGACTGTGCGAGAATAAATCTCATTGCCCACTTAACAGGCAATCATTCATTAGATGAACCGAGTTCTAAAGTTTTTGGTATCCTTTTCTTCATATCACTAGTTCAAAAATTTCAAATTACATAAAATATTATTTATATACAATATCATTATTTATTTACATACAATACAATAAAGATTTTACAATATAACTTTTTTTTTTAAAATACAAATGTTTTCTTGTTAATGTTGTTCATAGCTACGTACAAATTTCTATAAACATCAAAGCAGTTGCGTTCTTTATTGAAATATTTGGTTGATTTTATTTCATGAATGTACTAAATGTACAGAGAAGTTTTCCTAAGGGGATGTCTACATAACTAATTATTTTCATATTAAATAAATTATTGTTTAAATCAGTTTGTGTAAATAACAGGCGCCGCCCTTCAGACGTCACAAGTTTGGCGTGCGTTAGACGACACTGAGACATGAACTTAGAAAAAGCGTTTTGAAGAAGAAGGTTTCTCTAGGAGTTTGACACGCAATGCCACTTATTCACTCGGTTGTTGTTATTATTAGTCGCTGCTATCCTCAGGATGAATTCGTGTGCTGTTGCCGCTACTTTCACTCACTACTGCCACCGCAAATAGTTTTGAATTAGTCCTTAGTTAAGCAGGAAGGAGCACAAGCCAGGCCAGACCGAACGGCAACATTTGATGTCGTACAGGGGGCGCTTGAAGAGGGCGAGGACATGGCAAAAAGCTCTTGAGAGGTAGCTTATTAAACATGTGGCGGCGTCGGCTATACGAAAGGCGAAAAGCGTACACGAACCACACAACAAAAAGGACAACTGAAGGAATTCGCCTGTGGGGGTGGATTTTCGCAGTTTCAGTTTCGGATTCAGTTGTGTATAGATTTTCGAACGAGTTGTAGTTAAGTTAGTTAGCTGCTGTCATATTCGAGATGCAAGCAATACATTTTTTAATTTTCATAATTTCATTTGACTGAATCCTGTGCGTTTGAAATGAAAACTTCAAATATAAACGGTTTGAGTGAAGTCTTGAATTCATCAGTATAAAGAGAAAACATTAAAACAGGCCAACATTTCAACTTTAGAGATTATATGAAAAAGAAAGAAGGATCCACTACTACTATATATAAAATACATACCTAGATACATAAATTTATTTAAAATCCAATCTAAGCAAAAAGAAAAATATTAAAAAAACACAATTAAAACCAACAAAATCTAAAAATGAATATGTAAATGTAAATTTTAATTGAAATTGCGAAAAATGTTTAGCGAAAGTTAAATCAAAAATAAAGTCCTGTTTTTCCTTACCAACATTCGAGTGCCATTACGACGGTGAACAGCAAATGGCACAAATTTGAGTGTAGCGAATCCTCAAAAAAGTTGGAGTAACAATAATAGTAATAATAATTAACATGAGAACAACAACAACCAGAATAAACCAATATCACTATTACTGCAACAACAACACAACAAAACATCAAGATTAACAATAACACCACGGAACAACAACAACAACATTAGCAATAACATCACGAAAGCACCATCAACGAGCGCCGCACAACAATTCGTCATTCATTTATATTGTATCGTATATACAATTAATTACGTGTAAAATATTTGGAAATGATTTAAGCGTGACAAGGAAATTGCATAAAAGCAATATTACAGAAACAGTAAACAGTCAGCAGCCAAGAGCCAAGTTTATTTAGTATAAGCTAGAAATCCAGGAAGTCAGAAAAAAAATGACGATGATGGTGGTGGTGGTGAATCTGCTGAAGTTACAGTGAGGTAAAAATAAACTTAGTACAAATGACCAATGAAATTTCAGACATGGATAAAATCGATTCATAGACAAAATTACTGATGAGAAATTATTACTATTCTTACTTTATTATTTCTATTCTTATTATAATATATCATTAAGTGCAACAATAAAATCAAGTAAAAAGCAAATTAAACAATTATAAATAAAATAAATTATAACCAAATATAATGATGTATCGTATAATGACAAAAAACAACTAAAAACAAAATATAACCACGTTACGTTGCGGCATCGTTGCGTAGTCATCAAATAAACATGTTTATGTATGTACATAAATATTTATGCTATGCGAATGCATGGGTATCTATGTACATGCATATGTTCACACGCATTTGTATATACTTGCATGCAATCTACATATGCTCGTATGTATAAATATTTAAATATAGATACCGAATGTAGAATAAATATGTACATATGCATATGTACTGTTATACTTATATTTATAACAAAGCCAACTGCTTGAACTTACTTATGTACTCATGTACTAGTCTTCAATTAACAGCTTAATATAATTAATTAAACAGGGAAACTATGAAATAATTGTGTTGCTTTAGTTTTAAAGGTTTATTAGTAATGTACTATAATTTAAACTGATTTCATCGGACTTTAAAGGCCTTTTTTCGGAATTTATTTCCAACGTATCTGGTCTAAAACATATCTTGTAGCCTATCCAATTAAACAATACTAATGGTCGAAAGGTGACTCTATTTGTTGGTCACTTTCAAGAAATATGGTACGCCTAAAATGAAGCTACTATTTTAAAACAAATATTCTTTGACATGCTTATTTTACATAAATTTTATTTATTTATTCAGTGTATTGTGTTGATTTGTCCTAATTTTCTGTAGTTGAATTTTTTCTTAGTTAAGACATTGATTATAAAATATTCATAAATTATACACAAGTTATATGAATAATGAAAAAATTATTACAAAAATTTCCCTAACTGTAATCCAGCAAAGAAATAATTGAAATTTGTAGCTTAAATTGAAGATAGTGAACCTTAAAGGCAGGCCTCTGCCAAATATATAGTATTTTTAGTATTAGCAAATCCTAGAGACGCCTTCGCTAGAAAATTTCTGTTGCTTTTTAATTGACGACTTATTGTTGAGTTTATTATCGGCGCCGCCTTCAAATAAATTTCAATGACACCAGCATGGGAAATAATTCTTAATTCCATTCCATGTTCGAGTATATATTTTGTGAGTTATGTTTGCCAATTTTCTGAACACTACTTTCTATAACTGCCCTTCCTTGGCTTGGCTTCAGCCAAGCACAACGGAGCTTCAACATCACCAAAACGGTTGATTACACTATTATTGATTATTTCCTACTGTTGTCCAAGTGTAAATCATTTCATGTCATACCGGGGCTTTTTGCTAACTAGTTGTCAAATACTGTGAACGAATCAGTGTCGCCAATATCCAAATGACATGTGAATCAAAAAGAAACCCACCGATGGCCCACAGTATGCGTACATACACACGATTATACTTATATATTGTACATACATATAATATTTGTTATATTTGATTGCAGATGGCACACTCATGTGAATGTTTTGATACCTTTCAACATACATATACTCGTATGTATGTATGTACTTACACTATTTTGTTATGTGCTGAACTACATGAAACCGCCGATACAAAATAAGTTAACAGGAAAAGAACTACACCAACAATTGCAATTTCATTGCAATCTAGCATAAGTTACTAGAGTTACGAAGTAACAATATACTATAGGTATATATATATATATGTATATACAGCCATACAGTCTACTGTAAAATACCTTAGAAATGGCCACTCCGCCGGAAAGTCCAATGGAAGAGGTTGCCTACGAACTGGAACAAACCCGAGTGCCTAAACCGATTCCAGTGGCGCTGGCAGATTTGTGTCGTCAAACGAAATTCACAAAGCAGGAAATTCGGGTCATGTATCGAGGATTCAAAACAGTAAGTTGGCAGTTAACATAAATCATGGAACATGTAGACTTCGTATTAATTTTGGATTGTGAACATTTTTTTAGGAATGTCCAGAAGGCGTGGTTCACGAGGATTGTTTTAAGGACATATATGCGAAATTCTTTCCACATGGCAGTAAGTCGATTCGGCACACGAACACTGAACAAATTCCATTAAAATTATTATAATTCTTACAGATTCCAGTTTATATGCTCATTATGTGTTCAAAGCTTTCGATGTTAATTGCAATGGCGCAATTAGTTTTCGGGTAACGTATGAGTCGAATGGCTTTCTATAACATTTATTCCACCTGATATATGTATGTCTGTATATTTCAGGATTTATTAGTCACACTGTCGACATTATTGCGTGGTTCGGTCTACGAGCGACTCAGATGGACGTTCAAATTATATGATGTCAACGGCGATGGACGAATTAGTCGCGGCGAATTGGGTGAAGTCGTCCAGGCCATTCACGAGTTAATGGGGCGCAAGCCGCATCAGCCGGAAGATGATCGAAAGGCAAGAGATCAGGTGAGATCTGCTTTCAAACTTACTTGTTTATAACTCGGATATAATATGAGGTGTTGTGGTATACCGAGTAACTAACGAAACCGGAACTTAGAGAGAAAAACTAAATCCTACTGCCATTAAAAAGAAATCCACTTCATTTGCGATACAATAATTACTTAATAAACTTATTGTATTTTTTTCGATTTTCCTTCTCAGGTTGATCGAGTTTTCCGCAAATTGGATCTTAATCAGGATGGCATAATAACAATTGAAGAGTTCTTGGAAGCATGCCTTAAGGACGATCTGGTGACCAGGTCGTTGCAAATATTCGACACGGACCTTTGATGACAGGCAAACGAGGACTTTCGTAATAATATAAACGCAATATCTTTGATAGATCTGTAAATGATTAGACTTAAATGACACTAGAGTTAAAGCGTTCAAGACTAACTACATAAATAATGAATTCACTAAATTTTTGGTTTAACGCAGCCAATTAGCGGAGGGAAACGAATGAAATGAATATTTCATTCACTTTTAATATTAAAATTAATCTAATTAAAATTGAAATAATGAATTTGATCCTGCCGTTAGCGAATTGGAATAATTATATGAAAAGTTATACAACAAGAACTACAAACAACAACAAAAAATACCGCAGTATTGCTAAACTAAACCACCAGAAAATTTTGAAAACTAGCTAAAATTGCAATAACAGCAACAAACAACACGATAAACTATTTAATACTTATATTAAAAACAAAAATCGAATGGAATTGCAATTGTTGTGCAGTTAGTTTAAACATTTAAAGAAGACAACCAAATTACTTTACTTACTCATTCATACATATACACATACATCTATGCATGAATGACATATTTACATACATATATAAATATATATGGATCGGCAAGTTTCAAATACTTATGTATGTACTTAAAATATTATATATTTGAAATTCTACCCTTCGGTTTACTGTTGAATAATATAAAAATAATATAAAATAATAAAACAATAAAAAAGAATTAATTTAAGTTTTCCTGTAAATAAATAATTTCATTTTCATTTATGTACCTGATTCGTAAAAAGAAATCACAATAGATTTTCCAATAGCAGGTCAATTAAGGAAACATATGAACAAAAACGAAATCCATAAATAAATAAATCAAATCCATAAAATCAATTATTGTCTGTTACAATTTTATCGACCTAAAGCATAAACAGAAACTGTTGCAACTTGTGATACAAAATACAAAATTAATTTATCTAATTTGTTATCAAATAAATTGTACAAATTAAATTCTACTAGTTAAGTTTTTTACTAAACAAATTTTATTAAATTATTTATGATATTTGTTCTACTCGATCTCTTTTTAATATAACAAATAATGAATGTTTTTATGTAATATTTTTATTATCATCATCTCTTCACTTATGCATGTAGCTAGCTTTATATTTTATGTAGTTATTAGAAATATTATTCTTACTTTGTGATGTTGTATAAAAGGCTATATAGGGTGGGCCATTGGCTGGTTTCTTTTTAAATTACTGAAAAAGAAACCAGCCGATGGCCACCCCCATATATTAATATAGTTTAACATATTACATGTATGTATATTGTGTTTATTAATATCGATAAAATCTAAGTTTTTCGAAGGTTTTTTATATAATTTAAATTCACTTTAGTTTTTCGATGCTCATTACAGAGAATATAACTAAATTTTGCTTTAATACAGAAACGACAATCAAAACTTTTGAGTTTATGTTTTGTTACTTCGTTTATGGTCTGAAAACTTAATTTCCTACTTCCATATGATGATTGTTTTGATATTAACTACATTCAATTGCAAACTAAATATAAATAAAATTAATCTAGTCTTTCCACTGATTATTAATGATTCATTCATACATCTAATTCTTCCATAAATCGTGTAAATTAATTGTTATAAATTATTTGGAATGGTTATTATATGGTTGAACTGTATATATACATATATGTTTATATATGTTCGCATACATACATGCATCTAGAAAACAAAGAATTTTAACTATAGTAATTGTCTAAATTATCGTTGAACACACACACACATACACACAAACACTATTAACGAAAACCTAAAACGCTTAAAACTAAAGATTATGTATAAAAAATCTATGTTGGTTGGAATTAAATTCAAATGAAATTTGCTTTGGACGATATGAACCGGAAACGAGTATGTACCCATAGTATATACATATATATTAAAGTCTAGACTCTAAAGGATGTTTGCCCCAAAAAAAGGAATAAGAAAAGTTTGTCTAAAATTGTTTATCTTCAGTTGGAGAAAAATATGTTAGATGAATAAAATCCAATTATTTCAATAATAATGTGTACTCTTTTAACAGTTTTCTAAATTTTTCTAAATTTTAAAATTATGGATGTAAATCTTTTGTATAGCTATGTATTTATATTTATAAAATGGATTTCAGTATGAAATTTTATTATTATTAGTAAAATATTTTTAGACTCGAATTTTTCTTGTATTTAATTACTAAACACTAAAAATTACCATACAACTATAAACGATAAAAGGAAAATATTCATAGAAAAAGAAATCAACAACAACAATAACAACAAAAGTGGTTAGTGATTGGAATGTTTAAGTATAAGCAGATTTATAATTAAAGCAACTATTATTACTTAAATACGAAAATATTATACTGTATTATGATGTACTTTCAATAAGTTTGTTTCTTAATCTTCATTCATATGCATAAATCAATCAATTCATTAAGTTTTTATTCATGTATGTTCATGAATGTTGATAATTCTTTTGAAAAATAAGTACATACAAATACATATTCTTTGTTATTATTTGTACTGTTAATTTTTATTGCCAGAATTGATAAAGCTAATAAACTGCAAATTAAAATTAATAACTTTCAGTGTTTATTGTATGTTCGGCTGAAACGAAGCTTATATACCCTACACCTGTAATATAAATTTATAGTTGAATTCAGTGGGCGGACCACGACCATTTTTTATGGGAAAATCACTCTGATATATTAAATGCGTTAATCTTGACTACTAGCTGACAAATTCGGCTCTCAAATCGGATGCATTAATTAAAAATGGACGGACTAAATCTGGCAAAGAAGTGATGCTGGTTAAGAATATATTTACTTTTCTATATCTATATCTTTTTCTATAAAAGAGTGATTATCTCTTCCGGTAGGTATGTTTGTAGAGTATAATCAGTGGTTAATTTAATTTAACATTAAATCACTTTAGTGTTAACGGTTCCCGATCTCTGATCGTATTCCGAGTGCACTTTCAAGTACTCAAATACTTGAAATTTTATTCAATTTTTTATAGAAAACTCTATTTTATTTTCACTATTAAGTATATAAATTGATATTCTAACTTGAAATAGAAGCATGTAATAAAACCAGTCATTTCTTTTTGGTCACGTAATTTATTATTATTTTTTCAATTATTTTAAAGTTCATATACATTATTTTATATAATAAACGTTCAAAATTTCATTATGTCTCAAATACGTTTCTATAATACGTATTTTAAATTCATTTAAAATCCTACATCCGTCAAAGACGTTATTTGATATTAAACCGTGTAGTTCATATATGGATGAAGGAGAAAAAGTGTATGTTTTTGTACAAAATGTTTGTCATGCTTCACTAGTAATTATTAGTTTCGAATGAAGTTTTTATTTTCTATAATAATATACGTAATTGAGTTTCAATGTATGTATTGTATTAAATTCATTTCAATGGATGTTTTTTTTTAAAAATATATATGCAATTTAAGTTCAGTAATAATTCTTTGTTTTTTTAATATTTCATTTTAATTCAAATTATACTACCAAATTATAGTTTGATACTTTTTCAAATTATGCTACATGTGTGTCTCTTGAAACAGACTCGAAGACGTGTTGAACGTGGTATTCTTTGACATTAGCTATCGTAGATCTTACAAATATATTTAGTTTAATCGGTGTATATTTATTTAGTTTAATTTAAGGGCAGTTTAGTAACAGAATAATCAATAACAAACAACAATTTTCTTCATTCATGATTTAATGATTTAATTTCATTAAAAATAGACACATAAAAAATAAGTATAATTATATGTACTCGTATATACTATAAATGTTTTTACTTTGTATAAATAAAGTAATGCAGGTAAATATGTATGTTCGAATTTAGCTCAATTGTTTGAGTTTTAAATATAGAATCTATATATGTATGCGATGTGTTTTCCTTAAGGAGATTTTTAAAAATGAGTTAGTTAAGTAATGATGAGTTTTTTCGTTAGTTGGTAATTTGTGGCAAAGTTTTCTTTTTGTAATTAATTATTATTTACCCCAAACCTGAAGTGTGCAAGAAAAATAACCGAAAATATGTTTAATAGAAGTTTCTGTATTTTGGTTTAACGGGTTGGTGTTTACGTTGGTTTGTTTCTTGTGCGTATGGCGTTTCTGTAGCATTCACAAAAGTATATCAAATCACCAATATTTTCATTTGTTTCGGAATGTCACAATGTAACCATTAACAGAAAGAAGTTGTGAGAGATTTGCACAAGTGTGTTGGATATTAAAATACAACAATCAAATATCAAAGAAAGGTAAGCAGTTACGGAAGCAATTGTCTTGTAATGTTACTGCAATTTAATATACAACATCGTATATTTAACTTAACTTATTTTGGCTGTTGCGCTTTTTTCAAAAAGATGTGCATAAAAATATGTACTTAGATGAATGCTAATTACGGAGATTCTTCAAATTTATACATACAGTTTAATCTTAACTAACTGTTTTATAGTAGTGCATTGCCTTCGATGAACTTATGTATATACTTAACTGGAAAGTGTTATAAATCTCATTCATTTGAGCCCTTTTCTTTCTGTTTCTTCAATTTAAATTTATTGCAAAAGTTAACGCAACGCATTGGCAAACAATTTGTTTAAGCCATAATAACTAACAATCGTAGTTAATAGTTTTATGTACAACTACATACATTTAGTTCGAACACATTTGATTTCAATTAATTTACTTTTAGCCGCGCAGCCGGCTCGCGTACAATGTCTCTCTTAACTCCTTAACTATGATGAAATTGCTTGTTTTTTTGAATTGTTTCCAAACCTACTGTCCTCTCTTGATTCTCGTATTAATCAAAAGTTATCATTTTCCATTAGCGATAGTTTTTCTCTGGTAGAAATTTCTTGTTAGTATTTTTCATCATCGTTTATTTCCCGGTGGGAATTCTGTAATTCTCAGGCTTTGTAATGATGATTTCTCACGGCGCAGCAGAGGCACAACGAGAAGATGAGTGCCAACAGTTCCAGCAGAATGATGGCGGCAGTAACTCCGAAAATAGGCACCCAATTTTCTGCGATTAACTCGATGAGTTTGTCAACGCAACCCTACAAAGGATAAATGATACGGAGGGAAAAAATGTTGTGTTCAATCTCGTCAACTAAATGGCAGCTATGTTAAAACCTGTTGATGTATGGATGCATTTAGTGGTCCACCGTATTTTAGTTTTCGCGAAATTTCGCAAACATTCTCTTTCAGCTCATCCTTGCAGCAAGACTCCGGAATGTTGTAGAACACATTCAGTGAAGAGATTGCAATATCAACAATATTAGCACGATCCACATTGTTAAAACGGCTGGTCGCCCAATCACCAGGTCCATCTGCACCGCAGCATTTTAACTGAAAGCGTAAACAAGAGTTTCATCATCATCATCTGGACAATATTTAAAGTGGATTTTTTTCCTGAATTTTTGTTCTAATTCAACCTACATTTTTCTGTATAGTGTCAAATGTCACAGTACGCGAACTCATGCTTGCTTGTCCGTACTCCTCTTGCACCGAATACTTCACCGAGGCGCGTACAATATCGTCCAACTTGTCTTTGTTGTGGAATGCCCAAGCGCCGGCAGCGATTTGAGCAACCATCACTACTAGAATTACGCTAAAAAACTACAAAAGATAAACAAGAAAACAGAGAATATATGTATAAAGAAAAGAAAATGTGTGTGTGTGTGTGAATTAAAGGCATTCGGATATGCTTTGTTTGGATTACATTTGAGTGCAACGCTCGTTGCTATCGCCTACGTAGCAACAAAGCAACACAGAGATTAAGAAGGTAAATATTTAAATGGTTTACGAGTATTGCACCTACCGAGACAAGCAAACATTGTGATTCTCTGACGACACCACAGCAGCCGAAAAATCCTCCAAATGTTATTAAAATACCAATTGCCAGGAAGATATACAGAGCAATGTAATAATGATTATAGGATTGTGTCACGGACAACACAAATGTGGGATCAGTTAGCATCCAAACCGAGCCTATGACGATGGTTAAACCAATAACCTGCAAAAGAAAAGAGCAATTGAATTTTATGCATGAGTTGTTTTACTCATAATATAAATATTTTAAATAGATCATGAGTGCAATTTTTTAAAAAAGGATGATGACATAATGTATCCCAATAGTGTACAAATCATAACGTATTATTAGTCTTATTTAAAAATGACTGAAGATCTGAAATGATGTCAGTGTTTGCGTAATTTCGCATTCTTCTAATCATATCATTTCT
Organism: Myopa testacea; assembly: GCA_949629155.1. NCBI lineage: Eukaryota > Metazoa > Arthropoda > Insecta > Diptera > Conopidae > Myopa > Myopa testacea. Next base: position 45,739,764 of record OX451345.1, on the reverse strand, counting down.
TAAGCTCATGTCTGTTGTTCATCATCAACGTATCATTCAACGCAGATGATGAGCAACGTTAGACAATCTATTAGTTGAAACACTTTGTAGCATTTTAAAATTCTTGTTATACCAAAGATCTTATCACAAGTCTCTATCAAGAGATTACTTAATTTCTTATAATAGACTGAAGATGAAGAAGTATTACCTTATATAATATTAAAAAGTATTATCTATATAGAATATTTAATAACACCGAATATGAAAGCAAATTTTTTTATAACAATAATGAAATATATAATTAAAATGTATAGATTAATACAATTGATATTATAATTTACTCTGAATACAGTTCTTATAATTTCAACTATTTTCACTATTTTTGTGATTGTTTTTTTTATTGTTTCATGAATAATTCTAGAAAATTTAGTTTGATGATCTTGACATTAAGTCAATTTTTATCAACTTTTGGTTGGAAATTGGGTTAGAATTTGGGATAGAAAAAGCAGCCAAGCCTAGAACTAGCAGTTATTATTTAGAAGAAAATGTCTTATTGACAACCACCCACACTATTCACATTTTAATTATATGCTGATTTCAGTGAAAAACCTAATTTCATAATAGCAAATGCGATTGATGTGTGGAGGAAAACCAAATGCTCGCGACGTAAGAGAATGCAATAATTATATTTAACTCTGACTAATAAATTAAATAGCCTAGTGCAGCCCCACCCCCAAGTGCATTTAGCAACTATGGAGCTGGGCACAGTTATAGGTGGATGCACACGTTGATGGGAGGAGGATGGATGGGCGTCGTTGCTCGGTGGGGCAAGTGATGTAAGCTCTTTGGTCATCTAAAAGTGTGCTGAAAAAACCATACAATCACTTGAAGATGGAAATGAAAAACAAGACAATGAAATGCAAAATTGTGTAATTTTTCTGCGGGCGGATAAGAAGGCGTTGTTTGTTGTTGCCTTTCAATATTTTTGTTTTTCTTGCAGCTTAATGTCACAACCAAACACACACGAACATAAACGCGTCTGCAGATTGAAGTCGGAAATGGAGTAGGCTGTTCCATGTGTATACCCAAACTATGCCCGCCGATGCTAGCCCCCCCCCCCCCCCCCCCCCCACACATTAGGGAAGAGTAGATAAGAAAAGCAAAGAATACAAACAGCAGTAGTAGCGTTTAATTCAAGTATAGAAAGCAGAGGAGCATGTGAATCTGTTTACATACATACATACCCAAAATAGGATATTTATGAGTACCATCAGGTACTTTACACATGCACAGCAGCCTTTCAGTCCCATGTTGTTGGGATTTTTCGTGGGGTTGTTAAAAAAAATTTGTTTTTTAATTTATTTTGTTTCCACTTCCCGAACACTTTTTTAAATAGGATGGATTTTAAGGTAAGAATTAATTAACTGAAGCTTACAATTCCCGAAACACAGGGAAGAAATAAGACCAAACATTTTTTTTATTTTTATGCGTGTGCAATTAATTGTATTTCACAAATATTAAATATTTTGAAAATTATAAACTTTAAAATAGATTTTAAAAATTTTAATTTGTTTTAACTTTCTCACGAGGGAATTATGTTATGTGTGTTAAACGGATATTACAGCGCTCTATCAATGTATGTCTCCGACAAAAAGTCAACATTCACTGAAAAATAGATTGATTTTTTTGCAGTGGTGAATTTTGTTGTGTTTCTCCTGCAGCCAGAAAGAGATAGCAAGTGACGCTTTATCTTAAAACGTTCGTATTCAACACACTTTTTTCCAAACTGTTGCCATCCTACAAAGTTTCGGCTTCCAATTTGGGCATAAATAAAAGTTCTGTGGGTATTTTTAAGATATTAAACAATTTTTATTGAAATATTGTAAAAGTTCATAAATAGTATGTTCCTAAAATTTATAATGACAAAAAAAAATATTAAAATAGGTACATTCTGCTTTCTTATTAAGGTTGTGTGCCAATTGGTTACTTTTTACTTGTGGTAAGTAATGTTGAAATAAATTTACTCTGTTGAGTAAAATTTTTTCCTTTTTGCTGTGCGAATTCGTGGATGAAAGTTTTCATAATTTTCCTTTCCATTTTTAAATAATTTTAAAATACTCGACGTTGAAGAGAATACTCCACAGTTGTCAAAAATGTACCTAGCCGTCAGGGGTACATAACATTTGACGTTTGAATTCACCTCAATCACGTCAAAATTTCAGTTCCTTGTGTTAAAGTTTTCTATATCGAGAAAAAGTAACCAATTGGCACACACCCTAAATAACAATTTGTAAAGTTACAGCGTTTATGCTATTCGCAACATCACCAATTTTTAGGGTGTTCGGGCTTATATTTCCTGAACTTCCTGATTTACATTCAAAAAGTATTGTGCTCAATTTGTCTTAAATATGAAGCGATTTATCGCAATTAATTTTAGTAAAACTTTTTTTGCTCAGAATACTACGGTTAGGAAGTTATTTTAATTTTTGTAGAAATATGACAATTTGTCCTTGAACCAATAAATTTGTTCTCCTGAGCCAATAGATTAAGGCATAAAACAAAAAATATTTATGAAAGCTTCTTTTACTTTTAAAACGGTATGTAATATTTTACATTCACTTTAGTTCATATGATTTTTGTTTATTTTACAAAAATTGGATAGAAAAACAATTCTATAATGAATTGAAGCTTTATGTTGTTATTACTTTTGTAGTTGTTTTTGTTCATGAAAACAACTGTTACAACAACAAAAGTGGTTGTGGCTCCGGTTTACTTTAGGAGTTATTTGATATTTTTAGTATATCTAACACCAGCTATACATTAATTTTTTTCTAAGTAAAATGTGTAATTGACCTATATACCTTTCGAGCCTTTTGCCTTTTTATGATATATATCATCGGGTACCGTGCATTTATAAATGCCTATAATTGGTATGAAAATTTGTTTAGTGTACATCGCGAGACACCCTGTCGGAGTAACAGCTGAAAATTGTTATTTACACTCGTTGCTATCTGCACGTACGTTTATTATTCATATATTTGACGTCTTCTCTTATTGTCAAAATTACAAAAATTATAAGCAATGGTGTAGGCGTTCGGAAAATGTTTGGCTAATACAAATAAATATTAAAAAAATATTAATAACAAAATTGCACGTGAATTTATCGCAACACAAAAAGCATATCAGACTGGCTAAAAAGAAAAGAAGTAATACACTGCAAACGACCAAAATAAAACTATGTGAACAAAAAGAGTAGGAGGCGGAAGAATAAGAGAAGTTGTTCTCGAAGAAGGAGAAGACAATTGTTAAAGCTTAGGAATTATATTTTAGGATTTGTTAAACTGTAAAAAATAGTCAGTAGGCCGAGAAACAGTGTTTATAAAAACACGACGTGTTGGTATAAATAAAACAAGATGGGTGGCTGCATTGGAATACACAGTACCGACCAAGAAACAGTCAGTGTATCATCCGCGAGTGTTTCGAGACCGCCAACTGGTGGCAGTGCTAGTGGTAAGTGTTATCGTGAAACCGAAATTTAACAACTCCAAACACATCTCGCATCTGCTTGCTTTCAGGGTCTGCAGATAGGCCGGCGCGCAAAAACCGTCCGCTCTGCAACGAGACAATTCGTTGGAGATCCGATGTGCCATTGACCGAAGGTCAGCTACGATCTAAACGTGATGAATTCTGGGATACAGCGCCGGCATTCGAGGGACGCAAGGAGATTTGGGATGCTCTGCGTGCAGCAACAACCGCAGCAGAAGCGCTGGACTTTCAGCTGGCGCAGGCCATACTCGATGGAGCAAATGTTTCAGTACCAAATGGGTGAGTGAGCTATAATCTATGCACATAATACACTGATTCTGAAATCAGATGAGGTTTCTGTCTCATTGCTTTTTTTGCGTCGGCTCATCACTGCAGTCTGACATTTGAAAATAAAAAATTCATAAACAATCGAATTTTTCGTTTTGCCACTGTCAACGCACAGAGTCCTGAGTTTTTAAAAATAGAATGAAATCAGCAAAAGAAGTATATAATTCAAATAAAAAAATCAATACTAGAAATACGATGATGTGGGCTTGCTATGTTATTTTTCGCTATTAGCTAATATGTGTGCTTTTCATCGTATTGTTGTTCTGCTTCCGAGCGAAAGTCCTTTGCGTACAAAGGACTTACAATAATTTTATCAATTTAACGATCTTCAAACTCGTATTACTAATAAAATTACTCTAAAATAACTGCAAACAATAAAACAAAAAATTATGACTGTTATTTAAAAGCGCGCGCATTCCTGGGATATAAATAATAAAGCTGTCTGTGTGAAAATAAAAACCACACTAAATACCAATAAAGGAGCTCATCATTTATTTAATAATTCCAACACAACGAATACACGAACATTGTACACCGTGTGTCATGTGTGTTGTTTAACCACCACCACCGCCAACAACACCACCCATTAGTGGCCATCAAAGAGTTTTTTCCATTTTGAATAAATTAAAATTTGGTTTAGAAATGCTGTTGTTGTGGTTGTTATTTTTATAACCTTTCCGGTGTCGAGGTTTTTATGAGAAACCAGTATTTTTCTAAAATATACACGAGTAAATTATAAATATGAATGTAGTTCAAATTTACGTTTGGAAAATGAACCACAAATTTTATTTATTTATTTTTATTTAATTGTTGTGTGTTTTCGTTTTTTAGTTACCTCACAGAGTGTTACGATGAGCTCGGTGCACAGTATAAGATACCCATTTATTGTCTATCGAATCCCATCAATGTAGTTAGAGACGAGAATGGACGAGACTCGCCCGCCGAGTTTTCCGAGCCGGTCGATGGTGGAGAGGAAATTTTCCTAAAACTGCGCATATCATCAACGATGACCGATTCTAAGTTGGCCGTTTACTCAAAAGACACAATTTGTCAGTGCAAGAAAAAGCTGCAGGTAATGGTTTTGATGTATTGTCGCTCTATACAAATTTTATATCTATTTTTCATATTTTATAAAAATATTAATGTGCGATTTCTTGTAGGCTCTGCAAAGCGTTGCTTCCTGTTGTCAGCGTTGGTATTACGGTGGCAAACTGCTCAGCGATAAGGTGCCCATCGAACAGTGCAACATCCAGAACGGTTACGTGGTACAAGTGATTGTTAATACAGAGCATGATAATCATGAAAATAGCACGAACATAGCTATCGATGCGAGCTAGCCAAAAATGTGGATAGATGCAACAGCAGCAACAAACGGCACAGTAACAGCAACGACAAGCGCAACAGTAGTGTTAGCAAAAATAACTTCAACCATAGAATACACGAAAATTTACAACAATAAGCGTTGGCTTGATTTTCTAAATTTTGCATTTAATTTAAAATCAAATAACATTAATTGCTAGTTAATTTTTTTAAAGAAATCCTTGCTATTTTTGCTCAAATGTTTGGACGGTTTGTTTGAACTTAAACAAACTCATGATAATTAAGATTGCACAAAAGCAATTACTTTGTACATTCATTTTGTTGTTGTTTTTTCCTTTTTTTTCTTTCCAATATTTATATTTACTCACCGGCCAGCTCTAACATTTATAAATTTATTTGTAATTTAACAAAAGAAAACAATTTATCAAATCAAATATGAATGAATGTATAAACAAAAGCTGCTGCTGATAATTGAACCAAGAAAAACACAAAAACCACAGAGAAAACAAACAATCTGCACAACTTGAACAGAAACACACGCACGCAGCCTTTAACAGCTCGTAAAAAACAGATAAAACTTACTTCAAGCAATTAGCTTTAATCGTTAAAATATGGTATTCTTTACTTAGTCGCTTGCATACGATTTTCGTATGAATTCTTAAGCATGCTGAGTCTTGTAATTAATTATTAAATTAAAGAAAAAAAATGTATAGTTGTAGAAACGATTTATAATCCTAAATGTTCAAAATTTTTAGCACAATTGCGATATTAAACAGCTAAAACCGATACCAGTTGGCTTGAAATGAAAACACGCGCAATTTATATCCATAAAAATGGTTTAATTTGTTCACAGTTGCTTATGAAAATATTACATAATGTTTTCCTTTTCCAGTCAAAACGGATTCAGTACGGAGTCCTTTTATTTCTTTTATAACTTCACAGTAGATGAGATTATACTGTCTACACGTAAATTAAGCGGCTGGCACGATAACCGCAATATACAAATCGATACGTAGTGATTTTAACACCCAAAGCAAACTGTTTGCAACACATTTGCATGGTTTTAATGTATTCTAGAAGTAGTAAAGAATAAAAGAAATGCTTCAAGAGTGTGGATCGATGATTGATGATCGAATACCTTCCTTTAGTTTCCCTCCTATCAGCCCACACAATTCCCCCCTCACACACAAACCTGTATGTATTGAAAAAGAATTGTTAAGTGATTAGAAAACAAGAGAAAAACCCGAATCGGAATACGTTAACTGATAATAGTATCTAAGTATGTAATCTATAAAAAAAATTAACAAAAACCAATGAAGACTAACACAGTTTTTCTAAAAGAAATTGAATAAAACATGCATATATACGAAAAGCAAGAGTTGCATTTAATTTTCTCCCATAATTAAATATTTTAAACAAATGCAATCATATCTGTTGTCTATTCTTTGTGCCAATCGTGTGTAGCTTTTGTTATGAATTGCCGAAATGTTTCCTTAAGTTCTCTCGTCCATCTGTTGCAGCAGCGTCATAAACGAAAATGCTGTCGTCATTATCTGAAAGAAAATGTTCGTTATTAAAGCGATCATTTGGTAAAGTGTTTGCTGCGCGTTACACTACGAAAGCATTCCACATTCAGTATGAAAAATTTGCCCGCTCTCAAGTTGAAACAGTTTCTGGCATTTAATAGGAATATTAAAATGTCGCTTTTCATTTCCGGCGCATGCAAGTGCCAAGGACTGCGCAGCAACGCCTCGCCACAGCTCGCGCTATTCAAGGAGATCACCTCGCCGAAGTAACAGATAATCAGCATCTCCCAGGCGACCAGCACCAAATATTGACCCAAAGAGATCATTTTAAAGAATGACGAATCCTCAGTGGACTAAAATAATGTAATAATAAATGTAAACGTAAATTTCTCTTGTAATACGATATGATACGATATTTCTTATAGATATAAAAGCGTTTGTCATCACCCGATTTTCGCGATATGTTTGTTCGCTGTTTGATAACCAGACGACTACCAATTCACTAACCTTCTGAGAAACAAATGCCACCAAGCACATCAAAAGGGTCACCTGTCCGGTTTTGAAGAACCATATGGGATGGTAAAAGTCTTCCATTTTGTGCAGCGCATTTACAATGAAACGATGCTGTTCCACACAATTCCGTAGAGGTTTTCCGTATGCCGCACCAAAGTTGAGGACTGTCCTCAGTGCTCCCACCTCACTGCGAGCGGGTTGCAAGCGTTGCCATTCGCATTTTCGCTCTGTGGAGCAATAGTATTGATTCACCTCAGCATCGGACACACTTTGTTGTTCCTGGAGTACTCTATATATGTACATGTACGTAGAAATAAAGGCAGGTCAAAAAAAGAGACGGAAATCGCATATTCTACTCAACTCTAACTCTAACAACTCCTCATTGCTGCGTCCGAGATCTATGTAAGTAGTTGCCAGTAGATTCTTGATGCTACAGTTGAGGACATCATATTGCCCCGAGATGAGTATAGCGAGTACCATATGTAAACCGCTGGAGCTGGCAAAGGTCGCAGCTACTTGCAGTTGACCGACCATCTGAAGAAAGTACATCAGTTCGTAAACGATGGGTTCCTTGAAATACCATAAATAATGTTTAAATCAAAATTAAAATGAAAACCTGTTAAAGTTTTCACCTTTTATAAAAAAATATAACTTTTATTCATGAAGATCTGTATGGTAAGTTTTTATATTTACCTTATAATCGAAAGGGTACCAACAGGTTAACGGTAAGCTTCGATCACGATAAGCTAAGGGCAGCAATAACCAAAAAATGGCGCCGCCAAAACCAGAATAAACGTAAACTTTACACCAAAGTCTTGACATGGCCAAGCTTTCGTCCATTGTGACATAAGTGAAACCTGTTGGAAGTACAGATCTCAAATATTTTCTATATTCGCGTGTTTCCCTACACCATATTCAACTATTCACCTTTAGCCGAACACGTAGCGTACTTGAAGTTGATGAAGTTCAGCAGATCCTTTAAGCTTCTGCCCTGCCAACGTCGAAAATATAATTTAATAGCGATCAACCACAAGTAGATGATGGCTTGCATCAAACAGTTGACCAGGAGCTCCAGATCGCCACCACCGTAGGACAAATATATAGTGCATACGTATAAAGCTGCAAGATGCACCGCCACAAAGTAGAGAAACAACTCAAATATCAAATCCAACCACGGGCCCATCCAACGTAGGTTAGCGGGTAGATGGCGATCCAGGTCCAGAGGATACAGCGCGGCCACCTGCATGGGACGGCGGATGAACTCGAATAAATCGCGACGAGGAACTCTCTTGGCTGAGCCATATTCAGCCCAATGCTCGTCTTCGATTCTCGGAATATTAACCATGATAAGTGTTGGGTGATTGGTCGGGACTCGTTGAGAGGAAGTAATTCACGAAGGTTTTGTGAAGGTTTTTATAGTTGGCAGTATACATTTTCAACGATATCTAATTATAAATAATTCAGTTAGGAATATTAACGGTTTAAAATATGAAAATGAAATGAAACTTTGTTAACAACTTTTCAATACAATATACATATAATTATTTACTGAATGAATGCAGAAACTTCTGAACTAGAGGAATTTTTCCGCCTTACAGTGAGAAAGTTGCTACACTTTAATTAAACTAAAGGTTGCCTTTCAATTGAAAGTTTGGAATATGAATTTAAGTGAAACGTTTGAAAATACATGATTTATTATTAATGTGATTGTGAGAGAACTGACTATGGATTTGGCCAACGTTTTCGAGCTGCCACTGAAATTGTATTAAAGCAACTATGTTTTCTTTCACAGAGTTCTCCATTGTCATCCGTTGTCATCTTTAATGATTCTCATCCTGTATATGGACAATGACTTGTATGTTCTTGTCAATCTTCAATAATCCTAGATTTTCTTATTGAAGAAGTTATTTGGTGATTATGGCAGTTATTCCAATCATAAACTTGGACTTTTTGAATTGGTTCCCTCGATATCAATATGACTTCCATTCCACAATTTTGGAACATCCAAAATATAAAGGCATCCATGTTGGTGAATGAAATTTCTCCGAGAAAATGTGAATGTGAAATGAACGGAGAATAAGCAGTTCAACGGTCTCCTAACCCATTAGAACTTCTACGGTTCTAGTGGTCTATGAAATTAGAAAGAAGCACGCAAATAAAAAACATTTGATAAATGACAGTTTCAAGAGGTGAGAGTTTTGCTATTATGGGTCTATGACGACTGTGGAATAGACACTTCATTTGTCACAATGTTTATCGGTTGGTACCTGCAAAGGATCGGGGATTATCATATGAAGAGGTTAGATTGACATCTATGGATAGCCCATGTTGATGACTATTGACAACTGAGTGAAATCTGTTAACGACTGATTCAAATAAAGGTGTCCTTTGGTTCGGTCGACATGCGGTAAAAGCATGATAATATGATGTTCATGAGTATATATCAGGTTGGTCGGGTTCCGGTCCTTGTTCCGTGTCCTTTCTTATTCGCTTTGCATATGCGAGTATTTATACTTTTCTCTACATCTCTGCATAGTATCATAAAACCGGATGAGAGTGAAAGAAAGGAGAGAGAGAGTGGTAGAGGGGAAACAGTTGAACAGTTGAGGCCAATTTATTTACAGCTAATTTGCATGAGCAACATACAGATACAAACTACAATTTTCAGCACTCTACATGAAAGCTGACAGGATATCAGAGACGAATATGTTGCTGAGTACTGTTGTGCCAACGAAACCAGAGGCATCTTTGACAATAAAGACAACGAAAACAACAGCGAAATCCTCACCAATTTCAATAGCAAGAACAACAAAAACAAACGTGCACCGCCATCACCACCATCGCAGAGTGGAATAATTGGAATCACGCCAACTTTATTGAAGCACTGAGTGCACCTACAGCACTCATGTCAATAGTTGTAACTATGAAAGGCATGTGTCTGTAAAATAGCAGGTGGAGTTGATCTGCGGGGCCGATGCTGCTGCTTGTGGTTTTCGTGTGGTTTCGGATGTGGGTGAAGCTGGTCGCGGCACTTCTGTTGCCGCCGATGAGGACGTGAATCCACAGAATTTTACAGTTATTTCTTCTGGCACTCATCATCGTCTATACAAATGTATCCAAGTTCAGAAAAGCCAACGACAACAAATCTTCATACATATTTAGTCGACTCATTTTAGTGGTGGCTTAGGGGGAATTTTAGGGTGCACTGATTTGAGAGACTTTAATTCAGAATATCACAAAATAATACTATAAAAATCACTGAATCGATAATATTGATTTAAGATGCATTTCCTGAACAATTTTGATGAGCTCAACTGGTGTTTAGATGAAAACCAGAAATCTTAGTTAATCGTTTATTTAACATCTTCATTTACATACGTATATGTATTACTCGTATTTTTATTCCAATTATTCTATTTTCTAGTTTCATCTTTTTTCTTGGATTTTGTTTGAAATTCAGTTTCTATTTTTATGGGAAAATTCTTATGCAAAGTATTAAAGTTAATTCAATGAGTATTTCCTTTATCATCCATCATAACCCCTCCCCCCACCCGCATCCTCCCTCTCAGAGGTGCCTACCATCTCTTATCTCACGGTGATGATTTTCATCGTTTAAACGTTGATTGATTTATATTCTTACCTACGCGGTGGAATATCTGAGTCATCAGAGTCATCAGCGTCTCTCTGTTAGCGAGGCATTAATACGAATTTCTTGGCATCCGATGATGAGATATCTTAAAAGCGATTTCCTCATCATGATGACATTCGATGCGACCCGTCAAGTTGACAGCGTTAAGAATCTTTGTGTTGAGTGTGGATCGTTAACGTGTGGTGAGTGAAGAAGAAGCTTTATCTCAAGAATATCGAATAAAAGCAATGATTCAGAAAAAGACATCGATTAAAAGCACATTCAGGCAAAGAAACAAACAAACGAAAAAAAAGAAACAACAAAGGAAATCGAAGGAAATCAAGGAAAACTCCACCCAAACTACCAACAAAAAAATTGCATTGAAGAGTCAAGTAAGCGCAGAGATGACGAAGAAGAAGAATTACACGAACACGAATTAGGAGGAGAAAACAAAAAAAAAAAAACAAGATTAAGAGAAGGGATCCAGAAGAATTCCGTGAAGCCGTCACAGAATGAAGTCCAACAGCAACATTCTACTCTACCGGAGGGGATGAATTCAAGGGCTCAGGGGTTAAAGAAACACAGGACTCCGATATCGGAATCATTCGAAAAAAACTATGCAAAAAATTGTCATGAAATGATTCATGGTTTGGCGAAAGTGAAACGTGTTTTATTTGTGTTCTTGTCGTTGATGTTTTTAGAGTTACTTCCAGTATGTTTTTATATCCGTTTGTGTTGTGTGTACCTTTTTTATTGAGATTCTTTAAGGCTGAATACTGTTTTACAGGTTGTGACCGTCGCTTTATCATATTTCACTGTACTAAGCAGCTTCTACTAACGAGCTTCGAACCGTATCGAGTATCAAGTAGAGTATAATAACAACAACATGAATAACAACATTCACAAAGGAAGCTTTTGTCCGGAAAACGATTGTTTGTTCTCTAAAGAAGCGGAAAGCAACGAACAAAAGAAGTTGAACTCTCATTCATTCAATGAATAGAATATTCCTTCAAATGAATTGTAAATACAAGTAGTTCAGCTCCTTTGAATTCAAAAGTACGAGATTATAAAGACACACACCGGCACATACACTAGCACATACACATACACTCGCAATAGTGTGAAATGGATGAATTATAATGGCTTCTACAATATAATAGTATTCAATAATAAATGTTACGCATACGTCGTGTTGCACCGGCTTGAATATTCTGATTATTGTGAATATCGTCCAACAAACGATTGCTTTCAGTTAGATTAAAACATCACAAGTATGCACATTTTTGGTATAATTTTATTAATATATTTAACTATGTATATACTGATGGAAAGACAAAGCAAACTCAAATGAATTATCTATTATAATAATGATTAAGGTGTTTCTAATTGAATTGAATTGAATTGATGATGATTGATTCGATTGTATGGCATCGCTTCCAAAAAACTAAAGCAAATTTGGCCAAACCGATTCAACCGATTGCTAGTAACATTGTGTAAAAAAAATGAATGAAAAAATCACGCTAATACGTATGGATGCTCCGTTGGCCCACCGCCCACACGTCTTAATTAATCTCAATCTAAGTACGCGACACAAACATGAACTGATAAACAGAGAGACAAACGGACAGACAACCGGATAAACAGACAGATAGGCAGACAGTCTCTCAGTCGATGTTCAACTGTCTGAAAGTTCCGTCCATGCCGAACAGGTCATCACTGGTCTTTGGCGAGCCCGGACGCAGAGTTTCATCGGCTTTTTTGTCTTCCTGCTCCTTGAACCACGGCGTATAATCCTGCAGCTTCTTCTTCCACTGAGCATTGAGCTCCACAATCGAGCCTGCCTTGCCGCCATACTCATTGGGCAGCAAATCCCTGGGAACCGCTTTATACAAGCTCTCCATGTCATTGTGGAAGGTGATGCGATTGCGTATCTTCTCCTTGACGAAGGGGCTGACGAATTTGAAGATCGTATCGACCAGCGGCGAGATATTGATGACGTGCACCTCCTTGACCTTGACGGGGTACGCCTCCTGCACGGCGATTAGGAATTTCTTGACCACAGTGGGTGAGAATTTGGCGAAATGAGCCGCAGTGGCGACGGCGGCGTCCAGAATGAAGATATCACCGGCAATGCCGACGTTCTCCTCGACCAGCCGCACATCGCCAATCATGAGGGCGACTTTCATGGCGTCGTTCACGTGACTCGACTGAAAGTCACAGTCGATGCCGCGTATGAAAGTAATACGGCGTCCGTTCGGCGTCAAGCCCGGCAACGTGGGACAGTGACTGCAATAGACAACATTGATTACCTTTATTTATTATACAATATGTCCAGATGTATGTATTTCTTGGATAATATTGTAAACAGTTGCTGTACAACTCACACGTAATCAAGGACGATAGAGAGTTCCTCTCGATTGATGTCGCGATTGGAGAAGAATTCGGGCACCGCGTTACGCATGGTATAGTACATGTCCAGCTTCTTTTTCACCTTCTCCAGGCTGAACTTGCAGCCGCGCAGGAAGGTCGACAGACGGATGTCGTCCATGTCCTTGGGCAAGTGCGGCTGCGTCTCCAGCCAGTCGCGAATGAGTCCGATGTCGCGCTCGATGTCGGCGGGATTCTCGGGTTCGCGCAGCTCCTCGCGAATCGTGACACGCTGTTGAGGGGTCGGCTGAACGAGCATCATCTGCAGCAGTGAAGAGAGAGAGAGCAATTTAGAGAGCAATTTAGAGAGCAATTTAGTGAGTAATTTAGAGAGTATTTTAGAGAGATTTGTTCTGACTCATTTCATAGAGTGATACCATGATTTTTTATATGAAAGCAATGAGGAAAAATGCAAGAAACTATAGAAAAGTCATTTCTATGCGAAATAATCAGTTTTCTATTGAATAATCACACTTTTTTTAAGTAGATGAGAGGATGGTGGTTAAGGGGTTAAGAAAATAACGCAAAAAGAATATACAAACAGAAAAACTCAGTGAAAAAACGAAAGAAAAAGCATCTCACTTTCTCTTTTCTTGTTAAATCTGTGCGAATCTACTAGTTTTGCGGTCTCTGCGGTTGCTCAAAGAAAGGAGTGGTGGGGGGGGGGGGGGGGGGTGGGGGAGAAGGAGAGGAAAAGTGGGAAAACTAAAAACGCACCGCAATAGCAACCTGTACGCAAGTCACGCGGTGTGCGCATGAGATCAAATATCAAACGTAACCACCAACAACAACAACAACAGCAAACTTCAAACTAAAAACACTAACAAAAACTGAAATAAAATAACTATTAAACAATGTTTATTCTCCTTGAATTTATAATTATAAGTATTATTCTTGTAAATCCACGATTGTATTTCTAAATATTTTCAGTTTAAAATTCATGTTCAATCTATCGGAACCAATCCATTCTATTCTTTGTCTGTACTCGTAGTGTTTTGCAATATTTTGCTTTGTCTGCAATTTATGTGGCAATAAAAAAGGAGAAAAAAAAGAAAAAAAAACATTGCAAAATCTCCACACAAGCTACACACACAGTAAAGAGTTGTTATTACAGCTATAAAACTCATAGCTTTCATAGCCACAAGTTAGAAATAAGTGTTATGTTGTTGTTGTTGTTGTTGTTGTAAAACTCTAACAAAACTCTCAATTCTCGTTAATTTTAGCATTAACGGAAATTTTTAACAACCGCAATTAACTGCTCTAATCAAACGCGGAGTTGATTAAACTCAATCAACTCTGTTGTACTCAATAAGTACTCAATAAGTAAGTTTGTCTGTCGCAATTTTATTTCGTTGCTCTGTTGGGGTCTCAGTTGGGGTCCCAATTGGTGCCTCTGTTGGGGTGCCAATTGGTGCCTCTGTTGGGGTCTCAGTTGGTGCCTCTGTTGTTGCTAAGTTAGTGTCTCTGTTGTTGCTAAGTTGGTACTATATTAGAGCTAAGTTAGTGCTATGTTCGTGTTATGTTGTTGCTATGTTGATGTAAAGTTGTTGCTCTCTGTTCAGTTGTCTCTCTAAAGTTGTTGCATGTGATGTACTTGTGATGATATTGTCGAAGATTATTGATTATCTGTTGCTATTCTCTTCTGTTGCTATTCTATTCTGTTGTTACACTATTCTATTCTCTTGTTATTCTATTCTGTTGTTTGGTTCTGTTATATTATTCTGTCGTTAATCTGTTGTTGTTATTTTGTGCTCTTATCTTCTCTCCCTCTCTCGGTCGCTCTCTTGTTTTCTCTCCTATATCTTCTCTCTTCTGTTATTTAATTCCAAAGACTATGGTGAAGAAATTTCATAGTAATTATACTAATTTTTAAAAATAATAACAACAAATCATTTGGGTTTTTCAAGCTGCTAACACATCTCACGGATTACATTCATGCATCGATTTTAATAATTGTTTTCTTTTAAATGACGATTTCAACATTTTGTCTGTCACAAATGGTTGATAAATGAGAATATAAAGAATTTAACATGTTTTTGCTATACAAAATATCCATGGAATTTCATTTAACTTAAAAAAATTATTAAAATCGCTACCAAATGTGATCATCAATAGATTTTCTATTATTTACTACATTAATTATATAGATAAATTATAATTTTGCAGACTTTCATGGTGATATTTTCGCTACAATGTATTTATTGCAACTTCAGAAAATATTTACTACGATTTTTAATATCCTTTAGCGAAAAGCTCCTTATTACGTCTTTAATTAGTTTTTTCTGATATTTTTATAAAACTGTTTCTCTTCTCTTTTAATACTTTTTTTTAAAAACTTTGATCCTTTTTAGGTGTGAGTATAAAATGTGTTGTTATTGTCATCGTGGTTGTTTTTTTTTTTTAAATTTTTTCGTTTTCTTGGTTTTCTAATTTTAAAATTTTAAAAATGCTCACCTTGGAATTTTTCGGTTTTTTCTTTTAAATAAATAATCCAGCAAAATTTAGCTTGAATTTTATCCTTTTTCGTTAGCGGTTGGGCGCAGGCGGAGGCAGGAGCGAACGGATTTCAGTCGAATGTTGTAAGGCGACAAGTTTTCAGTGATGGTTTTTTTAGTTTTAATTTTTTTTTTTTTTTTTTTTGGAGTTACTGAATTACTGA
Source organism: Myopa testacea (assembly GCA_949629155.1). Lineage (NCBI taxonomy): Eukaryota > Metazoa > Arthropoda > Insecta > Diptera > Conopidae > Myopa > Myopa testacea. The sequence continues at coordinate 45,723,839 of OX451345.1, read as the reverse complement.
AGTGAACCGAACCAAGTCGATGTGGATCTGATCTGCAACTGAACACTGAACGAACATGTTTCGCCTTTATATATATTTACTCGTATGCCGGCAGATCGCACGAGTTGGCCGACTTCGACAAATGATCGAGAGAGAACGAGCGAGTGAGCGAACGAAGTGGTTAACATTTCTTGGTTAGCGATGATTGCGCCAACCACGGGCCACTCTGATTGACTCTGCAGCAAACAATGCAAGACGTTTACTGAACAGAAACAGCAAACCCAACGACAACAACAACAAACCCCACAACAACGATAGCAAACAAAAAATCGGTCAAAATTATTGTTAACAGAAATCGACGGCCGCGAAGTCTACGATTTTTCTACTCGCAATTAACGTGGTGTTTCTTGAAAATTTTGGTTAGTGAAAAACGCAGCCGACCTCATTGCACGCTGTCTGCCGCTCTCATCGGTTGAAGGGAGACAACTGTTGCTGTTACTCTTGTTGCTCCTGCTCCCCTTGTTGTTGTTGCAAAAAAATTAAGTGAAGAAATGAAGTGAAGTCTTGAATCGCACGCTTCGCTGAAGATGGCATTTTAATGTTCATGACTAAGTTTTTATGTTTGATTTAATGATGGATTTTTGGTTTTTTTCGATGCATGAAGTAGTGCAACATGTGGTTTATGAATTCGAGAGGCTCTTGAAGAGGAAAGAAAACAAGAAAAGAGGACAAAATATAAACATTTCTTTTGTCTGAGTCATTTTACTCGCTTTTTCCCCCTTTTGCTAAATAAAAACTAATATTTTTCATTCTTCAATGTATCCACAATAGTTGAGAAATAGTAAGAAAACTCAAACTTAAGGAAACTCTTTGAAACGACTACTAAACCGCTTACATGCTGATCGAGACAGCGGGAGACACGAACTTGTTACTTGATTTTGATCTTTTGGATGTTGAGGAATGGAGCGCGTACTTAAATGTCGAAAACAAAAATTAACTGAAATAAAAACTACAATTTTTGAGATAAAACTATAAAAAGGCTATTATATTGTATGCTTATTATTATTTGTGGCAGTAGTTTGTGTATATAGTTCAATGATTTTTCATGCTGTTGTTGTCTTCAGTCCAGAATAATTTTTATTGTCTTTCAAATCAGAATTTATTTAAAATGGAGAAGCATTTTCATGAAATGCACAAATATTATATATAGAAAACCACAGAAACATTAAGTTTTATAAATTAAGAAATTTCAATAACTAAGAAAACTGTTTGTTTTTGTAAAATTAGCTTCCTTGCGTTGAACGACGAAAACGAGTCTTGGACGCGAAAGACTTAAGCGACAAACGTGTTCAATGAAGTAATGAAAAAATGTTGGGTACGAGATCCCAAGCAGTAGTTAAAACCAGCCTCCGGTAACCGCCGCCCCACACCACACCACATCATGACACATTTTTTTTAGTTAATAATTCTTCAAAGTTTAGTTTAAGTTTACGGTTTTGGTTTTAACTTAAATTTGCATAAAACTCAGTATAGTTTTTTATTCATTTTTAGTTTTTATTTTCTCCTTTCTATCTACGTTTTTTTTTCTGTTTTCTTTATTTTCGTTTTTTTCCCCTACTTCTTTTTTAATGTGAATGTAATTAGGAAAATACTAAAAAATATCTAAAATAATAAGAAAAGCATTGGAAGAAAAACTATTTTCGAGTGCTAATAAAAATCACCCGATGATGGCGATGATGATTACGATGATGGTGATGGTGATGGTGTGCAGCACGACATGCAGATGGCGTAGCGTGTAGCGTTGACTTTGTTGTTAACACACTTCGGAGTCTCTTTTTTAAGTGGTTTATTTTGTGGTTTAATTAATTTTTTTCTTCTTCTTTTCACGCTTGTTTCTTCTGAGTAACCAACTAAAAAAGAAAAGACAGGTGTAAATATAACAGTACAGTGTAGATGTGTGTGTGTATGTGTTTGCAATCTTTTGTTGTATCTTCTGTTTTTGCATTTTACAGGAATTCATCAATTCACTGCTTCATGTTGCACTGAACTTGAAAAGATTTATTTTTTGTACCCAGTTGATTTCTATTTCTGTATTATTTTTATTCGTAAACCTGCTTAAATACTTCCGTTGTTGCAATTAATAAATATTTTGTATATTGTTGTTAATATAATTACGAGAGTTGTTTAAACAGGGTATTTAATAATTAAGCTTCTATCAAAGCTATCGAAACTTATTTATATCTCAAAAACTGATTATAAAGCATTAAATAAATGGGGGGAAAATACAAAAAAAAGGAAATGAAAACACAACAAAGCAGGTATATTTTTCGATGTGTAGTAAAACAATAGATTAGATTAAAAATAAAAGTTCAGAGAGAAACAAAGTATCGCCCCTTCTTTACAGCCGTCAATACTGAATCCATTGAAGTCAGTCCAGAAGTTTACTCATCAGAAGTTCTATCATCAGCTTCCATCTGTCAGAACTCAGAAGAGATCCATTCCAACATCGCGAATTACTTAGAAACTTTAAACGTCGCTGTAATCTTTCCATAATTCGTTGTCGAGGATACGATGTGGCTTAAAAGAAAGGAAGCAGGATGCGAGTTGAGAAGAGTCAACGTGAGTGAGTGTAATAATTTTAACTACAGTGTCATTAGTAGAGGTCATTATAGCCACTTCCAACCACAGTCGGTGGTTAACTCTAGCAAATTTTTCGCTTTTTTATGCATTCTTTTTTTTAGGCAGTTTTATCTTTTATCTTTTTTATACCAACTGAAGAGTAAAAAGAGTTTATGCAGAATTATAAGCATCGTTTTTGTACTATTTATTTTTATTATTATTATTATTATTTTATTTCTTTAATTGCTGAAAAAATGTTACGAATTATTTAGAAATCTTTCTCCGACTCTGTCAGCATTTCATGATAACTTGTTGTAGTTGTAGTTGTGTGTGTGTGTGTGTGTGTGTGTGTAATTAAAACTTTATTATTGCTCAGTTTTGTTGCAATTTTTATTATTAATGTTAATGTGGCAGTCGGGCAGCAGTCGTTGTTGTTGTTGTTGTTGTTGCTGTTGAGTCTGTTGAAAGTCTTGTTTCGCTTGAATTAAAATTGGGGAAATAATTTTTTAGTGATTACACTTTACTGCATTTTTTCTGTTTTTTTTTTTAGTTCACAAAATTTCTTCAACACTTGAAAAGCACTAAAAATTAGTCATGAACAAATTTTTAATGAAACATAGAAAATTTTTCAGGTATCAAAAATGAAAGCTCAATAATGGAATTAAGTTGTTTTTATTGATAATAATAATTGTAATAATATTAATAATAAAAATATAATAATACTAAGAAAAAGAATAATAATACTAGTAATTAAAATAACTGAAATTTTGTTTATTAGAAAACTTAAACTTTTACTTTATTTAGAGAAAGAAAAATTATCAAATGTTTTAGTATTAAAAAAAGGAAAGCAAAAAATTAAAACAGTCTCGGAAATAAACTAGATTAAATTACGAAAAACAAAACACTTTCATAACTTAAAAAATTCATCAACATTCAGCGTAATTTTTTCAAAACAATGAAAGTTTGATTTTACTTTTGCCTTTGTTGTTGCTGTTGTTGTTGTTGTTACTGTTGTTGTTGTTGTTGTTATTGTTGTTGTTCTTCTGCTTGTAGTTACCGTTTCGGTTACCTTTCAACCACTTAATAATAAACTTAAGCAACCAAATATTTCGAAACAATTTAATTGCTTCTGAGTTCAGTTGTACAAACAATTGCTAGCTTGGCCTCATGTTAACAAGCTAGTGTGGTTGTTGTTGTGATTGCTTTCATCTCGCTACTGCTACTGTTGTTGGTGTTGCAATGTTTATGCAGCAAAAGGTCACAATTTCGAAGTGGGTTTTCACAGTTGACGCACTTGAAAGGTTTTCATACAAAAAAACAAAAAACAACACAAAACAATTTTCTAGTTGAACGGGTTTTATTGGGCGTTAATTTTCTCCATCGTTGACTGAAGACGCTTTGTAAAAAGCCTCTGTGACCATGACTTCTTTTACCGTTAGGTCTTTTTTTGTTATTGAAGATTTCCTTTTTTTTTTCGTTTTTCTATTTTGAGGTTCAGTATTCTGTTTTATTGCGTTGTTATTCGGCAGTTTATTCACGCATATTTTCTTTTTAACGTTAATGTTATTCTCTTATTTTATCTTTCTTTAGTTTGTTTTTGTCCATCGAAAAATAGGCGTGGTACTTTCACATAATCTATTCCTCTTTAAAGTCAACGTGGACCCGGTGCGACGATTTCTGATTTTCGTCTTTTAAAGCTTCCCATTTAAAGCACTTTCACCAGAAACAATTAACTTTTAACAAATCTGTACCCAGTTTGTACCCAAGCCAAAATCGAGAAATAAGAATAGAATACAAACATTTTGTTCTACTACTGTTTCAAATTTATTTCATTAATAATAATAATCAAAAATATTAGGTGTCAATAATAGATTGTATACTGTATGTTTTGTACACTCTTGTTTAAATCATTGCGATATACTTGAAAACTGAAGAACTTTCATAGTGCTACTCTTAAAATATGTACTCGAACGCCTCTCATTCGACGCATTGCAGGACCCACAACATCCATCGGATCCACAAGCTGGCCGCGTGTGCTCACATTTCTTGTGTCCCCTTCAGTTCAACTGCACCAGGACCATGAAGTAGGTGACAACAGCTCCCAAAACCTGAAATAGCAACAGGAAGAAAACATGAGAGAGCGACATGATTTAAAATCCAAACTCGAATCGACGAGAATTCAACAACAATATTGAGACACAACAATATTGTGACAGAACAATATTGAGACACAACAGTTTGGAACAAATACTGGGACGAGTACACGAACAATAACAACAATGATAACAGTACTAATGATAACAATAAAAACATCAGTAACTGTATACCGACCGATGCAAACAAATCCAAGGAAACGGTGAAGAATTTCGCTCCCGAGATGGTCATCGCCTTTTGGCATTGTTGACAGACGATCTGCACAAAGGTTTTGGCCTCTTCAGAGCCGTCGTACCAGTGACAAGAGTATGCAGCTTCCATGACGGATGAGCTCTGTGCGTGTGTGTGTGTGGATTTAAAGGAAATTCCATTATTATATAGTATAACTATGTCCATTATTATTATAATTCATATACACACCTCTTCGATCAGCCGATTACCGAAGATGCAAAAGTGAAACACTTGCGCCAGCGCATAACCGAGGTAACCGATGACGGTGAAGGCGTACACGTTGATGCCGTTAACTTTGGTCGCCTGATAGGCCAACAGCGTCAGCATAATGGTCGAGGTCAACATGTGCAGCAGCAGAGCAACACCGTAAGTGTCACCGATAGCGGCCACCAATCTGAATGGTAAATGGATCATTAGCAGGACGATGATGATGGATGATCCGCAAATTAAAAAGTTTTTCTCTATAAAATCAGTACTTCCCATTTTTACGAATTTTTTTTTAGTCTATCGTTAAACTTTGAAAACTAGCAATCATTTTACTTAGTAAATCGCTTTTTAAGAGACACTTAAGTGAGTTGTTTCACATTTTATTAAAGTCTTTCAATTTTTCATAACTTTTACAGCTTCTACAGCTTTCATAACCTTCACAAACTTCTCAGTTTCGCTGATTTAATTAGCTTTTCGCAAATGGCGCCCTTAATTTACCGTAGAAACGGTTATCCAAGAAATGAAATCGAATCGATTTGAATCAAACGGAAGCAGAAAACATTCAATTAACTTGCGATTGGAAGGCAATCAATTATTTTTCTTGTTAACGCAATACTACCACCTCCCCCCATCCCCCCAAAATCCACCGCTCCAGCATGCTGACAGCTAATTTATCACATACACCGTCATAAAGTACAGAACTCATAAGCAATGACTTCGATATGGCACTCGGCCATCAAATGCGGCGAGATGGGGTCAGAGATGGGGCATTAACCTCTCTGACTTCTACTCAAGCCTACCTGACGACTTTCTTATGGCGCTCCACCCAGTACTTGATGGCACTTCGCACCATCAGCTCCTGCTTCCGCGTCAAGCCGTTGGGATTCCTGGCGACGCCGTTGACTCCGTTGAATGTCTGCAACGTGGATGGAGCACGGAACTGTGCCCCCCAATCGGCCTGTGTGCTGTAGACGCCAGAGATGTCCAATCCATCGATGGCCTCCTTTTCTGTGAAAGTGTAAAGCGAGAGAAGCAAAGAAATGTATTATGAACGAATGAACGCCACACATGTGACCCTCTCTCTCCCTCTCTCTCTCATGCTACCTCTATCGCTGTCTCTCTCTCTCTCTCTTCCTCCAGACCTTCTTTCAGTGTCACTTCACTTTCACTCACCTTCATTAATAATCAACTCTGACTTGGACGATGCCGACAGCGATCGGAACAGAGCAGCCGAGTTGGGTCGATAGGTGTCCAGCGAGGCGGAGAGCTCCATCAACGGCTCCATGATGCCCTTCAAATGCTGCAACTGTTCGCAGGCGAAAATCAGCCAGGAGCAGAAAAGCATGTCGCACTGGTTGGCGTGCAACATGGAGAACAGCAGATAGTAAACCTGGAAAGCGAACGAGATCACGTAGAACATTCCGCTGCTAGCGTCCCAGGGATAAAAGGATTTGATGGGCAAGCGCGGCACTTCAACGGTGATAGTGGCGTTGGTCTCCTTGTCGATGGCGAACTTGACGCTCTCTCCGAAGAATGTTATCGTTGTCCAGGCTGTGAACAGAAGGAAGTGAAAAGTATGGTGTTATTAGACGGCGAGCAGCAGCAGCGTGGAGTGGAGGGTGTGATGTGTGGCTAAGCTAGAATATTACCGACTGCGGACAAAACCGTGGTAGTGATGACGGCAAGGAACAGTCTACGCATCTTGGCCAAGGCGATGGAATGATAACGCGCATCAGATTCGGCGAATAAAGCATGCGTGTTGACTTGATTCCAAATGTTGAGCGTGCTGTTGAGTTGGAATGGATAAAATGATTAATAATAGTAACAAAAACGGACAATACAACGATACGGACATAAAAACATACAGCACAACGACATCATCATCAACATCATCTCGTTAATTAAAAATCCACAGCCTTGCCACCTGCATTAAAACTTACCGATAAAAGTTCTTCTGATTCACGGCCAAAAATACGAATTTCGTGATGCAGTGTGCAAAAAAGATGGCGGTGATTGTGTTCGCCGACAACTCGTTCACCTCCTCCGTGTTCAGCGCCAGATTGACGAGGATGAAGACGAATTGCATCAGCACCAGGATCAGATGCGTGTACGAGTAGATTTTCTTGAGGAACGCCGAGCCGCCGCTGAAGTTGTGCATAAACAACCCGGTGTACTTCATGAGCCGTATGTTGGGCATCAAGTCGGCAACGAGACCGACATACTTGGAGTTGGGCGAACGGTGCATCTGGTGAGGGGAGAGAAGGAGAGCGGAGGTGGCGTTAATGAAGTCGCTTGCCGGTTGGTTGCCAGCGACTGGGCTGGGAAAATTATGCAGCAGTAGTCTAGGATGCCTTATTAAGTGGCCCCTAATTAAGTTACACTCTGGATTTAATTCGCTTGAGTGGATACCTCACTCGAGCTTAAATTGAATTAAAAACTGTGAGTGGTTTACAGACTTTCGCCTGGCCAAATGAAGAACAACACTCTTTGGAAACACACACTTAATAAAGTTTTAAATAGCATTTTGAAAGTACAAAAACAAATGCTATAAACTGCTTTTTCATTACTAATTTATTAATTTTTATTTATTTCACATAAAAATCAAAAATTTTAAACTGCAAACTTATTCAAATTTATATAAAAGTTTATCGTTTTGAATTTTTCTTTAATCACTTCACTATTAAGAATTTTTAAAAGTAAACTTCTTCAATTTCGGGGTGTGTTCAATAAAACCAATAATTATTTAATTACGATTTTTCCCCAATCCCCAATCATTATTTAACCTTCTTTTAATTTTTAAATTACCTTGTTTTAAGTTTTAAGAGATATCAAGTTGATGTATTCACAGTTTTTCTTAACTTTTTACAAAGATTTTCACTCCTTTCCCTTTGATTAAACTTCGTATATTTTTATTCTTTTAATATTTTTTACAAGCTAACTTTTATAATTCGAATTTATTCAAATAATGCACTAATAATAATTGTACCGAAATTAACTCTTTTCTGGAATCATTCTACTCTTTTTAGACAGAGTTAAGATCGTTGACGTGTTTCTTGAAACGCGTCTGGTACAAAAATGCGATGATGATATAAAGAAAATGTGTTGAAATCAACCACGCATGGGACACTTTAAAGAACAGAGTCCTTGAGATTGACAACGTGTCCTTTAAAGAACAAAAAACCAAGAAGTTCCCACGGTCTACACGACCGAAAGACGCAAGCAGTGTATTGTCCCAGTTGGAAAAGTTTTGAGTCGATCGAAAGCGAAACGAAGCTAATGAAGGAGTCGTTTATGTGATATTTTAAGGACCAAAACGTAAAATTATGTGAAGTATAATAAATAGTATATCTTTTAAATAATTGACTCATAAATCATGCTCATTTGAATCATGAAGAACATGTGTCGTGAGTTTATCTTGAATTACAGAATTTCCGACGGGGGCGAAATTAATTCTTCAAGTATTTAATCAAAGTATAACTTTATAAAGCATCTATGTTATAAATACCATACGAAGTAAAACATACACGAACGCACAGACAGTAACCCACACATACATACACACACACACATACACACACACACTAACACCCGCCCGTACTCAATGACCCATTGACCGTCATTAAAATTTTTCAATATCAACCAAATCACTGAAATTCTTCTCTCTTCCTCTTGGTTTCGTCCCACTTTCCCGCTTCTCGTCATCAGCCGGTTTCATCCTGGTCATCACCCGGTCCTTCTTATTGTTTGTTGTTCTGAAAGCCTCAAGTTTTATCGGAGTGGGTCAAGAAATGCTTCCTTTACTTTTCCTGGTATGGTAATTCTTTTTCCGCAATCAAGCATGCAGTTCGATATGAGTGAGTGTGAGTGAGTGCATGTGTGTGCGTGAGTACGTGTCTGTGGGTGAATATGGGTGAGTGTGTGGGTGAACATGGGTAAGTGTGTGGGTGAACATGGGTGTTTGTGTGCGTCTGTCCGCACGGTAGAAGACTGTTTGTAGGATCCGAAATTCCCACAATTATTATTACTTGATTTTAGTTTACATTTTAAAGCGAACTGGATTTTTCTAAAGGAGCAACTGACAACTACACAACATACCTACATACATATACACCTGCATACACACATGCATACATATGTACATGTACACACGTCGTTACTTGGTAACGTATGGTAAAGTATGCATTCCTTTACAACACTTGACCCGCTGGTTAAATAAATTTACAAAAAAAAAAATAGAATTTTGAGCTTGATGGTGAATTGAAGTTCATTCAATTTAACTTTGGATTTGTAGTGCCTGGAGAAAGGGGTGTGGCGCAGTTATAGAAGATCATATACCCATTCTATAGTACAATAGAGGTTATAAAAGTATTAAAAGTCTCTATCTTTCCCTCTTCTTATTTATTTGCCAAAGAATCATGAAGAACAATTTGAATCATGATTTCAAAGAAGAAATCATGTTTTTAAGTCTATTTTGAGGAAGACACAAATGAAGAATATAAGAATATTTGATGGTGTCCCTCCTTTTTACATTATAGACTTTAAGGAGGATTTGAATAGAATAAAAATAGTAAAAACGATTGCTGTGAATTACAGAAACGATACACCGAATAATTTAATGTTGCTATTAAGATGCATATTGCATGCATTGCATACATAAATAAGGACCAAACTGAGTAGGCGTGGCCGCCCATTTCTTGTAATTTCATCGGATTAAACCTGTCTACCGGGAAAAGGCGAATTAATTGAATCTACGCAGATACATTTTAAGCTAATAAGTTATTCAATAAGAAATACTAAACTTTTGACATGACGCAAGAAAATATACTCGTACATGGTTATATACACAATATATACACTCATCAGCATTTCATCGTCCGTTTTAAAATTTAAGTAGTTCATGTGTATATGGCAGTTGACAAGTAAAAGATTGAAAAATGTATCATTATAATTTAATTATTATACTTTGTTCGGGGTTGTTTTTACCCGTGAAAAGGAGAATGATGCCGCTAACCAACTTAAACGCTTTAGACATACATTTAAACCTACGAGTTTGATGACAGTCTATACAAAATCTACAACTTAACCACGCCTTAATTACACTTTATTATTTTATATTTTAGAAAAGCAGATGTCACAAGTCACACATGACACAGCGTGACCCACGACCTCTACCCCCTCTCCCCCCCGCCACCCAACGCTCCACAATCGAAGTTTATTGAATAGCAAATGTTTCCAAAAAAAGATATTTGATGAACATTTTTGTTGTTTTTTTATTAATTTTGTAATAATTTTATTTAAAGCATTTTAAATTTAAAGCATTTAATAATTTTTGGGATAGAATTGAGAGTGAAATTTTCATAAATTAGTAGGAATTTTTTTGTTCATTCAATTTCAATCTTTTTACATGTTTGCCTAAAAATATGCAACGTTTTTATCTCAATACTGCACTCAGCTGTGTTTCGTAGCTTGCTTGTTCTTGCCGAATGGCCAGACCGGATGTCGTCTAGGAAAAAACAAAAAAAAAAACAACAACAACAACAGAAATAGCAACAACAACAGGATTATCAACAACAACATCATTGAAGTATTAAAAAGTAGTGGGTCAAAACAGGAAACGCCGACATAAGTAGAAAATAACAACAAATAAACAATCACTGCGGAATGTACAAAGTCAACTTTTAATCTTCTTTTCTAAAAAAAAAAGAAAACATTTCAGGAAAATGAATTCTTACACAGGAAAGTTACGCAAACAAACAAATAAACACAAACACACCAACACACACACACACAACTGTTAGGCAGTAGAGAGAAATTCCTCCCTGACCCCACCTCATCACGCCCACCAACGCCCCTCTCGGCCAACACACACACACACACACACACACCGATTCAATCATTGTATAAGTGCGCACACATGTTCCTGTTATTTGATTGTTGTTGTTACTACTGTTGTTGTTGTTGTTGGTACTGTTGTTGTTGCTGTTATTTCTAGATTGCCTCTGCTCCTCAGTGAAATAAATTCTGGCTCTAAACAAAATTTTGAGATACGAATGGCATAAAAAATGCTAGTGAACAAAAAAGTAAAGAACAGTAAAAAATCATTGCTTCTTATTTGGAGTTCTTAAACTCAAAAGTCGATTTGAGCATTTGACCGGCAGAGCGCATGTTTTACAGCCGAGCTGTTGCTGTAAATGAAGAGTATTCTTTTCTCTTCGGCAGAGCAGAAAAAATACAGAGAGAGAGAGAGAGAGAGAGAGCGATAGAGAGAGTTTCTGCTGTTTGTTGCCAGATTATTAAATTTGTGCGATTGTTTCTCTACTTCAGATAGATTTAAGTTTACTGTTAGTGGTTACTTTTTTAATACTATTCTTCTTTCATTCGTTTTTCCATTCCAAGAGCAAATGTAGTGTATAGTGAAGTATGTATATATAATGTGTATATTGTATTTAATATATAATAAATCGAATTTTTCAGTACTTGTTCGGTTTTGTTCACAACTAGAGGAGTTCTCACCTAAAAATTTCGTGGAAAAAAGGCATTGAAAGGGGCTGAATTCGTGATCGGTTTATTATTATCATTGTTACGTTAATACATCCTTTTCAGCTTGAGATCTTGTTAATCCTTGAGACTTTAACTTTTGTTTTTTGTGATTTAACTTAAATTTGAAAAAATTAATTGCTATCAAGGTGGCAATGTTGACAACAAACACTCTCCTCTCCCTCCCATTTTCTCTCCTTTCACCTTCCTCTCCCTAAATCTAGACCACTTTGTTGTCTTGTGTTCTACTTTGTGCTCTACATTCGGTCACATGCCATCACTTTCTCAGTTTCTTTTGGATTTTTTGCATCTCAGGTATGTCTAAGTTCAGTGAACGCCCTTTATAACCCACTATACATCCTTCAATGGAGTCTTCCTCTAGATAATAACTACCATCCACATCTATTTGACGTCTTTTATGACGTCTCTATTCATCACGAAGGGTCTAGAAGAGGGTCGTCAGTGGAGGTCACAAAATATTGTTTATTGTTCCATTCGATCACCTCACATGGTGATCCCTGCACCCTACATAAGTAAGGTTGACAGTTATTTTTCCGAAATCTCCAAAATACTTCTTCTTCTTCTTCCTTTGTTACAATCTCGCTAATTTTTCGCTCGTTCTCGTGAGCGAGGAATAAAGTTGCGGCTACAAACAAAAGCCGCTCAGAGAAAGCATCCGCACCGAGTCGCAGCCGGAGCACGTTCACGTCGGTTCCCATTTTTCGAAGCCGCATTTTAGGAGCTCAGTTAAAAATGGTCCATCGTGGCGGCTGCAGCATAAATTCGGATTATCTTGTGTCTGTTTCAAATAAAATTGAGCTAAAAATATGTTGAAAAAATTGTAAACGTACTGAAAAAATAATAAAAGTAGTAAAGCTAAAAAGTCTAAAGATAAAAATTCATATAAATAACATACATAAATATGAATACATAGAATAGAATGGAATAGAAAAAGTATATATTCGAAATGTAAAAATTGTTACATAAATTCGTACAATAACAATAACAACAGCAAAATACAAAAAACAACAACAAATTATGATGAATGCTTCTTGAAGTGTGTCGTTTTTTTTTTTTGTTGTGTGTGGTTAGCATGCGTTTTTCTCTAACAACAACAACAACTACAACAAACAAGCAAACAAATAGCAACAACAATCAAAGCAGCAACAAGAATATCGACTACTCACTCATTCGCACGCCGCTGAGAGTACACTCACGTCTCAGGGGCAGGCAAATAAAAGCAAAATAAGGCGTGTTCCAACAACGCCCACTCGAAAATCAAATCACTCCTTATTTCGCTGGCTTTTCAGAAGAACATCCTCTCAACCCAATTTTGAAGTACTTTTTCAATGGTTTGAGGCTCTATTTCACGAATAGCTCGATCAATATTGTGCTTAAGTACCTGAAATCATTTCGAGATTGCTTGCATAACATCGATCATTAACTGCACTCCACGAAACAGAGTCCAACGATGTCCAATCATAGCTCACCAGGCCAAGCATCATCACCACACCGGCTGATTACAGGATTATTGATTATTTCGATTATTTTCTACCATTTCTCAAGAACAAGTCGATTCTTTTCCTACTGCGGGGTTTTACAATAAATAACTGTCGCATATTTTGAATGAATCAGTGTTAACAATGTCCGAATAACCTCAAATTTAAAAAGAAACGAGCCAATGGCCCACCCTATACTCGTATAAGAGCGGAAGCTGTTGAAGGATTGGAAGTATTTTAAAAAATTTTTTTTATTGTTATTATTACTGTTATTATTGTTATGATTCTTATTATTAACTATTTTTATTATATCTGCAAAATTTCTTCGCTTAGTACAGAACTTAAAACTTAGCCTAAAAGTATACAACAATTATTCTATTGGCAGCTTCTTTAATTTATGCAGGAAAAGCAGTTAAAAAACCCACAATTCACCAGAAACCATAAATAATAAATAAAGACTAAAAACTTAACCTCAACTACAACAATCCAAAAAAAAAGCCAAGAAAATGGGAAGAAAATAAAGAAAACAGCAAAAACACGGCTTTTTTCACGCAATACGAAATATTCAGTAAAATATTCATTATTTGTATATTCGAAATATTCGATGTTCAAAAAAACTGTTACGAAATACGTGTTTAGTTGGTTGTTCGTTTGTTTGTCGATTTGTGCTGTGTTCAAAATGCTAATAGAAAAAAAATTAACATTAAAAAAATAGCGAACGCAACAAAAGTTTACACATCGTCGAACATTCTGCTTGCTTCTCTTTAAACTCAGAAGTCATACAACCGGATTTTATGCCCCCCGCCTCGCTGTCATCAAAGACAAAGCCGACAAAATTAACAACAACAGTAAAAAACCGTAAACGCTAGCGTAAAGCAACAAAAAAACGTTGTTTTAAAAACAAGCGATTTATTTAAGTGATTAAAAATTATTAAATTTATGTACATATTTGAAGCAATATAAATAATAATAAATAAGACAACAATAGCAACAAAAATTTAATAATAAAGAATAATAAAATTTAAAAATAAAAACGAAATAATAAAATTAAAAGGTTTGTATTTTGCTCTTTTGTATTTTTTTTATGTTCATAAGTTTCTTCATTTTACTGCAGCACAACATTTCAGTGATTCATTTAGTGATCATTTTCAATTACGATTGCGAGTGCACAAAAAAAAATAAACTAAACACAACAGCGTTGGAAACACTGTTTGCTTTACTAATCGATTTGTTTTATAGAATAGTTTTTTAATTAATTAATTGAGACCGGGAAATAATTCACTATCATCACAAACAATGTCTAGAAATGTTCGAAGTGTCTCTGCAAAAATCGCTGCTGCTGTCAAAAACTTTTCTGCAATCAACAGTGAAGCCGCAGTGAAGCAGCAGTGAAGCAGCAGCAGCTGCAGTAGTAGAAACAACAACAACAACTATTATGAAGAGTAAATTTGTGCAAAAATGTCCACTTCAACAAGAATCGTAATTTAATTGTGGTTGTTGTTGCTGTGGAAGATGATAACTATTATGAAGATGACCGCAATGATGAAGATGATGATCACAATGGAGTTGATAATCACAATAGACACAATTATTACAAAATTTGTTGCTCGGATTTCTTTTGTTTTGCGCACGCTGTCGAAATCAAGGAATCTACTTGAAATTCTGCAATTAATTAAAAACTTAACAAGCGGTTTATACAAACACAATTATACACGCATACATATACACAGCCCCCACACACACACACACACATAGACCAATAATGAATCAAGCTGTTCGCAAAGTAGGATTCGCTTAAGGATTAAAGACTGGCGAGAATCAGTTGAGTGCATAAACACCATTTATTTGTTTCCAGGAGCAAAATCCTTCCTTTTAACTGCTTTCTGAATACACAGAAAAGCTTTCGCTTAATATTCCATGAATGAATTAATAAATGGTATATAATAAGTGAAGTATAACAACGTTGAAGTGTCCTGGAGCAGGATAACAACGTAGAATTATCATAAATTCAGTTTTCTTCAGTGTCTTGCGAACTTCAACCCTTCAAAGACTGCAAAACTTTGCAGAGTGTTTAATTCAATTTAAAGTTTGATTTTGACCGGGTTTCCGCTCGAAGTTCATGTTTCTTTCGCTATTCTTCTTGTTTTTTGCCTCTTAATGCTCCTTAAAATAATCGTCTCCTTTCCGTCATCACTGAAATTTACGCCATGAAAGAAAATCTGGTTCGTTGTTTTCGCATTTCGTAAATAAACTCAGCATTTGGAATGAAAATACTCGGAACATTTGCGGTGCTCCGTCCACATCAACTCTTCTTCTATACTCACACCATTCAGTAATCCTTCGCTATCATCAGTAATCGATATTCTGATACACACGCTCACGGGCAGGATGACACATTAAGTGCACTCTAAACGTTGGCGGTAATTTAATTGAATCTGACTCATTGCACAGGTGAGTGAGTTTCTCTCTCTCTCTCTTTCTCTCTCTCTCTCTCTCTCTTTCCATTGCAATTAAGTTTTATTGGTTTTGAAACATTGTGTACTGAAACGTCAACACAGAGCTGTCAGTCGCCATTTTAAACACTATTCAGCTTGTGGTTTTGTTGTCATTATTAGAGAATTACATGGGTGAAAGTTTCCAGAAACTTGTCATGATACATATATCATTCCAAAACAGATTATTGAATAGATCTTTGCCGATAAAGGAATTTGAGCGAAAGGGTAAATGAATGAATTGGTTATTCAATTGAATTGTAACAACTTTAAAGGTAACCATCGCATCGATTATCAATACTTTCATCTGTCTTTTACCATGTTTTACCCAGCATTTGTTATCTTTCGTTTCACATTTCTCTTTCCTCTTTCTTCCTCTTCTTTTCCTCCTTCTTTTCAACCTCATCCTTATCCTCATCTCGCCATCTTCATCGTCATCGTCTTTCTCATCCACATTCCCATCCTTATCGTGCATCCTTATCATCAATCCTCATCCTTCATCCTCATCCTCCATAATCGTCCGCCCTCACCGTTCTCCATACTCAACCTCCATCATCATCCTCATCCATCTCTCTCATCTCTTAAAACAATCCAATTTTAACTCCTTCGCCAGTCATCTTTTACCTTCCATCTCTGATTCTTATTCTTTCGATATCTGGGTCTCTGGTTCTCTATTTTTCATCGTGTTTTCATTCATCTGTCACTCACAATCTGTGGGTGACTATTGCCCATCTATCCCCATCTCTCCCACTCCTTCATTCAACAACGTTCCTTCGGTGTCATCGTTCCATCATGAGGCTTTCGGCTTTTGGCATCTATCATCAGTCATTATTCATCCTTTATCCTTTATCCTTCACCTTTCACTTTTCATTCTTCATCTGTCATCGCAAAACTCTCATACTTCCGCCTCCGATTGTCATTTCCATTCCTCTTCTCTTTCACATTTCTTCTCATTCTTTTTCTTTAATTGAATCCATCCTCATTCCATCTCTTCCACTTCCATCTTCATCGCCATCACAAAGAGATCGATTAGTGTCTCTCTCGATATCATTCTCTCTCTCTCTCTCTCTATCACTCTCTCTCTATCACTCTCTCTCTCTATCACTCTCTCTCTTTCTTTTTTAATCCGCCATTCCCAGTTATTTCATAATCGTATTTTCTTCGTTGTGTCATCGTTTCTGCATGAAATCTTGTGTAAAAAAGTCCAATATTCTGCTGAAAAACATACATGAAAATATGTAAAAATATCCATCAAATACCAGCAAAGACCTGGATATCGGGTACTTTGGTGCGCTCGAATTACGTTAAATCCTCTCACAATGCTTTCTCCTTTTTTTCCGAATTTCCCACAAAAAAAAATCAATCTTCTCTTTGACATTCTTTCGCAAAGAAGAACAAAGAACTGACGGCTTTTCTCAATAAAATCGCGTTTAGCTTGCATTCGTGCATCAAAAACGATTAATTATTCAGTAGAGTGGGAAAAAGAATCTCGTAAAATGACCCAAAAACGTATTCAAACACGATGAAAATCAGCACTACTTTGATTGTGGTTCTTCAGGGTTTTAAAATGGGTCTACTTAAATAAGACTCAATATTTACGCTGCGAGAGTATTTTAATAACAGATCTGAGCAACAACACAGCGACAAACTTGCCATTTTATCGAGTCGTAACATAGAGTTTCTTCCAACGTCTCGACGTGCAAGTTACATCCACATCCTGTCAGTCAAGCACTCGTTTTAATCACACATCCTGCATTCATCGTCCCGGGGCCAAACAAATTTACGTCTTGATAAATCGTACATACTAACAAAATGGCGACTGCAGATAAAAAAGGAGTTAAAGTTAAATATAACTACTTAGGGCACGAATATTTTATGCGCGACAAAGACTAAAAATAGATTTCAGTAGCAGCAGTAGAGGAAAGGACAGAAAATAGAATTTCCACTTTAAACAAATGCCATAGTAAATCTATCACTAAATTTTATGGAATAAGAGAATAATTAAAAAATAGTCACTCTTAAAGCTCACCTTCAACGCAGATAACATAATTTACGGCATAATATTGTAATTTTCAGCTTTTAAAGTGACTTGGATATGCTATTTAACAATACTAACTTTAGTCGCAGTAAATAATTTAAAAGACAATCAGCATCCAAGAGAAAGAAGCTAATGAAAGAAGAAAAGCACTGCATTTTCTCAGTTTTCACCGCTTTCACAGTCTTTAGAAATTTTTCGTCGTAAACGTCGCTTATTTAACAGCCACCTCACCGAGCCACTTTAAGCTTACAGGTGGCAGCACTTCAAAAAAAATCCTTAAGACGTAAAAAAAACTAAACTGCTGCTTTAATTCATAATAAACACACTCAACTCAAGGAATGTGTACTAAATTAATATTTAATGAATGTAATGATTGAGTTTGTTTTTGGAAAAGTAGGAAAATAATGGTGTGTAGGAAGGGGCGGGGGAGGGTGTCGGTATCCTTAGCAGAGTAGAAGTTGTGGTTATTGTAAAGTGGATGAGGATTTAACGTTGTCCCAAAGCAATGCAGGAATATTAACAGGAATAAAATGGATATAAATACAATATAAATAATAAATATAATAAATATAATTATAGCTGTTGATTGTACATACAACAACAGAGGTAAGAACAATAAAATCACAATAACAACATCAGTATCAGCATCAGCGAAGTGCTAAAATAATAATCATAATAATAGAAATATTTTATATGAAAAGCGAATGAGAAGATATTTTTTAGAATGTGAGAGAAATTTTTTTGTTGTGAGAGAGTAACTGCAATTGTGTGGTATGCTGTTGTTGTGGTATGTTGTTATTGTAGTAGTTACCATTATTGTTCTAAGAGTCAGTAACCTCACAAGAAGATGTTGGATGACATCGCATTTCTAATATAATACGTGATACTGTAACACGCTGTCACGATGGTATTTCCTGTTGCTAGCTGCTCATGTCTCTCTTTCTCTCTCTTATTCTCCGTCCCTCTTAGCTTCTCTCTAAAAGTCTTCTGTTAAACACACACATAAAAACACACACATACTATTAAAAAACTACGCCAACATGTCGAGTCACATAAAAAGTCGAGTGATTTTCTTGAGTATCACCGAGAGATGGGTTTTCTTGTCGATTGTTAGGGGAAACCGACTTGACAAATTTTTTAAACCAACAACTATAATAAAAGAAGCAACAAAAACCACAACAACAACAACTTGTTGCTTATTTTACTACATATTGTGTATTTGCTTTTATTTCTTCGATAAAGTAAAAACAAAAGCAAACGCAATCACCATCGCATACACATTAAAGAATACACAAACACATAAATATATAAACACTAACGAATTTGTGTAGAAACCCACGATTGCCCTGCCATCAGCAAATATATATTGTAGATGTACATAACTCCACAAATAACAACAGATATCATGCCACAGCAACACATCCTGACAAATAGTTTTATGTCAGGATGCTCTCGAGTCACTCGGTTACGTGTTACTTGTACCGTGCTTGTCGAGATTATAATTCAAATATATTGTATTTGCTTTTCTTACAGAGTAATCAGTATAGTGTTAGTTTGTGTGTGTGTGCGTGTTTGAACACGTTTCTTTTAATGTTTAACTACGACACTGTACCAGACAGACAATTTATTCACGTCGACCTCAGAAAAGTCAGATCAAAAGCGCTGCTTAAGCTTAAAACTAAAGTTAAAGCTTATGTGGTGATGTTGACATCGTTGCAAGGCGCCCCTTTATAATGAATGCTTTCAACTGAAGTCTCTCTCATTTGACAAAATCAACATAATCAGCAATCAACCAGATGCATAATGACACGAACATCTATGACCAGAATCCATCTCGACGAATGTCAGTCTGTCCAAAACACTCGACCGTGCGACACGCGCGGAATGCGGCACACAATCCGTCAATGTCACGCCGCATATCAACATAACACTCGCTCACCTGCTGTGCTTGTCTGATGTCTGTTTGTCACGCTTAACGCGTACATAAATGTAACTAACCATTTGACAGTAAATAATAATAATTTTATGACTTGGCGACGAGATGGAAGGAAGGTCATCACTCTCGCCCAGCGCTGCGCCATCCCTTTCGCACCCACACTGACACTCCACGCGTAGATTTCCAACTTGGAGAAATTTATTCAAGCGTCGTAAGGATTTTACAGCACTTAAATTCCGAGTGTTGTTGCTGCAAGTCGTCATTGTGGCTTGTGAAGCACACGCATCACATGACCTTCCTTCGATGCTGTTGCTGCCGACTCTGAAACTGCTGCTTCTGGTTCGTGTGGTGATTAAAGTAATCCTTTGCTAAGCACCTGAAAGTGTACGTGTGCTGAGAGCCGCCGCTGTTTTTTGCACGTGTACGGCTTTTACACATTTAAAATGACATCAAGACTTGGAAATATATTCAAATTATTCGTAAATCTCTATCTGTCTTTGGTTTTTCTCTTCTACGTACACTTCACTTTACTTAACTTCTTCTTTTTCCACTTCTTCAAGCTTAAGAACTTTTAATGACTTCAAAATGCAAAACTTTGAGATTTAGATACTTTGGCAGTGTCTTGTAATACTGAAAATTGGTCGTGTGGATCACGAGCATAAAAGGACAAAGTAGAAACTTCACTTGAATGAACTCGTATTTAAAGTTTATCATATTTAAGATTCCATTTTAAGCTGGGTTGAATAGAACTCGCCTCGCTTTCTTTCACAAACTAACTTAAATGATTATAAAGTTTTTAAAGTTATCAAATCAATCAAGATAACAATTATTAAGTAGCAATATTGAGTTCAATGTTCTCACATAACGGTAATTAGAATTCTTAATATATTTCTTTCTTGTTTTATGCTTTCTGCTAATCTGTAGATCTGTTCATCATATCTGCTTTCATCATTTCACGCTGTCACAACTTCTTAGATGAGTTCCAACACTTGGCTAAACTTTTCCAAAAGTTTTTACTTTTCACAGTTGCGCAAGCTGTCTAAAGTTTTCGAATTCCCTTCACTTTCTTTGTGCGTTTCTTTTCCAACCCACTACAGCTTGTCCAAATATTGTACTTTAACAAAAACTTCTATTTTCTCTATTTTTTCTTTAAGAAAATATGCAGTTGAAGCTTTTAAGTATGGATGTTGGTATGTTTGTATATATGCTTTAATATATTATACGTTATTCAATTTAATTATTTTTAAATCCTTCAATTTATCAAACAATTGGGACCAAAAGTAAAAAATTTACTATATACATATACCATATTTTCTTTGGCTCAGAGCAGCCTGGGCCACCCCAGTTAAAGCTACCAGATAGTTGTTGTAATTAGTAGAAAGCTACCCATTCACAGCACAATTTTTTTGCAAAAACATTCGGTGAAAAGTAGAGAGAGAAAGGGAGAGATAGAGAGCGAGACAGAGAGATCTTTAAGCTAATGAAATTCAGTTGTAATCCTAACGAAGTGGTTTCGGTTACACATAATTTTTTTTGCTTAATAATCGTTCTTTCTGTCTTTTTTAGTTCATCAAAATCCAGACAAGTCCTGATTTGTGATTGCTTTGTGTGTGCGATGAGCTGAGGCAGCAATTACATCCAAATGAAATTGAATTCCTTGCTTGTCCTATAAGAACGTGTATACAATCATGTGTACATACGAGTACGAATAAAGAATGGTATAGTGGAGACGTAACGTAACGTGTCAGCTGTTCCATCCTATCTGACGGCTGCTGCTGTTCAGCATTTACAAGATAGGATAGGATAAGAACAGCTGATACGTTACCTGACGTTACGTCTCGACTAACAAAGCCTTGACGTGTGTCCCCAACGTAGAGTCGAGAACGATTGATGCGTTCATTGCGGTGACTCTTCGATTCACACTGCGTTAGTCTGTTGAAAACCTGCTTGATTCCCAAATGGAATGAGAGGAGTGTGTGTGAGCTCCAGACGTGAACACGACCAGCATTCAATCCAACATCAGCAACAGGAAACTTCCTTGTTTCTAATGCGGCTTAAAAGATGTGCGGTGTCAAGTTTTTCAAGCATTTCATTACAGTTCTCTCTAACATCAACCATTCAAAGTTTTCTACTTTCTACCTGTTTTTTTTTCATACTGAAGGAAGATGTTTTAGTTGTTGTTTCTTTGCACGCTTTTCTGTAGTTCAGAACACATTTTTTTTTTTGTTTATTTTCTTTCTTTTTATTTTAACTTGGATCGACATGAAGCATGCATCGAATCAGTCAATCGCAACGTTGCACAATCAACACTCGAACGCTTTCTAATGGCATTAACACTGGGCCGGGGGCGGGGAGGGGGGGTTTTCTGTCCCACTCCAGTTTTTCGTTACTTTACACGCTACTTTATACCCAACTTGGACATACTTCGGGTATCACTTGATGCCGGCCCAAAACATCGACATTCGCCGATACGGTTGCTGGCTGCTACTTCAGCTTCGGTTGGAAGTTTTCAACAGCTTTTCAGCAGCGAATGAGTTCTCTCCGCAAAAGTTTCTAGTGTCTGATCATCTACGGGAAAGTTTCAAAGTTCTGCGACTGCGACTGGAACTGCGACTGCGACTAAAGTTTCCTGGGATAGCAAAAAAACAAAACACAGACTTAAATTATTTTACATCTGAAGAAAAAAATCTATCTACGTATCTATTTTTAGAAGTTTGCTCGATACTTTCTTTAATTTATGGTTTAGTTATGATTGCAATTTTTCCAAGTATATGCTTCATTTACTATATACACATATTGTATTCAGATCATCTGGGATTTAATTCCGAGATTAAAGAACGTAGACATAAATGAAAAATCCTGGCAATAAAATTCTCCGTTATTCTGAATTCCTTTACTAGAAGATTCATGAAGGCAGCCATGCAGACAATAAAACAGGTCAGAGCAGGGCATCGCAAGGCAGCAGGTGGCCCTCAGCAGGTGGTAATCACCAGAAACCGCCGCTAACCCCCTAAAGAGTTGTTGAGCGAGGCAAAAAAACACACACACACACACACACACAAAGACCCTTTAAGTAGATTACTAGAGACTAATTCTAGGAGGTTATAACAATCTACTGCTTTGTTGGTGTTCTAGAAAAGGATGCTGCCAATTTAACGAACACTCGACGCATTGTGTCTGCGTTAAGCTACAGCGAAATCGAATTATAAAAAGCAACAGCAAAAGCAACAGTAACAAAAATAAAAACAAAGAGTGCCCTAAAGCACTCAGAAGCAGAAGAGGAATAACAGGATTTTTGTATTTAGGGGGATGGAAAGGGGAGGTGGAAGGATGGAGGATACACTGAGTTAAATTAATGGCAAAAAAAGCCGCAGAATTGTAACATTTATATTTATTTTACTATATCTGGCAACGCCACGGTCTCGACTGCCTGTTTTCTTGACTGTGTTCCGTTATCGCACACAAACACAAATTAATAACACGAAAAAAGCTTTTCTTTTGCTTATAGCCAGCCTCAGGAGAACAAATCACTACAATTTAAGCAAATAGACACCGAGAGAGAAAGAGAGAGAGAGAGAGAGAGAGAGAGAGAGAGAGAGTGAGAGGGAGAGGAATAAACAGCGAAACGGAGAGACGAAGCATCAAACCGACAGAAGAACATAAGAACAGAGACAGACGGGAAGACAAACAGAGACAGGAAGAAAAACACAAGAGCCAGGAAAGTAAAACTTCCAGACGTTTTGACGGAGGGACGTAGGCGTCATGGGTGAAGAAGGGAACAGGGACGGGAGAGGAAATGAATGGAGTCAAAGTGATGGAATTAATAAATCCCGTTGTGTTTCTGCCTGTCTGTCTGTCTACTCCAATTAAATGGTGTCTATTGTTACAAGTTGGCGTTAGTGTCACCCACAATGACATTGACAGTTGGTTGGTGAGGTGTTGTTGGAGCAGGGAGGGGAGACCGAGTGGTAGGGGTTAAACAATTACTGGTAGTGCCGAATTTAAGCTGACTTTTATGTGTACATGCATTTAAATGGTGGTCTATTTTTGCATATGAGATCTGCTTAAAATTAAGGGATATAAAGTAATCCAAATGATTTCATTTACCAACAAATTCCATCGATAAATTTTGTAAACTTTTTCAATTTTCAACAGAAGGAAATTGGAAAAAAAAACAATTTAATTTATGGGACTCGCGAGTGGAATAATAAAAAGCGTCGTAAATTAACATAAACTCAGAAGCACAAGAAATACAATAAAAAACAAAAACTTCGAAAATTAAAAGAAGTTTCGAAAAAGTGAAAGTTTAAATCATCCCAAAATACATAAAAGTCCTTAAAAAAAAGGACTGGAGTATAGCATAAAAATTAATCCAATTAATTATAGAAAGAAAAAAAGGGTGTTCAAAATAATAAATAAAAATCCACGATATTGAAATCGAGAATCGTTTCACCAACAAAAAAAAAGGTCCCAAAAAAATCAATAAAGCTATCTGCAAAACTCATTAAAATTAGCTTAAAGAAGCAAAGCGAGGAGTGACCACTCTCAAATTTCAACCAGAAGGGTTCAGAAGGCGGAGAGGATGGAAAACAGAGCAACAACAACGATGACAACCGACATCGGGGCAAAACTTTTTTATTTTTCTTTTTTCCATGATCCTTGAACAGCACAAAATGTTTTCAAATCATAAAATGTTGAGCTTATTAAGGAATAAATAAATTAAATCAGAAGAACCAGATTTCAGAAGGAACCAGAAGCAAAGAAGAAGAAGAAGCAAAACATTTAGAGGTCTAGAAGACTTTTCAGACACTCTACATGCAAATTTAAGGCACATGAAAATTAGCATAATTAATAAATGCATAAATCTAAATTGAATATTGAATTAAAATTCCTTATTTATGAATTTAAATTATCCTATGTTTCATTCAGAGCAGAGAGGTTCTCACTTTAGATTAGTATACAATGAATACAACGAAGAATACTCACACTCACACTCACACAACGTATCAACTTTAATTGTGTTGTTTTTCTCGAACCGGCGAAAATGTTGGATGCCATTAAATGCGCTGTAGACTTCATGCCGCCTTCAAATTGTGTGTGTGTATAAAAATTCAGAGAAAATTAAATCCATTCATCAGTGAACGGAAAAAACTAGACACACACACCGGGGAGAGAGTGGAAAGCCAAGGAAGGACACCGAATGACTTGGAAAGTAACAAAAAAGTAGCAAAATATTGATATTAAAAATATTAAAAAAAGAGGGGGGAAATAATGTTGTTTTGCTATTATGTTTGGGGTGTTTCTTTGAAGCGTGGCGACGTTTGTAGTGATTTTATAAGCTTAGAACACAGATATACAAAGTATATATACAATATATATTATATAAATAAAGATTTTCTCGTTCACAAAACAAGTTTTTATGGAATGTTATTTCTTGTGAGTATATTTCAATTTTGGGTTTCATTTAGTACGATACTAAAAAGCTACAAATAACTGAATCGACTTTTGCTTCTAAGTTAAAGCTTGTTATGCTTTTGACAGCAAAAAAAAACCGCTTTCCTAAGGGGTTTGCCGTAGTTTAAGGGTTAAGGGGTTTGCCGTAGTTTAAGGGTTAAGGGGTTTACTGTAGTTTAAGGGTTAAGGAGTTTAACGTAAGGGTTAAGGGGTTTTGAGGTGGGAGTGGGTGGCGGCGTCGACACTAAACGAATCAATTTTATGTGTAATCGAAGAGATATTTCAAGAAATCTATGATGAAAACGGTTCAGAGGGTGTTTTTTTAGTTCAAGGATACAAAATTTATTTGACAGCAGAAGGGCTAACATAAAAATCGCCCCTCTCATCCCATCCAACCTAATCTTATCCCATCAAAGATATACTCGTGGATGGTATCGTTCAGTAGCACTTTCAGAACTTTTAACATAGTTTAGCTGTTTAGGGTACCATCAAACTATTTGAACATTTGTTTTGGAAGTTGAATAAGTCTATGAAAGTAAGTCACTCTGACACCACTACAAGCACTGCCAGTCCTCGTGAGAACACGAACTTTATTCGTGGAATCGCAAATGACTTCGGCATGATTCGATACATTTTAACATATCGCTTCAAGTTAACGACTCATGATTGACAGCCTTATTTTGGATAAACACAGTAGCGAAAATAGACAGGAATGGCTTCAAAATTAGGTTTAGGAAGTGTTCCGAAGAATTACGTAATGTAAGGTAATAATAGTTTGTAAAGTAGTTTAGTAAAGTCATATTAACAGAGTAATAAACTCATAAATGTAACAAAGCATCAAATGTTCACTAATTGCCTCACATTTCATTTAATAATTTGATATATATTCACTAATATATTCTATTATAAAATACTCTTTATTTCTTGTCTCATTCTTCGTTTTCTTCTTTCTTTTAGCAATAATCGGAATTTCTCAAAAAACCTTCAACACAACAAACCACAAAACCTCGATAAAATCTAACAACAACAAAAACCAAAGCTTATTTTAGTTTCTAACAAGCTTTATTTGGTTTCTAAGTAAAATATTAAATTTAATTATAACTGAACAAAATAAATAGTCTATTAGAAACATTTTCTAATAACTGAAGTGAAGCAATAAAATGTACATAATTTAATCATTAAGATTGTGAAATATTAAAATCGATCGAAGCCGAAAGAAGTACTCGTTAGCTGTTTGAAGTTTACGTTGCTTGTGAGCGAGTATTGCGAGTATTTTTCTAATTAATTTTCCTTTTTATTCAGTTTTGTTGCGTTTTTAAATCCACCTCATTTTTGTTGTATTTGCTAAAATAATGTGGAGTGCAATATCGCCAACAAATTCGAAGAAATTCCTGATTCGCAGCAGCAACCGAAACGTCGAGTATGTCGTCGGTGACATCGCAACAAAATCGACTAAAATCTCTATCGCAATGGAAATTCATATTCAAAATAAGTGCATCTCAGCATAGCGCATCACTCTGGAGGGAGCGGGTGCGGAGCCCCCATGGCTGCAGGGCCCCCTCAAAGCGGCTTTTTTGGGGGCCTCAGGAGTCGGCAAAACCAGCATTTTACAGGTGAGTGAGTGTTGAAGAGAGAAAATAAAAAACGACAAGGAAAAAACACATTCATTTCTACAAGATTCATATTGAATATTAAACATAAAATTTAAAATCACTGCAATTGAAAGAAATGATTAAATGATTATTAAAAAAACTTAATTTAACTATCTTTCTTCAACTTGTTTTTAATGTAGAATGTAATGATTCGATAAAACTTATCTTTAAGCAATTTTAAAACATTTTCTTCGCAATTAAATGAGGAGTGATAAAAATCTCTGAGTTAAAAGCAAGGAATTAAAGTATTATTTGGTTGTGGAATTAAAAAAACCATCAAATACAACACCAAACAAATTTTCCCCGAGTTTGTTACTCATCATTTTAAAGCTTTAAAATCTCACTCCATGGAAACAATATTAAATCAACATGGAATCTTATTTGCATTGCGTGTTGTGTTGTGTCACATGCGTGTCACTGTTCAGTGCTGTTATGTTTCATGTTCTACGCTTGTGTGTGTTGGCATGTCATTTGACTGCATGTTATTCTTTCCATTTGGCAAAAATTATGGTTGTCATTTAAGTCGTTGGAAGGAAGGAACACCAACAAAAACGCTCGTCGCTTGCGTCAAGAGTCAAACGAGGAACGTAAGAATTCCAGACACTTGCGAAATACTTCCAAATCCATCACGTGTAAGCGTTTGAGTGAGTAGGTGTCAGTGTGTGTGTGAGTGTGTGCATGTGTGTGTGTTTGTCTTCTGAAATACATCAGGAGCTTTTAGGTTATTCCTGTCATTTCGAAGCAACTTTCGTCATAAACACACCACATCCTTCACCTTCCAATTGATGGTGTAAAAATGCAAATAAAAATGGCAACAACAATTGTGTATATACGAATATATTATGTAAATGTTGTTATGTAAATGTTAACAGGTGAAATTCGTCTCCGCCTGCAGCAGATTTAATTTCATTAAAACAAACGCATTTATTATAATCACTCGCATTACAGTAAATAAAGCATTAAACAGAAAATAAATATATTCATATTGATGCATTTTTTCCCACGGTTACACACACACACACACACCATATACGTATTATGTATGGTATACATATATTTTTTTCAGACACGCATACATACATAATATATTATTATTAATTTTCGCCACACAATCTTTTTATTATATTTTATGACACGCAATATAAACCACAGCAGCACCAGCCGGAGGGTAATAAATTCTCTGTGTGTGTGTGTATGTATGAGTGTATGTGTGTGTATGTGTGTTTATGTGCCCAACTACCGTTAACTATTATACAGTGTATTACGAATATTTATTAGAATTTATTGCTGACACACGATTCAAGCTGAAGTTATTCTTGAAAGAATTCTTATGGAAGAATAACTCTCCCATGGCAAGCATTAACACAGCAAAACTGGGTTTGATTACCCTAAAAATTTTGGGTATTTGCTTGATTTAATCCAAGAGAAATCCGATCGAAGCAAATTCAGTTCCATAAATTGTGCCAGAGTCTTTTAGCAACAGAGTACTTCAAACAAACTCGATACAGGGATTTCCTAGAATAATTAAATCCTGCTTCTAACGACGGAAGGCATCTGAATATGAGAAAGTGTGTGTGTGTGTGTGTGTGTATGGGTGTGTGTAAGTGTATGCGGGTATGTAAGTGTGTTGCGTGTGTGTGTATGTGTGCGTTAATCCATCTATCTAATTACTTCAAGCTCTTTTATTACCCTCTACGTTATTTTCTGAGAAACCATTTCCTTCTCTTGTTCTTCTTCTGCGTTTGCAACATTATTCTACAAACTTATCGTGTATGTGTGCGTGTGTGTGTATGTGTCTTTGTATGTACATACATATGCATGAATTCCATACAAATTTATATAGCGCATAATATTGAGTTGAGTTGAGTTTCAACTTCATTAAATGCAACATTTCTGGCTTCCAGGCGAATGAAATTTCGCAAAAATACAATACTATTTATTGAGTAAATTTAAAGGCAAGAATCTTCCAAAAAACCATGCCCATTTCGCATCAGAGGCGCCACAACATCTTGACAACATTTAATTTTAGAACAAAGGATGAATAAACGGCAAATAAATCCTTCAGCTGCATTTAATTTGAATATAAAAGGAAGGAAATAAAAAAACCACATTAAAAAGGAATAAAAACAGAGTACAAAAAGAAAAGCTTTTGTTTCTTTAAAATATAACATCGATTCCTGTTCTTGTTGTTGTTGTTGTTGTTGTTATTGTTTGCCTTTCTTACTGCGAGATGGCATGAAACACGTTCATAGCGAAATGACGATAAAACTGCGTTTAATTAACATAATTAATTTTATACAATCGCAATTATTTTGCATTTAATGAGCTTCGCCATGAAACATGAAAATAAAGTGTTTTCGAGTACGCTTTTCATGTTCAATCATGTTTAATAATGATGATAATGAGAGAATGTCGAGGTAACATTTAATTGTTGTTGTTGTTGTTGTTGTTTCGATTTCTACTATTAATACTACTATTATTTATGCTGGTACCATTACTACTGCTTTTATACTACTACTCTACTACTACTACTACCTTCATATCACTATTTTTACTACCATTTCTACTGCTATAACTACTAACTTTGTCCTGGTGATTTGATTGCACACCCTCACGCTTTGTTGCCCTTTTGATTAATGTTACTCATCCTCTCGGACTTCCTTCCGTTTCCATTGTTTTATTAAGTTTGCACATTATCTGGTGGCTTGCTTTTGTCAGTGCGAAATTAATTACGCAACAAAATGGCGCCGTAATTCATTTCGTTTGTTTCTGGTTGCTTGTTGCTGGCCGTGATTTGTTTCTTGCTGGTCTCTCTACCTGATTCTGGTTATTCTAGTAAAACTACGCTAAAGTGGAATTTCAATGACTCGTACAGTGAAGCAAATTGCACAAATTAAGCAAAAAAAAAAAACACTTAAAGATATTATTATTATCCGGATATTAAAGCCGGAGATGAAATTTAGTACAATCTTTTGAAGAACTCTTTTTATATCACTGATGTGAATGAGTCGTGATTCTTTTGTTGCAGTCCATTCAACGAGTCCAATTTTTTGACGGCTTTCTCCCGGTTTTTTTAACCGTTCTCTTTGATGCGAGTAACACACACACACACACACACACACACAAGCGATGTTAGTGACGGTTCATCGTCATCAATGATTTGTAGCTTGTCAACAACAACAAAAGAAAAACACCCAAAAAAACCAATAATAATCCAACGAAGTGATGTCGTACGAACTTGTGACCCATTCGTTGATCCATGCGAGAAAAATAATTGAATCTGCGAACTTTTCGACCAGTGAAATAGTTGTTGCAATTGCTGGGTGACGTGGTTCACAAAATATCGTCATCCTTATCATCCTCATCATCATCATGATGACGAAGCCTCAATGTGGCAGAAAACACTCGGAAACAACCCACAGGTCCTCAATGAGTCTCTGTAATAAATTTAGCCAGTAATCAAATAAAACTTTGTTAAAACTTACCTCCCAAAGCAGTCATAAATAAGAGAAAAGAAGGATCAAATAAAAGAGCTTAACTCCCACTTCAACTCCACCGCCAACTCAACAGAGATCAACTTCCACCTTCACCTCAACTTAACACAACACAACACAAGTCAAGCTGCAAATATGAAGAAATAATATTTTGTCATCGTAAACAGCTCATGAGCCCTGCCCCTCCCCCTCATTTGGGATCATCCTTATACTTCACCAGGGGTCTCCAGTCCTCATTTTATTCTTCGGTTAGCTCAAAATATCCAGAGGAAGAAGCACCAGAAGAAGAAAGCACAAAAACGAGATTGAAGAGGAAGTAGAAGCTGCAAACATTTCATTTCCGCTTCGCATATGTACATACATTTGTATATAATCGTATGTATGTGTGTATGTATGTATGTATGTATGTATGTATGTATGTATGTACTCGTATGTACGTTGTTGTGATTATGGTAGTTGTTAAGCTGCTGGGGTCAAAAGTTCAGTTGATGTTAGAGTAATAAAAGGAAGACTTCAAAATGCCTTAAAAATTGTAGAAAATCTCTTAAGTGTTTTATTCTTTTCCTCATTCTTTTCTTTATTTTTCTTCGGTTTTTATTTTTACTGTCACTAAATTAACGTCGCACAGTGGCCGGTTTTTCAACTTAGCGGCCAAAAGTCATTTTTTTCAATGTCACCGATTTCAAAATGGGTTAGGTCATATGAAAGTAGAAACCTGAGAACCTAGGGAGCCAAAAAATTACAGCTTTATCTTGATTATTTCATTAGTAACTATGCAATAAAAAACAGCACTTTTTATTTTCATCTAAAATAAACACATTTTTTCAACTTTTCACAGATTTAGATATCCATATCTCCGTCAATATTTCAGATATTAAGTTCCGGTTTTTTTTATTAAATTCTTGGATATATTCGTTGTCAAATGTTGTTACAATTGAGTAAAACTGTGGTATAGTTATTACGTAACAAGAATTCCAGAAATGCTCCAAATTTGGTTAAATTTCGTCGTATTTTGGAGCAGGACTTTTGCGCTCCAGAATGCTCCAAAACAAATTTTACACCATTGTAAAGCTGGAAGTTTCCTCTAAAAGCCCATACCAATTTTTTTTGCATCGGTTTGCCCCACCGGGCGCTAGAGCCCATTATATGAGTCAAAGTCACACACTGCAAACGTTTTTAACATGTTTTCCGTTATTTTTTTTTTTGTTAGTGTTATACTTTTCTTTCAAATTATATGTATATTGGCACTAATTAGGTTTTTTTAATTATCATGTAATTAGCTCTTATTACATATGTACTGTAAAAGTACCTGTCCTAATATATTTTACCTGTAAAATGGAAAATTTAGGCACATAAAAATTTCTCATAAATAGGTAACAGGTAAGTATTACATGTGCATAGGTAAAAAAATCCGTGACGGAAAGAGTATTTAAAGAGTTGCGTTCATCGAGTTTCCATTTTCTTGGCAAAAACATGGCTAAGTTCACATATAAAAATTTGGCAGATATTTACTTCTTACGAAAAGACGACGAAGATGTTACTTCGCATATTCTAAGTGAACCTTTTTTTGACTCATGCGATCAAGAAGAGACATATAAAAAGAAAATATCTAACTTTTTATCGCATTTAAAAAAACGTTACACAGATGTGAATCGAAATAAGGAAAAACTGTACCAACGCAACACAGAATGGATGAAAACTGAGCTCGTTTTTGAAGAAGAAACCATGACTGATAATGGCAGCGAAGGAAAGGGTAGACCAATTAATTACGCGATTCAAAATAATAATAGAAGTTATAGCATGTAGCAGGATGATTGATGCCAAAAAATTTGGTGAATATGCAAAGAAAACCGCAGAAATTTACAACGAAAAATATCCCTGGAGGAATATGCCATCAACAATTCATAAAATTCTTTATCATGGAGAGCAAATTATTGAAAATAGTCTACTTCCACTTGGTGATCTTTCTGAAGAAGCACAAGAAAAAAGAAACAAGGATTACAGATTCTTTCGTGAACACAACACAAGGAAAATTTCAAGATATTGTACCAATGAGGATCTGCTTGCAGTTTTGCTGTGCACATCGGATCCATATATTTCAAATATCCGCCAAAAATGGAAATCTAGCTCAATCGAGTTAGATAGTGATGCACAAAATTTACTACTAGATGAGCGGAATTCTATCAATGAATGTTTTGAAAAAATTGTTTAATTTTCATTAGTTCCTTACTTATTACCTTATTTTTATTAATCTATGTTATTAGTATGTTAGTTATTGATAATAAAAAGTCTTTAATCATTAAATAAAAAGAAACGTATTATTTTTATAATCTCTTTTTTAGGCTTTTAAGAAAATTTTAATAGGTACCCTGATTGAAACTCTCATATCTCTGGTTTTTATCGATCGATTTTTATGATTTTAGTCTCACATTAAAGCTTAAGATTAGAAGAATCCAACAAAAAAAACCGGAATAAAAAATTCCAAGAGAGTCAAAAGATATGGATTTTTGACCGCTAAGTTAAAAAACCGGCCACTGTGCGTCGTTCGTTGAAATCTTGAAGAAATCTTATTCAATCTACTGTTGAAGAACAAAACACACAACAACAACAACAACAACGGTTGGGACACTTTCAAGAAAGCAAAAAAAAACCCTCGAAAGAGAAAATAAATCATCAGACAAAAAAAAAAAATAATCTCTATGCAAATTTTAAGTACACGGAAAAGATGATCAGATCAACTTTATGTCGCTCGATTTCTTTTTATATCCAATTAAATTTTTTGTTTGTTCTCATTTGATTGATGACTTTATTTATGAAATCGATTTTACGAGTATAGTATAGCTTTATAAAATGCTAACGGTATACAGAATAATGTTATACAGAATAACGGTATACAGAATAAACGAATGTTCAAGGAAAGCTGAGTGAATAAGAAGCAGGTTGGAAGTGAGGTTGGTACATTATGTAGTACAGATCGTGTGGATTCTATTATAAAACTGCTTGAAAATATTTATTTTTTTAAAATATACTATACCAAAAAGTGTCCTGATCTCCATTAGGAGAATCTCACTTCTTTTCGATTTAATTAAGGCACGTAGAAAAAATACAGAAAAAAAATTTTACAAAAAGAGTGCGATACAGTTTTCGTATTCCTTCATTTTCTGACCCTTCGGGGTATAAATTAAAAAAGAAAAAACAATTAAATTAAATTCTTAAACTAAACAAAAGGATAAACGTAATTAGAAAGCATTTGATATGGAAGTTTTTTCCATTAAAATTCTTTGTTTCGCTGCCACTCTTCCCTTCTTTTCCTCTCTCTATTCCATTTTTTTTTAATTCTTTATGAATGGTTCTTCTTACTATTCTACTTCTTTATTTCTATTTGCAGCAATTCTTTTATCATGATTTTCCAAAAAGTCATCAAAGTACGACGCGTCGAAAAGTGTACAAAAACTGTTTGGTATGCGACGCTTGGATACGGGAGCTGATGGTACTCGATGTGCCGCCTCAGGTGAGTTCGAGAAAATAATAGAAAAAGAATAGAGATTGAAAATTGCTGGTGGCTGCAACGTCAACAAGTGATGCAGTCCAAATGGGCGGCAACTGTTGCTGATGCTGCTCATTCGGTTTCTTCCTGTTGTATGAATTTGAAAAAAAACAACAACAACAAAAAATGCGCAACTGAACTTCGAATGCAATGCACAAGTCATTCATTTAAGTGTTGTGAATGTAATAAAAGAAAGATGAAAAAACAACAACAACCACGCTTATTGACGTTGCGCGTTCAAAGCTGCTTTTTGATGAAATCGATTTACTTAATGACACGAATGAAACTCAGCTGCTGCTGCTGTGTGTGTGTGCGTGTGTATGTGAACATATGCATGTGTATGTATAGCATAAATAAATAGACGCAAGGACATTGTATAAAAACAAGGACACTTTTTCACAGAAAACAAAGAAGTCACATTGTGAAAAGTGTTTCTTGTCTTTTTATTAATTATTTTTTTGCAATTTCATTTTTCATTTTATTATTAATAAAAAAACAATTAAATTCCTTCATTATTATATTTATCATAATTTAATTATATTTCTTGGGTTTTATTAAATTTTTAATTGAAAATTTAAATAACAATTGAAGGCAAACAAGGGTGGGCCATCTGCTGGTTTCCTTTTACATATGATTTAAATATCTGATCAATATAAATAAATTCCCTTTCAATTCATTTAATATTTTTTGTATTTCTTGTGTATTTTTAGTACATATTTTCCAATATTTGTTTTTTATATATTTATATTATATTTTATTATATTTTCTTTCTTTATTCATTGATTCTCTTTATAATAAATCCAGCAATCAATGAAATTTATATAAATTGCCATTGAAATAATACGTAAAGGTTAAATTACACTAAAGTATGTAACATAAACATATTGTTTAGCTATTATTTTGTGTTTGTTGCTAATTTAACCTCTTTTAACAGCCGGCTAGTGTTTTTATTTCATTTCTTTTGATTTTATTATCACTTTAAGCATTTACGTGAGCTCGTGGCTTAAACTTGACCTAATCAACCCTCGGGTTGTATTAAGTAACCATAAAAAGGACATTAAAGTTGGCGCAAAGCCGATACCACCGACGCGCAACGCCCACCGCATCAAATTCCGGGCGTTCCTCATCTTTTCGCACCATATTCACCCCACCTAACGGTTTATCGGGTGCTGTCTGAGGATATACTATGTAGGTGTTTTTTTTACCGTTAAGTTTCTGTTCTTTTATTTGTTTTGTGTTGTTTTTGCTTACGATATAATAAAAATACGGGTTTTACGAAGCAGGGATGGCAAAACTAGGGCACGCATTTATGTCAGACGTTAAATGATTTTAGCCAAGAGCAAGGTGTTAGCTACATTTTAATTCTGTGTTTAATTTAATTTAAAATGCTTATTTGATCGGAAAATAATAGCAGCAACCCTAAAAGCAGCGTTTAACAAAAAATTCACAAAAAATTGTAAAATTATGAAAATTGGTACCAGACGACTTTAAATCTTCTCCTTTGACTGGTGTTCAAATATCGCCAAAGCAACAGATGCACTACCAAAAAAAAAAAAAACAACGAAGGACAACAGATTGTAGGAAATTAGGACGAATTAAGGTCAGCTACGAATGTCCTCGGTTGAGAGTGAAACCGAAAACAGGGCTGACAATCAACAAAAATGAAACGTCAACTACTCGTATTTATAGTCACACACATTAAAAGAATACAAAAAAAACAATAACAACAACATAAAAATAACAAAAACAACAACATCTAAAAACAAAAACAACACTACACAAAACAGACAACACAAAAGTTTTAAAAAATAAAAAGAACTACGAGTAAAAACAGAAACAAAGAAATTCAAACAAAGAGAATAAAATTCTTTGAGAACGGTTTTTGCTGCTTTTAAAGTGAAAACAAGAAAAATAACAACTCCAACAACTGCAGTAAAAAACAAAAACAAATTAGAAAATCTATTAGAATACATATTTCATCAAAAGTATGTACAATACATACTTCTTTGTCCCATTGTGCCCTTTCATTGACAACAAAAGCTTCAAAACACTTTAGAAAATTCTTACTATTTCGGCGTCAGTGTGGCGACTCGAATGTATGTATGTATGTATAGGACTCGTATCAACATACATATGTATGTATTTGTCTACATGCTCTATAAAAAGCATACAAATTGTTAAACAGTTACAATGAAAGAAAACGACAGGAAGAATATTGAAATATAAAATAAAGGACTTTTATTCTGACTCCTTCGTTTGATATACAATATTACGGTTTACAACATGATAGTTTACACTGTTACCATTTACGGTGTTTCGGTGTTACAATATATGAATACGTACCATGGTATTTCCAGAAGTACTACAGTCGAAAATACCATCCATATACACCTACGAAATACCAGTATACAGATGTAACTTTTGTCTTTGTACCTCATTCAAATCTATTGTAAATCTTTTGTAAAACTTAACATAACCAAATAAGAAGACCACGCCCATATTTCAGAGAGCAGTACTGTTCTTCTATTTCGCCCATTTGCAATACGAAACAACGCTACACTACGCAAAGAATATGTCTGTGCAAAATATTATTAATATACAGGCAGTATAGTACAGGACAGAATAGGATAGAATAGGACAGACACAGAACAGATACAGGACAGCCCACCCCTCCTTCTGTGCGTAACAAATCGTAAAACGAACTTAACATACCCATCCATCGATTGTAGGGTATAAAAATCTGACTTTAAAACGAGTAGAAAAGTTAATTTCACGCCGCGTATACTTTAATATGTATTCTGATTTCGGTCTCCTGATTTTTATGCTCGTTAATTTTAGCTGCAGTCGTTTTCCTTGTCCTCTTCTCCTTTTTTGAATTCGTGGAAAAATTTACAGGATTTTCTTTTCCCGTTCTTTTCTATTTAAATTTCAGTGCTATTTAAATAGTGGCTGGCGTTGCTGTTGTTTTATGTAGCTTTTTTCCGTTGTTTTTTTTTACAGAAACGATTTCCGGCGGATAATTTTGCTGAATGGAATAACGGACACCCGTTGGGGTTGCGTGCGGTGCATGCGTATGTTTTGGTCTTCGACATGGGAAATTTGCAAACCTTTCAGGTAAGTAAAATCAAAATAATCATCCTAAAGTTAATTCTAATGACTTTCTATCCATTTTTTATGAACGCAGTATTGTCGCTCGATGAGAGATCAAATTCTGGATAGTTTTTGTCATCGAAACTTTAGTATACTCGTTGTTGGTAATAAATACGATAGCATCACAGAAGCTCAGGCGAACGCGCAGGTAACTCAGTGATAATCACACTAAAAGCTCACTCAATTTTACTCAAAATGTGTCTCTGTCTCTTGTCTCTGTTGTCTTATGTTATGTCTCTGTCACGCTTTCACTCAGCAACTAAAGGATATCTCGACGTTGGTGCGAAAGCACTGGCGATGTGGTTACGTCGAATGTTCCGCTCAGTAAGTGTTGAATTACATTAAACTACTATATAAATATAACTATAATTTTATCTCTTAAATTTATGCAAAACAAACTAGAAATCTTCAAACTAAGGCTTCAAAGTTCACTACGACTTAAATAAGACTTGATTAAGCTTTAATAATAAGATCACTTTTAAACTTTCGTTTAATTAACATATTTTACTATATATAATAATACGAGTATATTGTACTTTACTCGTTCATATCTCATTTATTTTCTTATCTCATCTCTTGTCTTATTCCTTTAGATACAACTACAAAATCGGTGAGGTTTTTCGAGAGCTGATGGGTTGTACCGGTGGCTCCGGCGCTGGAAATGGTGTTGGTGGCGCCATGATGGGCTCTGAATTCTCACAATCAAGTAGAAATAAAGGACGTTGCACAATACTCTAGCAATATCTGCATAAGTTTATCAATCAAACATGTTAAAACGAAAATTAAACCAAAAGTTACCATATACTCGAACATATAAAAATAAACCGAAAAAACAGGTATTCAATAAAAATAGAACTCGACAAAAGTAGCTACCGATAAAAATAGCTATCAATAAAAATAGATATCAATAAAAATAGCTATCGATAAAAATACGTATCAATATGAATACGTACAAAGGTCTCGATAAAAATAAAATCTGTGTTGGAAAATAATACAAATAATTGCAAAAGTGTAGCCATAAAAAAATACCAACTATTTTCGTGGGTAGCTTAACGGCTTCATTGTATAACCTCAGTTATATAAAATTGTATCCAGTTATATGAAAAGGAAAAAAAAAAGGAAAAACTAAATGAAGTGAAAAATTTTGTGCATACTTCAAAGCTTCGGCAAAAAATGCTTGCAACTTTTTTGGTATTTATTTCTTGAAATTTTTTATTAATGGGAACGCCATCGGCTGGTCTCGTTTTAAAATTTAATATACAATAAAACTGTTCATATATTACATTTTTAAAGAAATCCGTTTTATAAGGAAACCAACCGATGGCCCACCCTTTATCACAAAGAGATTTATATTGCGTTTGTGGTATTGCGATTTACAACAAACTACTGCTGTTTTACTATACAGTTATATTATACATATTTAGCATTTTATTTTACATTGTGTACATTTCTTGTACTTATGCTACGTGTTTTTATTCTTCACACCTGCAGCGATTTGGGGAAAACTTAGTAAATTCCTCTGCTACAAGTGAATTTAATATCCATAAAATGTCAGAATTTTAAACTTTCTCGTTTTTTGTTCTTCTTATTTTCGGATTATTTTTTGCGTGTAGAAATTAAAACTTTTATTATACTAAATATTTTAGTTAGTTGATGACTATAATTTATAACTCATGAGTATAATTTTTCATTTGAAACGTTTTTTATTTTAATTGTATTCATTTTCTTTATTGGCACCCTGGAGAAGGTTTGCTTTTTTTTCTCTATTTATTTATTTAATTTAGTTACTCAACCGGGAGATAAAAATTTTGTGTCATTCAAAAAAAAAAAAGATGCAAAAGTAGCCATCAAAGAATAAGAAGGAAACCAAAAATTATAAATCTCAGTATTGAAATTATGAGTGAAAAATACATACATACATTAAACATACATACATTAAATTAAAAAGACAAAACAAGAAAGAAAATAATATAAAGTAAGAAAAAAATTGTATTTAAACCGTAGCAAATACATACATACAATGTTAATTACGATGTTATGATCATCATGCATTTAGATACAGTTAGATACATATAAAAAATACAGTTAGTTACGTTACAGTTAGTTGAATATTTACTGTGCAATAAGCCTTGAAAAACATGAAATTAGTCTTAAAAAGATAGATTAATAAAACTTACATTTTATTAAAATGTTAAAAGAATTCGCGAATTCTTAACTCACCAAAATAAATTTCTATAAAAGAAAAATAATTATTTTCCAATTAATTTATTATTATTTATTTATTTCTAATATTTAATTTAATTTAATAATTAAGCATTATTTCAATATACTCAGTGATTGGTTTCTTATTTATCTATTGTTATTATTTCTTGTATATCTATTAATAATTCTGTTTTGTTTATATATCACTCTATAATTAAATAAAGTGTGGGCCATCGGCTGGATTCTTTCTGAAATTAATAATTAATTTAGAAATAATTATATTAATATAATAAATTATTTAAATTTGATTATATTCTGCTATAATTGATTCTATAGCAGTTTTTTTTTTAAATTTTTAATACCTGGTCGCCATTTTGATCGTTAGCTTTCGTCCAGTTCGTCCAACTCGTGCCTTGTCCAGATCCATTATAAATGTTTTGATTAAAGTTGTTCGTCCGTTCGTTGCACTCTATCCATCTCTTTTACCTTTCTCTCCTCTTTCCTCTATCTCTTTTCCTCTCAGTCTTTATATCTTTTTTTATTTACACGAAATTGACTACTATTTTTGAACTCTCATCATTCATATTTTGAATTCGAAATAATAAAGAACTAAAATCAAAGAAAAATAACAGAAGCCTCAAAGAAAACAAAAACCTTTTCAAATGTTTAAAAACTATAAACTAACACAAAAATGGTGAGTAAAGAAATAAGGAAAAAATCCCACCATAATTTACAATATCTGAAGAATAGTTTAAAGAATATCAAATTAAAATAACGTCAATAATAATAAAACTTTCTCCCTATCGTTTGTTTTTCGATGATGAGCTTCATAAAATTTTGGGTATTGTATAGAAAAGTTTCCAAAATAGGCAAACAAAAAATAAGAAATAATAAACGCAAAAAATAATAATAAACATAAGAAAGATACATATATGAAGAAATAAATTGTTTATATATACACATAACTTAATAAACTTATAAGAAAATATTAAATAATCTAAAAATCTATCTAATCACTAAGAAAATACGATAATAAAAAAATATACTCTAGCTGTAGAGTATAAAAGAAGTTGTGATCATTTTAAGAATTTGCAAAAAATAGTATAAATAAAAGGATGAAATATAAAAACAATAAACTATCAATAAAATAAAGAATATTAGGAAATTATTAAAATACAACAGCAGAAATTTAGACGCTGTGGATTAGAAGATCGGAAGAAATTATGAATGTATTAAATGAAAATTAAGAAACTTTTTAATGTATTCAAATGTAACGCACAAAATTATGTTATTTAGTGTTAGTTAAGATAAATGTTAAAATATACAATAACAGTCAAGATCCAAATCAATAGACACTAAAATCGGAACGAGTTTAATACACTAGTTATCTAGAACTAGACTCAAGTTAATAGTTAAAAGCTAACTAATAGTTAAAAAGTTTTAATTTCGAAATGTTTTTCTATAAAAATTATTATTATTACAAGAAAAATGCAATAAATTTTATAGACATAAACGTTATATTAATTAATATGGCAAATAATCATTGTAACTAACAACTCATCGGCAGTGTTAAGTGAAAATATGTTAAGTACACATTTATAATATATTCGATAATACATACAGACATATTTATACATACATTAATACATACAGATATGTGTATTTATGCACATATAATTTTCTTATCTGATCTTCAGTTAATAATTTCTTATTATAATAACTTTTTGAAACTTTTTTAAGATGTTTTAATTTCGTTATAAATCTTTATTCCTTATAAATGACTTGAATTAAGCTTTTATTTAATTTAATTTAATTAAAAGCCCTTAAAAAATGACGATTCCATATTATAATTTTCATTTTATGTTTTTCCCTTCTATTATTTTGATTAAAATTATTTAATTTTTTACCTTTACTATAAACAACGTACTTATATTTGCAATATTTGTTTCGTAAGCTAACCTAATTTTAATTGTATATTCATTTCTATCAATTAATTGAAATTATAAAACAAAACAAAAAAAAAACACCTCAAAGAAAATTCTTTAGATTATAGAATACTGTTATATTTCTAATATAAGGAAACAAATTTTGTATTTTGAAATTAAAAATTAAATGGAATTTTATGAAATCGTCAAACTGGCTGTTAATTTTAAAAAACGAATTCATTAAAAAATAATAATTGAATTCGGGACTTGCAAAGCAGCGGGGTTTTTTTAATTAAACACTAAAGCATTAAGGACAAATACTTTTTGTAATAGTAAAGGACATTATTTAATAATGATAATAATATTGTTACACAGACACTCACGAACAGATGAGCAAAACAAAAAATTAGTAGTGCTTAACTGAAGCAATATTAACAACAACAACAACATCAACTTACTTTCAAATACAAAATATACTTACTTTCATAAAAAGCTAAGTTCGAAAAGTTGTTTCTGTTAATTATTGAAACAAAAAAAAGGT
The DNA here is from genome assembly GCA_949629155.1 of Myopa testacea. NCBI lineage: Eukaryota > Metazoa > Arthropoda > Insecta > Diptera > Conopidae > Myopa > Myopa testacea. Next base: position 45,682,182 of record OX451345.1, on the reverse strand, counting down.
TAAATAAACAAAAATTAAAATCAAATAATTTGCTATTATGCACAATTTATGTATTAATAAGAAGTGACTTGTGAATTATTGAGTTGAAATGTTGGCAAACGCTAAATGAGATAAAATAAAATAAAGTAAATGAAACAACAAAAAGTAGTAACAACAAATTGCATTTTTTAATGGCTTCAAGTAATATTGTGCAATAACAAAAATTTAAAGTTATTGCAGTTTCTTTTACTGATTCATTACTCATAAACTTTTATTGATTCCTTCCAAGAAATGTTCTATGGTACGTATGAGTGATAAAATAAACATACTCGTATATAAAAAAACTGGAGTTTTCGCTTCCCCCTTCCATTCAAATGACTCTGTCCATTTCATCGCAACTGTTGATCATACACTTGACCACCGGATTCATGGACGCCTCCGCGGTGCAATTGAAGGCCTCCTCAAATTCTAGCACATTCATAAAACTGCGATTGATGAGACCTCCGAACAGTTCATCGTTGCGGCCGCAGTACTGTTGCGCCACTGCGTAGAACATGATACGTTGCGAATCGAGGTCGAAGAATTCCAGCACAAAATCCTCCGCAAACGCAAAGAATTCGCCCTGCAGCCAGAACTGATAGTCGTGCAACGAGGCCAGGAAGGCGCGATGAAAATTAAAAATACGCAACACTTCTTCCTCGCTTAGAATGTGGAATAACGACGTGTCTGGATCCGAGGAGACCACATCCATGTTTAGTCGGCGCTGCTGCTCGAGGCAATCCAGCGCCGTGTAATACCCGTCCGTGCTGGAAAGCAACTTCGACGTATGCCACAAGTCGAAGCCCTGCGTCGCGAAATAATGAAAGAGCGGCTGCTTAATAATCAAGATAGAAAAGTACAGAAATGCACGCAGGAAGTAATGCGGATGATCGTGGTCGTCCACATCTTGATGTGGCTGCTTGAATGTCGCTCGAAGTTTTAGACGCCGCATTTGCAGCAGATTTGCGAAAAAAGCTCCTTGGCGCCATTCCAATGTTTCATAAACTGTTTGCAACTGCGGTACTAACCAGACATTGGCGTAGGCGGTGATGAGGCGTGGCAAATTAAAGTCGTTACCTTCCAATCCGGGCTCGAGGAAAGCCGCCCAATTTGCGGCGATCAGCACAGACTTGCGCAGCTGCTGGAATCGCGTTGTGTGAAACATGTACGTGGCCAGTGCGACGTCTCGCTGAAAGTACTGCTCGAAGACGCTCCACTGCCAGTACGCGGCAAGGAGCAGTTCCTCGAACTCGTCCGTGAGTGAAAAACAGTCGTCCAATGTACGCTTAAAGGCTTCATAGGTTCGCCAAAGCACATAATTGTAAATTATACGCTCGTCGGTCTTACGGAAGAGCCGCAGCAACGCTCTGATGCGATGCACATCGAGGATTACTTTACGCGCCTCAAGCACCTCCGATTCGCTAAAGTTGAGATGTGCAAAGTATTCGTGAAAATAGTTGCTGAGTACGTCGTCCTTTAGCAAATCTGCGTCATCATTGTTTATCTGCACATCCGCATCCGCTTTCATTTCGCCCATATTTAGCTCATCGCAAAACAAGAACAACTCTCGCCCAATTACATCAGCGATTTGCGCATTTCTTCCGCTCAGCAGCGGCCGCAGACTGTCTCGTATTTGCGTGAAGTTACCGCAATACGGAACGGTGTCGGGTGGCACAAGATATATTGTATGCTCGGCAAAGAAAACGCGCAGAAAATTTGTTTCTACACCATGAGCTGCCAACGTGGCCACCAGTTTGGCCCAGTTTGACTCAAAACCACTCGCTTTCAACTGAGACCACTGATAGTGTAGATAGGGCCAGGCGCGATACACTTCCGTGTCCGCCGCTAGTAACGGTAGCTGCCGAACGATATGCCGCCAAAGTTTGATTGGGTCCTTCGCAGCGGCACTGCTTTTAACCTGTTTGCACTCAGTATAAAGTTGACTTAAAAATTTACCCACCTCGTTGCTGGTGAAGTATTCATGTTGCTCGTAAAAAAAATGCATGCGATCCTCATGATTGTAAAGCATGGGCGGCACTGGTGTAGATGAATCATCATCGCTCCCTTGATCACTAGCATAGCTTACTGTCTGTTCGTAGTAACCGCATGCATGCAGAAAAAAATCACCGCACGGATCCACATCCTCGTCCAACATGTCCACCATTTGTTTCAAGTTCTTGCGGTACAACGTGGAGAACTGACGTCGTTCTTTGACGAAGCCAAAACTTCTTTCCAGACTCAACACCAAACAGAGCGCATATACAATACACCGAAATTCTACATTCATTTCACAGAGAGCTTTCAATGCTCGTTCTTCTACACGAGCATAAATCAACTAAATCATCTACTAATCTGCATCTTCTAATAAATCAGTGCGAATCGGCTAGACGTGCAGCGCGACTGATAAGGTTCGATTTGAACAAAGTTTAGAGCATATTTTGTTGGTTTTTATTTAAGGCTTACTATATACTATACATCTGCATTGAACTGAATATTAACCCAAATCAGTTCCAATCCAAATGCACATCTCATATAGTATCTTATATTATTGGCAATCTCAGTATATTAGTATTTTCTACAAATTATTGAAGTGAAAGCTTCTTTAGGCGCGCCTTCTGTTGACCAGTGAACCGGTGACGCTGAAACGCGTGTAGTCATAAGCACAAACACTTGTTTCATTAATAATCACAGTATGAAAAATGATAAATGGATAAGGAAAACACTTAAAAAATAAGCAGGATTTCATTGAATTCTATAATCCTGAAATATTCACCGTCATAGAGAATATCAACAAATACCATATGTATATACTTAGTAAATTTTAACTTTATTTTTCAATTTTTTTGATTACTCTAAAATAATATCTTAATATAACATCAAATAGGCATCAACAAAGGTGTTTATTTGCGTTTGTCATGACATGGCTTCAATAGTTTATCATCGATGATAGTTTATCGTATTATCGTAGTATTTATTTGTTTTCTTTATTATGCGTCTAATGCACAATGTTAAACGCAGCTAGAAACAGTTTATAAATACAATAATTTTAATTATTTAAGCCTAGAATTGTTTAGTTATAAATTCACAACAGATATAAAAAGGGTACATTTCTTAAAAACTACTATCAACATATTTAATAAAAAAGCTCAACACTTTAGAGACTTCAACTAAAATTTAGAAAAGTTCATTTGAATTAGGATTAGGAAGAATATGATTTGAAATCTCATAAACTCAAGGAATTATTTTGGAAAATTGAAACAACATGAAAAAGAATTCGTTCCTGTTAAAAATTCTACTGCATAAAATATTCATATCTAGTCTTGTCTATTTTGCTAGCCTTCCTTAAAACTCTAAAAAGTCACAATGCTGTTTTATTAAATTGATTATTCAGTATTCGTATTCATTTAATTTTTATACTTTCAGAACTTCGAGTACTTCGGATGCTGTCTTAATTATTTTAATTTAAATTTAAATTAATTTAAACTTGAATAAAACTGCAGGGATATTTTATGTGAAGCTTCGTACGATCTGCGTGCAATACAAGCGATCAATATCATCGCTATTACATAGCTTGTTTAAGGAAAACTAAGGTTATTTTGGAAAAAAAAATCATTTCAAAAAATATTTAAATATTTTCACATAAATATTCAAATACTTTGATAGGAATCTTTGCAAACTAATTTAAACACTTTAACTTAAACTCTAAAAACATACTCTTATAATTGAAACATTATCCCTCCTGCTACTTTTATCATTCTTGCAACTGCTGGCTGCTTCACTTCAATTAACTACGGCTACAACTGTAACGACGTACAGCTTCTGCTATAGCTGTCACACTGTCAGCATCTCCGCCTATTAATTCCGGCAACTTTAGTAAGCCATTTAGCCGCTGTTTCAGTTCCGATGTATTCGGACGTTCTTCTGACTGCGCAGAAAGCATCTTTTTTAGTAACTCATACTCTCCGGGATGTGTCACAGGGAACTCCTTAGGATAACGGCCATCTCGAAGGTCACGCAACGTTACAATGCGTTCCATTTCGGTAGCAAAATAAACGAGTAACTCAAAGAAAATCAAACCCAACGAGTAAACGTCCACCTTGTAGTCGTAGTGTTGACCAAGCAGCTGTTCGGGTGACATGTAGAGATGCGTACCGACTTGCTGCGTGTGGCGGGCGCATGAGGGCAATCCTGAGCTGTCACCACATTTATTTACCATATTCGGTATATCGGACATATCGGTGACGAGGCCGAAATCACCGATTTTTATTTGACCATCTTGGGAGAAGAATATGTTGCTCGGCTTGAGATCACGATGTATGAGACCCTTGAGATGCACATAATCCACTGCTTCAACGATCTGATAAAAAATTCTGCCAATGTGAGCAGCGCGGGCCTCGGTGCGATTATCGCGCAACCAATCACGCAGACTCTCTTTGCGACACAGTTGCATTTGTATGTACAAATAAACCTTATTCTGTGTGGGTTTTGGACAGGTAGACGACACTGCCAATATTTGTTTGCCATTTTCGTTGGGATACGGTGTGGCAACAAGATCCAAGGATAGTTTAGCAATCTCATTACATTTTGACAATTCACCCTTGTCGATGGGCAAAGCTTCTACCTCTTCGTCGAACGCACTCTCCTGCGACTTCTCATCGTTGTCTGCTGGCCGCACGAATTCGATTTGAAATGAATCCGACAATTGACTGTAATCCACATGGTTGCCGTTTTTTAATCCTAAATCAAATGAATTTGAGTGTATATCAATCGATATTGCGGTCGCAGATGAATTTCTACTATTCTTCGGATCGTTAATTGCCACAACACTTTCAGCATGTTCCATTTCCTTCCCCATGTCTTCATGATGGTTCTCTTGAAGGCCCGAAGATTGCGATTCTGAACGAAATATTATACACGAATCATCATCATCATCGTCCTCGTTTTCGTGTTGATGCATGTTCGCATCATCACTACATGCGGTACTTGCAACACTTGATACCCAGGACATTAGTAGCTTCTTCTTAGCCATTTGCAATTTTCTATTCTGAGCTTCCGTGATGCTGTTAACAAAAGTTGGCCCCGTGCTCCCATCAGTAGGGGTTTCAATCTGAATGGACGTGGAGGACATTTCATGAGCCAACCATTTGTTGTCCTCTTCTTCTTGCCAACCAGGCGGCGGATTCTCAACCCAAGCCTACAAACAAGGTAAAGGAAAAGTAGGAAACTCAAATTAAATTCAACGAATGGCAAATTGAATAACTTACCTGAAAATAGCGCACAATGTTATGATGCTCGCAGTTTGCCAATGTTTTCACCTCCCGCATAACGCGGTCACGTGACTCTTTCTTATTCGGCAGAGTGATACGCTTCACGGCATATTTGCAGTCATCCAACTTATTTTTAGCTTCGAAAACCACGCCGAAGCCACCGCGTCCCAAACAACGCAACAAATCGAAATCGCTCTGAAAACGCGAACAGAACTGATCGCTGCCCGAATGCGAGGTCGACTCGGAGAGCGTACGATTGCCATTGGTCAGGTTACCGTTGTTGGCACTTTTCGTGCTGTTGGTAACCGGACCCAGTAAGGCCGCAGTCGATGCTTCAGTTGCCTCTATGGCCGTAGGCACCGGTATATGGCGCTCAATGACAACAATCTCTCGTTCCGGTGGTGACCGCTGCCCGATTAAAAGATTCAGCAGGACGGCCGAAGTAAATGCAATAACAAGGATTTCTTTCCACCAAAACCAAAGCGACAAAATGACCACCTTTACGGGTGCATCGATGTCATCCATACTGAAAGTAAATTCGTCCGTCATCGTATTGTTAGTGACATTTGCATTCTCCTCCTTCACTGAGTCTGACATAGAAGTGGTTGCGTCTGAGTTACAAATCGGTTCTATAGTTGATTTATTTAAATCGTTGTCTGTGTAGAAATAGTAGCCGTTGCCATTAACGTATTCGGAGGCGTTGAGCACAGACTGGGCAGAAATAGCAAACATCGTCTCGTCGTAAGGCATCAATTCATTGCCTTGCAAGCTTTCCCCCTGACCATCGTATGAGTTCGCACTACCACCAATGATTTTATCATCCTGAACTACAACCAACGAATTGCTGGCAGCTGCTATAGGACGCCAGGGTATTTTAGGCATAATTACGTTTCTGTCGAACACTTCGTTATAGATGTTCGCTTTATCCATGATTGCTTTGCGAATATTAAGTGATTCCTGTTTAAAAAAAACTTTTCTATAATAAAATGTCGAAACATTTAGATTGAAACGTGATACCTGTATATAGAGTTGCTTGTCATACATGCCCAAATATATAGAGGGCGCCACTGTTGGATAAAGTGAGTCCGAAGTGTCTCCGTTCTGCTCCCAAAGCCACTGCGCTGAACCAAAAAGATCGATGGATTCCAACTCATCGGATGGTCCCATCTTCCAGGCACTTACAATGGGATGATCAAACTAATACCAATAGTCAGAAGTTGAGAAAAACATTACAAACATTTTAATGTATTATTATTTTAGGTTGGGTGAGCTAATGCAGGTCTGGCACTCCGACTCATCTGACCTATATTTCCACTAATTTAGCTAACCTTATATTTCCACAGCAACACATTCGGCTCCGATTTGCTGAAAGCACATATAATACCCTCTGGCACAATGACCTTTATTGCCAGATCTAAAATAGCCATGTCCAAATCGCTAAATTGACGATCATGACAGTCAGCCGGTTTAACAATATCCACATCGTGCTGCCCCACACTGAAATTCCAACGTTCGATGCCAGTGCGTGACTCAACGGCTCGCACGGTCTGCGTCTGTCGGCGCACAATAACCACATCGTCAACTAAGGGATCATGCTCACTGAAAAAATCACCTCTGTCTTCACTCTTGTCTGCAGTACCATCAGCATTGTGAGTAGTGGATGTGTCTTCCGCATCGGTAGAATTTATGCAACCATTCATAGAGCACTCATACAAAAGTTGACCTGTACGAGCAGAAACACCATATGTGCGAGTTTCCTTCCCACCCGAGACGACCAACTCATCGGAGAACTTCGATGATGAGCTAAGAAGATGTTCGGTGTTGATGGGTATCGGATCAATCGATTCACCATCGAATTTATATATACCACCACTCAGCGAAGGAATCATGCGTACGAATCGCCCATCGTTTGTCAGATCCAGACGATGTATACTTGAAGAAATTAGAGGACCTGGGCCAGTTGGTACACTCCAACGCAAGTTCCCACCTTTTGTGATGTCCAAAGCCGAGAGTCGTCCATCGAGGGTGGTGACATAAAGAAGCCTAAAGTGGAATAAATGTTCAGTATTGCGATTGAATGTACGATTTTAAGATAACTTAGAAATCGAAGTTCATTATAATTTAGAAACATTGCAAAAAATTGTAAATGTAGAATTTTGGTTGAATATATATTTACAATATACCAGAATTATGAAAAGATCGGTATTTCGAATATATTCATACTTTAATACCAATTAAATTTCTTGAAATATTTGTTTTTTATGCCATACTTACCCGAAGGGATATGGTATTCCCTTGTTATTGCGTTTGTAACGCATTAAAGAAGGCGTGGCAAATATATATATGTATTCTGTATATAATAACGACTATTCCGTCATCATAGGCTGTTTGGTATTGAAAATGGGAGAGATAGGACCAGTGCCACGCCTAATTTGTATCGCGCATATGAATACATCCGTGTTTACAGTTCAATTTCTCAGCTTGTGGTGTGAATCTGAAGCCAAAAATGGGCGTAATCCGCCCACTGAATTCAACTAAAATTTATCCTATAGGTGGAGAGTATTTGAGCTTCGGGAAGGCCGAAAATAACACTCCTGATTATAAAATAAACATTTTTACAATCTATTTTGTATGTCGATACGAATTTTTAAAACGGGAAATTGTCATGTTGACGAGACTTCCGAATGATCTGTGCTTAATGTAATAGTGAATCAAAATGTTTCAAATGTTTATCCTCCTTTCTGAAAACCATACAAACGTACAAAAAGTTAAACTAGATGAAACTTCGTACAAATTTGTTTATATTAATTTTTTTTTGTTTTTTTTTTCTTTTCTTTTTTTCTAGTTTTTATAATATCCATAAGTTTCTTTACTTATTTTAAAATAACACATCATCATCTTTTGTTGACATGAAATACGATAAACCGTAGCTTATAAACTGATGATATACCAACAAATTACTTGCAGCGCTACGAAGGGAATCGGAAAACAAACAAAACAAAACCTAATTAAACATGCACAAACATGTTCAATAAGAAGGCATTTAGTCATTGGTAAAGAACTAATTTTATAATAGATTAACTTTAAACTAATGTATTTAACATTTTGTTAATATTTTTAATATTAGACTGTAATTGTAAATTATATAATATACATATACATACATATTTATATACATACATACGTTATGTATATAACTTTTTTTAAATATCTAAAATAAGCAGAAAAATTAGTAATCAAAAATCCAGAAGTATAGAAAAATATCCCACTGGTTCGTATGAAATGAAAACCTGAATAAACTGGTACCATAAATAGTTAATAATAGATAATAGTAAAAATAAAAATCGCTATTGCTTTGACTAAAAAGTTTTGATACAGTCCGATAAAACGTAACAATAATAAAGTAAAACATCCACACTAATTCAATTAAACAGCAAAAAATTTAAAAAGAAAAAAAAAGTGTAAATACTAATCTCAGACAGAAACAAATAGAAGTTTGTCGAACATTGCACGCAAACAAACATCAGCAGATGTTGCCTGTTGCTTTCTCTTACCTTCGTCCAATGGTGTGTTCATGTCTGTCACCGCAAAAGGGTAGTACTTGTATTTGATTATCCAACAGATGTGGTTCCTCATTTTGATTGATGCCTGTTGGGCTCAGCGATGTTGCGGCCGCCACTATGGAAGTCAACATGGTCAAATGAATCAATGTCTTTCGAGCGTTGCGTATGATATTTAAGTCGTTTAATGCGCCCATTCTAATATGTCTGACACTCCAGAAGTACACGTCGCTGCACAACTGCAGCACTGCAATACTCTGGAACGCAATGTAATACTCTGAACGAAGAGTGGATCTAGGAAACAAGCAAACTTCAGCAGCGGTGTTGATGGCGTTTATGAAACGGCAGTCAATGTAAAGAATGTTAAAACTGGGCAGTCTGTGGACCAGGACAGTGGAGCACACATTAGTGTTATGGCGCCCCGTTGCCTCATAACTTTACACACTTTGATGCACACGCGATTCTTCAAAAAACAGCGGGGTGAAATCCGGCAGTGTTGTGGAATTGTTATTCGTAGAGGAATGATCTATTTAAAGAAAACCTAATTATAAGAAATCGCGGCACGTCCGTAGAACGTCGATTTTCACATAGAATTGCAAGTGTCAAAAATTAGACTTTACAGTGTTCCATGTTAAACAATGTATAGAAAAGTGTAGGTTTTGAAAAATAGTAGGGTATATGTAGACATGTAAATGTACATTGAGTATGAAATATATAACCTCTTTACACCTTTACACCTCTTTCGGCCCTTACATATTAATTATATTAAGTGAACAAATTCCATAACCATTAGATTATATGTAGTAATGCAACTAAATTTTATATACTGCTAAATATTAAAAAAATATAAGCAGTACCTTTACAAACATTTATAGCGTACATTACAATCATTTTGTATTCTGTCCACTGTCATCCAGCTTATCAGCTGTAGTCAGTGTTGTCTGTTGCAAAAAGTAGTACAAATCAAAATTTTGAGAACGTACGAAACAACGAAGAATACAACTAATGGTGTACAGTTTAGTATTGAAAATGGGCAAAATCATTCTACTACCACGCCTATTTTCTATTAGAAATGTGATATCAGCGTTAGTTTTTGAGTTATGACAACAAAATTTCATTCCTGGGTATAGAGTAGCTTTATCCGCTAATAAGCCAAATATGGGCGTGATCCGCCCACTTTTAGGTTACACAGGCAAAAGAGGACCTTAAATGGTTGTTGTTAAATATATAAACTTCATGAATAAAACTGCACATAACAACTTATTTTCCAAAAAAACATTATTACAACAAAACTGGGTGCGATCCGAACACTTTTGCACTACTTATATAGTATAGCTCATGAAAACAAATTTATTACCACAGAAATAAAGTTTAAATTTTAACACAATAATAAAACTACTACGCTAGTTATTTTGTTTTAAAAACAGGTAACGACCACGCCTACTGTTTATACAGTGACGTTGGTAGGACTCTTGGTAGAGCCCGGGACGATTAATCAACTTGCTGCCCCAAAAATTCCTAGAATTCAATAAGTCAATACTTGATTTCCAAAACTGCCGTCCCCGTCATTGTGTCGCCCGGGCGGAGCACCACCTTCGCTACACCTCCACACTACGCCACTGTATTTATATCCGTCTGTGATTAAATTTGATTATAAGGTACCTTTCCTTATAACGACATATTTCCTCTAATTTCAGTTTGTATTTCCCTCTATGTTATTGTTCTGCAATGAAAAATCTAAATAAATTAAAAATTTAAATAAATGAAACTATTTCGTTCAATTAAATTTTTTCAAAACTTTTAGATGTGCTTTTAAGATTCGGCCAGACCGAATATAGCACTCTTACTGGTTTAAATTAAGTTTAATTATTCCAGTGAAATTTTCAAATAAATTGCGTCGTATTACTGACGATTTCAGCACCGATGACTTGGAATAACCTGAAACAATATTAAGGTAACTTGAGTAGAATGTGTGAACAATTTCCGAGAACTTTGTTATAATACTGCAACTATTTCACCAATCTCATTATGGTACATTTAATATTGAGATTAATATTAATTAATATACGTTTCATACTAAGCCATTTAGAAAATTTACTATTTATTACTATTATTTAAATTTGCTATTAGTTGATCATCGAAACCTTGTCATTAACACTTAAATAATTTATGAAATATATTCAACTTTATCTATGTATATTTTTCAGCTATCAGTAATATTATATAAGCTTCTACATGAATAAATGCGGTCGTCAATTTGTAATTCCCTAATTAATTAAATTCTTTTCATTTTTTGATTTAGTTAATGTTATAAGTCCAGATTTTTCAAATTCGACCCCGACGAAGTTGGTAAATCGACATCATGTGGCGGAACAAATGTACCCATTGTTTGTACAGACCTATTTTTCTCGGACAACTTCAACATTTCGCACTTTAGCTTATTTAATATCGCATAATTAGGCTGATTTATAGCGGCTTTACTTTGGAGCACAGTTATTTCTTGCTCCTCCAGCTTTTTTTCTTTGAATGTTTTTATCGAATTATTACCATAGAGACGTAGCAGTGAGCCCCAGGTTTTAATGTGCGGATGCAGTATCTAAAATTGTATTTTATTATTTTTCGAGTATGTATCTATTAAAAAATTGATTCATTAAATGACTCACCTGCAGTATTGCCTGCGATGCCAACTGCTTGCCTTCACGTTTATTTTTGCACAAAACTTTGGCTTGATGCTTACCAACGGTCATGGTGAATTCGTTTTTCTTGTTTTTAGTGCGATTGATTTCGTAATTGATTTGTACATCACCCAAACCAAAGTTACGTTGCAAACAAGTCAACAGGATGGCATGTGGGGAGGGTTCCGTGGTTTTATTACAGAATTCAGCAACGCGAGGATCTTCGATTTTGATGTCATCGAACACCTGTATAATTTCAGAAAGCTTAAATATGTAATGCATAAAAAGACAGGAAGCAAAGCACAATTCTAAATAATTTTTTACATCTGTCACTCAAATTCATCGGAGTGTGAAGCTTCAGCCAAGTTGAACACTTGTTACAATTAATCCTAATATTTATCGGGTTTACTACATAAATACTCACCGAAAGATCTTTGGGGCTATTTTTGGTTGCTGTCTTATCAGTTTTAACGCCCGTAATTTTATCTTTCATTTCAGGTATTAATATTTCTAATGTCTCTCTGGCTGCATCAGATTTGGCTTGTTTCTTGCTGGTACCATACCCAGTCCCATATTTCAAATCGTTGATTGACACCGTGGCCGAATAGGGTGTGGCTGCATTCTCCAACTCCTTAAATTCATAGGTTGGCTGTTTCTTCAGCGCATGTTGTACGTACTCATGCAAAATGCAGACATAACTTTTGCCATTTGGATTCATGATCCACTCCTTTCGTCCGCGGGGATTCGAATTGGCATCACCACTCGGAGCTAAGATAGGGAACTTAATCAATTTGGTGCCATCGGGCAGTGTTGGACGTTGTAGATTTTTGATGTGTTTGCGATTTTTGGTAAATTTGCGACGTGCATTCCACGAACGGAAACGTAAGACACGTATAACTTTAAATTTAAACAATTTTTTGCAGTAAGAGTTCAATTGTTCAGGTGTCAGCGATTGTTTTTGCGTATTTTCATCGACGGTTACAATTTTCGCGGCAGGAACGGCAGCAGTTTTCCTGTTGTTCGTAGAGACAGGAATCGCAATAGCGCTAGAAGCAAAAGACACAGACGGTGGCTCAGTACCCACTTGAATTGTTGAAGTAGCAACGCCATTAGTTGAAGATGTGACCTGACTCGATTGACTGATATCAAAAGTTCCCGCTACTGCGCCAAGTGGACATTTGGTATCGATTGGTATAGAAACATTTTCGGCGCTGTTTTTTGTTTCCTTTAGTTCCTGCAATTCATGCAGCTGCGTCTGTTGTTGTGAGTGCGGCTGAAGTTCAGCCTTCTCCTCCGCTAATGCTTGTCGATAATTAAGACAAGGTATGGCTCCCAATGGTATGGCGTGTTTCTATATTTTATAGATGTTTGTAGAAATGTCAGTATAAAAAATGCTTTTTTTCCCCATAATATCTACTTTATTATACTTGCCCTCACACTGCCGGCACCCAAAAAATAAGGTCTGGATGCGGAGCAGACTCGCGACTGTTTGTGCAGAAACAATGGCATGCCACTGTTATGTGTCACTTGCACCCAACCCTCTGGCAGCACTTCAAAGTGATTGTGTCCTTTCTCTTTTTGGTGATTATTGGATATTTTTACTTTTATGTTATTTTATTATAATTAAAGTCACACTCACCTTCCAAAACGGTTTTAAAACGTTCCTCATATTTCGGTTTTTTTGGTTCTTTAAAATCGTCAGGTAAATTTTCATCAAGTAAATTGTCCAACTCATCATCGTCCATATCATCCAAGTCGGTTGAATCGTCATCGTCATCTCCATCATTTTCATTTTTATATTCGCCATTTTCAGATCCACCATCTACAATTAATCGTCAGAATTTATACTCGTATAGCAAAATAGTGTAATAATAAAACATAGCAATATAAAAAGATTTTCCATAAAATACATTCTCCGCCAACAACAAGATCCCAAGCTGTTGCCATGTAATTGAGACAAGTTTACCAAACCACCAACAATTTCGCCTGCAACCTACCAACAGACTGGAGCCACGCTTGGATTAAAAATATCAAATCCATTGGATTATCTTCTTTATCTCTTGTACGGGTATAAATATCTTGCTTAATTTTCACTCTTCTTAATTTCTTTGTGGTTTCATGACTACTAATAAATAGCTTGATTATTTATAAGCATTGAAATTGTAATAGATACATTTTTTATACTTCATAGAACTTTTACCTTTTTTAAATACAAAGGAATCCGTTAATTCCAAGCGTAAAATAGGAATCATTCGCATTTTTCTACATATAATTTAATGTTTATTGTGTCAGGTATCAATTCTTGTAAATTCGAGACTTGTTTTCGTTGTGAAACTAACCTGAAGTCGATACAATTTATGAAAATTTCTAGATGAAATTACTTATAAGCAATATTAGAAATCAAATTTCATTAAATATACACTTTAAAGCTTATTTTCCTACTGATGAAACTCACTGATGTTTTATCATCGCCAGTTCTGCACATGCAAAAATGCTCTGCTTGCATTGTTTGGATTGGTGTGCGTTCAATGCAAAAAAACTCCAAATTTAAACCTCAAGATTCTTGATATTCATCACTAAAACTGGTTCAATCTCCATATCAGCACCCATTATTTACTTTACGATAAGAACACTGTAGATAAGAACAACAACGCTCACGCTCCACTCACCCGATTCTTCTGTACCGGAACCCTGTACTTCGTCCAGCACTTGAAACTGCCGCAGCTGTTGATCTAAATCTTCGCTTTCATCTTCAACACGCGTTTTCATTTCTGCAATGGCACTCAACGAAAATCCCGCCTCCTTCATGGCACTTGCATGTTCACGAAACGCTTCTGCATCGAGGCGTGGTCGCTTGCTATCTGGCTTATCTTGATATTCCATTCTTTAAATTAACACTTTTCTACTTAAATCTAAATTTTTTTCTAAAGAATAAAAATTGGTTCTTTATATTTTCCCGGTAGACGACTGCGGTAATTCTTAAAAATAACCAATACTGATTGAATCCAACTTAAGCAATTGGTACAAATACAATTGGACGATCATATTGATTATTTTAGAAAACCTCACAACTCGCGATTTATTGCACTTTATGTTAATAATTAATATAATCTGCCAAAAGCTAGTTTTTATGGAGCTCCTGGCTCCACTCTCGTTCTGTGATGGTACAGATGGTTGGAAGCTGCTTTCACAATGGAATCTGCATTCTTTTCTCTTGTTAAACAAGACACCACTGCAAAAGTGCTTCTAGATTTCAATTAATATATGTATAATATAATTACTGAATTAACTATTTCTTTGTTTATTTATAATTTTATAGATATTTTTTATAAATTTATATGATATTCAGCTGATTTCAGCCGTACTGAGAATTTTGAACTTTTTAATTAATTAATTTTTTTTTCTGGTTTTCTATATCAGCGGATTGACATGCGTGCAAATAGCAACAGAAGTTTGCAACGATTTAGGGTGGTTTTTATACTGATGTTGCTGTGTGGAACGTAATTATAAAGATTTTTATAAATACTTATTAAAACTAATCGATAATTGCAGTAAGAAAAGTTAATATGCTTCCTTTTGAAGGAGAAATGATAGCCTATCTCCTTTGATAATTGGTAAAACCCTGCTAATTCAGATATTTAGAAAAATCTTTCAGCGGTTTTGTGTTCACTTTCGAAATATTGCTGATTATGCCCTCGGGGGATCAAAAGCTGTTGTTTGGAATTATAGTGTACCACCATCCCTAAACTGTCATTTCAAAGTGCACATTAATAGCAAGTATTACAAAACGAATAGGTTTCATCATACGCTGTCACTGACTTTCCTTCACTACCACCTTTCCAAAACTTTTGGTACCTCAACCTTTACTATAAAAAATATTATATGCATATATATATATGTATTTTGGAAGAAAGGTAAATGTAATCAAAATGGAAATATATTATAATTAGAGCTAAAATAACAATTGTGGGAAATAAAAGGGGACACCTTCAGAAACTTTTTGATGAACCCTTTTTATCCAAATCCACTGCAAAATCAGGCAATAATCAAATTTGGTAGGGAACCGTTCCTGATATATTTATACATTTCTGATGGAATCACATTATGCACCTATCTGGAAGAGGATATTTCTCCGGAATTTTTAGTAGAAAAATTAATTCCAATTCAGTGGATCCTCCAGATTGGCCAGGCGGCGTTAGTTATGTATTTATACATTTCCGATGAAACCTATTCTACCTATTCTATTATATTTTTTCCTTCAAGAGTGCATATTAGCTTTTCTTATAGCAATTACCGTTTATTTTTAATAATTTTTTTTCTACAAATCATTTACGTTCCACCATGAACTATAATATGTAAGCCACCCTAAACCAATGCTAATTCGTTGCTTTTTCGTTGCAATTTCCACGCACGGAAAATTTTTTTTTACATTTCTCTTCATTGATTTTTCCAATTCGATAAGCATTGTACTAACAAAATTTTTAATTTACCTTTCTAACAATTTAAAAAAATGAAATATTTCTAGTGACAATTGTTTGAAATGCAAAATTAAACTTTGCTCTGAACAGGTTTGCTGTTAACCAAACGCTACAATTTTGTAGTTTCTTGTTGCTTTTTTTACTGTAACTCCAACAACAACAGACATTTTCACCTCTTATCTCGTTTCGGATTGATAGCTTCTCGAAATTTAAAAATATAGGGCCTATTACTAACAATATTAAATAACTATAAGATATACATACACGTTTTTGATACCGTTAAAATGGTATTCAAATTATCTTTCATTTATGTAAAATAATATTTGTTTTTAGGAAATTTCCAGGTAGAAAAACATTGTTTTGGCGCTCACTATTTGGATGGCTTTACTAACTATTGCAATATAATCTTCTGTATTGGTTAAAAAAGTCTTTTTTATTGAAAACACGTAGACTTTCACCACCCACTTCTTTGGCTGCAATATTAAAGAGTTATTTGCGCAAAATGTCCAAAATATTATAATTGTATGTGTAGGCAATTTTGTAAAGAATTCCTTATTGCCTCTGTTTATGTTATGAACGAATACTTTTGTGGTGTTTTTGGTTAAAATTGGTTCCGTTCTGGTATTAAATTTGTGTTCATATATCGTTGGATAAATGACCTTGTAAATATACATATATACAATTTGTATACTTGTATGTAAATGTAGATAGATATTATTTAATTTTATATATAAAAAAATGTAGATAATGAGACTCAATGAAAACACCAAAATAATTGGTAATAGAGTTATATTAGTTCCATACGAAGCTAAGCATGTGGCGAAATATCACACTTGGATGCAGAGCACAGATTTGAGGGAGCTAACTGCCTCCGAACCGCTTTCACTGGACGAAGAATATGATATGCAACGCAGCTGGCGCGAGGATGAAGACAAGTGCACATTCCTAGTTCTTGATCGAGAGAAATATGAATCACAAAATGACGAATTGTTGGCGCTAGTAGGAGACACAAACCTCTTTTTGCGGAGCAGTAACGATGACGGTTGCGATGAAAATGCACAAATATTTGTGGCGGAAGCTGAGATAATGATTGCCGAAGAAAAAGAACGTTGCAAAGGTTTCGGCTCCGAAGCTATGCTACTTATGTTTAAGTATGCTACGATACATTTAAATATAAAACAATTCGAAGTGAAAATTGGAACAAAGAATTTTCAAAGCTTGCGAATGTTTCAAAAATTTCAATTTAGCGAAACTTCGAGATCTGAGGTATTTCAGGAGATAACTCTTCAACGAATTGTGGATAAGAACTGGCTGCAGTGGCTGGACTCGCAAGTACAACTAAATGTGAAAGATTACTACCAAATGAACCCTTAGGGCATATAATAGAAATACATATATTTTTTGTAAAACTTTAAAATATATTTGCTTCTTAATGACATAATTTTTGCAGTCGCAAGGAATAATGGCATAAATCATTTTTAATATACTTCAGAATTTAGAATCTAAAATGTATTCAATTAGATATCAAGAAAAAAATTATTTTAGGTCACAATACAAAAAAATCTGAATAATTCAATTATATTATTCAATGAAGTTTAAGAAATGTCGTATATTCCTTAAGATCACTGGCATACAGGTGCTTTTACTTATTACAATAATAATGAAATCTACTGTATTTTTGTATAAATAAAATAAATCACGAAATTTTGATTGTTAAAGCGTACAGGAAACAACTTATTAAATAAAAACATGCGCCAAAATTTTTAACCATAATATATCTGTATAGTATATAAATTATGAATGTATGTGCCACGCACAATATATTTAATATTATTTTATAATCATATGTTATTGCAAATAAACACAAAATTAATGTTTGTTTAAGCGACTTAATTTAACTTAGATAAAATATATCAGTAATTTAGGCTCAAATGAATTGTTTTTTCAAGCTACAGCACGTGGCCCATCAATCGGCATAGCATGCAAAACCTCATCTAAAAGCTGTAAAGCACGGTGCAAATGCACCTCAATCCAACAAGGAGTCTCTTTGATCGATTGTCGTGGATAATCAGGTCCCCAGCCTTTCACAAAACTTAAACGTAAAATACACAAACGCCGCAAATCGTCAACACCAATTCCAGCAGCAGCAGTTATATCTACAATTAATTTTATTTAAAATGGAAAACATTTCTTAAAAGTTTCTAAATCTATGTATACATCATTTAATCATGAAATAATTTAGTATTTATTCGAGAGAAATGTTCGTGTTGATTGGAAGTACTTACTTCTCGGTGGAGCACCAAGTGGAGTGCTTGGCAATCCAGCAACTGCTGCCGCTTGTGCAGCCGC
This sequence comes from Myopa testacea, assembly GCA_949629155.1. NCBI lineage: Eukaryota > Metazoa > Arthropoda > Insecta > Diptera > Conopidae > Myopa > Myopa testacea. Next base: position 45,663,835 of record OX451345.1, on the reverse strand, counting down.
AGCCGCTTGTGCATTCGTTGCAAGTAAATGCATTTGCTGATGGCACTGTCGCAGGTCAAAAACCTATAAACAATGTATATTATTTATTGTTAAATGTTAAACTTATGCTAAGCAAAATATTACTTTAATACAAGCTACTGGATAAATCTTATGTACAGCATCGCCTGGCGTGCGTCCTGCCTCGCGATCCAAATAATAACTTTGTACAAATACCGAGTTGTCGCTAAGACAGCGTAGCCAAACATCGCCTTCGCCACGTAAATCCAACTGCACACCTTTGCCAATGTGTAGCCTATTTCAAACATTTAGAGGAAATCAGTACATATATTCTTTTTTCTGGCGGATATTTTCTTTAATTCCTTACCTAGCTCGTTCCGACTGCTCAGTGCGATGAACATTACTGAGCGCACCCAGACAGAATCGGTTGCCTCCTGAAGGGTCGACATATCCGTCGATAATAACATTTGGCTTAGCTGACGGCACCTTAAAAGTTTCACCAACCTGTGTGTCCAGCTCAAAATACGCAATCGAGCACCAATACTCCGGTGCCGGCTGTCGTGAGAGCAAACGTGGTTGCTGACCCGACATATCTCCAGACATAGGTGTACTCCCTAATGGAATGTGTATATGTATTTTTGTATTAATTGAATGCTATTACGGAATAAGATTTGAAAATATTCTTGGACACTCACAGTAGCCCGCATGGTGGGCACGCAGATCTGGTGGCTGCATCGACTGTGTATACGTCAGCGTACTTGAGCCTGTCCATGTGCCTGCAACTGCAGTAGTGCTACCGCCCACTTGAGATGGGCCGCTCGTGACGCCAGATGCTTGAGCACCGGCTGCTTGTCCACTTGTTGGCTGTTGCCCGACGTAATTGGGAGCACCTGAACCAGCTGAATTCACCTGTCTGGTTACATAACCATTCTGTTGCAAGTGCGGCGACACTGGTTGTTGTCCACCAGTAGCTGCCACGAACTTTGTTTCGGCAACGTTAGGCATCTGAGATGTTGTGGGTTGACCGTAGTAAGAACCCTGTGTGCCACTATTAGGACCGCCACCAACGTTCGTTGAGGATTGTTGTTGTGAGTTCGTTGAGGGATCTGTCGGCGGATGGGAGACGGCTTGCGGGTGGTGGTTAACTGAGGAACCCGAGCTGCCCACTGTTCCATTCCCTTGTTGCTGCTGATGTTGCGAGTTTTGTGTTTGCGGTGGAGGTGGTGGAGCCATTACAGTTCCCGTGTTCATAGAACTTGAAGGTCCGGGCATTGGCATGACATGAGAAACAGCTATTATAGCAGAAAAGTAATTCAATTATAGCATAGCAAGTATTGGTAATATTACTTATATAATTGAACAATTTTAGTGCAAGAATGAAAGAAAGATTTGAAAATAAAAATTGCATACATAGAAGCTTACAGAGCGGATGAGTTTGAGCTTGAGTTGGTTGCAACTGTTGCTGTTGAGCCAACCGTGATGGTGGCGGTGGCATCCATGCGCTCCGCCCACCCTCAGCCGGTTCAATTTTTGGTATTGTTCGACCCGAAGCGAACATTGGACTCATTTGATTTGAATCGGAAACTAAAAATGATTTAAATCCAACAAAATAAAATTAAAATAAACAAAAGGAATTCATAATTTTACGAGTATTTCAACAAAATCAAAACTAAAAACAAGTAACTATATACAATATGTATCTAAAATGAAATCGTGTTATTGCACAAACCTGGTCCCTGGGCATAACCATAGGCACTGTTTCCAACCATTTGCGAGGGATGATGTTGAATAGTGCCAATATCATTTCCATCAATGTCCATGCTGCCCACTAATGAACCAGCTGAATATTCATCTTTTACCAGACGACTTGGTCCCGATTGCAGACTAAGGCCAGAGAGATCAATGCCCGGTGAAACCACCCTTTCATAGTGATAAGGATTCACGCAGACAGAATCACATTTCAGATCAAAAGCGAAAGCGCAGTATTTCACATGTTTAAGTTCATTTTTGTGTAAATCTGGCCAACGCCATATTCGTGCGTATATAACATGTGGAAAGCCTTTGCGTCCGGCAACCTAGAAGAAAAATTCTATTAAGCAAATCAAACTTGGATAAATTTAAGACGAATTCTTCGAAAGATTCACGTAGTTATTGAAAAATGTTTACCTGTAGTCGTCCATCAAGAGTGCGCTGTATCGTAACGCATTTGCTTGGATGTGCGCCGTTGGTTGTGATGGCTGTTATCAATGAATCCAATTCGTCACGTTTCTCTTTGAGCTTCTTAACCAATGATTCGATAGCACGCTTCGCAAATCCTTCGCTTTCGCCCCCCTGACGATGGCACATGAGCGAATGTACAATGCTGAGACAAGCATCAGCGGATGTTGGTGCAGTGGGCGGTGGTGGTGGCATTTGGCCCATATCGCGCACAATAATTGCTATAATTTGAAAATTATAATTCAGTATTGCGCAAAGGTAATTATGTATCATATCCAAGTTTCCAACTTACCGTCCTGTGGTGCCACTTGAGCGTATAGGTGACCTGCGGCAGTAACACCGACTCCACCACCACCACCCGTCAAACCAACCATGCCGGTGTAGTCCTGGGGAACGCCCAGGCTATTGCGAGCATCCACTTTGACGGCGTTTGGGTTGTCGCCGTCACAGAAAGCGTATCCAGACGAGGGCCACAAAGTGGAAACCTCTACAAAAAGATCCAAGACTGAAAAAGTATCGCTTGGGCGCGAATGCAGAGGCGTAGAATTTCCTTCTAATTGTTTCTAAGTACACAAGAACAATGGAAAAAAAGGAAATCGCGCACGAATGTCACAAACAAATTGCGGTGTGTAGAAGACAAATTCAAAGACAAATAACAATAAAATATGCAGCGAATTATTCGATGGAGGAGAACCGGAGCTGCGCAGGGTAACTCCCACAAGCCAATTAGGCTTTTTATTTTCTATTTATAATCACAATCACTTCTGAATTTGAAAATCTATGTATGTTTTTAACAAGGTTCCCAGTATTTTTTGTATATTTATTTTTTTGTCTAATTATTTTCCACAGCCTGAAGTGCTATTCCATGATTTCAAATTAGAAGTGGAGGAAGGAGAGGAGGGCTTAGAAGATTCGACGCTGGATACCAATTGGATATTTCTTTTACACCGCTCATGCAGGTTGGATTATATTCATCTTTTCATAGGTTCTGTGTACTTTTGTATGACTTAACTAATTGTTAATATACAGCGGTTTTTTATTTTATATTTTGCACAAATTTAGCATTACTTTAATCGCGTTTTTATGGCAATGTTTGCAACTTTTATTAGCACTAAAAATTCCGTATTGAACTTGCTCTGAAAAAATAAACATGGCGCCAGTGAATTTTTCTGTCGGCTTTTGACTGTTCGCTGTTAGAGCATGTTCAGAAAGATGCTAAATTGCATTATTCAGAAGTTAATAAAACATACATAAATACATAAATATGCATAAATACTTCAATACCTAATAATACTTTTACTATTTTTATTGGCCATTACATAGAATATGTATCTTTTTTGTAAAATAAATTTCGAATAGTTAACTGTTATTGAGTTGGTTAAAGTTTATGAAAATCCAAAATAAGTGAAAAGAATAGTGAATAAGAAAATTCTTTGTTTCATTTTTTATCTTAGAAACAAATTTACCGTTGTGAAACCACTCCAATTTCGTTGTTGGTGTTTCAGTTGTTTATGCTGACTACATGCATGCATGTTTATGTTTTGACTGTCGTATAGTTTACGAGTTACAGCCCGTCGAACATTGTAATACTTATGATTATATCTCCTAAACTCTTAAAGACATTCAGATGTAATACTTATCATTATATCTCCTAAACTATTGAAGACATTCGGATGGAATTGGTACCGTTATAAACGAATTTGAAACACCTTTTATTTATGTAAAGAAAGTTTTTACCAAAACCTTTTACTTTTTTCCCATTTATTAACTTTTTCCTAAGAAAAATGTATAATAAGCCTATATAATTTTCTAAAGAAAATCTTATTATATTGTAAATTAAGTTGGTATGATTCTTTAGCTTCTTTATGGTTAGCGAAAATTTGTGTGAATAGTTTAGTCACTATTATATTCAGTTTTGTAGGTTGCAACAATTATTGGCATAAATGCAGAATAGCTGCCAAGCTCAGATTTTTTTTTCCTTTTTTTTACCGGTAGCTGGGACCATCAGAAACGGAACTGTATGGTTTTTGTCAGGGGCTGGTCAGCCATCTTGGATTTATGACCGTTTGAAGGTCAAATAAATGTACTAATAAAAGCCACTTATCTCGTAAACTAAGTGAGCTAGCGTAACAAGCAAAGTACTGTTGGAAAGGTATTTTGCATACCTTTAATTTATATAATATACATGTTTGTCCATAACATGGCGGTTAAGGAGTTATATTGATTTTTAGAAAAATGTGACAAGTTGACCTTGAAACAATATTTTTTTTTTTGCCAAACGGACACATTAAGGTATAAAACAAATTACAGTTATGGAAAGCCTGTTCTTTTACCTTTAAAATGGTATATAACATGTTATACCTACTATTGTATTTCATTACTTTAGCTTTACTTCTCCAAATTTCAATAACAATTTTGCCTGCGCCGCTCTAGTGAAAAACATTTTAAATTAAAAAATTTTTATGAAAAATCGCGCGATTTTTCATAAAAATTTTTTGCCTGCGGCGCTATCATTTGAAAAACATTTAAAATTAAAAAATCGCGCGATTTTTCATAAAAATTTTTTGCCTGCGGCGCTCTAATAAAACAACATTTAAAATTATACGATTTTCAGGGAAATTTTATAATTCCCAAACACCAATTACTCATACTAATTATGTATTACTAATTCTTGTTTTCGTGTTTCATTCCGTTTATTACCAAAACCGTTATAAGTTCAATGTGTTGGTTTTGTAAATCGAAACGTTCCACTTAAATCAGTTAAAGCAGTTAAACACTTCTTAGTTTTTCAAGAAGGAAACTTGAATATTGTGAAAATCTAATAAAATGAATTTCTTAGACATTAACGAATGGTGGTAAACTTAACGATAAGTCCCTAAACACAATAATATCTTGGAATTTGATTCCCAGTGAAGGTTTATATAGGTGCCCTCATGGTCACATTTTAAAATTAGTTAAAGGACAAAAAGATAGTGACTCTGATTTATCAGATTATGAATTTTATTATGACTAATAACTTAACTTATTATGGCAGTTGCCATAATATATAATCATGCGATTTTTCATAAAAAATTTTTCATTTCAAATGTTTTTCACTAGAGCGGCGCAGGCAAAATTGTTATTGAAATTTTGAAAAGTAAAGCTAAAGTAATGAAATACAATAGTATGTATAACATATTATATACCATTTTAAAGGTAAAAGAACAGGCTTTCCATAACTGTAATTTGTTTTATACCTTAATGTGTCCGTTTGGCAAAAAAAAAATATTGTTTCAAGGTCAACTTGTCACATTTTTCTAAAAATCAATATAACTCCTTAACCGCCATGTTATGGACAAACATGTATATTATATAAATTAAAGGTATGCAAAATACCTTTCCAACAGTACTTTGCTTGTTACGCTAGCTCACTTAGTTTACGAGATAAGTGGCTTTTATTAGTACATTTATTTGACCTTCAAACGGTCATAAATCCAAGATGGCTGACCAGCCCCCGAAAAAACATGGCCACTTCCGTTTATAACGGTCTCAAATAACGGTAAAAAAAAGGGAAAAAAAATCTGAGCTTGGCAGCTGTTCTGCATTTGTTCCCAATTATTCCAGATTAGTAATCAACAAACGAGAGATTTTGACAATTAGATGTCATTTTTTTTTTAATGAGTTAAACAATTGTGAAGTATTTCACAAAATTATAGTCGTACAAGTGTTTTAGAACTATGGTAAAAAATTATTTACGGTTTAACTAAGACAATAAGTTAACAACATTTACATTACATTATCAACATTTACATTATGATAAAGTTCGCTACATCACCCACACCGTCAGTGGCAGGTTCATACACCAGTGCGGCCAGTTCAACATATGGTTATCCAACATCCCGCGGACCATTGCCACCACCAGCGAATGCTAGGAGTTTAAGTTTAAGTTTTAAGTTTTTAGTCACTATTATATTCAGTTTTGTAGGTGGCAACAATTATTCCAGATTAGTAATCAACAAACGAGAGATTTTGACAATTAGATGTCATTTTTTTTTTTAATGAGTTAAACAATTGTGAAGTATTTCACAAAATTATAGTCGTACAAGTGTTTTAGAACTATGGTAAAAAATTATTTACGGTTTAACTAAGACAATAAGTTAACAACATTTACATTACATTATCAACATTTACATTATGATAAAGTTCGCTACATCACCCACACCGTCAGTGGCAGGTTCATACACCAGTGCGGCCAGTTCAACATATGGTTATCCAACATCCCGCGGACAGTCATTGCCACCACCAGCGAATGCTAGAAGTTGTCTTTCGGCTACAACAAAAAGTTACAAATATTTACGACGTTTGCTAAAATTTAATCAAATGGATTTTGAATTCGCATTTTGGCAAATGCTGTATTTGTTCATAGCTCCACAGAAGGTCTACAGAAATTTCAACTACAGAAAACGTAAGTACCGAGTTGTTTGTAATGGTAAAAAGTAAAAGCTTCTCAAATTGATAATAGATTTGTTCTTGTTAAAATGCAGAAACGAAATCGCAGTTTGCTAGAGACGATCCTGCATTTCTGGTGCTTTTGATAGTATGCCTCTGTGGTGAGTTCTTTTTGGAATATTCTAATTATTTGCTTACTAATAACATGATTTGATTTTCAACACACAGTGACATCAATTGGCTTTGCGTGGGTCCTGGACTTGACATTCTGGCAGAGCATATCTTTCATTTTTTACGTTGTCTTTGTCGATTGTATTTTTGCTGGACTAATTGTTGCGTCGTTCCTGTGGATTGTTACGAATCGTTATTTACGGAGCAGTAATCTGGAGCCGGACATTGAGTGGGGTTACGCATTTGATGTGCACTTGAATGCTTTCTTCCCGCCACTGATGTTGCTACATTTCATTCAATTGTTCTTCTACAATTGGATAAAAGGTCAGACGTGGTTTATAGAACGCTTTCTGGGCAACACATTTTGGTTAATGGCTCTGGGCTATTATGTTTACATTACGTTCTTGGGTTACAACTGTAAGTTTTTGCTTTCGAATAGGCAATTTATTAAAAACATTACGACTATTTTTACTCTTCTAGGTATTCCGCATCTAAAAAATACGCGATTGATTCTTGTACCGCTTCCCATCATCTTCTTGTTATATTTAGTCACCCTCATCATTGGCTGGAATGTAACCTCTTCCTTTGTCATGTTCTATAAATATCGTGTATACTAGCTATGAAATATAATTTTGATGGCGACTTATAACTTATAACTTTATAACTTATTTACGAGTTGGTTTAATTAAAGTAACCAATTAAAAAAAAATATCACGCATAATTCATCATAGACAGAGGCCAATGAGTTGAACGAGAACTCATTTGATTTGTAAGATAAAAGTTGGCTGTTCATTTTCTCCAAAGTTCTTATTGTCATAAGAGATTTAAAAAACTTTTTTGTTTGCATTCGTTGCAACCTATACGAATGCCTGAAGATAATGCAATTATCTCTGAGGAGATGCAATGAAGATAAATCAAACAAACCTATATATTCTATATTTTCATACAAATTATCGGACAAATAAACATTGTATTGAATGTTTTATCATTACATTCTCATTGCAATTTATTATTATACTCTGTTTTTATACTATTATTTTGTAATATATTGTACAATATTAGTATTTTATTTTTGCGCATATAGATACAAATACAATTTTTAATTAAAGCAGTCAATTCGATTTTCAAAAATTAGAACCAAGCTAGAATTTATTGACAAATGTTTATTTATATATATGTCAATATATATTATTATATATGCAATTATCTTAAAAAGTTTATAATTTTTTATTTTAATTTTCCGTTTTTTAATGTTCTTTTTTTATATCTATGTATATTATACGAACTTTTTTATATTTTACAGCTTGAACTTACAGTGTAAAAAGAAAAGCTATATAATTTGGATTTAATTATAAATGTATTTTAATTAACAAAACTATTATTAAAAGCAACATTTCCCATAAATACTACAATTAGTTGTCTATCTAAGCCAAGTCAATTGGATTAGCATTACTGAACGATTTGCGTTTATTTTTATTTCGCATTAGTTCCAATTGGTGCAGCTGTGTATGTACCTCGGCATAAATGGCCTTTTGCTCTTCCTCCGGAATCGTGCTTCGATACTGTTTCATTAAATCGTATGCCTCCCATGGTTTCCGAGCAGCTAACGCCGTGCGTCGATGTTTGTCATTTAGATATTCCTCGATATTAGCCACCCCTCTCAAATTCTGTCTTTCCCAGCGCTCTAACCATGGTCGTGGTCGTAACCTCACTTTAATCTCATTGACGGGAACATCAGCTCCTTCTGGCAATGTTTCTGCCACCATCTCCGGATCGAAAGTACTATATTCGGGCAGGGCATCTCTCAAGTAGAGCAGATGATCATCCAAGCGTTTTTCCAAGCGCAGCACTTCGATCTTCTGTATTGTTGGATCGTACATTTCGTATTGCACTTCCACACCCTGATGATCGATAACATTACGCAATACGAAACGTGCACGTAAACCGCAGCGATCACGATCGATGCAAATTCCTATAGAGTATGCAGCGATGTTATATATATTTTCCAAGTAATAAGTTAGAAATTAACTATTTACCAACAAAACGGCTAACTTTGCCTGCTGCATGGGGATCAGAGCTCGTCACCGCCAATATGGAACCAACATAGAATTCTGGAATGTCTATGTTTTTACGACGCTCCATCATATCGAGGCGTTCCAATTTTTCACGGGTTAAGTTGCGCCATTCTATTTTTGGGTCGGGCAAAAATTCTGGGTAAATAAATCGGTAGTTTGAAGGTACGATAGGTTTCCGCACATCACCACCAGGTTGCTGGGTTACACTTTGCATTTCCTTCTGCGGCATGTTCCCAATCGCTTCACTTAGCTGTGGTTTTGTTGAGAATGTGAAGAAACTGGTTGCACGTCGCCACATCTGCTGGGAGTGTCCAATTTTTTCACAAAACATTATGTGTCTTCTCTGTTACCTTAAATCAAAATTAATTTCATTTAAATAAATGTATAATAATATAATCTTCTAGAAATCTGAACGTGAACAAAATTAGTGTCGGGAACTATCGAGTTATTTGATTGTTGAAAACTATTGGCACGTCACACACGAGAATAATTGTGAATTAGCTTGACTATACGTGGTATCTTTTGAAATGGTTTCACTCAGTTCGTGAGACAGAGAGATGAGGAAGAAAGAGAAAAGTCTACACTCTGCTATCAAGTGTAGAGAATTTGTGAAACGCACACAAGTAAGCATTTATCAAACGAAAGAAGAGCAATATAGTTTGCCGAACTCGTGTTCATATTTTCTCTTACTCTGGCCAACATTTGAATATTCAGTAAATTTCACACACACATTGGTATCACACGTTTACGACTTTTGAAACCAAATGAGAAACCACCGATGGTAACGACATACCAGTAGTGAAACCGGTTCAAAAGATACTGCGTCTAGCCAAGGCCTATTACTCTGTCGAGGGAGATGAACATGGTAATTGAAGCATTAAAAATCCTGGTATAAATGCAAGCTCCTATTTAGCTTTGCAGACTGAAAATCCGTAAAAAGAATGCTAGAATGAAAAAAAAAAGAAAATGAACGCGACCAGCTTTCCAAGAAGGCATACATTACTTTTGTACGATGTCTGGTTTTGTTGCAATTCCATATGAAATATACCAAATCTTTAAACCCCCATAACTCCGAAACGGAGAGTCGAAGACCCCAAGCTTTTCAGATGTTTGCAGGTGCTTCGAAACCAATTCGAACATATTGAAATCAGTATGCACATTAACAATGCGTATCCTTCGGATTTGATCCTGCAAATTAGTAGACGCTAAAATGTTGTCGAAAATGGATCGAATGGTATTTCAAATGAATATAATTTATATGTAAGTAGGTAGATTGGGCTGTCCCGAGGGACACACTTAGACCAGTTTCGGTCCCTTGTAATACCCTATGGATCTATATATACCCCTATTCGAACCACGAGGAGCTATTAATATATCGGCTTATGTCCTTTATATTAAGGGATGCTATCTCACAGAGATTGTCAAAGAAGTACGATCCCATGTGGGTGTTACGTCTACGAGCTAGCGCAGGACAACTGCACATCAGGTGCAGGGCGGTCTCCTCCTCATCCATGCAGCTTCTACAGAAGTCGTTTGAGAATATCCCAAGTCGCCTTGCATGTGTGCCAATAAGGCAGTGTCCGGTAACCATCCCTATCACTCGACGAGTGTTTTCCCTGCCTAGTGAGACGAGAGTCTTCGTGTTCTTCAGGTGAAAGAGAGGCCAAATTTGCCTTGCAATACTGCAGTTCGACCTCCCCTCCCATCTCTTGTTGGCTTGCTTGAGAGCTGTTTCCATGAGCCATCGTTTGAAGGTAGCCATTGGCATGCCCACGCTATCCCTGTTGGGTGTAATGATCAACGTAGTGCCCTGGCGGGCGAGTTCTTCCGCATAGCAATTTCCTGAATATCCCTGTGTCCTGGTACCCAGCACAGGATTATTGAAAGCTGCTCTGCCATCTCGTTTAGAGATTGGTGGCAACCTTTTACCACCTTGGACGTGGTGTATGTGGATTCCAGGGATTTAATGGCAGCTTGGCTGTCCGTGAAAATACAGATATCGGTTGCCGATATCCTGCTTTCTTTTAGCCACGACAGTGCTTCGCGGATAGCGATTACCTCCGCTTGAAACACGCTGCAGTAGTCCGGAAGACAGAATTTTTCCGCAACCCCGCAACTTACCGAGAAAACCCCACCTCCCACCCTGCCGTTTAGCTTTGAACCATCGGTATAACTGCCCTTTCAATCGGCTGTGATCCATTCTCCCAATCGCCTCTGCTTGGTACTAGCGTGTTAAATTTGCGAGTTTGGAGTATTAACGGCGTGATGTAGTCTAGGTTTCCAAAACAGAAGGCCAGGCCCTCTAATATTCTCTGGTGGCCAACGGATCTGTGGGTCCATTTTGATAATGGCCTCTTGCTCTCCAGCCAATTAAAGTATTATTAGTAAAGCTCTCCATCAGTTTCGCCGTGAACATACGCCATAATAAAGCTATTTGCGATGGTTGTTGCTTTCAGTGTTTCTCTTGTAAACAAGTGTTCACGGTCACTTGGTCCCACTTGTCCACATACATATATTCACTATGATTTATTTCAACGTTTTATCGGTTGATTGTTTTCATTTTTCCTTCATGCTCATCTAAAAAAAACACGAATTTCAGAAGGATGAAGAACAAGATTATTTGGTCTGAGATTTTCTTTGTACTTTTATAGTTTAAGGAGCGAAGAGAGCTCGTGGATTTTACAAACATGAGCAAATCTGTATTGTTGCAATTAAAGGGTTCATGGTTTTACTTAAAATTAAACGTTTAAATCTACCATGCGAACTGACTCCATTTTTGTTGTTGATTTTCTTGTTTTAGCTTTTATTACAACAACAAACACTTTACTTTCTGGCCGCGCCTACTTTAAGAGTTATAACCCCTTGAAATTTGAAATTACAGATCTTGTATCTCCTTAACTAGAAAAGATATCCCTATGAAATCGGTAGTGTTGTATAGGCTTTTCTTTAATTTATGTTTAAGTAAACCTAAGTATCTTTAATTTATGTTTAATAGTATATTATCGAAAATGGAGCAATTTTCGAGAAAACTGGAAATAAAGATTTTTTTATTATTTTTCCATAAAATCATAATAATAATTTAAAATAATTCAACAGTTTCCTTAACTAGCTTCAACATTCGTTGAAGTATAAACTCCTTGTCGTCAAGCTAACATTCGAGATATATAAGCCAGCACCTTAAGCTTAAATACAAGCTTAAGCTTAACAAGAAATGTTCATAATATTAACTATAAGAAATGTTAACCGTCAACTGACATATTTTAACGCTGCTTTAACTCTGTTTGCTGGCGACGAATGCAAACTGCAAAAAAAAAATGGCGATGGTTGCAGGAGCACTACCATTGCCAGCACTGCTGGTATTACCGGCGTCTGGTTGAATTGGTTGTTTGCATCCGATTCCTTCCTTTTTTGGACTGAAATAAAATAAAAGAATAATTAATAAAAGATCAAATATGTTATAAAAGATATAACCGTTATGTGTATGTATATACACTTATATGTGAATACCTACCTCAACTCTGTGCACGTCCGTTCACCTCCAACAGCTTATGCAAAAGAAAGAAATATTTCAAATTATTTCGCAAATAGCTCCGTTTTTCAGATGAGTTTTTTTTTAATACTTTTATACTTTTTTTTAAGTTATTCTTTAGTTCTTTTTTTGGCAAAAATGTAGAACAGCTGTCGAGCTCAGATTTTGTTCATTTTATTTATACCGTTAGTTGGGACCTGCAGGAACGGAAGTGCAACTTGGATTTATAACCGTTTGTTGGTCAAATACTTTACACTTATCTCATAAACTAACTGAGCTAGCGAAACAAACGAACTACTGTTGGAATGGTATTTTTAATATCTTTCATTTATGTAATATACATTTATGTCCATAATATGGTAGTTAAGGAATTATATTAATTTTTAGAAAAATGTGACAATTTGACCTTGAATCAATATTTTTTTTCTTCCAAACTGACACTCTAAGGCAGTGGTTTCCAACCTGTGGGGCGCGCGAGACTGTTGCAAAGGGGGCATGCAGGTATGTTAATTATATATTCTTTTTTGTTTTGTTATTATATTTCTTATAATAAATACATATATTTATAGTGTAGTTTATTAAGTAGTAAGAGTTTAGGTACAATTATTTCAAGAGAAGATTTAACTGGGAATCAAAAATGACAGTGCTTGCTGTGTCTTTCTCGTTCGCTCGCTGAAGGTTTTGCAAAAAGGCTGTCAAATCAATAAAATTAGCAATACACGAATATAATATAATAAATATAGTAACTGTTTTCGGGTTACTGCGATCAGCTTATCGCTGTTCAACAGTAAAAGTGCCATTACTATTAGGTGCCGACCAGCCTTCGCTGTCCAAACACCATTTGTGGTATTTAATATGGAACCGCATGACTTACCTCGCTGAAGGTTTTGCAAAAGTGAAGTTGATCGCACAGAGTCGTCAGCTTTTATACACAACGGTGCGTGATACACGGGCTCATCATTATGCGTGTCTCAAATAAAGCTCTAAAGTTGCTCAGTGGGGGCTGATACACGACTCATCAGTATGAGCGCATCACTCACGCTGATTGGTTGATTTCAAAAAGTGGAACAACTTAAGGCCCAACCATGCAATGCATGAACATGCATGCTATGCACATGCATAGTTTCTTCAAGTTCGTTCTCTCTCTTCTTGCATAGCGTGAATAAGAATATGCGGTCTGGATCGTACTTTCCGTAACAAGCAACGGAAAAAGAGTTACCACCGCATACGAATTTGCAACTTAAATTTTTGCAACCTAAAATTTTATTTTTTTTATTTAGTGTTTTCCTATTCTTCTCTTTAAACTAATACAAATCAACCTTTCTCCAACGATCTTTAAACTCCTAGACAGTTTTCTTACTGATCGATTCTTTTTTACACAAATCAACCAATCAAAATCCACATTAAAGAAAGTTGAGCGCGGAGTTCCTCAAGGCTCAATCTTGGGCCCTCTTATCTTTAACATATTTTTATATGATTTTCCTCACTTCCTGCGTGTGCCAGACTTTCCATCAGGCTCAGTTGCACTTTTGTATGCTGACGATACCATGGTATATGCTCACGCGAGATATCCCAACGATGCTTTGGCAGCCGTCTCTGCTCATATTCAGGTAATTAACGAATTCTATAAAAAATGGGGTTTAAACCTTAACATCGGTAAAACTGAATGTATTTGCTTCCGGAATGCATCAGGGAAAGGACCTCCAGGAGTGGTGAGGGACAGTAAAAATCTTTATCTTGCCGTCGATGGCGCTAGGATCCCATTCAAAACACACATTAAATACTTAGGTATAAATTTCAATAACCTTTTCAAATTCAATAATCATGCAAGGTCTACATTGACTAAAGCCAAGCGTGTTGCAGGATTGCTAGCGCCGTATTTTAGATCCAATAGCGGCCTCTCAAGAGAAACCAAGCTGTTGTTCTACAAAACCCTAATAAGACCAGTTGTGACCTATGCCTTCCCGTGCTGGTTTTCGTTCTCACCGTCGGTGGCGAGAGAGCTTGAAGTATTTGAAAGACAAATTCTGCGCTTAAGTATTAACAAACATTTCCAATCTTTTAACAAAAAATATGCGAACAGCTACATCTACGATAAGTCCGGAGTTGAACCCCTAATGAGATACTCCTTAAGAGCTATGAAAAAATCCGTAACAAATTTACGCTATATAGATAATGATCTTATAAGTAGTACGTTTTTTTCTCTATCCAGAGAGCCTTGGAATTCTGCAAATTATTTATCTCCTTTGTGTATAGACTCAATTGACTTAGATTCTATATTAGCAGGTAATGACCAATCTGCTTTAGTTCCTTTGTTTTACCAGAATAGTTCATCTTGCCAAAATAGAGGATAATTTTCCTTTCACTGTAATGTAATGTGATTTCATATAAAATAATATATTAAATGTTGTAGACTTTAAGTGCCTTATCAAAAACAAAATAACTTATTCTCATATTACGAAACTCATATACCTCTGTAATAGTCTTATTTCAAGTATATTACCTGATGTACCTTACTATTATTCTAAGTCAAATAGCTATTAAGCTTCCAATAATTATAAGAACACTTGCAAAGCTCCGGGAGCAAGAGCTTTATATAAAACTTAACGAGAAGATATCATATCTTAATTAATACACAAACTCGTGAAATTGTACTATTGGTTAAAATACTACGAAATATCATGCACAAGGCAAAACTTTACAGCCCTGGGAGTTGCCAAACTTGTAAACATGCATAGTTTAAGTTGTATATATTTATTGTATAAGTAAGTTGTCATCGTCTCAATAAAGTTGAATTGAAAATTGAATTGCAATGCTTGGTTGAGTTCGAATCATAGCTTCGTTGTGAACGGACGTCTTTTCTGGGGAGTTCGAATCATAGCTTCGTTGTGAACAGACGTATTTTCTGTGTTCGCTAATTTGTAATAATTTTTCTATTTCGAGTTTTCCGCCATTTTTTTTTTTGGTTTTTTGGAAAATCTTAATTTATTTGCTGTGCATCGTCGGGTCTTTGCAGATCAGAGCACGAGCATTATTCCTGCGAAATCAAGATTACAAGCACTATCAAACTACTGCAATTTGTTCACAATTTCTTCGTAAAAGTTCATCAGTTAGTTTAATCTACTTTTTCGATAACTAACTCGCTCGTATTCGATGGAGGTTGACGTCCAAGTAGCCGGAAATGGCTTAAAGCCTAGGATAAAACGAATTCGCACTAACAGTAACAGTTCAGCTGACATCGCTGATTCGCTAGGAGATAATAGATTTAAGCTCCTTTCTATCCAACCGAGCTACAGATTGAAACCAAGCCTGACAGATAAGGGCATGGCCACCGGCAAACAGAACCTGATATCCAACAGCGCTACAGTCTCTGCCACCACGGTCTCTCACCAGAAAGGCATCAACCAAACGGATCTGCAGCAATCAAGGCATAACTTCTCGGGTATAAAATTCTGCCAGCCGATTATTCTCTACAAGACGAATATCAAACTACTCACGGAAGGCTTAAAGGAAAAAGCTCCAGAATTAGTTTTTAAAGTTAAGTATATTAATAAATATAAGTGCAAACTTTTTGTTAATAATCACAAGTCTCACTCCGAACTTATCGAAATGTTAAAAGCAAGTGATGACATTGAAGCTCATACTTTCACAGCTAGTGAGGATAAATCACACTCGTTAATTCTTCGAGGTCTCACATCAGACTATAGTGGGGACGAGATCAAGCGGGAGCTCAACGTAATTATTCCAGATCTGGTCTCCAAGGTTTCTCCATTCCTAACTGAAAGACAAAAAAAAAATCAACGAGAGTTCTGATCTCTTTCTGGTTCAACTTCTCCCTGGTAAAATCCCTGATGAAATTCTTAAACTCAGATACCTTTTTTACTCCCGTATCACTTGGGAAAAACCAAAAAGAATATCAACCCTATGCAGTGCAAGCGCTGCCAAAGCTTCGGTCACTTGGCCAAAAATTGTGCCAGAAAGTATAACTGTGTCAAGTGCAGTGTGAGACACAATCCGGGTGAGTGCCAAAATATAAAAAAAGAGGGTTCCCTTGCATCAATTGTAAAGATTTTGGGCACCCCGCAAATTTCCGTGGCTGTCCACAATACAAATTGTACCTGCTGAGAAGGAGGGAGTTAATAAATAAAAATAAAGGGAAAATAAGTCAGATAAACCAAGAATGCAAAATTTTCAATAATAGTGATGTAGGACACACTCGAGTATCCTACGCAGACATTGTCAACAATAAGCAACCCGCTTCTCGTATTGACCTAACTCCCTCCTCTGTTGCAGGTGCATCTAAGGGATTGTTCTCCGATTATTTCGATCTTTCCACTACACTTTTTGGTTCGGATATAACTTCCTTGGTGGCAAGGGTCAAAAAGTTCATGAAGAACATTAACAGCGATATTTCTATCGAAATGAAGAGACTGGCATACTTGGAATTGTTAGACCAAGTAATCCTCAATTCCAATAATAACTTTGATGGGTAAACATTTCATCTCCTTAAACACCGGTTCCTTGGTGGACAATAGTAGACGCCTCGATCTATTTAAAGTATTAAAAAGACACAATGTTTTCGTTGCGTTTCTTCAGGAAACGCACCTGAAAAGCAATCATAAAGTTCATTTAGATTCCTATAACTTTTTCCGTAACGATTCTAATCAGGAAGTTGCAATAGCCTTAAAAAAAGATCTTCTCTTTAATTTAATTGACACAACAAACTTCGATTTCCCTTGTATCTTACTGTCGATTTCTTTTAAAAAGAATGATTCGGTGAAAGCGCTTCTACTGGGATCAATATATCTTCCGACTAATTTAACCCGTGCAGCAATCACTACCGAGTTAGACAAAATCAGCGTAATAGCAGCTAACTATGAAGGAGCAATAATAGGCGGAGACTTGAACGCTAAAAGTCCTTCCTGGGGTGATGCTCTTAGGAACATAAATGGTATTGCCTTAGAAGCGTGGTTTTCACAATCCTGCCATATATTTTCTCTTCTTTCGCCTAATAGTCCCTCGTATCCAAATGGCTCCTCCTTTTTGGATCACTTTATTGTCTCAAACTGTCTTATTGACCAATTGAACCCAAACTATAATATATCTACGCTGCCATCATTCTCTGACCATTACGCAATTCTTTTAAACTTAAACATGAGTGAAATTGTGTACATTCTTAAGCAACCAGAAATCTTTATATCATATCAAAAAACCAACTGGAAGAAATTCCAAGATGACCTAGACTTTCAGTTAGCTAATCGCCTCCCTCCAGAGTTTTCAAACCTTTCTAATGAAGAGATTGACTCCTATATTCTTAGTCTCAACTCAACTATACAGAATGTTGCTCGAAATAACTCTGAACTAATCAGTCCATCATTTAATAAATATAAAAACCTTCCTCAGGATATTACTAACCTCTTCAAAATTAAACATAAGTGGCAAAAAAAATTAAAACGAATTTTCCATGCTACTTATAATAGAATAAATCAATCTTATAAAGAGCTTTCAGCCAGAATTTCACTACTAAAAATAATAATTAAAGAGAAAGTTAAAATTTGGCTTGATCAACAACTTCAACAGAGACTCTATAAAATTAAACCAGGTCCTTCCGCCTTCAAGGAAATTAACAATCTCATAGGGAAAAAGAGCTCCTCTTGTGAGTCGTTAAAAATCAATAATACCATTTATTCCACTGAACCAGTCATTGTTTCGACTTTCGGAAACTACTTTGAGAGAATATTTCGTAAAAGTCGACCTACTTCCGATCAAAACTTGGTGCTCCAAGTGGAAACTACTGTGGATCAATTTAGAAACACTTTACCACCTCGAATTTTTAATTTCGACATTTCCAACTCTGCTCTATCTCCATCGTTCCCTGAATTCTTCACTTCCACCGGAGAAATCAAAGATATCCTCAGCCACAATAATTCCAAGAAGTCATTTGGTCCTGACGATCTCTCAAACTTTCTCCTAAAGAAACTTTCCAAATCTGCTATCGAGTTTTTAGCAATTATCTTAAATAACTGTTTGAATAATGGTTACTTTCCTAAAAGTTGGAAAATCGCGAAATTAATTCCGATTAGGAAAAAACCTAATAATATCGACATTTCAAACTTCCGCCCTATTGCTTTACTCTCCAACGCTGGCAAAATTCTTGAAAGGGTAATTTACAACAAAATTGAAAATACTTTAATCAATGGCATTGATCCTATTTCAGATTACCAGTTTGGGTTTAAAAAAGGACACTCCACGGTGCACGCCCTATTGAAAATGCACAGTGACATAACTCAAAATCTTAGAAACAAAAAATGTACTGTCAGCTGTTCTCTGGACGTTGAAAAGGCGTTTGATAGTGTTTGGTGGGATGGTCTTCTCTTTAAACTAATATAAATCAACCTTTCTCCAACGATCTTTAAACTCCTAGACAGTTTTCTTACTGATCGATTCTTTTTTACACAAATCAACCAATCAAAATCCACATTAAAGAAAGTTGAGCGCGGAGTTCCTCAAGGCTCAATCTTGGGCCCTCTTATCTTTAACATATTTTTATATGATTTTCCTCACTTCCTGCGTGTGCCAGACCTTCCATCAAGCTCAGTTGCACTTTTGTATGCTGATGATACCATGGTATATGCTCACGCGATATATCCCAACGATGCTTTGGCAGCCGTCTCTGCTCATATTCAGGTAATTAACGAATTCTATAAAAAATGGGGTTTAAACCTTAACATCGGTAAAACTGAATGTATTTGCTTCCGGAATGCATCAGGGAAAGGACCTCCAGGAGTGGTGAGGGACAGTAAAAATCTTTATCTTGCCGTCGATGGCGCTAGGATCCCATTCAAAACACACATTAAATACTTAGGTATAAATTTCAATAACCTTTTCAAATTTAATAATCATGCAAGGTCTACATTGACTAAAGCCAAGCGTGTTGCAGGATTGCTAGCGCCGTATTTTAGATCCAATAGCGGCCTCTCAAAAGAAACCAAGCTGTTGTTCTACAAAACCCTAATAAGACCAGTTGTGACCTATGCCTTCCCGTGCTGGTTTTCGTTCTCACCGTCGGTGGCAAGAGAGCTTGAAGTGTTTGAAAGACAAATTCTGCGCTTAAGTATTAACAAACATTTCCAATCTTTTAACAAAAAATATGCGAACAGCTACATCTACGATAAGTCCGGAGTTGAACCCCTAATGAGATACTCCTCAAGAGATAAGAGATAAGAGCTATGAAAAAATCCGTAACAAATTTACGCTATATAGATAATGATCTTATAAGTAGTACGTTTTTTTCTCTATCCAGAGAGCCTTGGAATTCTGCAAATTATTTATCTCCTTTGTGTATAGACTCAATTGACTTAGATTCTATATTAGCAGGTAATGACCAATCTGCTTTAGTTCCTTTGTTTTACCAGAATAGTTCATCTTGCCAAAATAGAGGATAATTTTCCTTTCACTGTAATGTAATGTGATTTCATATAAAATAATATATTAAATGTTGTAGACTTTAAGTGCCTTATCAAAAACAAAATAACTTATTCTCATATTACGAAACTCATATACCTCTGTAATAGTCTTATTTCAAGTATATTACCTGATGTACCTTACTATTATTCTAAGTCAAATAGCTATTAAGCTTCCAATAATTATAAGAACACTTGCAAAGCTCCGGGAGCAAGAGCTTTATATAAAACTTAACGAGAAGATATCATATCTTAATTAATACACAAACTCGTGAAATTGTACTATTGGTTAAAATACTACGAAATATCATGCACAAGGCAAAACTTTACAGCCCTGGGAGTTGCCAAACTTGTAAACATGCATAGTTTAAGTTGTATATATTTATTGTATAAGTAAGTTGTCATCGTCTCAATAAAGTTGAATTGAAAATTGAATTGCAATGCTTGGTTGAGTTCGAATCATAGCTTCGTTGTGAACGGACGTCTTTTCTGGGGAGTTCGAATCATAGCTTCGTTGTGAACAGACGTATTTTCTGTGTTCGCTAATTTGTAATAATTTTTCTATTTCGAGTTTTCCGCCATTTTTTTTTTTGGTTTTTTGGAAAATCTTAATTTATTTGCTGTGCATCGTCGGGTCTTTGCAGATCAGAGCACGAGCATTATTCCTGCGAAATCAAGATTACAAGCACTATCAAACTACTGCAATTTGTTCACAATTTCTTCGTAAAAGTTCATCAGTTAGTTTAATCTACTTTTTCGATAACTAACTCGCTCGTATTCGATGGAGGTTGACGTCCAAGTAGCCGGAAATGGCTTAAAGCCTAGGATAAAACGAATTCGCACTAACAGTAACAGTTCAGCTGACATCGCTGATTCGCTAGGAGATAATAGATTTAAGCTCCTTTCTATCCAACCGAGCTACAGATTGAAACCAAGCCTGACAGATAAGGGCATGGCCACCGGCAAACAGAACCTGATATCCAACAGCGCTCCAGTCTCTGCCACCACGGTCTCTCACCAGAAAGGCATCAACCAAACGGATCTGCAGCAATCAAGGCATAACTTCTCGGGTATAAAATTCTGCCAGCCGATTATTCTCTACAAGACGAATATCAAACTACTCACGGAAGGCTTAAAGGAAAAAGCTCCAGAATTAGTTTTTAAAGTTAAGTATATTAATAAATATAAGTGCAAACTTTTTGTTAATAATCACAAGTCTCACTCCGAACTTATCGAAATGTTAAAAGCAAGTGATGACATTGAAGCTCATACTTTCACAGCTAGTGAGGATAAATCACACTCGTTAATTCTTCGAGGTCTCACATCAGACTATAGTGGGGACGAGATCAAGCGGGAGCTCAACGTAATTATTCCAGATCTGGTCTCCAAGGTTTCTCCATTCCTAACTGAAAGACAAAAAAAAAATCAACGAGAGTTCTGATCTCTTTCTGGTTCAACTTCTCCCTGGTAAAATCCCTGATGAAATTCTTAAACTCAGATACCTTTTTTACTCCCGTATCACTTGGGAAAAACCAAAAAGAATATCAACCCTATGCAGTGCAAGCGCTGCCAAAGCTTCGGTCACTTGGCCAAAAATTGTGCCAGAAAGTATAACTGTGTCAAGTGCAGTGTGAGACACAATCCGGGTGAGTGCCAAAATATAAAAAAAGAGGGTTCCCTTGCCTATTGCATCAATTGTAAAGATTTTGGGCACCCCGCAAATTTCCGTGGCTGTCCACAATACAAATTGTACCTGCTGAGAAGGAGGGAGTTAATAAATAAAAATAAAGGGAAAATAAGTCAGATAAACCAAGAATGCAAAATTTTCAATAATAGTGATGTAGGACACACTCGAGTATCCTACGCAGACATTGTCAACAATAAGCAACCCGCTTCTCGTATTGACCTAACTCCCTCCTCTGTTGCAGGTGCATCTAAGGGATTGTTCTCCGATTATTTCGATCTTTCCACTACACTTTTTGGTTCGGATATAACTTCCTTGGTGGCAAGGGTCAAAAAGTTCATGAAGAACATTAACAGCGATATTTCTATCGAAATGAAGAGACTGGCATACTTGGAATTGTTAGACCAAGTAATCCTCAATTCCAATAATAACTTTGATGGGTAAACATTTCATCTCCTTAAACACCGGTTCCTTGGTGGACAATAGTAGACGCCTCGATCTATTTAAAGTATTAAAAAGACACAATGTTTTCGTTGCGTTTCTTCAGGAAACGCACCTGAAAAGCAATCATAAAGTTCATTTAGATTCCTATAACTTTTTCCGTAACGATTCTAATCAGGAAGTTGCAATAGCCTTAAAAAAAGATCTTCTCTTTAATTTAATTGACACAACAAACTTCGATTTCCCTTGTATCTTACTGTCGATTTCTTTTAAAAAGAATGATTCGGTGAAAGCGCTTCTACTGGGATCAATATATCTTCCGACTAATTTAACCCGTGCAGCAATCACTACCGAGTTAGACAAAATCAGCGTAATAGCAGCTAACTATGAAGGAGCAATAATAGGCGGAGACTTGAACGCTAAAAGTCCTTCCTGGGGTGATGCTCTTAGGAACATAAATGGTATTGCCTTAGAAGCGTGGTTTTCACAATCCTGCCATATATTTTCTCTTCTTTCGCCTAATAGTCCCTCGTATCCAAATGGCTCCTCCTTTTTGGATCACTTTATTGTCTCAAACTGTCTTATTGACCAATTGAACCCAAACTATAATATATCTACGCTGCCATCATTCTCTGACCATTACGCAATTCTTTTAAACTTAAACATGAGTGAAATTGTGTACATTCTTAAGCAACCAGAAATCTTTATATCATATCAAAAAACCAACTGGAAGAAATTCCAAGATGACCTAGACTTTCAGTTAGCTAATCGCCTCCCTCCAGAGTTTTCAAACCTTTCTAATGAAGAGATTGACTCCTATATTCTTAGTCTCAACTCAACTATACAGAATGTTGCTCGAAATAACTCTGAACTAATCAGTCCATCATTTAATAAATATAAAAACCTTCCTCAGGATATTACTAACCTCTTCAAAATTAAACATAAGTGGCAAAAAAAATTAAAACGAATTTTCCATGCTACTTATAATAGAATAAATCAATCTTATAAAGAGCTTTCAGCCAGAATTTCACTACTAAAAATAATAATTAAAGAGAAAGTTAAAATTTGGCTTGATCAACAACTTCAACAGAGACTCTATAAAATTAAACCAGGTCCTTCCGCCTTCAAGGAAATTAACAATCTCATAGGGAAAAAGAGCTCCTCTTGTGAGTCGTTAAAAATCAATAATACCATTTATTCCACTGAACCAGTCATTGTTTCGACTTTCGGAAACTACTTTGAGAGAATATTTCGTAAAAGTCGACCTACTTCCGATCAAAACTTGGTGCTCCAAGTGGAAACTACTGTGGATCAATTTAGAAACACTTTACCACCTCGAATTTTTAATTTCGACATTTCCAACTCTGCTCTATCTCCATCGTTCCCTGAATTCTTCACTTCCACCGGAGAAATCAAAGATATCCTCAGCCACAATAATTCCAAGAAGTCATTTGGTCCTGACGATCTCTCAAACTTTCTCCTAAAGAAACTTTCCAAATCTGCTATCGAGTTTTTAGCAATTATCTTAAATAACTGTTTGAATAATGGTTACTTTCCTAAAAGTTGGAAAATCGCGAAATTAATTCCGATTAGGAAAAAACCTAATAATATCGACATTTCAAACTTCCGCCCTATTGCTTTACTCTCCAACGCTGGCAAAATTCTTGAAAGGGTAATTTACAACAAAATTGAAAATACTTTAATCAATGGCATTGATCCTATTTCAGATTACCAGTTTGGGTTTAAAAAAGGACACTCCACGGTGCACGCCCTATTGAAAATGCACAGTGACATAACTCAAAATCTTAGAAACAAAAAATGTACTGTCAGCTGTTCTCTGGACGTTGAAAAGGCGTTTGATAGTGTTTGGTGGGATGGTCTTCTCTTTAAACTAATATAAATCAACCTTTCTCCAACGATCTTTAAACTCCTAGACAGTTTTCTTACTGATCGATTCTTTTTTACACAAATCAACCAATCAAAATCCACATTAAAGAAAGTTGAGCGCGGAGTTCCTCAAGGCTCAATCTTGGGCCCTCTTATCTTTAACATATTTTTATATGATTTTCCTCATTTCCTGCGTGTGCCAGACCTTCCATCAAGCTCAGTTGCACTTTTGTATGCTGATGATACCATGGTATATGCTCACGCGATATATCCCAACGATGCTTTGGCAGCCGTCTCTGCTCATATTCAGGTAATTAACGAATTCTATAAAAAATGGGGTTTAAACCTTAACATCGGTAAAACTGAATGTATTTGCTTCCGGAATGCATCAGGGAAAGGACCTCCAGGAGTGGTGAGGGACAGTAAAAATCTTTATCTTGCCGTCGATGGCGCTAGGATCCCATTCAAAACACACATTAAATACTTAGGTATAAATTTCAATAACCTTTTCAAATTTAATAATCATGCAAGGTCTACATTGACTAAAGCCAAGCGTGTTGCAGGATTGCTAGCGCCGTATTTTAGATCCAATAGCGGCCTCTCAAAAGAAACCAAGCTGTTGTTCTACAAAACCCTAATAAGACCAGTTGTGACCTATGCTTTCCCGTGCTGGTTTTCGTTCTCACCGTCGGTGGCAAGAGAGCTTGAAGTGTTTGGAAGACAAATTCTGCGCTTAAGTATTAACAAACATTTCCAATCTTTTAACAAAAAATATGCGAACAGCTACATCTACGATAAGTCCGGAGTTGAACCCCTAATGAGATACTCCTCAAGAGATAAGAGATAAGAGCTATGAAAAAATCCGTAACAAATTTACGCTATATAGATAATGATCTTATAAGTAGTACGTTTTTTTCTCTATCCAGAGAGCCTTGGAATTCTGCAAATTATTTATCTCCTTTGTGTATAGACTCAATTGACTTAGATTCTATATTAGCAGGTAATGACCAATCTGCTTTAGTTCCTTTGTTTTACCAGAATAGTTCATCTTGCCAAAATAGAGGATAATTTTCCTTTCACTGTATTGTAATGTGATTTCATATATTATAAAATAATATATTAAATGTTGTAGACTTTAAGTGCCTTATCAAAAACAAAATAACTTAATCTAATATTACGAAACTCATATACCTCTGTAATAGTCTTATTTCAAATATATATTACCTGATGTACCTTATTATTATTCTAAGTCAAATAGCTATTAAGCTTCCAATAATTATAAGAACACTTGCAAAGCTCCGGGAGCAAGAGCTTTATATAAAACTTAACGAGAAGATCTCATATCTTAATTAATAAACAAACTCGTGAAATTGTACTATTGGTTAAAATACTACGAAATATCATGCACAAGGCAAAACTTTACAGCCCTGGGAGTTGCCAAACTTGTAAACATGCATAGTTTAAGTTGTATATATTTATTACATAAGTAAGTTGTCATCGTCTCAATAAAGTTGAATTGAATTGAATTGAATGCTTGGTCGTTCTACTGATGCATGGAATGAATAGCTTGCTTTTCGTTGAGCTCTCTCATAAAACTTAACATGCATATGCATTGCATGGTTGGGCCTTTACGATCCAAACGCTCATAACATTTGATGCAAAAATTTTGGCTGTCTCACGATCATCAAACAAACACATGCATACAGAACTCGAAGCAGGGTCTGAAAATTTTTCTTATCTCTTGTGCTTTTATTCTTGTTTTACTATGCACAGCAGTCGCAGCAAGGGCTTCGCGGAAGCGAACATACATGCAGGTAGCAAGAAAAAGTGTACTGAAAAGCCGTCGGCTTTTTTACTGTTTGTCAAACCATTTGTAATAAATAAATTAATTCGGTTTTTTATTTTTAGGGTTTTCTTAGAAATTTACTGTTATTGTTTTCTTTTATTATCCATTGTAGCTCTAGCACTTTAGTTTTGAAATGTAAAGTACTTGTACTCCTATTTAAAAAAAAACTGACCCAAAAAATTTACCCATAACCAAGGAATTTTCTTGGAAATATAGAAAACAAGGAGGTCCGATTACGGAGGTCGGGTAGGCTCCAGTGTTCGGGATAGCCGTTCAGCCTTGGAATAGTATACCTCTAAACCATTTTACCGCAGTGTGGAGCTTGGTCGCCTTCAGCCTTCCGACGTATGTTTCGGCTCCCCTTTCTGACTCATACCCATATCATATGACAGCTTAACAAATGGATCTGTTATATGATCCAGGAGTTATGCTTACTTTAAGTTAGTCCCCCTAATATAGTTGTGTAGATTCGATGTAAATGCATAGGTGTTGCTGTTGCTGGGGTATCCTCCGCCCGTCTGGTACCAAGTATGGGGAACCCTCATCACCATGGATGCAGCGGTTGATGGTCAAGGTCCTAGCGTCATCTATCAGCATCAGATTATTTAGCGTAGGACTACCGTATGGGGGAGTCTTGTAAAGGGTGTGTGAATGAAAGGGGTCACGCCCTGGAGTTCTCGATCTTATCTTAGGCTGGTCTGGTATTAAGATCCAGGATAGCTGGGCGCCATTGTACACAAGCTAGAGTTGATGGAGTTCTCCGGGTCATGTCTTCCACATTCGTTGTTTGATTAGGTTAGTTAAGGTGTTAGGAGGAGGGTGCGTGATTGACTGGGGTCACGCCCTTGGAGTGCTTGATCCCCTCTTAGGCTGGTCTGGTATTAAGATCCAGGATAGCTGGGCGCCATTGTACACAAGCTAGAGTAGATGGGTTCTCCGGGTCGTGCCTTCCACATTCGCCGTTTTTTGTAATTTAATTTTTAAGTCTTTAATTTTGAGTATTTTTTAGTATTTTTTCATTATTTTTATTATTTTTTATTAATTTTTATTATTTTTTATTATTTTTATTATTTTTTTCATTTTTATATTTTTTATT
Source organism: Myopa testacea (assembly GCA_949629155.1). NCBI lineage: Eukaryota > Metazoa > Arthropoda > Insecta > Diptera > Conopidae > Myopa > Myopa testacea. The sequence goes on along the minus strand of OX451345.1, from coordinate 45,637,001 downwards.
TATATATTTTTTTATTATTTATTATTTTTATTATTTTTTTCATTTTTATATTTTTTAATTTTTATTTTTTTATTTTTTTATTAATTTTTATAATATTTATTATTTTATTATATTTTTTATTATTTATTTATTTTTATTATTTTTATTGTTTTTTTCTATTTTTATTATTTTTTATTATATTTTTATTATTTATTTATTTTTATTATTTTTTATTATTTATTTTTATAATTTTTATTATTTTTTATAAATTTTTTTATGATTTTATTATTTTTATTATTTTTTATTATTTTTATTAATTTATTATTTTTTATTATTTTTATTATTTTTGCAGTCCGATTTGCAGTCCACACTACCTTCGATCAATCTTCATGGGAGTTCTAACAACGTGGGTAGTAGTAATCTCAACCGTCATTTGTACATTACGAAAATAAACTTTAATCGCTGTACATTTAGTATAAAAATTATCCATCCTCCCAAGAATAGATTAATAATAAATATATATGTACATATATTATATATAAATAATTTTATTTTATATATAAATGAAATTACAAATATTACCAATTTCTATTACCGGCGTATTCGGATTTCCGATTGCATTGTTTGCAGTATCCTCCTCTGTGAATCAAAAAATCCTATTATAATAATTTATATTATATATTTTATTATTGAAATATAATCAAAGAGTTATATATTATTTAAAATATATCATTATTATATATAAGGCATTTTTAATTTTTTTTGTTAATTCATAAGGCAGAAGCATGAGTTAGCCTCTGCCGTCATGCTTTAGCCTCTGCCGGCATGCCTTAGCTTCTGCCGGCATGTCGGCAATCAACAATTTCATGTAAAGCGCCATCTACACATCAAATAGAAACTCAATTTCAAGTACCACATATATGCAGCAAAACAAACCATTAACAGACTCATCTTTTAATTTTTTTTTTGCAGATTTTACTCATCTGCAGGTAAAAACAAAATAACTAAAAAAAATTTGTTATTTGAAATTTTGAAATGTCAATACAAATCATTTACGAAGCCATTTTTCAATAAAGCGAGCAATGGAAAACATCATTGTTCGTTCTATTTGAAGAAAAAATTGTAATTTAAAAGGAAAAAAAAACAGCAAAGAAAAAAACCAACTTAAAAAAAAAGAAATAAAAAAAAAAGTGAAAAGAAGAGCGAATCTACAGTCTTCAAAACAAAAAAATTAATAAGAAGTGAGTTTTAAAAAAAAAACAGTGAAAAAAAAGTGAAAACTAACAAATACCTATTTAAAAAAAACAAAAATTGGAACTAAAAAAAAGAAATAGAACTATTTAAAAATAAAACATTAGTTAAAGAATTAACTAAAGAATTTAACACATACGTAAATTGAACCTAAGACTTTTTTACATAAATTTAAATCATTTCAAAACATAATTTGTATAATTAGAATTATCATTACAACATATTACGAATATTTGCATATGCTTATTAATACATTGTTTTAATTGTTACATGTTAAACTTTTTTACATAAATTTAAATCATTTCAAAACATAATTTGTATAATTAGAATTATCATTACAACATATTACGCATATTTGCATATTCTTATTAATACATTGTTTTAATTGTTAAATGTAATTACCAAATTAAATTAAATTAATGTAATTAAATGTAACCATCTTAATCTAAATTTTGACAAATGCAAAGTCTTAACTTTCTCCCGGCGTAAACACCCGATTAAATTTGACTACACCCACGATTCTAGTCTTACCTTTCCGAGAGTCCAAAATTTTATAAACATTAATATTTCATACTTATTACCTTAATGTGTCCGTTTGGAAGAAAAAAATTTTTTTGTTTGATGGTGAAATTCGTCATATTTTAATTCGTCATATTAAAAACCTTAACATTCAAATACATTTATATACATATTTTTTTTTAAGAAAAACAAAAATTATTATTTATCATAATTTATATAATCATTGGAGATACTGGAGCTGGAGCTGGAGCCGGAGCCCGAGTTGGCCCGAGATGTTCATCGACCATTTTTGGACCCTTTTTTCTTCTACTATTCCGTTTAAACGAATCATGATTTCTTGGGCCTCATCCATATTGAATGATGCCAGAATTTTTCTTACGAGCTTCCTCCCCAATCCATAAACAATTTTTTCTTCCTCTTCTTTCAATAGCTCCTCCCTGCGCCGCTGCTTTCGCTCCATTTCATCATTTTCTGGAAGAAAATAAAGAAATTATCATTTTTTTAAAGTTTTTTTAAAAAAATTGTTTAAAATTAAACTCACCCTCCATTTTCCTCCGATCAATTCTGTATTTCATTTCTTCCATTGATTCCGGTCTCTCATAATGACGGTCACGGTGACGCCGAGCCGCTCTCCGTTGCCCGTATTGGGTACTATTACGTCCTTGCCCTGATGGCATTTTTTTAAGAATTAATTAAAAATTTTTTAAGGGAAAAAAATGGAGAAATTTTTCGTCTTATTTCGTTGAAATTTTTTTTTAAATGAATGTATGTGGCGAAGTGAATATGACGAATTTTTTTGTTCAACACCATCTATATATCATAACGAGAAAAAAACAATCCGATTAGTATTTGAAGAAAATAAATTTCATGAGAGTAAATTATATTTATGAACCAAATAACGTTTAGCAGGCAATGGAAACGCGTTTCGAAATCCAAGTCCACCTGAGGCCAATTTCGAAACCCCGAATCCAACTGAACGCAATTTCGAAGATAAGGAAAATATTAAGGCCCAGTTTTTCAGTGGTCGTTTAAATGGCGTTTAAACGGCGATTAGTTAAACGCCAAACAAAAGTTAACTGAGATTTGAGTTTTACAGTGCGAGTTTAACTTATCTATGTTAAACGTATTTTTTCTCTATTTCAATTCAATTCAACTTTATTGAGACGATGACAACTTACTTATACAATAAATATATACAACTTAAACTATGCATGTTTACAAGTTTGGCTACTCCCAGGGCTGTAAAGTTTTGCCTTGTGCATGATACACCCCCATACTAGCACCCCGCCACCGCCATATTTTACTGTTATGATTGCATTTTTTGGATTGTAAGATTTTCCCGGTTTTTTTCACACTCTAAGTTTGCCATTAGACCCAAAAATGTTATAATTCGATTCATAGGAGAATATAACATTCCGCCAAAACTCGAGAGATAGATTTTGGTATTTACAAGCGAAGCCCATACGCTTTTGCGATTTGTTAGATTTATCAGTAAAATATGACGGTGGCGGGATGCTAGTATGGGGGTGTATGGCTACTAGTGGCGTTGGAAGCTTGGGGATAATTGAAGAAGCTATGGACCACCGTACATACATCGATATATTGAAGAGAAATTTGAAGCTAAGTGCTAGAAAATGAAGCGTATATCAGTGATACTATTTTCAGCAAGATAATTATCCCAAAAACATGGCTCACAACACCAGGATGTACTTGGCGTACAATATTCCACATATGCTCAAAACACCACCACAGAGTCCTGATCTCAACCCCCTTGAGTATATGTGGAATATGCTTGAGAAAAGGATCAGGGCGCATCATATTAGCTCAAAGTCTCCACTAAATGATGTTCTTCAGGACAAATGGGTGAAAATCGAACCTCGCTTTGTACAAAAAGTTGTGGAATCGATGTCGGACCTTCTTAAAGCCCTTATTAAAAATATAGACTACCCCACAAAATATTAAAAAAAAAGTTCACAGTTTATAAGGATTTTTAGTTACTTTGTTTGTGAGTGTACGAAGACTTTATTGGAACTGATTCAGTGACTTTTTTGCGATTTTAGTTAATAAATTTTGGATTAATTGATGAAATTGGTTTATTTTTTTGTTAAATTGAAGGAAATGGTTTAATAAACAAAGCTGCATTAAATTTTTTTTTAAATTCTTGCCACGCATTACCTTTTTTTATCAATGAGGTTGTGACGAAGTTCTGTACGAAGACTTTAGTGGAACACTGTATGTATATAAAGGGATAAAACTCTGAACACAGCCTACTGAAACTTCATGGAAGAGTATTTTCAACTTGGACACATGGAAGAGATCGCACCCAAAGATGTACCAAAGGTGCACTATTTCATTCCTCATCATTGCGTTCTTAAGCCGGATAGTAGTACCACTAAATTACGGGTCGCCTTCGATGCTTCAGCAAAGTCTTCGTCAGGACTCTCCATAAATGCTATACTACACGTCGGACCAACGATTCAAGAGGAACTCTTCTCCATTTTAATTCGCTTTCGTCTCCACAAATACGCATTCTCCGTTGACATCGAAAAAATGTATCGGCAAATCTTAATGCATCGTGAGGATCAGAGATATCAGTTGATAATTTGGCGAAGCGATAAAAAGCAAGAACTGAGGTATTATCGTCTACAAACAGTAACATATGGGGCGTCGGCTGCACCGTACATAGCTACAAAATGCCTTCAAACACTCGCAACGCAGAACAAGTTGGATCATCCAACGGCATCTCAAGTTCTACTAGATGACTTTTATATGGATGATTGCTTGAGCGGTGCAAACAGTATTGCCGCAACATTAGAAATTCAAACGCAACTGAGGCACATCTTAGTCAATGCAGGGTGTAAGCTGCGCAAGTGGTGCGCTAATGATCCAAAATTGCTCGAGCACATTGCATCACATGATATTGCTCGCTCAATTAGTGATAAGTCTGCATTTGATAAGTTGTCGGACTCTAAACACTAGGCCATGGCAGGCAACCAAAATAGCAATATAACACCACCAACAACGAAAAATGGAAAATGTGCCAATAGACATATTTAAGTCGAATCACTTGTAAATTAATTTGCTCAAATGAGTTTCTTACCAGTAAAAAGTTCCAAGCAGGATGCACAAACTTTATGCTACAGTGACTTCAAATCAATCGACGCCTTCGGTTAAATTTCTTAACCTATTTAAAGTCCTAGCACACGCACTGGATGGCGAAGGGGAGAAGCAAACGTGTAGGCGGGTGGTATATTAAAATATTCGATCAAGTTGGTGAGTTACTAAAGTCGTGCTGAAGTTCAAAACCTATGAAAGCGAAAGAGGAATTTTAAATAATTTTAGCCTAAATCAGCACGACTTGTTTTAATTGTAATTTTCAAATACAGAATACAATTTTTCTTCAGAAGCACGCAGCTGATGATGGTCACTGTTGCTCAAATGAGTTTCTTACCAGTAAAAAGTTCCAAGCGGGATGCACAAACTTTATGCTCCAGTGACTTCAAATCAATCGACGCCTTCGGTTAAATTTCTTCACCTATTTAAAGTCCTAGCACACGCACTGGATGGCGAAGGAGAGAAGCAAACGTGTAGGCGGGTGGTATATTAAAATATTCGATCAAGTTAGTGACTTACTGAAGTCGTGCTGAAGTTCAAAACCTACAAAAGCGAAAGAGGAATTTTAAATAATTTTAGCCTAAATCTATATTGTTTTAATTGTAATTTTCAAATACAGAATACAATTTTTCTTCAGGAGCACCCAACTGATGATGGTCACTTTTATGCTATGAGTTTTAAGTTTAGGAGTTTCTTTATATTACTTAAAGATTTAAGATTATTTTTCTAATTTTTTAAATCGACATAAGTATTTGCTATGTACCACTTATTTTAGTGGAAGTTGTTATGTTCCATTTTTTATAAAAATTTTTATGTTCCACTTATTTTAGTGGAAGTTGTTATGTTCCATTTTTTATTAAAATTTTTATGTTCCACTAACACTGAGCACATTCCATAATGTAAATTGGTTAAAAATTGCATCTATTTATGCAAATACCGCAAAATTGTCGTGATTTCCGCTAGATATTTCGTGAGATTTACCAAAAAAAAATGAATTTATTTTATAAGGAACATTCCATTTCCATTAAAAAAAAAACACGAAGAAATATAATTTTATGGTGGAAAACGTGTTCATTCAAAGTTCAAAGAAGAAATGATTATTATTATTTTCCCGCACACGAAATGAAAATTTTTTGATAGGAAATCAAACAGCTTACGTTGATGCATAAAGTATTTTTTGATTACAAGTACGTTCCCTAGCCGGAAACTGTTCGGAGCAGTATTTGCATATGTACAACCTGCTGAACTCGTTCCAAGCGTGTGAGCTGCCGCTACCGGCAACGCCACTGGTGCTGTGCATCAGATGTGCGTCACGTGAAGACGACTTCGTTGACGACACACAGCAGCAGCAGCAGTAGGTGCTGTTGCACTTGATGTTGACGTTTGTCGATGTTCTAATTGCCTTAAAGTGCTGTTGTCGAGCACGGTTTGAGTTTTTTCATGACTTAAGGACTACATAAGAGAGTGCGTTAACAATGCAAATTGTATCGTAATTCATAAAAAAGATGGGTAGAGAAAAGATTGATTACAAGAGAAAATAAAATCATAAACGGTTATACATTTTAAAAGTACATACAAATATGTATGTTGTTTTGGATTATCAGATCTAAGAAACGAATTGAAATGTAGTATGTACGCAACTTACTGACAGATCCGGCATGTTGACCACTTAGACTTAAATCCATGGACACAGCAGAAGCATTAAGGCCATTCGAAGATGTATAGGTGTCACACAGTCCTAAGTTAGCGGAAACATTAGCCACACCAGGCAGCGGCATCTGGTAGCGATTGGAAATTATCCACAACACTCTTTGTGTCAATGTCTCTAATTTCTTTTTAATAATTTATATATGTGTAATCAATATACTCTCGCTTTTTCATCACTTTATACACTCTCGCATTGCGGATTTAGTACCCAAAAAATTTGCCAAAAAAATCGCGCTATTTTTTTTATAAAAATTGCTCATTTCAACAACAACAAAAATTTAACATTTCTTGTTGAGGTATCTTAGCATTTGACAGAATGGTTATTTTAATAAAGAGTATAATCATACCATTAGGAAAACGTAGTTTTGGCAAATGTTTATCTTCGTTTTCTCCCGAATTCGTGAACCGATTTCAATAAAAAAAACACCTGTAAATAGCTTCTTAACTCTACTTTACTAAAATGCAAACATTTATACAGGTTTCTGAAGAACTTTATTTGGAAAAAATTAATAAATACTATAAAAAATAGTAGTAAAAATAATAAATGTGATTTTCGGGGAAAATAAAAGCTTTTCCATAAAATCTCTATAACGATAAATTATATTATTATCGTTTATTATATTATATTATGTTATTATTATTATAAAATTACCTTTCCAGCGATATATGTATATATAATGTTCCTATATGTGCCGGTATTATGGAGATATAGGGCATAAAAGCTTCAAACTTTGAAGGCTCATAAGTCGTAAAAGGGGGCGGAGCGAGGGGCAGGGTTTGTTTTAGTGGGTTGCTATAACAACATCAGAAACAACAACAATAACAAAAACAATCACAATGCACAAGGGTAGATTTTGTTGTATTTCACGTTATTGGAATTTGACGTTTCTACTTGCACTGCTTGCACATACTCATTTGTATTTAATGAACGAGCCAAAAGATAGCGCTCGCCACGTTTGAAAGTAGGAAATTTAACAGATATATAGAAATCAAAATTTAAAGTATTGTATTATTTGGGCATAGAAGAAACACCAAACCGTTTATATTTAGTCATGGAGGTATTTATCCTAGAATAATATATCCAAATATGTAGTATATTTTTTTCTTTGATAACAAAATATTTATTAATTTCAATTTTCAAAGGGCTCTAACTCGATAACAGTTTTCTCTCTAACAGGAGTTTCTATGTTCAAATAAAACATACAAAATCCATTGTAAGGAAAGTTGAGCGCGGAGTCCCTCAAGGCTCAATTCTAGGCCCTTTTCTCTTTAACACTTACCTTCACGATTTCCCCCACTTCCATAGTCCATTTAATAACTCTTCGAGTTCACACGCGCTATTTTATGCAGACGATACCTTAGTGTACGCCCACGCAACTTACCCCTCCAACGCACTCTCCATCGTTTCTAATCACATAAAACGAATCAATAAATATTATAAATCTTGGGGTGTTGGCCTAAATCTACTCAAAATTGACCTCCGGGAGTGGTTAAAGACAGCGAAAACCTTTTACTGGAAATTGATGGAATCAGAATTCCCTTTAAGATCAGTCTTAAGTCTTAAGTACTTAGGTGTAAATTTCAATAACTTATTTCAATTCAATCTTCACGCTAGAAAGTCGTTGAATAAAGCTAAACGTGTATCTGGGCTGCTGGCGCCATACTTCAGAATAAACTATATTCGGTGGAAATATAATATATATTATTATATATAAATAATATTATTTCGGTATACATCAAAAGTTAATAAAGTTATATTTAAATAAAAAGTTATCATTTACTGGTGCTATTTATTGCTAATGTATGCGTGTATGTATGTGTGGATCCGTGTTGATGTGCTTGAGTACATTTTGGCATACACTTTTCGTGTGCAGGAGTTTTTATGTATTTGCCTGCATAAAAAGAGGAGAGCAACAACAACAACAACTACCATTGAAGACCACGCAAAGTTTTGCACAAAATTGAGTTGGGAAAAATTACTTAAATAATTTATTGCGGATGTCGTGTAACAGTAACTTGAGCGGTGTGGGTATGTTTGTGTGTGTCGTTTATGTACATACGTCGAATATTTTTGTATGTTTTATTGTAAAAAAAGTTCCGTTCCAATTTAAAACTATTTCAGTGTAAAATAATTATATTTATCGCATATATAAAACACGGCAAAATAATTAAATGAAAACAAGGTCACACACGAAACGAGGTCACGACGCGGTGTTGACTCAATGGTCACATTCAGTCTCCTTTGACTGCATCACGATTGCGGTTTACTGTTCAAACGGAATTCCGTTTAAAAGTTTAAAATTTCGATTCACAAAAAACACAATAGAAAATTCAATTATTTTACGAGCTCGTATATTTAGTAGTTTTCGTAAGTATTGTTTGTATGTTGTTGTTGTTGCAAATCGTATCCTGCAATAATGCAGAATTGAAAACTATCTAAAATTTGGTTGCATTTCCAATCCAACCGCGGAAGCAGTTCGAGAAAAAACATCGTTGATTATAGTATTTAAGATGATTTACATCAGAAAAACGTTAATCTTACTTGCTTTTTAATTCCTTTTCCTAATCTTCTCTTCCCTTCCATTCGTTCGAACTACTTTGATCGCACTTTTGTTATGTGGAAAAACCTTTCAGATGTCAAATATTTTTGGTATTTGTTTTTCTTTTTGTATCAACTCTATCGTCAAATGAAATCAAAAATCCTAAAACAATCACTTTTGTTCAGCAAATAAATTTCAAACTTTCGGCAATTTTTGTAATATTTTAGTGTGCAATCGTATCGTTGATATTTGTTTGTCCATCTTCATCACCATCCTTAACCACATCTCAGTAGAACTGCAAAGTTGGCATGGCGGAAATACAGGCCACTAAATATGTCAGCGGCAAGGAATGTCGCGAGTGGCTGTACGAGCGTAACAGACGCGTGAGTGTTGATATCATTTCCCTGTCTTCTCACTGATTAATTTAATGTTTTAATGTTGCATGTTTCCAAACGACAACAACAACTAATAATAACAGCCTCCCCGAAGAGTGCCCGCTTTCACCTTTCAAGCGATGCAGCAAAATACAATCGTGATTCCACCGCCGAGGTGAGTAAAACAAATCTCTCATTAAAATGTTAAAAATCCAAACAAAAATCTTTGCTTTGCACTCGAAGTGTCCTCTTCAAAAGTCGTGTGTCCACAAAACATGTACGAACGGCAACACTGACAATTATGTGCATCCAGCGAAAATCCAAACACCAACTCAATCTAATACACAATCCACTCGTAAAAAACATACATTTTACCACCACCTTTTAGCACTCCAACCCACCACAGAGCTCCACAATTCTTAAAAAAATTCCACAGCTCCAAACTGATGATTGAGTCCAACTAATTCACTGATTAACGAAGAGCTGACCTCATCTAAATAACATGATACATCTTCTTTAATAACAAAGAATATTTTTAAAAATCCTAATCAAATTGCACTCCTCACTGCAACACTTTCTGTGCTGCTTTAGTTCTAACTTCTGATGCATTTAACGAAATGCGCATCTTCTGCATTCATTAGTATGATTCATTTATAATATATTCATTCATTTATTATTGTGAATATTTGTATCTCTCTCTGCATTACTTCTGGACTGTTAACATTTACTTGATTGTGTTCAATTTTGTTTTTTCCCACCCACGTAGAATTTTCTTATATAAAAAGCGTCCAGTGAAGGAGACGGTTTTTACCAGGTACTACAAACGCGGCGACATTCCAGTTGCGCACTCCAGACGTGTTATTAATTCAAAAAAAGTAAACAAGGAGTTTCCGTTGAAATGGTTCTGTGATACCAAGAAACTCGATTACTGTTATTATCTACCAATTTTCGTAGATGGGTAAGAAATAGCATCAGAACAAGTATTCTCTCACATTCGGTGTTAAATAATTAGAGAAATTATTTGTCTATCTTAACGTTTAGCTTAGCCGACAGCGACTACGATATGCGGATGCTTGCCCAATACGCTGCCATGGACATGGTATTGAAGGCGCCCCAAAAGATTTTGCCAGTGTTGCCGAAGCTGATTTTGCCCCTGAAACGAGCATTCAATACACGGAACAAGGAGATTATAATCAGCGCCTTGAAAGTGGTAAGGATGATGGTGCTTTTCGGTAAGTGGATCATTTAAACAAATTAAGCAAATTTGTCTACATTTCAAAGTTCAAATAGTCTACATTTCAACAGTCATTAAGTCATTTTTAATTAAGTACAACATATTAAGCAATTCCATTCCAATGCTTTCTTTCTTTTTTAATTTATTCCCTCCCCCCTTTCTTTTGTGGTACTTTCAGGCCCATGCGTCGGCCAGGCTCTTGTTCCCTACTACCGTCAATTGTTGGCTGTTTGTAATCTCTACAAGAATATCAACGTTAATTTGGGTGACGGCATCGATAACGATCGAAGTCGTCGCATCGGCGACGTCATCGAAGATACCCTGAAAATGATGGAGAGCTGCGGCGGCCCGAACGCTTTCATCAATATCAAGTACATGATACCAACGTATGAGAGCATGGTTCATCCGAGGTGCGAACCTGTTGTCCAGAACGAGTCATAGAAAGCGACCATCTATTAAAAATTCAAATGAAAATAACAAAAAATCCGAGCAACAATTGCTATTGTGGATCGACCTGAAATCTTTTAGTAGCGCTGCGCTTTTTTAACTTTTTTACCTGCTTGACATTTATATTTGCTACATATAGCTTAGTCTTTATATTCGTATGCATAGCATGAACATGCATGTACTCGTATTGTATGTATGTGCACATGATTTGTAATTTGTGATTTTGTAAAATTGTCTTTTTTTATGCAAAATTGTAATTCGTAAATTGTAAAATTTTAAATAATAATCGTCGTGTTGTGTTAACAATGCTTGAAGATAAGATACTATATTCAGATTTCAGCTCTATAAAACAGGTGAGTAAATTTTTAATTTAGGAAAATTATCGATAACTTTTTCGATAAGAAATTCAAAATGCTTCAATTCAATTCATAAATATTCTTCTTCATATTAATAACATATGAAATTTATGTATAGTATTTCAATTCTTCCCATTCTTCTATTATAATGTATTCCTGAAACTACATACATAAGTAAAGCAAATAAAAAGGAATAATAAAATATCTAATTATTTAAATTAAAAAAATAGGAATTTTTATTCATTTAAAATTATACCCTGTTAGACTATATTAGATATGCACATGCACACAGTATACACGTACATATTTATGTATATTCATAAAAAAACTTACCTAAATATGTATGAAAAAATTTACATAAAAAAGGCAGAAATGTTTTGCAATGGCATATTTTTTCAGTAATGAATAAAATCTCAGTGTATAAATGGAAACAGCAGTTGTTATATATAAATACATAGTATAATTAATTGTATATAGTCTAAAATTATTTAAAAAGCCAAGGGATTTTATGAATGTTGTAGTATTTAATATATCAAGAAAAAAATATTCTATCAAAGCCGTGAATGGACAATGTTATTTGTATAAAAATAAGTCACATCATAACGTAAATAAGAGATAACATTTTTGGAAGTTAACAAGAAAATATTGAAAATGTGGAATTTTTTTATTATATATTAATTGCATTTCTTTTGACAAACTAATTGTAAAATATATTCTTATAGCAAACTTAAATAAAAGCCATACAGCTTAAGTAAGTGTTTAAAAACTTTAAAATAGTTACCAACTCTTATTCAAAGTTATATCTACTTTGATTTATATATACTCTACGATATATTTACATTCTACTTATCCTTACTAAGGACGAGGGAGCCCCTCTTTCATAGCCGCTATTTCCATTTTCAATTTCTGTGTCTGCAGCAGAAGGTGGCGCTTTTGTACATCCACATATTCGGCGCTACGTTCCATGTAAGCTGCCTTTTTATTAAAGTAGTTTGTTTCTGCTCTCACGCGTTCCTCTTTTAAACGCTGAAACCGTTCGTCACTGTGCGAATTCGTGGTTGCAGTATGTAGCGGGTTAGAATTGATGAACTCTCTGGAATGAAGAAAAGCGATTTCAGGCTCATCATCATTAAGTGAGTTTGCATTGCTTGAGGACTCCAATCGCATGTCTGAATCACTGTGTCGAATCGTGGGCGGGGCGATGCCGCTGGATGACCGCATGTAATCGACTATAGTCTAAAGGAACAGAAGAATACATCAGCTCCACATTTGTATGCGCATTTTAAGGATATTAAATCATCAAATCCTATAAACTGATGTTTACCTCCTCACCCTTCTCATAAATCGATTCTATTCTCTTCTGCATGTCTTCATCCTCGAAGGAACTTGCATCTATGTTCGTTATTGTCGTGGGTTCGACTTTCACCGGACATTCATCCACGACAGAAGGCTCATTGTTCACATTTCTTCTAGGGCCTCTTTTCTAAAGTAAAGCCTATATTTTTTGTTGTTCTACGTAAATATCTTTTCGTTTCAAAACTTACCTTTGCTTTACGTGATGAATTAAATAATTTATGTAGATGTTCCTCTGGCACTTTGAGCCGCTCCAGGAACTTCACGGGACCCTGTTTCAATATCTCGCCGTGCTTAACTTGTGCGTGATGCCTCAGATTGGAAATTGACGAACCGAACCTGTAGTTGCCATTACAGATGCGACACTTGGCCACTACTTTGTCAAGTCGCTGAAAATAAATCCAAACGCTGCTTTTGCATCTTGGTTGTTTCATCTGCTGCACGACGAGAGGATGCATTTTCTTGTGGGCGTCTGTTTGAAGCTTTCCTTTAAGCTCGTCCTTTTCGACAGACTCCGTGTTTTTTATAAACTCGGAATTCGGAAACTCCTCTGATTCCATTCTTTCCATAATATACAAATTATTAAAAATCAACTAATACCTTTGATTCTTTGTTTATTTTCTGGTCCTTCGTAGTTGTTTGTGTAGTACCAAAAACCAAATCGTGGAGAATACTGCAATCAGCTGTTGTGTTAGGAAAGTGATGCTGTGTTTAATATAATTTTCGTGAAGGAAAGGATAGCGTTGGCAACGCTTTAGAAAATCAAAGTTGAAATATTGAAATAAGGATGAATAAATATGTTGCTTAAGTTTACCGTTAGAAACTCACTCCAAAATTGTTGTTGTTATTGTCGTTCTTTTAGTTCTTGACGCTGATTACAACAACAGTAAGAACTTCCTCTGCTCTCGTGTACTTATCATATTATAGCCCGTTGAAACTAAATTTTTACCATTATATATCCTAAACTATTGAAGGTATGCATATAGATAGGATGGGTACCCTTATAAAGGAATTTGAAATACCTTTCATTTATGTAAAATAAAATCTCAAAAAACCATGACTTTTGGAGATGTATTTTTTACACTTTCTTCTACACTTACTTCTTCTGCCATTTATTATTTTTTTCTTAACAAAACGTTAGCATATATAATTATCTTAATTTTAATCCAATTCAAAGAAGAACAGTGAAATGGATTTGTTACTATGCCAACTAACATGTGGTTACATTATAGTCAAATGACGAACTTAAATTACAAGCAAAGGTACAAAGCTACAGGAAGAAAATTAACTTTATAATTACTTCTAAAATCTTGGCTTTACCATAGGCATATCACTCCAATTTTGTTGATACTCTTAGTTTTTGATGCTGATTACACAAACAATGACAACGTCTTTTGATATCATATACATGTGTAGTTATCGAGCTATAGCTCTTCGAGTATTAAAAGTCTTATTTCGTTAACTCCCAAACTATTAAGGATAGGATGGCTACCGTTATAAAGGAGGAACACAATTTTTTAGAATTATTACTTTTTGATCCCATTTACTAATTTGTTTCTAAAAAAAATGTATAATTAATAAAAGTACTAAAATTATAAAATGTCATTCTCCAAAAGTAATGGTTTTTTGCTAAAGTTTTATTTACATAAATAAACGGTATTTCCTGTAGGTACTTCCTGTATAACGGTTATAACTCAATAACGATACTAGAGCAAACAAAATTGGAGGGATTCCACAACGGTAAAGTTAAGCCCAAGTCGTTTTTATTGTACTCAGCATCAAAAGATATAACAATAACAACAAAATTGGAATGATGTGCCTACGGTGAAGTTGTTCCCAAAAATTATTTTGAACGTTGGAACAAATAGCTGTTACTCTGATTCTGGCTGTATTCATTAAAATAATGCTTAATTTAGATGCACGGAGACTGAATGTGTACATTCAATTGTAATCGAAAATTTTTAATTCAAGAAAGCAAAAATTCTTCGTTACAAACTCTACCTTATTCAAACAAGAGGACATGATAAGCATATATATTTTTCCTCATTTTATAAAATGAATACAAAGTAGAATGATTATATAAAAACTTCCATGAAAATATAAGGTTACGTACTTTTCCCAATTTGATTGTTAAAATGTTATCAAAAATTCAACAGAATTTATGAGCTATACTACGGATTTTGTAATGACTTTAAAATTTAAATTCTCCAGATATTGCAACACTGACACCACGTAACGGTTTTTTCATACCGCAGCTGTTTTATTCACTCAATCATACGTTCTGCCTTCTCCAACGACGGACTTTTGGAACATTTGGTTTTTGCAAACATTTTTTAACTTGTAATTAATAAAGTAGCTTGTAAACTTCAGTGAATTATAATTAATAGATTTAAAATACCATTTGGATTGAATTGTAATTTTGTGCGTAAGTAATTTAAAACGCTTAGAATTCTGACGGCTTCCAAATCTTCCAAAAGCTTGGACTGAAAAATTTTCCGAAATCATATCTACTTGTTTTTCTTTAATATCTGTTCTTATTTAGAACATGATTAAGAAAGTAAGAGTGAAATACTATTTTCTAAAGAAAGCTCGAAAACTAAAAAAATTACGTATTTCAAGGTCCTTAGATCTTTGTGGGGATTTACAAATCTTGGAACGTAGTATATTATTTGGCGCCACATAAGTTGTTTGTTAATTGCGCCAATTGTTTTCTAGGAAGTTAAACCAGTTTTCTAGAAATAACCTTGCACCAATAACCTGGTTATTGTGCAACAGCAATCATATATATCTGGGGGAACATTTTCATAGCACATTATTTGCTTTTAAGAAATAAATTTTTCTTCTGTTCCTGGTGTTTTAAGTTACAGATCCTGAATACAGAACCTTAAAAATTTGATCACAACATTTACTTGAAAGCGGACATTAAATAAATTTTTAGAAATATCATAGGAAAAAATATACTTTAAATTTAAAATCGATTCGTATCTCTTTGCAGCTTCTGTCAATCAGTTTTTCACGAAAAGAAAACGTACGCATTGAAAAATCGCCAGCTGAACGAGAAATTTTCCTCATCAAATTCATATCACATCCAGGAAATACACCAATAATTTTTCCTTTCTAAAAATATTTGACACACGGATGAGTTCCTTTAAAGCCGCCTTCGGTTTATAGCAGATTAGGATCTGTGAATACTTGTAAGCAGTTACTTCATCATCCAGATTATAATATTCTACCAAGTTCAGCGTTAAAGAGTTCGTATGTTGTTTAAAAATAATTTTTTGTCGTTATAACTGTTAAATGTTTTTATTCGTGTAAAGAGAAGAGTGCGTGCGCAACGATTTTAAAATAGTTTATTTGTAATACTTTCAAAACTAAGCAACTTTTGCTAAATCTTTTGATAAAAAGTATTTTACAAGGAAGAACCTTTTTTTGACTACACGCGCCGCTCAATATAATGGATACTGCAATAACTGAAGCCACAAGTTCATCCGTTGAATCCGAAACCAATTCCTGGAGACCTCAGAAACGTATTTCCGAGTGTTATACAGATTTCGACGATGATGATATAACATCAGCAGCTAAGGAGGTTGAATACAATCATACAAAGCGTTTTCGTAGCAACGCATCTGTCGCAGATAAACATGGACACTCCTCTCTTGGAGATTTGAGTTCTGAATCGCCAATGACTACGTCGGTCATGGTGGCCAAGCAACCCGAGAAGATGCAGCAGCTCTCTCTGGCTAGGAATGGTCACTATGGCATCAGCGAAAACGTCGAATCGACGGTGCTTTCACCAATTACGGAGATATCGTTAAATATGTCTGAGACTTCTTTGACCTCAGACAAGGAGGGTGCCGTCGGTGTTGCGGCTGATGGGGATCAGCAAAACTTTGTAGATGATGATGGTACACCACTTAGACGGTATTCCAAAAGTAATAACATCAGAACACATAAATTCAATCAATTTACTCGCATGTTGCAAAGGAATAATAAAAATGGTAAGTTTTTCATATCACATTTATTCAATTTAATTTAATATTCTTTTTAAAGGTTAATTTCTAACACTAATAATATATTCGAATACTTTTAATATATTCTAATACTTTTAATATATTCTATATTAATACTTTTAATATATTCTAATACTTATAATATATTCTAATACTTGGGAAAGTGAAAACTTTAGCTCTCATCCGAAAGATGAATTCACTGTATCAGTTATGAGTATGGATTTAAATGAAATTTCAAAACTGTACAGAATTAAATTAAAGCAAAATTTATTATAAAATTTCACGAAATAAGTAATATACATATATACACATATTGAAATGTACGTTTGAAATAGTACATAATGAAGTGCGTTATGATATAATATTTAATATATTCTTGATACAGGTCGGTAATTCTTTTCAGTTTACAATTCAGCTAGAATCACTAAAAAGAAACGTGAAGTTGTTAAAAATTGAGATTAATTAAGCACGGCCTAAACTTAAATACTAATAATATAGGTAAATAAATGACATTAAACGTACAATAATAAAATGTTGTCATTTTCAGTGGTTTTCAAAAACAAAAAATTGTAGAAAAATGTATATGAGTAATAATAATTTATAATACATCATTATTTACTAATAAATAACTCTTGGTTCCTCATTTAATATAATAAATAACAATAAATACATAATAAATAATCGATAATCGTCGAATATTATATCGTCTAGCTGGAAGTTCGTGGTTCCAAAATAGACGAAATTCGAAATTTCGAAATGAAGACTTATCTGTATTCCACAAAAAACGGATATCACTTCCTGTAAAAACAAGGTTGCATATTTTTAGGCATAACTAAACACAGTGGTTTGGTCTTAGCCAAGTCATGAACCCTGACGGTGATTTTCATTCAGGTTGCCAGTTTTGTATACCTGTGAAGGTGGCGGCGCTATCACTCAAATGAGTTCGAAAATGACTGCGGCTATTTTTCTTTTTGCGCATTTGGCCGATGTCACACAACCACTCAATTTGCCGTTGTGAAGAGTGTTTCCGACCACGATAGTAGTACTTGTAAATGTGTACGGTGAGAATTCACTGGAACGTTTTCAGTCTATCTCTCTCGCACAGGAAAGAAAAGTTCCCTGTGCCTTGTAATGTCGCATCTATAGATGTTGTATGGTCTTTTGTTGAGCCTATTCACATTCGTGTGTCCTGCATTAAATGCTGATTTAAATCAGAGCAACCCACGACGTCAGCCGCAGCGTTACGCTACATGTTTAAAAAAAAAACTGCACAGTTTGAGTTACTCTTCGACATACAATAAATAAAGGACAAATGTTGATTGGTTCCTCCCTCCCTCCAGGCATCCTCTTGGTTCTTCATTTTTCGTGGTGTTCTTATTTCTTGTTATTCATATTAGAAGTCGTTAAACTTGAAATCTTATTTTTGCCGCTTTAGACATATTTTCTGTTCTTTTCTGTTCCTTCTTTTTGTCCTAATTCGTCGTCTGCTGATCGTAAACTATTGACTGGTCTTTGGACTAAAATAATAACATTTTGTTGCACAAAAACAATGTCATGCATTCTGTGCAAAGAAAATGAAATCATTTTGCGGCTCGTGGTTACGGCTTGCTGACGGGGAAGGGGTGGAGGGATGCTGTAGACTTCAGACATCGATTGACATTTCTTCTTTTACGACTATTGTTCAACATTGCTAGGAAATGCATTGCAAGGTAGACGAAGAAAACGAAGAGGAAGAGCAACTACAGCGAAGAATGTTGAAGTGTGAAATATTTTTTTATTTCATTGATTTTATCAAATAATAAAAATCGTTACCCGCTGTTTAATTTTCGCAATTTTCAAGTATAGCAGTGAAACTCGGCGCAGCGATTTTTTTGCACTCGATTGCATTTTCTTTGGCTGATTTTTATTTAATACTTTTTTCTTCATTTTCTTCACCTTTTAAATTTCTCAGAAATTCCTCAGAACTGTGAATGTTGTTGTTGCTGCTGGTTTTTTGTTGTTATTGTTGTGTATCTCGTTGGGTTTCAACTTTCCAATTCGCCCTTAAGGACTTTTGTGGTGATTTCTTGATATGCTTTCTTATTAAAGTGCTACTTTAGAAAAATCAATTTTTAAGAGCACTCAAAGAAAGTCACTAAATCGATGTACATAGAAGAGGGTTCTATGTCAATATTATTTGTGTTTTGAGCTGTATTCTTTACAGCGTTTCGGAGTTCGTACAAACTTTGAAAGACTCCAATTAATAAGTGGATCACCTGTTCACTATTCTGCCCATTTTCGAAGAGTTTAGTGCTACCTAAGATCTATCTAGTAGATCTATCTATAGTTTATATGGTAACTGATGAATCTGCGATACTGATATATATGTACTCGTATATTCATAGATCATACATGAGACTCTATAATGATTAATATTTTTGAGAATTATTAAAAATCTCGAAGGCTACCCGAATTACCAGAAAATTACTACCCTTTTTAAGATCAATGACCCCATCACGAATATCTCGCTGTTACTTCTTTACCTTCATTCTTCTTCTTTTGTAGAATCATAAAACGCCGAATTCATAATGCCTATAAAAAGCCTCTTGAGATGGCCACAAGGACCATTCTTCAGTTGCATTCAGATTCAAACACTTGGATCCATTATTTAGGTACTTGATCAGAGTTTCGGCAGTTGAATATTGAATTCCATTGTTTGATTTGCGGTTTTTGACTAACTTCACCAAATAGTTTCAATATTTTTTAGGGTACTCTCGTTCCTTCGATGCAACGAACCTTGATTCCTCAATTTGTATATTTATTGGGGTTTGTGTTTTTGTTGTTGTTATTGTTTCTTAGAATTAAAATTGGCTTTAAAAATGTGGTCCTAACTAACAACGTGCATTGAATTGAGCAATCATCAGTTTTTTTTCATGTTTGTGTTTCCTGTAGAAAGAGTAAAAAAACAAACCAAGTCCAAGTCAAGTCCCTGAACGAATGCTATTGTTTTAAGAGAATACATATTGTAATGTGATGAGGGGTCAAATATTTCTTGTGCAACTCGAACAACAAAAACAACAACGACAAGGAAAAGCATAAAACGGTCAAAAGCATGCGTGACCCTTGCTGGTGTATTTGTTTGTCAAGGTTTTACAATTATGAGTAAGAAAAAAATGGTAATAATAGCAAAGTAGAATCGAAAAAACCTCAGGAAGGCGGAGAAAGAGGAGGAGTTCATCAACATCGTCGTTTTCTTAGCTTTACTTCTTTTCTTGGCCTACTTTTTCTTTTCTTGCCCTACTTTTCCCTACTTTTTCTTTTATTGCCGTACTTTTCCCTACTTTTTCTTTTCTTGCCCTACTTTTTTCTAGCTTTTTAACTAGTTAAAGTATTGAACTCATAGTCAAATATTCGAAAGAAGTAATCATAAACAACTTATAACCACAAGCAACAACTGCAACTAACAACAATAAGCAACAACAGCAACAACACAATCACAAAAGCAGCAACAATTACACAACATTTGAGTAGCAGTTGGGTGAAGAATGTCGCGCAAGAATAACTCAGCACAAACACACATCATATGCACACATAAAACAACTGCGCATGCGTGCCTTTCCTCTTTTTCTTTTTCTTCGTCTATACTTTTTGCTGAACTCCAGCCAGAAACCAAAAAAAAGGGTGATGGTTGTTAGTAAGCCAGTCATTTGTGTATATTTGACATTTTTTCTACATCTCATTTGTTCCATATTTTTTTAACTTACGATTATGTCTATTATTAGATTATTATTCCTCCTTCTGCAGCTTTGACAGGATGTAAGGGAAAACGGCCGCCCAGTCATCCCCACCTTCTTATGGAAAACTTCTACAAATCTATTTAATTTTCATTCGTTAACGATAACCGACGACGGCTGCGTATTTTCTTTTTTGGCGTTTTTTTTCTTTTCTTTTCTTTCATTCGCATGCATTTTATTTGCTTCAGGCGTTTGTGTTTTTTTTTATTCTTCTATTTTCCTGTGTTTTTTCATCGTTTTTTTGGTCTGTTTTTTTCTATGATCCTCTTAGATTTCATTTTCAACACATTGACTCGTGCCATCAGTCATCATTGTGAAAAAATACCTCATTATAAATCGCATTCATGAAGTGAATTATGTATATAAATCATACAAAACAATATCTAGATTTGTCAGAAGTGTTGTTATTATTCAAAGTGTGTTTCATGTGTTTATAGTAAAAATAATGTTGCATATTTTAAGGCGGAATTTGAATTTTGCTTGTGATCTGCTTTCTTGTAGAAATGTTTTTAAGTTAATTGATCTATTCTAAATTTATACTATTTTAAATTTAATCTTAATCTTATTTTAAATTTAATCTTAATTTATTTTTAATTCTATTAGAATTTTTTAAAAATTTTTTCTCTACGTTTTTTACTTTTTTTTGTACGAATGGGGATAGTTTTTTATTAATCTACCTTCGTTGTTGTTCACCTTTATTTATTGTATAACTCTTCGCTATTTTAATCTGTTCTTATCTAATTTTTTTCAACCTTTTTCACACTTAAACTCCTTTTTAAAGTATTCATTCATTCGTTCTGCCCGAATTTCGGCAGACTGTTTTTATTTGGCGCGTGCGTATAAACGAGTATGCTTGTATGTATGAATGTATCCTTGGCCAGACGTCACACATGCGTTTTAATACAGTTCTAATGTGAGGGTGCATAAATTTCTTCTGCTTCTTCTTTACGATTTTGACTTTTCACCCTCATACACCAGGTTTTCTTCGACTTCCTTCCTTCCTTCCTTTAAGGATACTTTAGAAACACCCTCAATGCGTTTGACAGCTATGAAGTTTGAGTTAAATACAAAAGAAACGCAACGGCGCATGTTTTGAGCGCCATAAAATGTAGAAAGAAATAAAGAAGGAACGAAAGACTGAAGGAAGGAGGAAAGAAACGAAGGAAGAAAGAAGTAAAGGAGGACAGGAGGAAGGTGCAATCTGCAGTCACCACGTCATTCGCTCACTCACGCACGCCAACAATGAGATACGTCACGTAAATACAGACACACACACACACACACGCATACTGCTGCTCCTTCTGCTGGCGTTAAGAAAAATCCCTTCGCTGATTTCGAGTCAACTGTGCTGACATATGCATTGACTGTCCTTCCTCGGCTGAAACTTTTGGAGGGAATTCCCTGTGTACCACGATGAGGTTTGCAAAATTTCCAGGTGTCGTTGACACCGGGCACGAGATTCATTGCTATAACGAATGCATTAAGAATAAGAAATTTTGATTTCCTTATTGTAATCGTTGTAATTGTTGTATAATGTATTAAAACTAGAACGATGCTAGAGGATTACATTGTTTGCCTTTATAAGAATGTATTTGTAGTGATTGTGTCACAAAAGTATTCTTCTACAGCATTCAAAGGACATTGTATGAGCCATCAGTGGAAGCCTAATTGGCAATGAAGACAGAGACGGGGTAATAGAGAAACAGAGAGGGAGAGTGAGAGTGAAGTCAGAAATGATGTCACACGAGCTACTACTCATCATGTTGTAAGGAAAGTCAGCGGTTGCTGACCGCTATTTACTCCATACACTTGGACAACATGTGGAGCTCATTGATCCAAGCCAATGGATGCCCGGTAGAGCATAAGAATAAAAAGAATCAAAATAATTTGAAATTGAAATAAGGACCTGCTTTCGATTTAGAGAACGAACGTCGAAAAGCAATAGAATATCTATAAACCAATGACAATAGAATCACTTCAGATCTTTTTAAATTTTCTTCTATTCTATTCTCTTCTTTTCTAATTCTTGAATTCTTCTTCTCTTCTAAACATCTTCTATGCTCTAGCTTATTATTCTAATAACCTTGTATCTTATTCTTTTTAAAAACATGCTAAATTATCCATATTTGTCTCTGATAGAATTTGCATAAATAAAAAATTGGCTTTCTTATTTACTTTGTCTCATAATTAATTTTCACAACAAAACCACATGATTTGTGGCAGCTTTCTTCTTTAAACTCATCTAAAATTTGCATTATAATGCAATCTTCAATCTTCTTAAAGATCGACCCACGAATGCAACAGATTTTTTTTATTTAATTTAATTAATTTCCTTTATCATCAATTGCAAGAGTAACGCCCCTTCTTATCGAATGGATGCTCAGTGGCTTTATTACTCATTTTAGACATTCTTAAATAGTCGTATCAAGGACGATATTTACGCGTTGAGACAATAAAAAGGATGCAAAATGCTTGTAAGGATGGCCATAAATTCACAGCGTATGCCAAAGTAATAAAAAAATGCACACAACTGAAATAAATCAAATAAAATCTTTTGTGCATCTTCGGCAAGCCATTTCTCTTTCTCATTACATTTTTAACACCTAATAAAAAAAGGCGATCCTTGAATATCAATCGATTGCAACATCAATAAATTTGCCCCGAGTATTTTAATAAAGGAACTCGGAGTTGCTATTTGTTTTTGTTGTTGTCTTCTATTAAACCATTCATCAACTCAGCAACCCTGCTTAATTCACCACTAATCGTAGCAACTCTACTTTTGTAACCGTCATAAAAATTGATAAGAGTTGCTGCGAATATTACGCAGTCTCCATAAATTTGTTTCAGAAAACCTGTCCTGGATTTCTTTTGTTCCTGAGCCAACCTCTCAAACCACATCCGACTTTATAACTTCGAACTCTTACATCAACACCCGGTCTTAAGTTTGACCCTTTTCTAATAGCAACCATTTTCCTTTTGTTATCCTTTCACTTATAATTATGCGCTTGGTCACGATCTCTTTTTTTTATCTTTTATTCGCGTTTCTTAGTTTTGCAATTAATTTATTTAGGTTTTCTACACCTTTGGTCACTTGTTTTTTTTTTTATGGTAAGCGTGAAATTATGATCGTGCTTCTTTCGCGGCCGCGATCCGTGGAGATGTCCGTAAAGATCCTTTCTTGTGCGTCGTCACACTTACGTATTTTGCTGCAATAAATATTCACGATTCTCGATTTTTTTTTTCTTACATTGTAAATCATTCATCTTCATTACACGTCATAAGTAGAGCATAATTTTTCCCAAGGGTTCATAACCCCTTCTTTTTCTAGCCTAGAGCTAAGCTAAGCCAGGGTTCAAGTACTGGTTCTTTGATTAGACGTTTTTTTTTCTTTCTCTTCATTTTCTCGCGTTGCTCTTGCTTATCCTTTTTTATTGCTTTTTTGTGTCCTTGCTGCAGTGTGGAATTTTAATTTCGGTTTGGTTCCGTTAAACGCGAATTGCTGGTTGCGCAGTTTTTCACTGATGACCATTGGTCATTTTATTGCCACGCCGCAAGACCAGTTTAAGTTTTAATAAACTCGCCGCATGACCTCGCTTCTTGTTGATCGCATCAGAATCTTCGCGCTGCGCTTAAGTTAACGCAATCGCGCGCATCTGATCGCTAAACAAACATTTAAATTTCGTGAAAATCCTTTTGTCCTCCCTTCGATCCTTGCTTGACTTATGCACGGTCAAGTTAACGTTTTGTTTACTTCGGAAAAGTTTCTTTGTTTTCGCTCCACTCCGTCGAAGGTTTTTTATTGCTACTTTTGTAACCTTTCTTTAAGTTCTTTCTTTCTTTCCTTCTTTTGTTATAATAGTTTTTTTTTATTTGATTTTATAGCTACGAGTTTCTCTCCGCATTTTGTTTACTTACGCTTATTATTAAATTTGCACTTGAATCCTATTTGTTCTGGTTGACCAATGGTCAGTTCGTGTAGTTTCGGTAAAATCGGTGTAAATTTGTGTGGTATCCCTGCCGGTGTAAACAGGGTTAAGTGATCCTGTTTTTTATTTTTATTTGTTTGTCCTTTTCATTTCATTGCAATTCACTTTTCGCCTTTGTTTTTTTAATGTTTGCTTATGTTTCTTTTTCTCTGGAATTAATTTCTTGGAAATTTTAACTTAGGTAAACTGGAATTTATCAGATTATGATATTAATTACAACAGGAAATGCAATGCCTAGTACTTTGTTTTTATAGTAACTGTTTTTTAAAGTGTTCTATTCTATCACAACATTATGGTTTTAATATAACAAAGAAAGTAAGGTTTATATACGAGTACAGGTATTTAAAAGATAAATAAACAGCATAAGAATTTCATCGTTGCGTCGAATTGCTTTACATTTCAGACACACTCAAATCTCAACTCAATCTCTAGATCCCACAAATCTTAGACACAATATCGGACCGGTCTGATCACCGGACATAGTCTGATACAAGTCGCTTAGTCGCAACAAAACGCTTGGAGGCAACAATAAGCTTATGGGTCGCTTCCCATGATTACTATAAAAGTTTTTCAGGATGAGACCATTACTCACATCCTTTCTGAATGCCTTCGCTCATGCAAGTGAAAGGATCCAGGCTCTGGAGTCATCCATTTATCACCGATCGTTGATGGTTCTCTAGTAGATGTCGCGAGAGTACATTTGTACAATTTCGCGAAGAGTTCCAACTGGTTGAAAGACCGCGTCGAAATCTGCGGTCGAGGTACCAACGTTGTAGACCAATTTTGGTCTAGTGGTTGTTTTCTCAGAGAAATTTGAAGGTTCTGCACTTTGTTGTGAATCTAAAATTGTGCACATCCTAATAGCAAGATTCTTTCGCGAAAAACTTTCTCTGTATTGTAACATCTGCTCTTTTATTGATCTTGCTTACATGGCTTCCTTCCTAATGCACGGATTTCGGCATAATTCACCTCACATACATACGAGTACATGCTTTCCCTAAAATGGGAAAAAATACATTTATTTCTTTACTTTCATCTCAGTCTCAGCCGTCTTTTAGATTGCACACATCAAGTAAGTAAGCGAGATTCTTCCCCCAACGAGGAATCTTAACTCTCGTTGCACATATAAATTGCAAATTTATTTCTTCTTCTTAACATCTTAAATGTGCCGTTTTTTTCCAGTGTTTAAATTTTTCCGTCCCTTTTGGGTGGCGTTTGAAAAATGATCATCTGTTTGCAGGCCATTACTGCTACTTCTTCTTCATCTTCTTCATCATCATCAAATTTAAGTAACCGGCCGTTATTTTTATCGTCTTGAATTGCATCAAATCTCATCACAGTGTTGAGCATGGATCGTCATCATCAGCATCATCCACGACTTGCTTTGAAGGGTGATTTTCATTGTGGTTGTTGTTGTTGTTGGTTAACGATTTTTCCTTTCCTTAGCCTTGGGTGGGGAGAAAAACTTATCTAGTTTTTCACCGCTGCCGATCATACCTTAAGTCATTTTTCTTTAACTGTCAAATGAAATGCATTTGATGCGTTGTGTCATTAGTTCTTTGTTCTTGTTGTTGTTTATTTTTATTCTGAACTTTTCTCCCCTGTATAGATTATCAATTTTTTTTTCAAAATTTGTTTTTCGTATTTTTTTTTGCATTTGCAAATTCACCATTTGTAATGGAAATTGATTCAAACATTCGATTAAAATTCTTTGCGTCCGAAAGCAAAGAAATTTATTTAAATGAGCATTACTGAGTATTCATGTACTTACAGTGCACTCGCGATATCGTGAACTGACAAAGTCGTAAGTGTTCACAGTTACGACATTGGCAGAAATTAAATAAATACAAATGCGGACACAGAGATGGCAAAAATTGACACCGAGATGGCCAAAATTAGCAGTTGAACGAAAAATAAGAGGAAATAATCTGAGTATTCCCTAAATTACAATATAATTGATGTTAAACGAATGAAAGCTTCTATAAAACTTTGTTCACTTTTACTGGCTTTAATGTTCTGTTCGCTTTAATGGATAAAAGTTGTTCACCTGATTGAATTTTCATCTTTTTGGACTTTCATCTTATTGGGATTTTACCGTAATGGATGTTCACTCTATCGTGAGTGCACTGTACTTGTATCTTCTTATAATTAATCTTTTTTCCTTCTGATTGTTAGATGTTGGAAAACTCTTCTTTTTAAAAGATATTCAAAATCACTGTTTGTTAATCTGCCTTCACTATCGTACTCACTGTATATAAAAAAAATATAAAATATACTGGAGTATATAAAATACCAGATAATGACCCTATCTGTCTGTCTATCTTCTGTCTGTTACCTGTTATGCGATTATACTAGATATTTAAATGAGTTTTTCTTCATTCTTCTATAAAATCACAGTGAAAAAAGTGATTATGTAGGATCTTCCTAGTTCAATGTCTATAGTTCGTATATCGCAGCACCCTTCTCTTTTCCATCGATGTCATCAATGCAATTTAGCACCATTACTTCTTGGATTTACCATCCATTCACAAGATATGCATATACATTTTTTTAATGCCCTGTAAGCATCTTAAATTGAAAATTGCAAATCGAATTTCACTTCACAACAGAATAAATAAAATAAATACCCTTCAATCACAGAAAAACATTCACAGAGATTGCATTATTATTGGCAAAACTCATCACCATGATCGAGGCAAGCGCGAAAATCTCTGTGAGAAATACATACATATGTATGTATGTATGTATGTATGTACATATGTATGTACAAAAGGCGATCGTCGTCATCGTCTTCCTTCGGCTGCAACCGAAGCACGTACGATTCTAGAGTATAACCGAGAATACCTTGCATGTTGTTTGTTGTTAATATCCTTTATTGTTGTTATTGCTGTTGTTGTGCTTGCTTAAAATTTGCATCAATCATTCGTTTCGGTGTATTTTTTATATCGTATCACAACCTTCCTCACTTTTTGCTAACGTTTTTAATTTGCCAGTTGGCAAATTTTTTTGGTGGTTTCTTGTTAAACGAAATTATTTATGCAGAGCCACCTGGGAAATTGAAAATTTCGCAGTCAGTCATAACAGTGTTTATTTTGTTGTTGGCATTTATAGTTATTTATAGTTTAAGTGTTGTTGCGTTTATTTTCACTATTTATTGCAAAGGATAGCAGTCAGGTATTCAAACAGTCTGTATGTCTTTCCCCTGCATGTCTGTCCTGTCTGTCTGTCAGACAGTCAAGGACCTTAAGATATCATATGCATGTATGTACTTATGTTAAGGTTCAACTTTGCATAAATAATTTGCAATTTATCTCATTTCGTTCCAATGTATTTGCGTTGATTTTTTATCGAATTTCCATTTGTGTTTAACATTTCAATATTTGCAAAACAAATTTATTTATAGTTTAAGAATAAAATAAATCCCTTTCGAGGATGACGATGGCAATTTTCAATCAACTGCAGCTGTGCTCATCAGAAGCTTCAAGTTTTTACTGAAATTTCTTATGAAATCATGATAAGCTAGGATTTCTGCAGCAAATTAACTCAAGAAGATGGTAATCAGACGCTGAGGTTTCAGGGAGGAGGGTGAGGGGGTTGTTGGAATATTTGTTGTCTTCGAGGTCAAAACTAGGAGCAGAAGGGGCCTAACTAAAACTTGGTTTGGTGGTTTGACGTTTAAAATAGGGGGGGGAGCTAAATGGGTTATATTCCCGAGTCGCAAGCCTTTTGGGGGCGGAAATTTGTATTGGTGTGTATAATAATACCGTGTATTTAACGAAATCGATTTGAGAGGGAAGGAGGTGGTCTGAAAAGGGTAGACTAAGTCAATCGGCACATGTATTTTGGAACATCTCCTTCCTTCCTAAACTCTTTATCATTCTTCCCCAAATTTAAGTCAGCTGATTATTAAGCATTCCCTCCCTTTACTTTATTGTTTTCATAATAGATGACAATTGTCTGTTGTTGTTTATATACATGTCCTTTGACCCCTTTTTATGCTGTGTGTATATCTAAACTACTAGTTTTCTGAACAAACAAAAAACACGCTTGGTGATCAAAGAATTCAAAAGAAAAAGAAGGACAAAAACCTTTTTTTCAACGGGTCAACTATGTGTATCCATAGCATAGCATATCTAAGCATATTTCATTTCCAAGACTATGTAATAAAGCACCCAAAAGATGCTGGAAGAAAAAGGCAACAAATCGCGCGCGCGCAGCAAATCTTGCCGTTTCACAGCGCTATTTTGAAACTGGACTTGAGAAGTTCCAGCTCAGTCCATCTTCTTTGTGTCTGTCTGCTGCTGTATGCAGACCCAGTGTAAACAGGTCTGGCGGTCACTCAGGTCTGGCGGCCGTGCTTTTGATATATTGTCCATCAGCTTACAAAACTGAGTTGACTGTCGACTGGAAGTTTTGCGCTCAACAGAAAGCTGAAGGCAGACAAAAGGATGCAAATTGGACCACTTTACGGAAAATTAACAGGTTTTCATATTTGGATAGTTTCCACATGTAAGAAAATAAGAATTTAGGGACTTTTTTGTTTGTAATAAGCTCAAAAATTATGACATTATGATGATGATGATTAACGCTTAAAGTCGTCTACTGGCTGGCTGCCTGCTTGTACCTGAAGGATGCTTTAATAAATGTTTTGTTTGCTTTCCAGTTTTTTTAATTCATTACATTAATGTAAATTTTCCTGACAGCAGCTGCAACAATTATGTGGAAAACAGGAGAAAAAGATTACGAAGAAGATACGAAGTTGCTTTTTAATTTAGCGTTAGACAAATTAAAGAAAATTGCATCGAATTCGGTGCTTCGGTGCTCCGCGAATTCAGCTGCTTTGGCATTTGATGGAAGCAATCTTTTATCTATCGATAAGGATTATAAGTTATCGGTTTCAAGTTAATATATTTATCAGAAGCAAATGATTAGCAAAGAGGGCGTGATGCCACGTGAACCGCTGGAGCATTCCTTGTTTCTTAAAAACCGTATGAGGTACCATCTGCTGCGGTGTCTCGGCTCAGGTACCGCTGCTTTCTGCTCTCTTCAACTTTCCAGTCGTGTTTCTTCCTTAATTTCTTCGATTTCGTCACCTTATCAACGCGCATGAAGGCGGAAATCAATAGTTGCCAATTAAGAAAGATCTTTAAAGAACAACGCGTGCCACAAACGAAAACAATTGCAATAAAATGCCACCTTTAACACCTTCGAGTCAAGCTGCAGCCGTTCTAATAGTCTCTCTAGTCTCTCATTTCGATCGTTGCTCGAGCCGATCACTGGTCAGTTTGCAGGAAGACTCCTTGAACAATAATTCGTTGTTTGTCTTGCAGAATGATCTCAATTGACATTCGTTATTGTTATGTCCCAAGTCACAGAATGACTTCGTACGGCTGCTGCTGCTGTTGCTGATGATTTTGCGGTTTCGAAGTTAGGCGGGGGATCTTGGCTAGAACTGCAGATGTCGGCCCAGAGTTATACTGTCTGTTACTAGGTTTGTGACAAGGAGATTGAAAACTCCAAAGAAACAGTTTAATCGAGTATTGATAATGCTGATTTGGTTGTTTTGTTGTTTTGCTAAAGTTGTTTTGACGTCTCTGTAGGGGCTCAATGGGGAACTAATGAAGAAAACCCTTGGATTTTTGCAATTAATTATTATATGCGAAAAGCAACTCATTGGATTTATTGTGATTTTGATTTTTCACCTTGATTCTCTCTGTTCTTTCTCTTTTTCTCCAGCTCCTCTCCCTAACTAAAGAACATTTAGAACTAAGAATTATTAGTGTGGACTGTGGACTTTGCTTCTTTTTACTGATTATTGTTAATTGTTTTAGATTTTCTTTGGCTTTGCTGGGTGAACACAATCAACACAGGGTGTAGCTGTATAGTTAGCTAACAAAAACTACACAAACATAACAACAACAACCACTATACACACACCACCGTCTCGATTGGGGGAAAATCAACACGCAGCAGATGCGAAAAAGTGCGCCCAAATCGCCGCCTTAAAGAAAAATTTTGTATTTTATTTTGTATCGAAAAGGAGAGCGAACGCGGTGCCAAAGTCCGTTGAGTGAGCTCGTTCCTTCGCTCCCTCCAATGTCATTCATCCTTAAGAACAACAACAAAATATACAGACAACCCGATTGAGTTGAGATTGATGCCTGTGTATGTATCGACGTCTGTGTCTGTGTATGAGGAGTCAAAACCAGAGTCTTACAAAATAATAATAATGCAATTTTTCTACAAACTTGAAAGGATCCTCTTTGCATTGAACCCCCGTAAGTTTGCCCCTCTGGAGTTGAATGCTGAGTTGATTGGAGTGCATTCGTTGAATTTGTATAGATTCCATGAATGCCTGCGCTTTGTATATATTGTTGTATGTTTCTTGTTATGCTACTTAGTAATTATATTTATTTTGAGAACACCCTTGGCTGTTCCGTATTCCCCCCGATCCGCCTCCCCACCCTCTCACCTCTCGACTCCCGTTTTCATGTTGACATGTCGTGTGTTTTTTATTTCTTGCTTTTTAGAAATTGCTTGTTTTTCATTCCTTCTTGTTTAGTAGGGTGATTTGAGATTTTTTCGCGCATTTAGCAAGAATACATTTGAGGAATTTTTGGACTTATTATCGAAATTGTTATCGAGCCTCAACGATTTTTAGATATATCATTATTTTCATGGTTGAAAAATCTACTTTAAAAATTATTGTTTATACTGAAATTTGCCAATATATAAAAATTATCACTTTCTCGGGTTTGTCAAAAAAAAAAAAAAAAAATACGGTAAATTCTGATGAAATTGATTATAGTCGAGATATAAATTAAATGAACTATAGGAAAAGATTTTTATTTAATTTCCTGACTCAAAGATCACAAACTAAAGCATGTTGTAATTAAAACTTAATTTTTTCTTTTCAAAAAATATCTAAACTTTATCATATGCTAGCTTAACCTTGAACTTGATTGTATATTGTTTCAGAATTCTTCAGGTAAAAAAAGTCTAAACATTCTTGAATACTTTTGAAGTTTCATTTAAGACATTAAAATTCGAATCCAGTTTTGATCCTTTCTAATGTGTATCGAATGTAAGACTGTCTCGTGCTAAAATTCATGCTATACATTTTTGCGACAGCCAAATAAACACCCATATTATGAAGTCCTGGCACAAAAGCAAAACCATACCCATAAGGATAATAATTTATTCCCTGCAGGTAGATTTGATTGAATGGATTTGCCCAGCTGTGCCTTTTAGACTCGCGCTACTTTCTTGCCTCTACATATTCTGAATTTCTATTCTCCTTTTTTATTTTTAGTGTTCCTCTTCCTCCATTTCCACTCCTTTCATGCCATTTCTTTGCAAATTTTAGCGCATAATTATGGGTTCATATGTATAAAAGAGGAGAAGGACCTGAGACCAAAGAGAGGTCCTTTGAGTTTCGGATTGTGTGATGTCAGTTCGCTGTTTTTGTTGTTGTTATTATTTGTGTGCTTGCTGGTCTTGTCGCGACGCTTCTTTGTCGGATTGAGTTAGGTTATGGTTTACCCATATGATTACTTTTCTCTTTCTCTCTCTCTCTTCTCATGCTACTTTCTTGAGATGTTTTGCCGGCTAGCAGGAGCATTTGAATCGTAGGATGTAACATGCATGTGCCTTAATTTTAAGGATATATCGCTGAGCCTGCAAGCACTGATGCGTCCGCTGTGACGCGATGTTGCGGCACTTAATCAATTTTCAGAGAACAGGGAGCAGGAGTCGCCTGCATATGTTGGATATGTTGGTTGGATGGTGCCATGCTTGCTTATTATAAGAGTTGGCGTGAAATCGCCATCATTTCATTTTACACCATCATCGTCATCGTCATCGTCATCCTCACCAGCAGCAACAGTAGCAGAAGCACCATCATCCAAGCAATGCCAACATATTAATATGTAGTATAGTTTATTTCAGCATTCTTGTTGTTGTTGCTGTATCCTTTTAATCGTGGCTTAGATTTATTTTTAGTATATTTCCTTTAGTTCCGTTTAATTAAAGGATACGCCCTTTTTCCTTCATCACATCCGATATTACATGCATTTCCTTCTTCGTTCATTGCACTTCGTGGAATGCAGGCGTTCTTGTAGTCATCCGTAAAGATCAGAGATTTGTTCTTTCTTTCACTTCAGAAGCAAGAGTTATTTATATTGAGACTTTATAATGTACATAATTCTATTTGCTTTCAAGATCGCGGGACCGAAGTTCCCCCAACGGTGAATTTATGCAGGTTCTTAAAATAGCTGGCAACAATAATGTTTATTTTTTTTTTGTTCCGCTGAATGCTGAGTTTATCTGAAAATAGAATGAAAGAGATTTTAAATTAGAAAGTAATTTTTTCGTTATTATGTTCGAGTATTTATTAAAAATGAGATAATAAAAGAAGTTAATCAGTATCTGGATATGAAGAGATACATTTTTCGTCATAAAAAGTAGGCGCGTCTCTCAAACGATTTCGCTCATTTGTAAAGATTGAATATATGATACTTAATTTCATTCAAATTCTTTTCCTCTAAGTCGTCATTTCACAGACAGAAACGACGAACGGTGACGCTAATATATCCTTTCACCTTCGGGTCTATCGGGCTGAAAAACTGCATAAAACATTAATGATTATAAATACTATACTTCATATTATGTAGCTATTTTTATAGTGATTCAGTA
The DNA here is from genome assembly GCA_949629155.1 of Myopa testacea. Classification (NCBI taxonomy): domain Eukaryota; kingdom Metazoa; phylum Arthropoda; class Insecta; order Diptera; family Conopidae; genus Myopa; species Myopa testacea. Next base: position 45,603,664 of record OX451345.1, on the reverse strand, counting down.
AGATTTATAGAGTATATAAGATTTTATTATCGAATACGAGTGGCTCAATAAATTACATCCAACAGAAACGCCCCATATATTGTAAAGTTGACAATATATCAAATGATATGATGACAAAACAACAACAACACAAAATGAAATGGGAAGAAAGACACACGCCCTCAATAGACAGATAGAGAGACAGACATCAATATGCTAAATAATGTGACCCGAATTCCTCGCAATTAAACTGCGTCCATTATAAATTTTTATTTTGCACGCAACAAATTATATTTGATTGTCGGATCAAGAGGCCAACTTAACGTTTCTTAAGTCTTTTGCCACCGAGCCGATGACGACGCCAACATCGCGATAAGCATCTGGGACATACCACTAAATAGTTGCCACAAACAAATATCTGTCGCCTGTCTTTAATTTCAAAAACCGAAATTCAATGTTATCATCACTGATGTTCTTATTGCAAAATCGAATATTTGCGGGAAAGAAAAAGAAAGAACAAAAGGAATAGTCTTGCAAAAACAAAACAGGAAAAGACTTAGAAGAATCCGAAAAAGAAGGAAATTGCTAATTATAAATAAAAACTGAACCCAGAAGAACAAAACAACAATTTGTCATCTTTGATGCTCGATTAGTACTGGAAACCACTTCTTCACGCACTCTTCACTGACAGTCGCTCTCTTTGTTTTAGGCATTATCTTTTTATGGCTTTCCACATACATCATGTGCTAATATTTGTCTATGCTGTGAGCATGTGCGATCCATGTGGGGATATTTTGGTTAATTTAAGTAGATTTCAACCCTATTTGAATTGTCATTGTTTCTGTCTGTTCTTTCTTTTGTTTTTTGACTGCTTTATGTTTGTTTTGCGCGCCTTTTTTCCTCAATAAGACGAACTTCTTGGTTACGATTTCTGACTTTGCTACGAGTTCTAAAGTGTCGAGGTGGCCCCCGAGTGTGCAACGTTAATGTTTGTTACTCCGCCGCCACCGCCCACAATGCATTTCCGGCAATCTTCTCTGGTCACTTCTGCCATTTCACATGTAAAGATATAATTTTAAAAATTATATACATATATACCACTTTTTTAACATACGATTTCCGTTTCATGCTGCACTGCAATTCAAATGTCTGAGCGAATGAACTCAAATATGTTGAGCATGTGTTCAGTTTTAGTTTTTTTTTTATAAAGCACTCGTATACATTCTTTTATTCGCCTTAAGTTCCCAAGAATAACGCTCTAATCAAGAATTATCGCTTATAAATCTTAAAATTACGTGTATAAATTACCGTTTGTAATTTAATAATTTTCCACGCCTTCATATTGATATTTGTGTAAGTTTTGGGGTTGCTGCTGCATTTGAATTATTTGTTGTTTGTCCCACATCCTTTATTGCATTAAAGATCCCCGATGTCGAAAGACTTGAGAGTCTTGAGAATGTCCTGCAGAAATCGGCACCGTTTTTTTTTTTATTTTTCTTACAGCGCAAGTTCCGCTTTAATGGTCTCCTTTGAGTTGAGACCCAACGCACGGGGACACCTTTTTGATTTATGTAAGTCGCGTCAGAGATTTCCACATCCTCTTTGGAATGGTGTTGAATTTGAATTTCTTCGGGGTTTTATTGAGAGGCGTTGCGAAATACAACTAATTTCAAAGCCCGCTCCGCAACGAAATTTCTTATGTGCACGCGTCCTCTACTCTAATGGCATGTAATATCTAATTAGCAGTATTTAATTCTGATAACATGGGAGAGGTTACATATTCTCATACAAATTTTGGAAGTGCAAAAATTCATGCAATCTTTTGCATCTGTGAAAGTTGAAAAATCTTGAGAGTAGAAAAAACAAGTAATTATAATTGTGAACTATAAAAGAAAGAGCAGCATTAGTTATGCAGTTACTATAGAAGGCAGTTGAATTAAATAAGCATGGAGTTGGTATAGTGATAAAGGTGTAAACAATTTAATAAAAATTAAACTTTCACCCAAATTTCATGTACAGGCGGTTACTAGTAATAAAAATAATTTTCTACTTTTCCAAATATAATTCAATAATTAGTTTCAATATCGTTTTCCTTTTACTGTCCAATAAAATTATAAAAATAAAAACTAAGTTAAAAAGTAAAACAATAGAAAAATACAATTCTTTTTTAACACAATAAATAATCTTTTGACAGCGTAAAGTTATTGAATTAAAAAACCAACAGGGAAAAAATACGGCTCAACACGATTTTATGCCGAATAATAAAAGTCGAATTATGTATATTTCATTGTTTGAACTACTTGAACTATAAAACTGCAAAATACTTTGCAAATGCACTTGACTGCATTTTTGTGGTTGCCCTTAACTTCGCTTTCCCTCCCTTCCTCCTCTTCCTTTCCTTCCCTCTTAAATCCTTTAAATGCATTAATTTAGGAAATTAAAAATCAACACTCTGTTGATCTCTCTCTTTCTCTCTTTGTTTCTGATATTATGCTTTGTTTGGTGCAAATGCATTCATTCATTTCACACATTCTGAATGCAGAACTTGCAAATTTTCACATAGTTTTTTTTTATTTAAAAAAAATCAACCTTATCGTTTTTTAGTTTTAAACATATCGTAGAACAAACCCCGCAGGATCGATCACTTCATTCACCACACGAAGGGTGTGGTCCTTGTTGTAGGAAGGACCGGCCTGGTCGGTACGTAAGTAAGTAAGTAAATATACATTGCTTTATAGAAAGAAAAACAGCTGCTTTTTAAAAGCGCCAAAAATATTTCAAGACCTTTCGTCAGACTGTCAGAATGGAAGTAACCCAACTTAAAGGGGTGTCCTTCGCTGTTTTTTAGAGTAATATGTGCACCATAGGGTGAGATGACGACGACGGCGAGACGACGGATTTCAGAGAAACAAAAACTAACTAAATCTTAAACTAACATTATATTCAAGGGATTTATTACAGTTTCTTTTCAGATTTGTACACGAATTTTTGTTGTAATTCTGTTATAGATTAATTACTCATAAATACAGTTATAACTCTAACAAATTAAATTAATGCAGGGAGATGCGTTGAGCGAAAGTCGGCTGGTTGAATGGAGGGAGGGTGAAATTATGATGAGGGTGAATTTTACTTACTTAAACTTAATTGATGAAAGTTGGAAAGGAAGCATTCAAGAAACATCTTTTATGCTAATGTCCGGCCGATAAGAATACCAGCACAAGTGTATTAAAAAAGTAAATAAAAATAGGGTTTTGGATAAAAGGGTAAAATAAAAATGGTGATATGTGATCATCAAGCGTACAATTCTGCAACCAATTCTACAACTTTGGCCAAAACTATGTCGAATGTCGAGCAACGCTGATATTCTGAAGCGCCCAGTGAAGGCAGCACAACACGAGCCAACCGTGAATACATACCCTATCCTATATACCTATAGTATAGACGGTATATAAAGCAGTCTATCTACTGATGTATGTATATAAAGAATTTGCCTTACATAAAGTCTTCGAATCATATGGGGTCAATGCAAAAACAAAAGCCAACCAATTTTTATTACCACCAGGGGTCAAACTACTTCGCTTTGTCTGGTTGCTTCGCTTGAACTGCTTCCTTTCACGCTCCAGGCGGTTGCTTGCTTCTAAGATTTTTGGTTTTTGTTGGTTTTTCTGGTTTTTTGTTGTTTTTTGGTCCAGACACGTTTTTGTTGTTCGGTGCTTGAGTTACAGATCTCGAGCAGGATATGCATAAAGTATGCCTTCGTAGCCTTTGTCAAACCGGATGTCCAATGGTGCTGACGTGAGCTACGAATGTGTGTGTGTGTGGCATGATTACTGGGTTTGAATAGAGTAGAGTGGTCTGAGCTGTGATCTTATCTGATTTTGATAAATTTTGATTTGTGTTTTTTTTGCAAATTTGATTTGAAGTCGTTCTTGAGATCTTTTAGATTCTCTATTAAAATAAATTAAGTTTAAATTTGCGATAACTTTTCATCTCTTCTAAACATTTCTTTGATGCAAAAGTAATAAAAAAACATCCAGCTAACCAAAAAAGTATATTTTTCCATTCTATGTACATGGTTTTTCATTTCTGTTTCCTGGTTTTTCGCTCTATCGCAGTCTATCGTCTAAGTCTTTTTCTCTTGTAAGTTTCTTCATTCTACTTTGAATATTAATTATCCACATAAGCGCGCGCGTTACTTGGGACCATATGTCGCCAGCCAGCAAAATTCTCCCTCCAAAGCACCTGATGACAATTGAGAAAATGCTACGCTGAATGTATGTATGAGTGTATTTCTGAAATACTCGCCTAGCGTAAAAATCTAAATATTATGCACCAAATAACAGGGTCGTACTAGGGCACGAACTCTGCAAACCCCTAAGATACGAATGGCAGACCGACACACGGACAGATAGATATGCCCTGTGACTCCCAGATGTAGCTCGCGCTGTTATAAAACGATTTGCTCTAATGCACAAGTCCAGGGGTCAGAAAAGGCAACATACAACCAGTCACCAGCAACCAACCACCTTCGCACCCATGACTTAAGAATTTCCGTGCTGATATCCACTCATTACAAAGAAATTAACCGAAATTCTTGCTCGAAATGCACTATAATACGATGTGTGAAGGAAAGGAAAACGGAAAATGCACCTGACACCGTCAACTCATTACAAACGTCGCGGCTACGAAAGACCCCCGCGTCCAGTCAACCAAACAAAAACACACTTGCTGCTGTTGCTGTTAGAGTATCGGAAGTCAAAGTTGAAGTCGCTGCCGCTTTGTCCCGGGTTCATAGCGCGTGCTGGTTGCCAAGTTTCCTCGAGAAAATCAGTCAAGCGCAGAGTACAACCCGAACTTTACTACACACAAAAAAAAGCCCTTAATGAATAATTTGGTTATGGTACAACGAACTCACACACACATCCATCAAGATCTGATGGTTTTTCCTATATAGTCTATGTCTTTCTTAAAAACTATATATACAAAGAAACAAGCCTCCAAAAGGAACTAATTTTAAAAATTACATTAAAACGGAACGAAAGAAAAAAACACCCCGTCAACCGCAAACGTAGGGAAACTCCAAACATTAACAACAACAACAACAATTAAGGAAAGGACATTTACATTTTACAATAATAAAAATAAAAACAAAAACAAAAACAATTTTCAGCCCAATGAAAATGCATCAAACGGAACTCGAAGTGACAGCAGTCGCTGCCAGCCTTAATGCTTACTTTTACAACAACATAGAAGTCATCATAGTTTGGGATACTCCAGCACGCCGCGTTAATTTATAAAAAACGTCATCTGTGCAGCAGGTTCTCCTGTTTAGTTACTCGTAGTTCAGAGCAAGGACCTCTCTTAGTTTAATTTTAGTTTCCATTCTTATACTCGTACGCTGGCGCGTGCCACACAATCTTTTGAACAGCGCCAGCGCCATGTAACGTAACATAATTTCTTAGTCTACTTTTCGATCAAGGTGTTGTCACAATGACTTGGTTCCTATAAACAGGAAAATGGTACCAATGGGCGATATCTAGTAACAAATGTTCATGTTTTCTTCCATTTCACTGCAAGTATGTAGATTAAAAATAAAAATAGTTTTTCTTTCGCGTGGCGAGGGTGAATAAACTTTGAAATTAGATGATGGCGTCAAATGAGGATTATAACACGGAAGCAACGCAGCTAACCAGCCTGTAACCGTTATAACAGCAGGACTAAAGATAATGCAAGCATAATTGATTATAAATAAATTAGAGGTAAAGCGAAGTGGGATGTGTGGAAGCTTCTCTGTGTCAGTTGCTCTGATCTGATCGGGGTTGCGTGGTAATATAAGTGGAGAAATGTTTACACGTTGTCCTTTTTAGACGCCTTTGAATATTTATATATATAATGTTTAAAATTTATATCCATAGATACAGTATTGTAATTATGATCATTTCTGTATGAGGAAGAAAAACCCAACTGGCTTTAGGTATAATCGATTTTTAATAGATTGTTTTATCGATTTTTTTATATTATAATAACAACAATTCATTTGATTTCTACACTTCAAATGATAACTTAAAAATTCTCCACTTCAAATGAATCTTTTTGAATGTTACACTTCGAATTATTCCTTGCGAATTCTTCAGTTCAAAAATCTCTGAAATGAAAATGAATTGAAATGAATCTTTGAATGAATTTTTTTCAATTCTTACTTCAATTCACAATTCTCCTCTTTCTCAAGTGTGTTCCCACAACTTCTTCAATAAACACAATAACAATGAATAAGAGACAATAACTTAATTATGACAATAACGATAAAACTATAAACAATAAATTGTATTATAAATCATTCATTCATTCATTGCTGTTCATTCAATGCTATTGACAAACTTTCGTATTCATTGTCATGTCTTTAATAAGTAAATAATCAAGATTGTCGTCTCTGAATTCAGAAAGAGCTTTAATCATAAAAGAAGTGAAATTATTTCGATATCCATCAGCAAAGCATGAGAACGCATCAATTTGTCCGTTAATAACTCAATGTTTAACCCCTTCATTACTTATTTTGATTCTACGTCGTTTTTAATATCGGTTTTAAGACAAACACGACAGACAGACAACCTGTCCTATATTCCACTTGAAGTATGAAATGAATGCGCCCTCATTCCATCATTGTAATTTTTTTTTTGTGTTTTTTGTGACCTTTGTTCTTTCTTCAACCCGAAAGGAAGTGAAGTTGCTTGAACGTTATTTACTATCTCCTGCTTTGCTTTAAATAATCCATTCAAAGTTTTCATGTTCACGCAATGAAGCATGTAGAGCAGAGGAAGTGTTTTGTGGCTAATGTGGTGTGTTGGTCTCCTCTACGCTTTTTATTTTTGCATTCATAATTATGTGTAGTTGATCATCGATCGATCTCAATATACTTACCCATATAGTGTACAATATAGTAAGCAAGTGAACATAACATTTTAGAGGACCAGCGAGAAAGGACTGTATTGAGTTACTTAAGATTGCTTTTCTTTTTTTTTTCAAGCCCAAGAATAGTGTTGATTACAGTTCGAAAAGGTTACCAGCTGACACTGGAGAGTGTAATATTTTTTAAAATTTCACAAAGTTTCTTACATAATAACAACAACAACAAGTATCATATTTCACCACAATCATCCTCTCAACAATCCCCCTCATTCTCATAATTAAAATAATTTCATGTTTTTGCAGATTCAGGCAGTTTGTGAAAATAAACATCTTTATATTAAAGATAACAACAGAAAACTATTTTCTTGTTGTATTTTTCTTATTTTTAAGAAAATTATAGAAAACTTCAGTCAAATTAAAGTCAAATAAAAAACAATCGTTACAACCTTCAGCGGAACAGGTTGAACTAGACAGTATAGTCCACAAAAAACACCCTTAGCGCTTCCGTAAAATGCCTGAGTGAATCCACATAATTGAGGAAGGCAAAGAAAGATGAAGAAAATTCAAAAGAAATGTTCAAAGAAGCCATCTGTAAACAATCCCCCGCCGCCTTCTACAGTTGGCTTCGTCAGGTGCCTTAAAGTTGTCGAAATTTCGCGGTTTTCAAATAATTACCCCAAACATTTGACAAACCGTTTGAGTGACATTGAGTACCGTCTCACTGACGGTATCTACTCTCATCCTGAGCGTTCCACTCGAACTGCCTGAGTTACACTTCCTCAATTTCATCAGAAAAGAAGACCCGGAGAAATTGAGCAATAATAATAATTCAATGCTTTAGTATTTCTATTCAAATTCTCTTCAACTCCTCTTCTCGTATTCTTTGCATTTTTAAATTTCCTACTTTAAATAAATGATCAAATACTATTTTAATGACGGTACAAGTAAAATTGGATTCACTTTTATTCTATTGTGTTCTGTGTTGGTATAAAAAATTTGCATCATTGAAGATGATGAGATTCCCTTTTTGATGCAAAAATGGATTCTTTTCGATTTCTTTTCACTTTGAAGAAGGAAGAAAGAGCGACAGACAGACAAATGGCGCAGTAGGTGTCTTTCGGAACGGAAGTGTTGCTGTTGTTGGAGAGCGTATCTTCACTCCTTATGGCATTGGATTGCATTATTATTATTGTCCCCTTTATTGTAATGAGCACGTGTCCTTATTATTACTCAATTCCTTATTTTACCTGCTTGTATAGAGTATTTCTTTATGAATGCGTAGATATGCGTTGACACAAAGTAGGTGGATTCTCATCCTGTCTTCATTGTTTATTGTGTTGTATAAATTCGCTAACACTTTCTATGAGAGCTCATAGCGCGTGCCGTTTTCATACTTATGGAAGACCTTCCTTAAAAGGAAATGGTGCAAATGCATATATTACAAGACTATACTGTTAACAATGCAATACCATTATCAATACTATACCATTAACAATACTGTATCAACTTCAAATAAATCAAAGAGACAAAAAATATCCTAAGTTGGTATCCTGATCGTAGTTGCTTATCGATTTTTAATTAGGTTTTTATTAACTAGGTTTTAACTTATGTTTAGTTGTATAGTGTCACTATTTTGTTCCCACAAACTCTATATTTGAAGTCCCAATGGACCTGGTTGGCTACTTTAGCATTTCCTTCTAAAGGCATTTTCTTCAAATGTGAATTTAAGGGAATTTCGGCTTTAGCCAGGTGAAAGAAGGCAGTCTTTCTAGTTTAAGACAAGAACTGTAACATATCCACGAATACTTGTATTCGCATATCATAGACAATTTTTAACATATGTCGGATTTATTTGAAAATTTGGTATTTTTACAAAAGATTTTTATATTATCTACAATACTTTTATTAATGAGTTGTCATTTTTCATGAGTTTTTTTATTCTTTTTGTACAGATACTTCAATAACAGCAACAACAACCACGAGCAATGATCATGACCCCGAAGAAAATCAACAGCAGGCTGATAAATTAGACGATGAAGCGAGGTAAGTGGTGAGGTGTTCGCAACAACTAAAACTTCAACGCAATTTAGTCGAAAAAGTATAACAAAGAAGGCACCATCCTGTAGTTAGTAAAGAATCATCAAAGTGTATCGGGCCCGGTTGATAGAACCCAAAACTAAGCAAAATCATCTTCGATTTAAAGGAAATCACTGAAGATTGTGATTCGGAAAGGTTCCGTTGTTGCTGTCTTTGGCGAAAAAGAATGACTTTGTGCCCTCTCATACCTGTTTTTCGGGCCAGTCCACTTTTCTGTAATTCACCTGTTTTTTTTTGTTCTTTTGTTTTTCTAGAATTTTCTTTTGTTGATATTATGTACTTGCTTTCGCACATAAATTAAAAATCTGTCATGGCGCTTGTCCAAAGATTTAATGTCTTTTACTGTTTTCTATAATTTGCTACTTTATTTCTTTTCAATTCTTTTGCAATCGGCCGATCGATATTTTATTTTTTTTTATCTCTTAAAGAAAACAGTTTGCTTTGTGTAACTGTTTATGGGTAATTTTTATTACGCATTGAATGTGGGTGTTGAGCAATCACTTTGTGCATCATATGTTCTCAAAGAAATGGGAAAACCTATAAACAGTTGCTTGTTGTTTTCCTTTCTGATATATTTTGGGTTGGTTGGGGGGCGGATGTCTTCACCGCTCTAAAATTTTTCCAAATCTAGGTGGTCCTTAAGATCTTTAATTTTTTTCATAACGATCGGAACGCATGGAACCAGTACCACATGTTTTTGAGATACATTAGCCACTAGCACAGTATGCAAGCCGTATGTCACGAAGAATTACTTTCTTCAGAGTGATCATCTAAGTATATATGATGAAATAATGCCCCTTAGTACAGAAAAATCGCGAAAAACTTATGAAAATAAATACTGCATTATTTTAACTACAATATAAGACTTATATTATAAAATATAAGACTAAATTATACAAATATACAGGCTGTTTCAAGCAAGCAAACTTCGGCAAGGCCATGACCATATTTTTAATTTGCATTAACATTAATTAAAAGAGTATCAGGGCACCTTATCTAAATATAAAAGATTTTCATCTGCTTTATTCAAATTATCTACGCTTTACACGTGAAACAAAGGAACTACATTTCTTTTTGTACATTTTGACAGAATGAAATACAATAAAATACAAGAAAGAAAGATTTAAAAGATCTGTAGGTTGAAAAGTAGCCTACAAAGGAGCACAATTGGAAGATGCCGTTAATTAAAATCCAACCAAACAAACGGCGGGATAGGCGCCGACAACCCCAGGGTTTAACGAGCGTTTCGTCTGCAGATCCTGAGGAAGCGATTTTGCGTTGTCAGCGTGACAGTTGGGACGACAACAAAAACAACCTGTTACTCGTCGCACAATCAAACAAATAAACATACACATCGACACCACAGTGCCTTAGCACTGGAATTGTGAAAAATTGCGAATGTGATAGAAACTTATGCTGTGGAAAAATATCCTGCGGCGTTTTAAGTGTACAAGTGCGTCCTGTAACACAGAGTCAACTCTGTGTGTGATTCACTAATCCTATTGGCACTTAAGCACAACTACGTACGTACAAATGCGATTCTATCGACAGGATATCGTTACTCGTAAGTGTCAAGTGCACTTTTTTTCTAATACATTTTTTTATGTATATTTGGATTCACCAACAAGTTTCTTTTCTGAGGATTATTTCTTGTAGACCAGAGACTTCATTTAGAAATTTCTGTGTGGTTTTTATTTATTGTCACTCTTCCCGCGCAGTTCTCGGTTTCCTTATCAGTTCTTCTCTTTCATTATGGTTTTTATTCGCCCTTCAACTTGACTAAATTTGACACTATTACAAACATGTTATAAAGTGTGAAATTTATGGGTTAACTTTATGATTTTATGACTGTAGATTTCTGGATTAGATGAGGATTATATAGAAGTTGCAATCTTGTTTTCAAATGACTTAAATTCAGTTGTTTTCTTCGCCCTTTAGAGTCCATTTTTTGTGTAGTCTTGTTTTAGAATTTCCTATTTTTAAACTATAATATGTTCTTAACTATAAAAAATATAAATTGTCAATCAGTTGACACAATCTGATGTTATCTATTATTGATTTCTATGATTGATTTCTCTACTAATTTTTAGAGTAGAATATTTTTTGAAGTAGAATATTTTTAAATCCATTTTTAGTTTACCTTCCAGTTCAGTTCATCATTTGTTTAGTATCACTCACATCTTTTCACACTTTCCCCATAATACTCTATATATTCGTACCTCCATAAAATCAAAATGAAAAATTATCACAATTCGGGAACTGTATTGTTTCCATGTTTCCAAGTTTTTCTTGCAACTACAAAGCAAAAATTCCCGCTCGTTTATTTCAGTTTTCTTACCTTTCTTTTCTGCTGCCGATTTGTTTTCAGTAACGATGGTTTTTCTTCCCAGAATCACTTAGATAGAATCACAAGACGTCCTCGAGTCATACTCGGCAATGTTTATTGACAATTATAGCAACAAATACAACTAATTCTTTTAGTATTATTGAACACTTTACTGCTGATAAGTTCGATTTTATTTGACCACACACACGTTCATCCTCTGCGGTGATGATTCCTTAAATATATATGTTTAACAAGGACAGCATTCTTTGCCGATCCTTCCTCTTGGCTTTCTGATCGAAAAACGTTAATAACGACTTTTGTGTTTCTATTTTTATAATACTTGAACAAATATTCCGACCTTCTTAAAAAGAAAAAACAACACCATATTAGAAGTATTTTCTTTCTATCGATCTCTTGATCCTTTTCCCAAGATATTTTGAAGATTATGAGGTCCGCATGACTTTGTTTTATTTACAAGACTTTTTTTTGTAAAACAAAAATTAGCTCCCTTTTGCAGAAGTTGTGGTATATATATTTATCAGTGATTTGGTGGTTTATAATAATAATATGCAGGACAAAAAATGAGAAAAGAAGCTCCTGAAATTCACAAAATGATACGAAAATATACGAAACTATATTTGCAATTCTCCGAAATCGTAACTTTATAAACTATACAACGTGTGTATGAAACACTATAAATTCGAACCCTTTCTTTAGGTCCCAAGGTCCTTTTTATATTCCTTCGTTTTATTTTTATTTATAGATTACATAACTCTATATATGTACTTCTAATATTCGTATATTTCGGTTCGCTTGTTTTAGGAAATACATAAAAATCTAAACAATTAAATGTTTAAATTAAGGTCGGTGGTTTTCCGTTAAACATGTTGTTGCTAAATACAGCAACAAGTCCTTTCAGAAATCTCAACAACAAGACGTTTCAACAGCTGTTATCCACAAAGCAAAATCTTCGACGCGCCTTTAACTTTGCATGGTTCTCGAAAGGATGAAAGACGAAATATACAACAAAAGATTTGTCCGACCTTCTTTATAAAGTTTGATAAACAAAGTATTCTTTTCTTCTTTTGGTTTTTATTATTTTTCCCAATACAAATATGAGTTTGGGTTCCAATAACACATGTTGCATTTTTTTTTCACTGCCGCATAAACAAAACATAATCTCCTTGCGACCACAGAACAGGATGAATCGTTGTGATCATCACCATATTAATTAACTAACATCTACTACAGACGTAAACAAATTAAGTCAAATAAAAACAAGAAGTAGCGTTCGTCTCCAAACAAGTGGCAACCTTGTCGCGCCTTAAGCCTCGAACCTCGACAAGCCGTCCAGAAGGAGATGCTAGCGGCAAATTGAGTTGGTGATACTTGAGAATTTTAGCAGAAGAGGAAAAAATCGTTGGTACGGCGGCAGATCATAGCCAATAGAATAGCAGCCGTTGATTGAATAATAAGTTCTTAAATTGCTGAAATTCAATACATGTCCCCAGTGCGGCCGGCCGACAAACGTGCCAAGGACAAACTTCATAAACATCTGACATCCCGTTATAGTTTAGTGCAAGCTGATATCCTTTTTCAAAAAAATACGCCTTAAGGCATTCAACAACAACTAAACAAGTCTATTAAAAGAGTGGGATAGACTGAGCGGGAGACTCGGGAAGAGAACGAGAGAAGATCATAAAAAAGCAAAATTCAGCTTCTGCTGATATGGATTTCGTTTTAATAGACCGCTGTTTAACGGTACAATTTTATGAAACAACATGTGGTCCATCTTAGAAACATACAAAAAAGGAAAGCAACATTGAATTTAGTCAACAGTCAATCGGTTGTGGCTACCTAAGATATACTACTGTTACTTATTCGTTAATGTTTAAAGTTAAATTTGTGATGTCGAAATCCCTTTTCGATCCTCGTCCGATCGTTACCATACTTGGATCCTCTGATTGGGTTTTGAATTCCTGTCATTTAATACATCCCTCCTACGCGTTAATCTAACAAGTGCTCTCTTCTAATCAGATCAAATTTTTGTTTTGATTTTTTATTCTTTCAGATTCCTGTTGGATTTCTTCCCCCGTACAGGTATTTTTTCTCTTCTTTTTATTCACACTCTATACATAGCTACATATATACATATATATGTATATAGTTATTCAATCTCAGTAGTATGCAGGAGAAAAGACTTCTCCAGTGAGTTATTTTGTTCTCCTCATTCGTATTTCTTTACGACTTGTATGTGTGTGTGTTTTTGTGTTTATTTTGTTGTTATTTTTCTCACCTTATCCACGTGTTCCTTTGAGGTTTCTTTCAGGTGTTTTTTTTTTATTTTTTGGTACCTTGGGCCAGATTGAAGTATGTAAGTAAGATTCGAGCAATCTTCAATAGATGGCGCTTCTTAGATGTTGTAGAGTCCAACTCCTGAAACTGAAAAATGAAGAATAGTCCTTTTGGTACATCATGAGTCCAACTCTTGAAACTGAAAAATGAAGAATGGTCTTTTGGTGCATCATGAGTCCCTGATGGCAAACAGACTATGTTCTTGACTTGGCCTATTTTCAATATAACTACGAAATAATGAAGTTGTTGTAGTGAATTGTTGTTGAAAACCCGAAGAAAAAATACAGGTTACCATAATCTTCCTTACAGGATGCAAAATATTTAACGTATCTTTAACGTATTTCGAATGTAAATCTAAACACGCTCTAACAACATCGTATCTAATCTGTTAACAAATAATTGCCAATAGTCCATAAAATTTAAATTTCTACGAGCTGAACAAAATATTTACTTCTTAGTGTAGTGAAAATTAGTAAATGTAATTATATTTTTTACGCATCAGCATTAATATTTCTTGAAATCTATAAAAAAGGGGAAACATCAAAGTGTTTGAGGTCCCGATTCAAAAGCATTTCACAAACTCATTGTAACCATGCAAATTGCATTGTGTTAAATGTATGTGAAGAATTGATGGATGGACGGCGGACGGACGCATGGCTACACTTTTCATGATGATGATCCGCACCAACGTTTAAAACCACCACCGTCATCCAGCAAGAATATAAAATTAAGCATGACCAAGAGTCTAGGTGATAATAAAAGATTTAACTACGTATTCGATGCAAAAAAATACTGGAGGAAAAGAAGAAACATAGATTTATGGACTCAGTGGTCGACGACACGCCTTTCTTAGAGGTATTATGGTCCTTTGGACTGAAAACTGCAGACAAACCAGTGCAGATCATTAATTATCATTAGTTGTTTAGTGGACATGTTGAACTAACTTGACCAATGGTAAAGTGGTGCAGTGACCGATAGTAACGTCAGTGCGCCTGAGTTTCGACACATGTGCTAAATTTGTGGTTGAACCGTCGGGAAGGTCGCAATTTTTGATGTATTGTATGATGACATAAGGTCCATAAATGTATATTTCAAGTCCTTTGAATGCACTTGCTTCATAAAAAGTCTATCTGTTCTCTGTCAGCTGACCGACTCCAATGATGGTGCAAATTTTTGCGGAGATCCACTTTGTAGTTATTCTTTCATTTATTTATTTATTTTTTGAAGGTTCCAAATGGTTCGAGAATGTTAGGTAAAAGTTAGACAACGTAAATAAAGAAATCTTAAATAATCGATTGTATTTTTTTAAATTCTCTATAAATAAATATTGTATTTTTTTTCTCTATAAATAAATATTGTCTAAATATTGTAATACATATAAATCTTTTATCAAATTTGGTTTGTAGATCTAATCGAAATCGAATTCAGCGATGTAACATCCTTAATTTTTATTCCTTTCCTTCTTTTTCTTTCCTTATTCATTCCTCAGTGAAAATTCCTGAATGCACTAAAGAATTTCTATACTGCAACTTTAATTGAAGACAAACAACTTTACTCATTTCGATCGGCATAATTTATTTCTCGTTATAAAAATAATGATAATAAAGTTAACGATGATGATGATCATTCATTGCCCATTGATCATCACGTACGTTCATTAAAAAATCTTTCTCTCAGCTTTTATACCGGAAAATAAATGTCAAATGTTATCGTGAATCACAACTCAACTTCACCGACTGCTTGACTCCATGGACCACAAACGTTGCTATTTTATGTTCCTTTTTCTAAAAGAAAAGAAAGAAAAATTATACTCGGAAACTCACTACAAAACCCACTACGAATTGGGTCGATTACACTAGTTATGCTCCGTGCAAGAAATGCAACAAAGAACGATAATGTTGCTGATAAGAAAGGATTGATTGCAGGTCATTGATTGAACACAGACCAAAACAGAAATGGTCAATATTATTTCGCATTAAAGAGATGCGAACGAATGCGGCAGGCAGCGTATTTTAGGTTTTGCGAAAGAGTAGGTTAGAAATAAGATTTAATTTTTCGGAGGTAACCAAAAGAAATGACCATCATCAACAACAACAATTATTATCTTTGAAGAAGAATGATAAAAGTAGTTGAAGTAGGTTTCGAACTTCAATAAACCAGACCGTAGATCGTAGATCAAATCTATATGTTTCGCAGACAGAGATGAAGAGTGGGATTTGTTCTCTCCTAAAAGTGTCCGATTTCTTTAGTGTGGATCACCCCAGATGATTGAACGCTTCACTCAACCTCAGATTAAATTTGTACAGGAACAAATTTGCTTCTCTTTTATTCCTGTCACTCTTCATGCAATTTTTTTACTTTTTTTCTATTCCCTGTCTGTCTGTCTGTCTCAACTTTGGCGCGCTTTTTGGTTATTTTAAAATTAACTAGTTACCTATTTCTACGGGGAATACGGACAAAAAACCGTTTTCTAATTTTTAAAAGAAAAGGAGGAAAAAAGAGCTCTTTTTTCTAGTTGTTCTTTTCGCAGTAGACTTGGACTCTTATCGTATGGTGCCGCAGAATTTACTGCCAAGATAAAATGTTTGTCCAATAACGGTCTCTACTGGATGCCTGCTAAGCGGGGGATTAAGGAGAGATATCTTCTTCTTCTCCTTCTCCTTTTTCTTTTCTTTTCTTTACACGGAGTACGTGCAATTTTGAAAGTGGGTGGCTACCTAGCATGACAAACAACAACTCAATGATGAGCCGTGCCGTGCTCAAAAATCTGGCTGGTTGACCAGTCCGTTTCGGACTTATCTCTACTTTCTAAATCTTCATCTTCATTAACTGCCTAAATAATAAAGTATTTAATTTCGGCCTCAAACACACGTACTCACACACATGACCATGTTTTTAATTTTTTCTTCAGTAGAAATGAGTTTTTCAAGTAAAAGAAGGTTTATCCTTTAACAAACAATTGCAGAATCCTTTTCAATGAACACAATGTTTTGGTAGCAGCTTTTGTATTTTTAACTAGATTTAAGCTTAAATTCTTGTCAAGTGTTTTCCAGTGCATACGAGAATAGCAACATCTGCATAAACGTGTTCATAGTTAGTCAAGCAGTCAGTCGGTCAATGTGTCTAGTCACTCAGTCAGTCAGCCAGTCGTTCAATCAGTCACTTTGTTTAGTCATCAGTTTTAACTTTGGTTTTCTTTGAAACTCTTTTGTGTGAAAAATATTGCTACTTTCTTTGGCGCGCTTTAAATTTTAAAATATGTATGGAATTTTAGGAATCTAAATTTTCCTTTCACTAAACTAGACAGTCATACAGATAGATAGATAGACCGACAGACAGACAGATAAACATTGTTGCGTGTGCATTCATTCGGACTTTTAAATGTGCGAAAATGCTTTTGTTGACATACGAGATGGGATCATCTGTGTTTTGTCTCAACTCTGAACTTCTTCTTGATGTCCACTGAACGGCCACCGCTTTAAACCGTTGCCACCATTGACAATGTTGACCGTCGTCGTAATCAGTTGAGTAAACATCCACTAAGATTTATTTTTATGCAAATTTAGTGCAAAATGTTGGTATTCCTGGAATTTTACAAAAACTATTGTGTTGTGAAAAATATAGGAAAATTGAAAACCCATCCATTGGGAAATATGGATGTTAATGTGTGTGTGTTACAACATGTCAATTTGTTATACAGTACCTGTAACTATGAATCAGATTTTGTTCTATACACTCTATGAAACTACACTGTATTTAGATTATTTATTAAGTTACTAATTATCCTAAAATTATAGTTATTACTATCCTAAAATTAGAAGATGGTCTTGGGAAATATGATGCAGTATATTTTTATCATCGTCCTGTAGGAAGAATATTGTCTCCCAGATCAACATCTTTTAAATTTGGCCAAAAACCGACGATTACCATCTTACTACAGCGCTCGACTGTGACCGTAAGAGTCAGCATGACTCCTTCAACATATGACCCTATGATGGATTGAATATAGAATATTGAACCACATAATAAGGAGCTTTAGAATAGTGAACCATAGAATAATGAGTCATAAGATAGATCCAATCTAACCCAGGTCTATGACGTACCGAAACAAGATCCCCGTTTATATTTAGTGACAGACTAAATGAACAATTCTCTTGTAGTTAATATTCTATTAACGTATTTCATATGCATTGCTTCACTTTCAACTTTCCTCAACTACCATTTTATGTAGTACGCGCCAAAATCGGACAAAAAAGGTTTTAGAATTTATTTGAAATGAAAAAAGAGCTCAAAAAAGATCCAGCATAAATAAAGAACCCAAAAAACCATCATAGAAAAGGAAGTACTCACACACGTAGAATTTCATCGGAGCTCATCGTCGTCACACTTCTGTGACCGATCGATCGGCCAACCGACCTGGCGACTCCTGCTGCTCCGCTCAATAATTTTTCAATTGTTTGCAAAAATTCCGTCCTTTTGTTTGCTATTCTTTGGTGATTATATCCTATTAAAAATTTGCATTTTCTTTAAATTTGTTTTTTTCTCTCTTACACATATAATCTTTAACCATGAAAAATTCATTTAAAAAAATCCAACTGAAAAAATATTCAAACCTCCGGTGGGTTATCCTACAGGTTGTCAGGTTGTGTTATCCAAGGGTTGACATGACCATCCCCCATGTCAACAGTGCGCTATACCACCCAAAACACTTGCTGTACGTATTCATCACATTGGCACTCATAGAAACACAAAAATTGTTGGGATTTCTTATTCATTGGTACTTTTAAATATATAATTTTGCATTGTTTCTTTATAATTCTGTGTGTCTGTGCTGGGCACCGGATTAGTGATGATGATAAATCAATGAGCATTTGAATAATGAAACAACACAACTCTTTTTGCAACGTTGACAGTGGAGGCGGTTTTGAACTCTGGGTATCCGAAGGCTTGAACAAACACCCGTAGAATGTCGGACGGTTGTTCCTTCCGGGAGGTCAGATTCTTTTATTTTATATTTTATCATTATTATTATTATATATTATCTCTTACAGAAGATTTCCAGATAGATTTTTTCTGGGAATGCTTTAAGAAGACAATTTTCATATATAGTATTGTATTTATAACTGATATAAATTATATACACTCAATCAAAGATGGGTGTGGTTCGTCCACTTTGTTTGGTTGTCTGGTATTTAATAGAGACTGAGTCTTATCAGTGATATACATAAATATTACATATATTATAGTAACTTCTTCACCTATTTTTCTCGTTTTGTCTTCGTTCACTGTTTTCAAAAAAGGGCTAACAAGAAATCAAGTCAAGTCAGCTTGTCCGACAGGTAGTAGTCAAGATGTAGTTAACAGCTGCAATTGCAATCGTACAAAATTTAAATGCTTAAATACGCTTAATAAGCATAAAACGAGCATAAGCAATACAATAAAAGGATAGCCGCAGTCGATTCTACGGTAGACTTGACCTGAAACTCATGCGATGTGTTTTCTTTTTTTTTTTTTGCATAAGCCTGTCTGTCGGCAAATCATTAAAAAATCATTAACTCTCGTGCGTATTTGTTACGAGTTAAAAACGGGATAAGACAGGAAGGATTAAAGGACCTCAACATTCGAAGATTTTTGCTAGTAGTAGATGCGGTTGCTTTACTCGGTTACATTATTTTGCAAGGATGGACGATGGTCAGTTTGCTTCATAATCTTAATTAAAATTTTATTGTTTTCGACTGTAAATAATGCAGACTTAAATGAGCAACATTTATTTAAGCAACCAAAAGACGATGAAGAATAGTTTCGATTTTAGTTTTGGTTTTGGTTTAGATGATTCTCATGTGAATAACCTTGCATAATCTTTAGAAAAAATTAGCAGCTGGAATTCTTCTGAATAACTTTTCTGTGTAGTCGGAAATTTAAAAATATATCATGTTTAATTAATATTTGCTGCTGTTGGTTAAAAACAAGTTTTCCTCCATGTCGTCCTTTAGCAACTTTTGTTCAATATAATTTGATAAATTATCATAGCTACAAATTGACTAATGACGCTCTTTTATCATTTATTCTCACTCTGATGAAATTGTCACTCATCAATTCAAATCCTCATCATCATCACCATCGTCGTCCCTATAAAAAATCATCAACGTCCTTCATGTAGAAAAAGAAAAATGGTCAACTGACCATTTTACATGCTTGGAACTATTTATCTTCTAAATAAAGCGCGACATTTATGACTGATCTTTGTTGTTACAATACAATCTTGTTTTTGTTGTTAATATCGTTGTTGCTATTGTTGTTGTTGTTGTTATCCTTCTATGTTTATTCATGCGTTTGGCTTAATTTAAAACGCGCGTCATCCTAAAGAAATGATAACAACGTATGATGACAACAACAACAATAAGTAACCCAACACAACTGTTCTGTAACTTGAAATTGTTGACAGTAGATTTTCAAAATCAACTTTGATGTAACGGTAGTCTTTTCGTAGTGTTTCCTTTCTCTTCTGGTGGATGGATGGCTGGTTGGTCGGGTGAGGTATGAGGAGGTGTAGAGTCCTCAGTAGAGGGTTGCACGGATTTTTCTTACTACACTTGGACTCACTCAACCCGCTGTTGAATAAAACTGCTGCAACTTAACTTCACTTGAAACCAGTAACGCAAAATGTACGCCCCTCAAATAAATCAGATATCAACGCATTACAAGCAAACAACGGCACATCTGCCGTTTTTTTTTCTTTCTATCATACATTTTTACATTACAAAGTCTGTCGTCTGTCCGTTTCTCTAATTAAAATTATTTGGAATCTTTTTTATTTAGTCACCAACATGATGATCAACAACAACGACAGCAGCAGCATTAGAATCGTATACAAACTCGTACATCAAACGAGTGAAATATGCAAATCTCAGTATATTTGCCAGTGTTGCCAGTTGGATATCCGTGCTGTGCCTCAGAAACCAGTTCGTTGTAATTTTACAAAACTGACGCGTGAGACGGTGAGGTTTTAATGATTAGGATTATTTGAAAAAAGAGCCACCACCACAAAAAGCTAGAAATCGATAGAATTTTACTTTCGGAAACAGATTCCAGAATTTCAGTTGATATTTTTAGGAGGTTCTTTAACTAGAACACCTTCGAAATCTACTCTACTAAATTCTCTATCGTATTAAAGTTGTAAGATTCCTCTACACGTTTAAAGTATAGTTATTCCTTTTCTTTCTTATAAGCTGTTAGTGTGGATCATTCATTCTTTCTACATTCCTATCCAATTACAGAGTACATTACTTCCTTCTTTGTATTTTTTATATACGTTTTTAAAATATGCCAAATTATGCAAACATGATAGAGTGAAATTTACAAGATTAACATAAACTCGATGGGATTGGATTGCATTCCTTTTTATCACTTCGGTTTAAAAAGAAGAAATCATCATCATCTTGCAAATGCTTTGCATTATAATTCAGCAACTTCTTAAATTTTGTTCCATTATCATGCAGTGTTGGGTAGAGCATCATCAAGTAGCTTTAAGTACTTGAATAAATTTCAGTTGTCTGCATTGAAAATCATTGAACTGTGTAGAATATAATAATGAATAGAAAATTATGGTGCTGCTGATGATGCAAAAGCTATACAATAGACGAAGTGTTACGTGAGCCATTTTATCTTGGATCTTGCCACATTCGATCGATCTTGATTTTTTTTAAAAAGTTTTGAATAAAATGGGTGAATAAATACAGTGAATTCCAGGGGATTATGGACTAGATCAGTGATGTGGATCCATGGAGTCCCTAATAAATGTATGATTTAAATAGTTATGGGAACCATTAATTATAGGTTTAATGTTTATTTTTTTATGAAAAACGAATAAAGGATTTCTTGAAATAAAAGACCCAGAATTAAATAAAATTTCATATATTTAATAACTTATTCATTGTTCCTCCATGTAACCAATGGAAGCCGCATCTTCAGTGTCGTCACCGGCTAACTGAACCTTATACTGTAGTAAATATATTGATTAGAGGCAGTATTATTATTTAAATGAATGCCAATCACCATCGGAATTTTTGCTAATCACGATTTTCTAATCAAAATTGAACTTCCTTCACTACGCAGTTTTACTACGCATCTCCAAAGCAAACTACGTGTTGGCTGAACATGAAGTTTTAATCAAACTGAATCCAAATACAAATCCATCCATCCAATAGCATTTTTTCTCCTTCTTGTAATATAATACCAAATCTATGGAAATCTATTCAGCCACGTAATATTCTTCAACACCGTCGTCGTCATCTATTCTCTCGTCTGTTCCGATGGAAATTTAGAAATTCTACTTGCGTTACATCAATCAATCAAGACTTTAACTGATTTTTAGGACTATCTTACATGCATTCTCTCGCGGTTCACTACGCGTTTCTTTGAGGTTCGAGGTTTTATTTTATAATTCTTGTGGCGTCACAGGCAGACCATACTACTGCATGGTACACATGTACCACATACATTTACATGTACATGGATCCATGGCAGGCATTTGTTTTTAATCCTTTCCTTCCTTTTGTCGTTGCTGCGGTGCTATTAACTGACTAGTCACTGCTTCTATTACAGGCTTTTACATGCTTACATTGGAACATTGGTCTTTTGCTGCATAACATCGTAAGAAAATTACAGCAAAACAAGTTTCTTGCAATGAAACGCGTTGACGCCTGCGCGTTTACAGGTGATTGACATCAACATAATACACCACAACAAATGCTGTTCGCTGTTCGAAAAGGCTGAGCAGGCGACGCAGTACGACGCAAGAGGAAAAGCCAACTAACCAATAATAACAACAACAACCATTAATAACAACAACAATACCAGCAACAAAACCAACAAGAACAACAACAATACCAACAATAGTTTAGCAGCGGGGGGAAAGTAGATGTGATAGGTTCCTCCGCCTTCTCCTCTCCCATCTCCTCCACCCCTTTTGTGAGAATAACTTTGATAAACAACGACGTATACCACAAATGCAAGGATTGTATACAAAATACCTATGAAAAAAAGAAAACTAACAACAACAACACATGAACAACAGGAACAAAACAGCCTTTATTCGATTTTATATTGTTATATGTTGGCTCTTTCGAAGTTGGCTTTAAAACGAAGCTAGAAAAATCTTAGCATAAACGTATATTGTAGCCTGTAAAGAGTTGGTGTAGAAGAGATGGAGCAGTAGACTGGTGGGAGAAGGGAAGGGATGGGAAGAAGAGGAACTTCAAAGGAACCACATTCTATGGTAGATTTTCTTTGTTTGTATATGAATTTTCATGGCGTGATTTGATGATTTTTCACTCGAACCGGTTCGCCACTTCGGTCACTTGATTTGACTTGGCTTTTTCCGTATACGTTACCCCCTTGCCCCCTCCCCCCCCCCCACCCCCCCTCCACTCCTTTCTAACCAGTTTCCATTATGGATTCAGTTCTTCGGGAGACTGAATTTGGTGGAGATTTTTATGTGAGCTTCATAGCAAAGGGCAAAGAATAGAGTTTTTCTTATTGACTATGATTGAGAAAAGTTGGATGCAGTGATTTTCTGTTGATTCTTTGGATGCCTATATACATATGTATGTACATATTTAATATGATTCTATTGTTATTTTCCGATTGTACGTTATAATGTACCATTTAAATCGAATCGAAATAATTTAATAGAATCGAAATTATTAAATAGAATTATAATTAAAAATCAATTGATGAAAATATTGAATTTTGTATGCTTAGATCCGTTTTTACGATACTATTTAAAGGCTTATACTTTTAATTTCATTCTCTTCTGTTCGTAAACTAAGAAATAAATGAAATAAGTCGTTAATACTGAAGGTTTTTATGGTAAACCCTTTTAGTATTTCATCTGATGAATATTATATCATTTTTATTACAGTTTAAAATTACAAGATCGAACGTAAATTTTTTGTCCAACGTTTAATTTTCCAATACGGACATGAAAATACTTTTGCTATATTGCGGCACGTCTCGATCATCGTCTATTCGTACTTGCAACACAGTTCATACGTGAAGTCTTCACAAAATATACCTTCCCTCTCTCCCTCACCAATCTTCCGTCTCTTAAGAAAAACAAAGTATATGTACATAGTTTGCGCAAACAAAAGAGGTAACCACGATTCTACATACTCCAACACAATTGATTGAGGAAACTTATCGTTACCCGCGTAACGAATTGATTTGACTCTCCGAATCGACCGAATCCAGCCGATCCCAAGTGTGGGCTTAACAACGATATGTACTCGTAGTTGGCCGCATGCGACAGCCGGACACACGACATTGCTACGTTGCTGCATGAATACCTTAAAGTCTACGTTTCTTCGTTAGTTGCAGTTGGTGTTGTTGCTAGTTTTGTACACACCTTCTGCATATCTACATACGTGGATACGTCTACGTGGACACTATAAATTCCTGTTCTTGGAGGGAGTTTGGGGAGAGGTAGGGACAAAGAGAGGGAGAGAGATAAAATCCCAAAGCATAACAAACATAAAAACAATAACAAAAGAAACAAACAAAGAGAAAAGGTTACTGAACCCTTCCTCCCTCCCTCCCCTCCGCCCATCCTTTTTTATAAAAGTCGATATTTGTAGGCATTTGAAGTTTGTTTGACATAGGAAGCAAAAACGGCCTCTCGCGTTTCTTATGTTGAATCCGGGAGGATGGGGAGCTCTGAGTTGAAAATAAATATGTACAAACGTAGAGGTGTCTTCTATCGAAATAGATTATTTATCTGAATTTTAAACATTTCGGGAAGAAAAAAAAGAACTAACTAAATAAACTTTTTTCTTTTTGTTTTCCTTTTTTTCGTTTGCTCTGCCTTCATTCATCCATTCAGTGGGGAGTCTTATTTGTTTGTTAGTTAGAATAGAAATACATATATATATACATAGTTGGAGCAGCACAATTGTTTAATTGTTGTTGTTGATGTTGCCTCTTCCGTGCTCGTATCTTTGATTGTGTGTCTTCTTGATTAGTTACCCCGTTCAGCTTCGCTTTGTTGAATTTAAAAGGAGTACGATAAAGAAAAAGAAGAATATTCTATTTATATACTGTAAAGGAAATTGTTTAACGAAGAAGTAGGTTCTTTACATCAAACAATATACAGAGAAAACATTAAGTAAGGTTTTCTAATTGATCATGAATCCAATGTCATTGATTGCACATTTATTATTTCGGGTATTTGAAACATCATCATGATCAATGATTGATGTGGGAATTTGAATAGAATCGATATTAGTTTCAGATAATTTTAATGTTGAGTCATCAATTACACTATAGTATACTACATTATTGTCGATGGTCCTTATATTTGTATTTAATCCTTTATGATTTCCACTGTACAAGTGTAAATACAAGCGTATCTCCATTATTTTTGATGATCTACATATTTATTCAGTCCTTTATCATTCTAAACCTTATTTAATAATTATTTGCACTCTATAAGTGTATGTATATCTTTATTATTGTCAATGGATCTCTTATAATTCTTTAATAATAATATTTTAATGATAATTTGTTTGCACTAATTCCTCATTATTTAACATTCATCATCACCCATTCTTTCTGCTCTTCATATTATCATTCGCAAAAAATACGTTATCCATTCTCCTTCGCACATACACACACCCAACAGAATTCCTCTCTAAAAGGCTTCCCTACCCTCCTTCCAATTGGTCCGGCCGACCCACCTTCTTTCCTTTATTGAGATCGGTGGCCAACGTAACCATTCGCATTCGCAATACAATGAAAAGTAAAAAGATGAACAAAAATAAAAACCGCGAGTGACTCCGATATTTTTAAGAATGAATTAACCGCGGAATTCGGCAACACATGCATAAATCTTTCAAATATATATATATTGAGTCGAGGATTGGAGAAGAACTGCTCCATTCCTTCGTCGGTGTGTGAAATCAATTGTTTGATCTTATTATATCTTGGCGAAAATTGGCCCAGAAGAATGTAATGTCTTGTATCAAACACAACTTACAATCCAGCAAACTCGGTGGGAAGAAAGGAATTCCTTTACTTTTATACAAAAAAAAACAACTCCAAAGAAGCATAAAAATACACCCACGGGCGGGATACTATAATGATTCAGGATTAATGAAGTCTACAGAATGAGAAAATTGAAGATTTAAGAGGAGAAGACACAAAAAGAAAATAAGACTGCTCAATGAAACAATTCATTTATTGTATTGAAGTTAGGGACTTGACAAACTAATTGTTGTCCAGAAACAGTTGCTGGACTCACCTAAGCGACTACGCCTTAGTAATTCATGTATCCTCAAGTAATTCAGGAAAATATAAATATAAACTAGAGCAAAAACCCACCAATCAATAACTTAGAATATCTTTAAATAAATAAATAAATAAACTATTCAATAACTCACTGCTCTATAATTACAATATATAGTAAATATTTTTTATACAAGCCTGACCAATACAATAAATAATATTACAATAAATAAACGATTCACAGCAAATATTGACTCTGAACCTTTGAAGAACCTTTAACATTGAGTTACGAATTTCTATAATTATATACTTCCTTTAAGAAGAAAGGAAATCAGTTGAACTACATGCTCACTCTTACATATGTATTGAATTGTTGATCAACCAAATAATATAGCCAACCACTCTGCCCTATGACTCTGCTTGTTATGACCATGTTATTACCAACATTTTAATGGTGATACCGATGGTGATCGTGAGAAGAGTTGCAAGGAGTCTAAACAGAACTCATTAATTACCACTCAACGAAACAGGTTCTATTCTACAGGAAAATTATGTACCGTCCACCTTTTTTTGTTGAAATGATTTCAAGCAGCCTCGATTTTGAACTTGTTGGCTTAATGGAAATTTTGATTGAATTGTGAACCCTTTTATAAGGCTTCGTTCTTATGAAATCCGATTTAAATTTCATTTCTTTTACTATGTGTGTTCAACTCGTTTGTTCATTTAAAAGATGTTTTTCCTAGGTTTTTAACCTTCAGATTTCAGGTTTTAAACCTTTGATAATTTTACCTTTTTTTGTTTTGCTGTTGTTCATTTGGTGATGTGGATTAAAAATCCACTAGAGAATAACCAAATCTGTCGAATCAAATTCGATATACACGTATTCAGTCATGCTTGTCATTCAGTCGAAGAGAGATCAATATTCTAAGGCGATTTCTGGGAGAGATTACAAAAAATATTCCATGAAGTTCTCTGCAATTACTGATCTATACCCATATAATATACTATAGAAAATAAACTAGAGAAAACAAACGATAGATTTAAAAGAACTCAATCATAAAGTTAACCGTAAGATGGCAATAATTTTAAATCTCCTGACAATAATAATAATAATTTTTATTCTCTATAAGCTTCAGTTTTTCTTTACTGAATCTATTGCAATATATAATTTATATACATATATAGAAATTTGTAACAATTTGGGTAAAGATAAATATATTAAAAATAACCATACACATAAAAAAAAACAAGGAATATTTCTAAATATTTCAAGGAGGGGAGTTTTCGGTAGGAGGTTTTTTGTCGGTATCACCTTAAATCGTCATCGAAACTTCTTGAAAATAGACCGTCACTCAGCCATTCATTCATTCCTTCCTTCATCTTTCCGTCGATATCAATTCCTTGATCCTTCCATGCATCCGTTCGTCCTTCCAATCCTTATCTATTGCAATCATTTAAAAACTTCTATATGGCCGTAGGAAACCATGGCAGTCATAAAACTTGGACGCTTTGTGTGCGGTGGTTTTTACAACCCTGAGAATTATTCTCAGTTTACAATAAATGTTCAATGAAATTTTGTTTGTCCCGTTGACAATTTTTCTAAGGATTTCCAAGTATTTGGGTTCCTTTCCATACCCAAGAACGGAACGAAACGGAGCGTACTCAAGTGAGTGAGCTCCAAGAAGTTTTTCGGCTTCTTTTCAATAATTTCATTTGTGTATCAACATGATTTGTTGTTGCTTGGTTAGTATTTCGGTTACTCTTCTTAAATCAATTCTTTTAAATCACATATTATTTTTCTTTTTGAAACGAGATCGGTTACATGGAACTGGATGATGACATTCCCAGGTTATAGGGAATTATATATTTGTATTATTTACATAAATTAAGCAATAAATTGTAACAAGTGTTTCCCTTTTAAGATTACATAATTTTCTCTTTAATGCCTGTATTTAGTACTATTTACAGTTATACCATCAAACAATGTACATTGACTACAATTAGACTACGATTACTTTACAATTAGTTATCTATTATTATGCTCTATAAAAAAATACTCTATCTTCATCTAGGAAAAAAAGCAATAAAAAATCTTTTCAACTTTGAATCCTTCTATAGAAATCCTCGAAATCTGGTCCTTAAGAACTTTAATACCGTTCTGTATACAGGACAATCCTAATTGATTTTCGCCAATTGACTAAAACATTTCATTTCATCATTTCACATCCAACACCATTAAAAGATACATTCATAAAATCTTCAAATGTTTTAACGACTTTTTTAACTATCTATAAAAACAATAAAAACCTAAAAACCATAAAACCAAAAATCCTCTTTGTCTTTGCTACTTATTCGGGTTATTCGAATTACCCGGAGTTAGAGTCCATTCCCGAAGGGATGCTGTTAGTTAATTTGTGGACTCTAATGCATTTTCCGTTTGTGTACTTCATAAAAATACCGAGACAGTCGTAAAACGGTTGTGTTTTTTTTTACTCTACCCAAATTCATTCACATTCATAGTACTCTATTACGTAATCGCTGAGGAGTGGTAAAAGTCAGCATTTGCACTTTGGCCTCCTTTTTATACGCCTTTAGTAACTACAAGTACCTATAGTAGTTGTTTCTTAAATTGAAATTGAATTGAAATCCTTACGTTTATATATTCTTAGTTTTTTTTTCGTTGAGTTTGACAGCGAGACCTTCCTTTTGTTCTTCCGGCAGCATCATTATCATCGTAAGTGAGAAAAACCCGCTTTATTTTTAGGTTTTTAATGAAGGGTGTTGCGCTTCAGCAAATTTCAATAATGAAACAAAAATATTAGACTGAAAATTATGCTGCTTTTATTATTGGAAAAAGGTTTTTTCCTCCATTTCTTTGAAATCGCTTAAGTTCTAATGTAAACAAATGTTCTAAGCAGTCGCATGTTTATACAGTCCCATTGAATCCAACATTTCGTTGTAAATTGCGTCTTATTAAGCTTTTCTTCGGAATACTAAACGACCGAAAAGCAGTATTTGGTGGTTCCCTATGAAAGAGTGATCATAAAATCGGGAAGTAAATTATGTGAATTATGTTATTTGAATGGAATATCCTTTGCTTTTTCCTTATCCCCTTTACTATGAATGGGAAATCATATATTTATAACATGGTTTTTAGTTGCGGAACGTGGTAGGTTTAGAAAAGTGTTTACGTTCTTGATCAAGGTAACCTCCTGAGTTGATTTCCCCATTAAACCCCTCTCCCCCTTCGATTTACTCTCAAGGAGTTGTATTTTCTCGTCAATTTTAATAATCTTAATTGTCTTCGTTTTTTGGCACAACTTCCGCCAAATTATCGAATTCAAGATTCCCAACGACCAACCTTTTACAAAAGTTTCCCACAAGGACCTCCCCGACGAACCTGTTAAGTAAAAAAAAAAAGTATTTCCTTTTCATATTGATTCATCCAAAATCTACTATAATCAGGATTACTTGTATTTCTTGAATATAAACTACATACAATAAACACGGCGGCGCCATCATCATTATCACCGACATCTACTCTATATAAACTCTACTCTACCAAGGCCCATGTACTATGAGTCCTTTTTGGTATCAAGTCTAATAAGAAGTTTATTTGTTAGAACTGCAAATCAAAATTCCATGAAATCTAATGAAAGAAAATCATGAATGAACGTATTATTGTACAATAATCCAGAGGAGCCAAGAAAAAAAAAGATACAAGAACTGTCGTGGCCAACAGCCGATTCTCTGCCCTCTTCTCTTCCTTCCCGCTCTGCTGGGTAATCTTTAAGGTTTGCAAACAAAATGAAAAAAAAAACGCCAGAAAAAAGCGATATAAATAAAGTATTTGTTGAGCTCACGAAAACGCGCGCGCTCAACTTAATCCTGGACAACGACGATGTCCTTAATATCGTATTTATATAAAGGAACAATACCTGTTTTGGTTTCCTGAATGGGCCTGGGAAAAATCAACCCAGTGTTCACATTATTATCTTGTTTCAGCACGTAGCATCACTAACTTGTTGGTGAACAATTAACGAATATTATTCCCAAAAGTAATTCTTGTGTTTGTTGTTTTGTCGTGTCGTCGGCGGTGTTAAGTAGGAGCGATAACTATTGTTACTTGAATCTGGCTTGAAAGTGAATTTGCCGAAAATTTTCATTGGAAAAAATTCCTAAGATTCGTATTACATACTTGCGAAAAAACAGGACGTTCCTTCCTTTTCACATTGAGGGTGATGACGAAGAAGGACCCATTTGAGATGTGTGAGATGGTTCATTCATAAAAAGACGTTGAATGAGACGGTTTTATTCGGATGAGTGCGATGTATTGAGAGCAAAAGAATGCTGTACTCAGTACAACAGTGGAGAAAAAACCTTAAACTAGGCATAAACTTTTGTTATTTCATAGGTACTCGTTTAACAAAAGAAAGTGTTCTGTGGTTCCTTAGTTTAAACATTGAATTGTAGCGTGTACTTGATAACGATTTGTGACTATACTCATGTAACTATATATAATAGATTTCAAATTAATGGGATATCTACTTAAAAGTTCTACAATCTAATTGAAGAGTCTTATAAGAGCCCCAGCTAAGTTATAACCGGTCCAGACTTTATCTCAACAACAGAAAAGCGATTTACTCGAAGCTTAAGTAGCTAAGATTTTGAATGATTCTCAATTCAACGAGATCAATCTTGTAGAAGGTTCTTGCTTCGAAGATGCCCCATATTTCGATTAATCCAGGCAACTATCAAAGGACGAACGCTTGAGAGCCCCAACTGACAGAGTCCTGTAGAATTTCCAGGATGATATGGCCAACACTACGTAAAACTAGGTAGCTTCTGGGGACCTCTTCCCAGACCCACATCTATCATAGTACCAGTGATTACCGGGCTCGAGACCATTTTCCAATTTTTGGTTATCCTAACCCACTGTAACCATTCTGACCGATCGTAACTTGCTCGCTATTCTTCTAAATACCTAATAACTCAATTGCAAACAAGTTATTTAAGACTCTGTCTCCTTTACACAGAAAACAATTGCCGCCCTCCGCTTGATTCGGGTGGTCCAAGATACGTACGAACGTGACCTCAAGTGCAGCGCAAAAAATAAAGAATCTCGAATAATAGATCAATGAAATTCTTGAAATTTCCGCAAAAATAAACACTTTGCCGACTTCCTGTCGGTCGTCTAGATTGGGGAACCACCAACAGCGCAGCAACAACGCATACATGTTAAAAGATGAGATCATCCGTATTATCCTTCTGTTGTGTAGCACACCAGCAACCAAAGGACTTGAAGATAATAAAACAATTGAGCAAATATACAAGTACAAGTATATGTATGTAGTTAAAAAATCCATGTGGCAACACTTGCGAACTCGATGTGTTGTACGTTGTGTGAGACATACAACACACAGGACGAGTGACTGACAACGAATGCATGCTAAAGAAGGATGTTTGCATGTATCGTTGTATGTAGGTTTCTATGTATGTCTACATTTCAAATAAGTAACACGTATTTTTTGGCGGGTTCGAAATGAAATCGTGATTTTTCTTCAATTTTCTAATGTCCAAAAATTTGTTTTGAACTCCTCAAAGTTATAAAATTGTTTTACAAACGGTAGAATTGTAATGTTTGGTGAAAGTCCTGGTTGAAGAATAACCAAAGGAGTCGAAATACACAATTGTCGGTGTTCTTAAATCATCTCTTTAGAAAAGAATAAATTTTAACCAATTCTCGTATTCGTACCTCATATAAAACAATGCAATTCGAAGCAAAGAGTCGAATTTTTCAACGGAAGTTCTTTTAAATGTTATGCAACACATACCATTATAAAGGATCAAGGTCAAGGTGCTTTGCCAAAGGATTCAGGCTTCAATATTGAATCACCGTTGAAGTGTGAAACTTAGCTGCGCTGCCCCTAAATTGTTTTGACATTCAAACCTCGGAATTTTTGGCATTTTCACACCTACAGGTTTTCCCGTCGAGGCTCCCATTGAATATGAGCAGCGACGGAAGCATTAATTTTTAATGGCCAACTTTCGGAATCAGTCTGACTTCGGAATATGTACTGAATCAATGAAAAGTTTATCGATATACAGGTTGTCGCCTGAGGTGACATTCAATATTTCATTCATACACTCATTCATTCAGTTTCCTTTACATTTTACAAATGTTACAAATCGATATGTTACAATCGATTGTACGTTTATTGTTTTTCCAACAGTAACAACAGTTGCTCGTATCATGTCTTTCATGAATGAATAAAGAAATTCATCATTCAACTCGTTTAAAATGTGTGACGTCGCTTGAAACGTGCCAAATTCTTGGAAATTCCAAAATGCCATTTTATTATTCTTAATTTCCTTCAATTTCATTCAAGTATATCTTTTATAATACATACGTACATATTTACAAAATATTGGTGTTGTTGAATCATTTCCTGTCAACAACGACGAGAAGATATCAATCCGTCGTAGCGCAGTGAAGACGTCCCTGTTTGTTTGGAATAATTTGACACATTTTTTATGGTATGAATTATGATCACACAACAAAATAAGTGAGTCATTTAGAGAACTCTATAGTCTTGTGTGACCGTTATCATGTGCTACTTTGTCCTTGTATATCCATGTTATCACCGCATCATGTATCACATCCTCAGGCATTTGTTATTACATTCTCATGAAAGTGATAAAAGATCAACTATCAACTGATCAACAGCGAAGAAATTATCAATTATTGTATAGATCACACTCGTTTTGAGTACATATTGAAATAAGACAACAGTTTTCTGGATTTTTGTTAAGCCCATAGATTTCCATAACCCGAAATATTGTCCCGCTGAACAGAACAGCTGACAGAACAGCTGATATCAGCAAACACATTCTCATGCTCACTCACAAGCAACATCTTGAATAATTTTAGCAAATGTTTGAAGGTTTCTTTATAATGGTTTATATCGCAACCACTTCAAATTTTTTTGCTTATTTTTGTGCTTTGCTTGTTCGGTATAACAAAAACCTTTAAAAAAAACAGCAACAACTTTGAATTAGTTTCGTGTTTATGCAAATTTTTATATTTATAAAGAAACAACCGTAGTGAAAACTGGAGTATAAACAGAGCATTGAACGAGGCGGGACGGGACAGAGAACTAGTCGCTCAATCTACTCATTTGGAATTAGATAAATTAAACAAAGTTTCATCATCCTGTCGTTCCTTTGAAGACTGTCTTTGAAATGGTCTTTGGCCAACCATCCCCTCGCGTTGATTTAGTTGATTGCTTCGCCCGTCTTCGGTTTTTTCTCTATTTTTCATAAATGCAAATATGGTATTCAAGACCCTCTGGTTCGCTTCGGTAACAGTGATGTGTTTCATTGTAACTGAATTAAGTTCGGGCGGAAAAAACCAAGCTGATGTCCCGTCTGGGAATATGTTTTGAACTCATTT
The DNA here is from genome assembly GCA_949629155.1 of Myopa testacea. Lineage (NCBI taxonomy): Eukaryota > Metazoa > Arthropoda > Insecta > Diptera > Conopidae > Myopa > Myopa testacea. The sequence goes on along the minus strand of OX451345.1, from coordinate 45,570,269 downwards.
CTTCTCTGTTGGATGTGTCTGGCTGTGACAAGGAAGAGACAGGAAAGTTCAGTCACACATACCATATGTATTTGTATATATACGATTTTATAGTTGGGTTTCTCTTGCTTGATGATTGATTTAAAATGCAAAATCACGCAGAGTTTGGTACTGATTTGATGAAGTTTTTACACTGTGAGAAGTTGCTCTCTTCATCGGTCTTCTGTTACAATCAACTGAGGAATTTTAGTTTTTTTTTTTATCCTATTGGATTCGCGAACCATTCCATTCTGAACCTACTTTTGCCCTTGTGCTTTTATTTTATTTTCAGTGTTATTTTTAGTCAGTCTGAGTTACTTGACGTGCGTGTTTATCCAGTTCCTTGCCTATTAATGTCCCATTTAATAGATACCGGTTTCGGTTTTCTATTTCCTTCACATTTCTATTCACAGCGCCGCGAAATCGTCGTCTCATCAATCGTTGCCGCCTAAGAGTAGAACCTCCATTTTTTGTTTTTGCTTTTATGATATACATAAAAAGAAAACCCACTTTGTTAATATAATGAATGACCTAAAAAAATTACTTCAAATAGTTTGTCTTTCTAAAGGGTTTGTCCTTAATAACTATTCTATTTTCCTTCGTGCACACCATCATCATCATCATCATCATATCAGCTAACAAATTTTGTAACCCTTTCTGCAATCGGATACCCAGGTCCGGTTTGGCGGTTCATCATCCAACATGACCACAAATAAATTGAAACAATGACTTGAACCTGGACATGACTGTCCACTGTCCGGTTGACTGGCTGAATCGTTTTTACCTCTAAATTTGACATTTGTTGATGCTCAAGCTCAGAGTTTCCCGCGACTTCTGTCGGTGCACCACAACCCAATACATCGCATGACATGTTATAATGTCCTGTAAAACGGTGGTGATTTTTTTATGAAAAATGTGAAATTTACATGTCAAACAACATGTCGTCTATTGCGTTCTTCTTAAGTAGATTTTAGACAATTCATTCGTAATGAATCAAGCTTCCTGTGTCCGCGTGTCCGGTATTCTGTGTCCTGCGTTTTCCGTTCTTTACGCGATGTCAAAGTTCAAAATTGTGTGTTTTGAATTGCTTTGCTATTTATTCGGAGAAATGTTTTCTTGTCATTTATGCAGGAAAATTAATGTTTTCACATTATTTGTGCTTTTGTTTAGTGTAACTTATGTCATTTTTTGACAGCTTATCCTAGATTCCTTGTCTTCATCTAAAAGATGTGCGTTCGGAATGGAAATGGTTCGGAATGGATTTGACATGTGAACAACTTCTTCCTCATTTCGCAAATGGGTTTTACAATATATAATACAATAAATGCGTCTTACATTAAATATTACAAAGAGATTCGAACGGATTTTCTTTGTACAGTAGTTCCTCGTATAAACTTTTAATAGGGAACAACATTATTTTTTAAAGCCATCTACTACTCTAAATACTTAATCTCTAGTAGGTGTCCTTTTCCTCCCTCTATTCCTCCTTCTCCCCATTCTCCCCATCCTCCATATCCTCGAGTAACAGTTAATGTTATGCCTTGAAAACTATAAGAACAGAACTTACGAAGAATACGAAAGAATGACGTTATATTATCTCCGATCTTTAAGCAGAAATCATTTCCGTAATCGGTAACGTTTGTATTGAGGTCACATAAATCATATAGAATCTCTTATGATTTATCAAACTAAAAATCCTATTTAAAAAAAAGAATTTCCCAACACAACAGGTACCAAAATCAGCTGATTTCCTAGAGAAGCAATATTTTCTCTATTCACAAAAGCAAATAAAAATTCTAAAAAGAATTCGACGCACGTGTATAACAAACGTTTGCCGCCTCGCCTCTACCATAATCGGCTACATACTCTGTATGTACGAGTATACTGTTGCTTTATATGATGGAAAGGATGTTGTTGATAATTCGAAGGATGATTTACTTGATTGCACAGTCATTTTCTGCATTAATTTTGATCAAAGGATGAAGTGATTTCAAAAGAATCGGGGGTGAAACATTTTCTTATAAATGCCACTCATTGTGAATGTAGGTGTGTGCTTTGTGGGTTTAAAGCGGCACATTTAAGTCACACATATACTCCCACACACACACAGACACACATACAGACTCCCACACACGCCGTGTAGGCGGGGCACCTACACCATCTCTTCATATCGGTTGAATGGAAAATAAAAACGAATTAAATAAGGAAAAGAGTATAAAAAGAGCGGCATAAAGATAAAAACAGGTATAAAATCAGTGAGCTGTTTCTTTTCTTTTCCGCAAAAAGATCAGCTGAGCTGAGTCTTGGTATTTGATCAGTGTTGATATCCTGCTTAAGAAGAGAAGACGGAAAAAAGGGAACAGCCACCAACAAGTTGCCAGCTATAGAAATCAGCTGATTTTCTGTCGAATTTGTTCTTCTTCTTCTTTCTTTCGTAAGGAATTCTTTAATCGCGTAAATTTATTTCACAAGAGACACAAAAGAAAAGAAAAATTAGTCTTCGATAGGAAGAGAAGATGGTCGATCTTTTTATCGACTTCGGATGATTTCGGCTGCACCTTGCAATATTCTCACCCACAAAACTCTGGGAATATCTTGGAAATAAATTCATCCTTAGTGTGTTGAATGGCTGTGGATCAGTGGAGAGGGGGAACTTACTTCATATTTCATTTTACGAGTAACATTGTCATCAATTGTTCTTTCCATCATCAAAAGTGCGATCAATTCTTTTATCAACATTTTGTTTTTGGAAAATATTTTCTCATTGACTTTTCAAGAGGCTCGAATTCGAGATTCGAGGCTCAAAGTATTGTTGCGTGCTAAATTCGTTTTTTGTTTTGTGTTTTTTTTTCCTAAAATGGTACCTTAATATACCAAAATTTGTTGCCTTTGTGAAGTTGCCTTTGTTGTTTTGCACTCATTTCTGCTGCTTTCCTTTTTTGGATGTCGTAACAAATGACATCTACAAGTTATTTCTTCTATCTTCTTCTCGAGCCTCGAAGAAAACAATTAGAATTACTTATAAGATATGTTTTTATGCGAAAAGGACAATAAGATTTCCCACGTTTAAAAAATAATCACAAGAAAATCACGTTCTTACCTTCTTCAGCGACTTTCTCAACGAAGTCGTTCGATTAACACCGAATATTGTTGTTTTTTTGTTGTTGTCTGAACAATTTTCAGTCGAACGAACGTGCAAATATAATGACAATAAATTGTTGCTGCTACAATGTTTGTAGGTGTGTTTTTGTTGTAGGTGATGATGATGTAGGCGCTTCTTGCTCTTCCTGCCCACTTTAATGTTCAGTATTGTTGTTGTTATGTGTGTTGATTTGATCTTTTGTCAATCACATGATTTGGCATGTTGAACGACTTATTTGTGTGGCAGCTACAATTATTGCACCAACAACATTGTTGTTAATTGTTACTGCTCTGTATATAATTTTGTGAATCGTCTGTATTGTTTTTGGTCTTTCGGAACAGTTTTCTTCCTATGTTTATGTGTGCTACATTAAAGTCACCTTCGCAGTGTGGTTTTCTTCTGCTTTTTGGTTGAACTTCATCGGGTAGAATATAAAAAATATTCCTATAGAGTATATTATAACAAATTTTATACCTATTAAAATATAATTGCGTATATCATCTGTTTACTTTATTATGCTCAATACATTATATTATCTTTCAATATAAGAGAATGTAACAGGAAAAACTAACGATGTTGTTGTTTATTGTAAAAACCATTAAATAACAATAAATCGAGATTTACTATATTAAATGAAGTAAAATTTAACAATCGAATCTAATTGATAATAAGCTTAACCAGTGAACAGTAGAAATTTTTCCATAGAAAACTTCTATATTATTCATTTCAAATGTATAGTAGAAATCGTTATGACGAAAGAAGAACCAACAAGCAAAGAAAACCTACTCCATTACTTTGGCATGTTAAAAATAAACGTTAAAACAGGAATAATAACAGCAATCATATGGAATGAAGAAGGAGAAACGAAAACAAAAAGAAAACTAATGAAAAAAATCAAAACAGAAATCATATGATCAACAACAACGTCGTCGTGGTCGTCGTCGTGGTCGTCGGCAGGATCAGAGATGTTGTTGTTGGCTTTAGAAAAACAACAACCAACATAAACAGCCATGCATGCATGCATGCATACATAAAAACAAGCCATTCAACGATTGATTATAGCAAGCATCCTGCATATCGTATGTATAATGATAGTCGTCGTCGCTGTGATGTGATTAAGTGTTGGAAGGCGAGTTAACGTTATGGACGAGTCCGCAGTACCTCATCGAGTTCGTAAGATTCCAAGATTCGGGACAGCAGCCAAACATGTAGTAAAGGAGGAGTAAACAAGTAGTAAAAAAAGAAGACGTCAAAGGATGATGACCAGCAAGAGTACGCAGCAGCAGCAGATTGCGTAGGGTTGAGTGGGCCCAAGGTCACTTACAGTAAACGGCATTAAAATGTCATCAATCGTGTGTTTATGTACAATAGCTCTGGAAAGTGACAAATGGGACCCCACACCACCCACACACGACTGCTCTCTTTAATTGCTATTTACTTTAGTGTCTACAGCTGCGTCTGACACTCAAAAGTCACTCTCAAGCTTAAGCGGTGCTTACATGACAGCTTTTGACAGTCTTATAAAATATGGTATCCTTATCAATGTTTGGCGTAGCGGGAAACAGGCGAAAAAAATTATTTAAAGTCAATAAGAGTGCAAGTATTTCCGACAAAAAAGAAGGGATAAAAAACATGTTTGTGATAAATGTACCGCAAAAACCTTCAAGGTCAAGCTGCTTTGGCACGCTTGCTTTTGCTTTGCACACCTCCCCCCCCCCCCTCTCTCTCTCCCTCCTCCCCCACTCAGACCCAACAACTGCCGTAGTGTTGTCAGAACAACAACAACAACACACACCGATAAACATTTTTTTTCGTTGAAGTTCCGGACAAAATATTCATTCATAAATTCGAATCCAAGTGCAACTGCAGCTGAAGTTGAAACTGATTTCATTCATGACATTCTCAATGAATGATTGGACAAACTGAATGCTTGACAAACTGACTGATTCAGTCAAAGTGTTGGCAAACATTAAAAGTTTTATCTTTAAAAACAGTTGTCAAGTTTGGTCGCGTGTATGTATTAAAAATTTTACTTTGACATTTAAACGTCATCAGTTTGTCATCAGTTAAGTTTTTTGTTTTCTTACTCTTATTTCTATAGATTTCCATTTGTTTGTTTCAGCTGATAAACATCGCAGCAACTTCGTAAACTGCAGCCATCGTCGTGAGATGCCAACGCATTGATTGCGCCAACGCGTTTTATTCTCATTCTCAAAGAACAGAACAGAAAGCGTAGTATACCATATACTCGAAAACCCTCTTCGGGATTCTTTATCAAATGTTTATAATAAAAATAAGCCTCTTGTTGACTTCGAATTTTTTCGCTTTCCACTTTTCGGTATTTTAAAATGAGATCTTGAACTGTGATATACAATAATTGTAAATGCATCATCGATACTGAGCACTGGAAATATGTACATATATAAACGTATATGTACTCGTATATGGGAGAATTTTTTCTTACTTTCCGCGATAAGGAAGTATTATAAAACTACAACAAAACAAAACAAAACTTAAATATGTAAGAGTTTTGCTAGTTATTTATTTGTTGGATCATATGTTGCAATGTTGCACTTATGTTCTTCCCATTTTCAAAGTACGATATTTCAAGTATCAAATCGTAAATATCAGCTGACATGACAGAGAAGACAGAGAAAACTTATCTGAAAACGAAAAGATTGACAAACAACATTTTTCTAGGGTTTCGAGTGATGAAAACGATGGACGATGGTCGATTTATTTTAACACAAAATATCCGTAAATATAATGTACGGAAATTATACAAGCCTATAATTTAGGTTCTCTGTAATGTTTTTTTATAAGATTCAAAGGCTGTAATTCCCCTTTTTTAACCTTACAAATACCTTCTATCGGAATCGGGTTTAGTTTTATTTCATTATCAGTTTTAGAAGTTTCTCATTTTCCAAGTTTTAAATGCAGACTGAAGTCAACCGACACCGCTAACGAACTTCATAATTCACTCGGAGCGAACTCACATCTCACATTCTTCTTGGAACTCATCAAGATTACCGAATGTTAAACAACCCCGCAGGCGAATCTCGGTGTAAATAAAAACTTACCTTGCCTCTGATTTCTTGGGTATCTTGATTAACTCAACTTTACCTTTTCTGAAAAGATAATCTAGTAATTTCAATGAATTAATAATAATAATAATTTTGACTTATTCATTTCTTTAATAAATCTACATTTTGGTTTGGTGGGATTTTTCTGAGACTAAAGAGGGAATATTTTTTCAAAAATACTGTTATTTTTCCAAATATTACATTTTTACTCTAAGTTATTATATAATGTATATCATTTAAAGCTTGGATCTGTCTAAGAACAACCTATGTTCCTAAGAATATAACCTATATAAGTTTCTCCTTCCGTTTGTAACGCACAGAAGCAGGCGTGGCATATCGTCATCAGTATGTATTCATTATCATCCATACACACCCTGACAAATAAACGCGAACACATAAACACACAATCGTTTGGGGACATTAAATAACTAATAAATCATTTTATCTGGAGGAATCCACACGACGAAAACAGTCTCTATAAACAGTCTCTACGAAAACAGTCTCTATATCACAGTACAGAACAGTGAGTTGGTCACTTCATCAGCAATAACATCTAATTTGACATCATCACTTTTACTTGCCATACAGTTAAAATACTGTACTATATGCGTTATTATGCAACTAAGTCGAAATAAAAATAAAAGTCAAAACATACAAATTACTTTCTTCGAGTGAGTCCAAAATCGGAGTCTCAAATATCCACCACCAGCAGCTAAGAAAAGTCACTTGTAAACAGTTTAGAGAACAACAAAAAATATCATCTAAAAAAAAAGATTAAAAATATCTGAAATGTACAACCATCCAATATGTATCTCCAACCATTCCAAAAATGTTGTTGTGAGTGTCAGAAATCTATTAAATCTACGTTCACTGACAGCAATAAACTTCAACGTTTACGACTCGAAAAAGCGGAGTGATCCACTGGTTCGACGGTGGTTTAAACATTGAGCGGGCATCCTTAATGAAGTCTCTCTTTTGGAATATAGCAGCATCAGTTTGTGTGGTTTTTACACATACACATAAGCAACTACTTGTTGCATTTATACGAGCTGACTCTGTGCGAGTGTGTAACAAATAATGCAACAAAAATGTATATTATACGAGTATATAAAGAAAAAGCCTACTCGTCGTCCATTTAAACGAGTGATGAGCTCGCTCGCTGGTCGAACAGCATAAACTCAAGCTGAGCCTGAGCTCCAATGTGTATTGAGAGTGTGGGAAAGTCACAAAAATTCCAAAGGCAGAACGACTGACCGACGAATCCAGCTGATTGGAGGCGATGAATTTGCTGTAAGCGAACGCGTGTGTGTCCCGTGTTCTGCTTGAACTGGCAAACAGACATAAAGACAGACAGAGAGACAGACAGACCGACAGAAATTCGACCAGGATTATTCTTCCTCCGTCCTTAATTGGAAAACTACTGTGAGCGGTAAAAAACTAAGAAATTTTAAATGTGAAACTATGTTTTGATATTTAGCGGCTCATCTCCTTCGTCGTCGCCTTCTCTTCGAGAGCTCCACTCGATTATATAACCTGCTGTGGTCCATCTAAAGGAGGCAGGAATGTAGTGAGAATAACTTTGAAATATCCACTCTTGAATACATAAAGATTAGAGAAATTCTTGCCCCCGCTGAGAGGTTGGATCATTCGTCGTTATGCATGAATTCCGTAGCAAAATCGAATATAAATAAATGTTGAGTATAAATTAAAAAAGACCCACTGGAGGCTTCAAAGCATCTACAACGTTGGTGGGTAACACAACAGAGTGTAGAACGGGCTCTCTATGAATTCTCTGTTAAACTAGTATGTAGATTCAAGATTCCCCGCTATAAAGGAAACTTGTTATCTTGTGACATTATTAGCAGAGCAACAAAAACTTTACCCACCATCCGCCCGCCCCTCCCCTTCCCCCCTTCATTGGGCCTCTTTTACTTCTTCCCTTTTTACACATATTTCGGCCGACACAAACGTTTATTAATACAGCACACAGGCGAAAAAAAAAATCAATTGAAACCACTTCTGGAGGCAAATTTTTGCGCCATCAACCGGCTGAGCGGTGACAGTATATACACCCTACCCAACCCTACTCTGCCTTGTTTAGCTGCCCTTTTTTTCTATCTTTCTTTCTTTGTCATTCTTCTTTTCTTCTATAAATGCTACTCTTGCACTTGATATATAGTATGCAAGTATGTATTATATATTTATATATATAGAAATCTCTACATACTAAATACAACTTTTGGCGGGAAAACTTAAACTCACACCAGCACAGAGCAGCGACAAAACTACAGCAAAAACAACCTGTGCCGACCCGCGAGCATTTATCGCACATTGGACCCGCTCAACATTTCAAGTACGAGAACGAATGTCTGTCTGTCTGTCTGTCTGTCTGCTCATATGTTTTGTCTTCTGTATGGGAAGGGATTGCAAGATATACTCTTATTTATATGCTGAGGCTGTAGCTATTTTTGATGTGGAGGAAGTCGTCTCGTCTTGTCTGGTCTGGTCTGCTATAGAGTTTCTCTCTCTAGCAGACGCTCTTTTTTACTTTGATTTTGGATCTCGAGAAATTCCAAGAAATCCCCTCACATCGAACTCAAATTTGTTTGTGTTTCTTTTCGTTTTTCGCTCGTCTCTCTTTCTTCCAGGATCAATGCAACAACTCTTTTTGTTGTACTCCTCTTCGTCGTGCTGCGTTGTGTTTTTTTGTTTACTCCTGCTTGTTTTTTGTTTTGTTTTGTTGTTTGCTCTCTTGAAACATATGATTTTGACATATTTTTTTATTATTTTCATTTCGTACTCTTTGATTTTATGTTCGTATCGTGACTGCCTCAGAGTACTGAACATATGTTTGGGTTTCGTTTCTCAAAACCTGATCATATGTTTATCTTTATTTACTTTTTTCTAACCGTTTTACAATCTTCTCACTCCTTTCATTAGATTCTTATGCTCGATATTCCGTTGCTAGTTTTCGCGGGCTGATGTTTACATACTTGTATATATATTGTACAATACATATATTTATATAACTATAGAAACATTCATATATCTATAAATATTTCTTCTGAAAAGTCTGAAGAATGATTTTTCTGATTATGCATCTCAGAGAAAGAGCGCAATGTTCTCTCTGTCTTTTAGAGAAGAGAAAATATCTTTACAAAGGAAATACTTATTTTCTTTATCAAAATTTAAGTTAAATCAGAAATTTGTGGTTAAAAAACTAGTAACATTTAAAGAAATAGAATCCAAATACCAGAAGCCACTAAATAGAACCCAGAACCCAAGAGTTCAGACAATATTCAGACCAAGGACTAGATAAGAGTAGACCCATAAGTCTTTGAATTTATTCCTTGAATTGATATTCAGAAAGTGGTAATAGAATTTAAATATTGTATATACAATCAGTATTCATAGTATCAGTATTCAAGTTCTTTAAGAACTTAGTATCTTCAGAACATTCTGAAATACACCGTGAAACTGATGTTCCCGGACGTGTGATCGATCATGTAGGGGTTTTATGAGTACCTTTGGAACTGTATAAAGAACGATCTTATGGAAACGTTTTTCTATATAGTATTCCGCTCTAATATAATACATAAAGTCAATAAATCTTCATCGATATTGCATTCCGAGCACTTGTTACAGTCTAATTAAGATGTACTTCTTGACTCGTCACTATGTCACTCTGCTAAAAAAAGCAGAGAGACAGAGAACCTTTGAGTTGGTCACCACTTTAGTTCCACTTAATATTGCATGGATGTCCAGAGGATGTTATTGCATAATTGCGGCGTTGTTATTGAAACTTGAAACACTGTTTAAAATACATACTGACTTCGGTTAACCGAATTTGCGTTCCAAGAAACACTTGTTGCTTCGTAATCCTTGAGACGACTTTCGATGGTATTCAGTAGAGAGATAATCTCTATCTCTCTCTCTGTCTGTCTCTGTTCTGCTCTCTGTATATTCGAAATTATTGCCCAACACTTAATTGTTGTTTGCTTACCACTCAAATATCAAATAAGCCGAAACTACCGATCGTTGAGGGTGTTAACAAGCGAATATGACTCCTGGCAATAATTAGGCTTCTAGGAACATAAACGAGTATGTTTTTCTGTTCGTTTTCGTTTTCGTCTAATTTGTTTTTTGTTTCTTGAGAAATGTTGCTTGTTGCTTAACATGTGCGTGTCTCATACATCCGCTTAAGTAAGATACTCGGTTTTATGTGGTACATTTCAATGTCATTCAAATAATTATACTGCAAACGATATAAAAGCACGCTCGAGGAATTTTAAATACAAAATCACACGTCCATCGAGGACGGAATTCTTTGTGCTATAAATCAAATACATATACTTTTTTTTCGTTACTCAGTGCAGGAATTTTGTTCAACCGAACCGTTTTCTCCCTACGACAGGTAGACGAGTTCATCTTCGGAAACCGATCGCTGTCATTATCATCATCATAATCATCATCTAGGGAATGCTCAAAAATGTTGGGGACTGTGATCCATTTGAGCTTTTTCTTAATTTTCCTTCTTTTTTTTTTAATAAAACATCTTCTCTCAATCATTTTTGTTGTTGCTGTTATTCGATGTATAACTCCTACATTTTATCAATATTAATGAATGATATTTCCCTTTAATCACTTGACTTAAAGTACTCCATATTTGTTTTGGTGCCAAATATTTTGTTCGTGTTTTTTTTCATGTTCGATCCAAAAAAACTCAACTTTTTTGATACTGTTTTTTATATCTTCGCACAAAGTTCTTTCTTTAGTATTCTTTTTCCGTTGCTCGACGGCGAAAAAAGTATCAACGAATTACCATGCATATATAAAGTACTGATTCACAATATATCGCGCCTTCCCCACCCCTCTCCTCCCCTCCCCTCTCGTTCTCGACCTTACCCACCGGACCCGTCTCTCCCATCACGCCCGGATGGTGTGGTTCTGCTATGAGTATAACCAGCATAATGGCTGTTGTATTCTTTTGTAAATGAATATCAATGAGTTATATTTTTGTTAATTTTTTTGTCATTTTTTTAAAATGTTGTTCGTTTGGTTGCTTTGGTTTGGTTGGTGGTGATTTTAGTGACTTCTTAATTTTTTTCTGTCACTCAACTTCCTCTGCATCGATCGGTTGAATGAAGTGTGGAGGAGCTTCTTTTTTCCTCTTAAATCTTGATTTTGTTTTCTCTTTTCTTTTGACAGAGTGTGAAATGATTTAATGGCATCAAGAGAATATTTTTATCATCTCTACAAACAGGCAAAAAAAAATTGCACCCATCGGATGTAAGAATTATAAAAAAACAATGGAAAAAATTAACAATTAAATACATAATTAAGTACAAATTATAAATGTAAAACAGAAGTTTCGTTGTATGTATACAATACATAAAAAAGTTACTTTAAAAGGCTTACTTAAAAGTTACTTAAAAAGCAGTGTTAAAGAGTACGTGATGATGATAATGATGAGATGAAGATTAAGTGATGATTAGATGATGATTAGGTGATGATTCGATGATGACTCGGTGACGACTGTGTTAAAGATTGTTACATACACAAGATTATTGCATAAAAACTGAATCTCTCGAAAATTTCATTTCCTCTATTTTTTGGATTTCCAGATAAAACTTCTGAGTAGACAGACGCATCAATAAAAATGCAGGAAATAAAATAAACAATCAGCTGTTCGGTCGGTTTTGTTTAGTCTACAGCTAAGAAACATTCTTCAACTTGGTTGGTGTCCAAAGAAATACTCGCACATAAACTAAACAAGTGTTTGTTATTCTTTTTTTTATTGACTTTTTTGCTGCTTTTTTTATTTCCTTCTTGGATGCAAGTAACAAACAACAATGTTAAAGAATGTACCAAGTGACGGAGCAGCAGCACATCGGACACGCGGAGTGACACATCGAGAATCGGCAATCGACTCGACTAACAATCAGCTTGACTAACAGAAATTTTAATTTGTTACCCAAGAAGAAAAGAAAAATCTTTTCGATGGGTCTTGGAATAAAGACTCTCATGAGTTTGATTTGTGGAGACCGACTAAAAGAAGTTGAAGTCATTGATGAAGGCTCACTTTTTATTTTCTTCAAGTATTTTGATTCTTTTTTTATGAGCAAGTTTTAGGTAAATAGAATTTATTCGGTTTTTAACCGAGACGGAATGAAAAGTTTGCGTTTGCTTTGAATACTTGAACGAACCATGAATGTCAACAAGAAACATTTGAAGAAAACCAACTCAAAACCAGCCAGCGATGTGTTTGTGAAAAGAAAAGGATATTGAAAGGATACAACTGCCACTGCGACTTCTTGCGGCACAACTGATCTCGAGAACTGTGATGTTCATAATGTAAATAGATTTGACTACTGATACTTCGTCATTGTAAATGTGAAAAGGTTGTGAAAACCAAACTCTTGAAGAGAATCACTCGCTGAGTTATTATTATAAACTAAACAAATAGAAAATTTTATTATAATTCTACGGTTAAACGTTTAACGTCTTTTGGAGTTGTAACCATAAAGAATATTGTACGGCGTAAAGTCTCTAAAACACTTTAGAGACTACGAAAAAAAATAGTAAAGGGATAAAAAGAAATATTCAAGTAATAACTATAGACACAAAACAATCACACAGAAGATAGAAGGACGTCTCTTACATAGTAAAGGATACAAAGAAGTATTGAAGTAGTTTTTTTACGAATTCAACAGGTAAAAATGCTGTAGTTGACTCCGTTTTTATTTCACTGTCTGTATTCTTCAAGTAGAAAAGCAAAATATGACAATAAGTGCGAACTTAGAATAAGTCAGACGTGTTAACCTTCAAAAGTTGTTACTTTGCTGGATTTTTACAATACCTAATCATTCAGTAACACTTTCGGTAGGACCCAATGACAACCGGTCACTCATAATGACGCAACACGAGTCCTGAAACCGAACAACTCAGCGGTGCGCTGCTCTTCTCAAAGTTACATGACGCAGCACGTGACGTGTTACTGTGAAATTTTACGCTTCACCAAATCAAATTTTCTAAAGATACCAAAACTAATTTCGAAAATGGGAAAAATTCACAATTATTAGAATATTCAATATAAAAAACCTCGGAAGGAACTTTCAACTGTTTTTTCGATCAAATTAATTCTTGAATGCATAATTTTGAAGATAAACAAATTCTGCTCTCTTAATGCGAATCCTGTGATGTGAAAATTGCAAACGAAGATTCCTTGCTTTCACTGCAAATTCTGGTGATTAGGTTCATCATCGTCGCCGGCTTAAAGTAGTCCTTGCCACAGCAGGTTGTCCTTGTTATAAAAGTGCCAGGCTATCCATAGACAATATCCTCCACTCGAGTTCAAGATTCTTTAAGTTTTTTCCTTATTTTTCTTTTTTGGATAATTTTCTCATCTTCGATTCTCACGCTGCACCCAACTGAGTAACTTTGGTTACTTTTGGTTTTTTTTTTGAGTACTTTAAATCCTTGTTGTGTTAAATTTGTAAACTTTTTTTTGGGTTTTTGTTAGGTTAGAAATCATTATTTTTAGGTTGTCTTTTTAGTTTTATTCTCCGCAGAGAACACAAAATAACTTATGCTTCAAAGGATTCCTCAAGTGGAAGTGGAATTTTCTTCTTTTCGGTGTCTTTTCTTCTGACACACTTTATTTCTTTTCTCTTTTGTTTGCTTTTGCGAAACCTTGAGTACATGTTTTGGAGTTTCTATGTTCGGAGTCTTTTCGAAACAGTTTCGGAGTCTTGAGCCAGTCTATTCTCAAGCTGTGATCTTTATTCGCAAGATCTGTATTCTTTAATTATAAATTTTGAGGTTATCGTTGGCTGGCTTTCCACTGATCATAATTTATATTTTGGTTGTTTTTTTTTCCATTATCAGAATCTGTAAATAATAATTTTATGTTGAAAATTCCTATTCAAAACGAACTTTAATATGTATTGTATTGTACATTATGTGTACACAGCATATACAAACTTCAACTTTATTATTTTATAATAGCATCAAATTCTCTTGAGTTACCTTCAACTCGGCATATTTTAAGCTCGTGACAGCTTCTCTTTTTACGTTTTCTGTAGTCGAGATCGCGAGTTATTTTGCAGTAAATGCTGATGGTGCTTTATTCAATCTTCGTTCACGCTCGATTCATTGAGAACAATGTATCTTAGTACAATATAATATTTTTAAGCATTGTAAAGAAACGGTTTTCAAAAATATTCATTCACAAATTTTCTTCTTTTAAAAAAGCAAAATTTAAATAAGCATTTTCTCACATTATAACACTAATAATTTTTTAGTGATAATTTTTATTATGTTATTTAAAGATTAATTTGGTAGTTAATTAAGTCTATAAAAGTGATACATCGTATCTCGGAATTTGAGTTTAATTGCTTTTATTAAATTTATTTAATAATTTTAAGGTTAATTAACAGCTTCATCAAAAAAAATTATTACATATTTGGCCCACGAATGAAATATCTTTATTGTTCATACTTTCATTTAAAAACAATTATAAAAATCGTTCATAAATCACTCTAGTGAACAGGTTCGTATTAAGATTTTTTAGAAGATTTAATCTATAGACGCCAAAAGAAGTATCTAAATCGTTATCTCACGTCAATGAATTCGAAATTCATTGATATAGGAATGGATCCAAATTTTCTTGAGTACCTTAAACTATTCCTTCACTTTTACCTCCGTTTAAGACAAACTAAATGTTTAGATAAACAAAAATGTTTGTATTTATTTATTTTTTATTGAATTTATTTTGAAAGTATGAGGATAGTCCCAGAAGTAGTACAGATAGAGTACCTTGACGTGTAGATGTTGGTTAAACTTCAAACTTATGCTTAATATGGTTTCTGAAACTCTAGAAACCTTGTAAATCAAGCTTGGGTACTTCTGGGACTACCCTCGTACCTAAATTGATAACACTCCATTCAGTTGTTGTTGTCATTCATTCAGATGTCAGTGATAACACTTCAATGAACTAAAATCAATATTTACTACATGTCAGATGGACGCAATTTTATAGCATTTATTTATAGTTAGTGGCTTTAATCTTTATTGAATTTTCATTTATGACTTTCTTGGGAATTATTTACGATATATAATTTTCATTTATGACTTTGGTGGGGATTATTTGCCTTTTTTCCTGCTGTTTATTTAATAATCTTTCGTGCAGCGAAAGCATTTTAATACATCGATTGATCGATTTGATTTTAAATTGAATTTAAGCGTATTCAGGACTCTTTTTAAAGACAGTCTCTAGTCTTTTCAAAAGAATTACTAACAAAATAGTTGAATATAGAGTTGCACGTTCGATGTGATTATCACAGAAGGATTACTTGTACGAATGGTCTTCAGAATACCAACTACGAATATCGAAACTATTTGTAAAAAGACGAGATAAAGAAGAATATAATAAATAGTAAGAAGCAGCATATGCGAAATAAACAGAGCAAAAACGATTTCGATTTAACGATGAAAAGATGCTGTTATTCCTTCTCACGAGTGTGGGAAGATCTTTCATTTGATACACAGTCCATTTTAAACAATAAACGCACCAGGACATCAAGTGCGCCTGTGCACATGCCTGCCACAGGTCGGACATGAGTTATTATAGTAGTACCCTTGTTATGGCTCGAGCATAACAAATAAGAAACTATTTTTTTTTCTTCTTTGAATCGCAACTAAAGGGACAATCGAAGGAACAAACGATCGTCTGCCTAATTTTTCTACCTAATTTTGATCTAAGATCGTCAAATACTCTAAAGTTGAATGAGAATTAAAATTATTCGCTTTTCAAGATATCAGAGAGGCAAATGGACCAATCTAATGGGCACCCTTTTAAGCATTTTAAGGGAATCATATGGGGTATAGACAGCTTATATGAGGTGTTTCATCATTTTTCACGTTGAGACACTCGGCATACATAAACTTTTCTTAAATATAATATATTGTCTTTTAATTACTTAATCTCTCACCCCCATACCCCCATCCCATCCCACTCCAGCAGCATAAAATCACTGATTTACTGATTTTTTTTTTGTTTTCATTCTTATTATTGTTGAGGTTGTTGTTGTTTGCATTTATGTGTATGTATGTTGAGCACGGCTCAACGGAAAAATAATAAAAATATTCTTTGCTTCTCTATTCTCACTCATTCACTGTGCATCCGAAAAAAAAAAATCTAAATTTATGACTGAACTTTGGGGGCCTTTTTTAACGGTCGCTTTCTGTATGTTCCTTGTATAGGTTTGTTGTTGTTATTGTTATTGTTGTTTGTTGTTGTAGTTGCCACTATCAAACAAGTTTTCCTAAACATTGTGGAGCCTCTTTCTCTCACTGTCGTTCTCTTTCTCTCACTGTCTCTCTTTCTCTTGATTCTGTTCTTCTGTTGATCGTTTCATTTCTATATACAGTGTGAAGCTTTGGATTCCATCAAAACCTCTCTGTACAAATATAGTGGTGCACAGCTAAACGGAGGTTCATAGTCCCCCCTTCTCCCCTTTCCTTCCAAACGAAATTCCACACTCAAAAATGTTCCTTCGTTCTTCCAAAAATGATGACAGTAAAAATATTGTTTAGATTTCGTCTATTTTTTGTGAAGTTGTTGTAACATGTATAAGAAGAAGAAGAAGACTTTCCCCCCAAATTCTGCTAATTGATTACTTGCTAATTTAATAACAGTAAAAGTGTGTGCCTTTATACATGTGCCTTTATACATACATATGTTTAGATTGTGTTTACACGATCCACTCTGTGTGGAAAAAAGTACGTTACACCACTCATTTGATGCGCCACCATACGTTGCCACACCACCAACATACAGACACTGCTCAATGCAACAAAAACTACAACAACAACAACAGCTTACAATAAATACAACAAGCAGTTCAATGTTGAGCAACCCGCAAATGCATTTCCTCCCCCTTTTTGCCCACAAATCTTGTAAACAATATTGTGTTTATTCCTTTTCATGTACATAAATATGTATGTAAGTATATATGTATGTGTGTGTGTGTATATTTTCCACATATACATGAAGTATGCAATCCATGCTTCGGTGGCTCAACATTGCATTAGTATGGGACACAATTTTGTAACGGACAAAATTTCTCGTACGTTTTTGCTGCCGCTGCTCTCTTACTGCCGGCGCCGCTGTCGCTGTTGCTGTCGCTGCTGCTTCTTCTGCTGCTTCTGTAGTAGAAGCTTGTTCAAGTCTCTAGAATGGATTCATTTGAAGAGCGACGGAGGGTGTTGCTGCAAAGCGAAGATTTGTTGTCAGCGGGTGAGCACGTATCTCTTGCACGCTTTGCTAGCTTCTGTCTGTGTGTGTAAGTAAAAGAAGACAAATATTTTCAACGGTCGCTTTTAATGAGAACCCTTCTTAACCCGCTCCAACATATCGTTCTGTGACATCTACATCGAAGCGATTGCCTGAGGCAGCCTTCTGTAGCGTCGTCGTCGACGTCGTCATCGTCGTCATCATCTTTGTATCCAAAAGGAACAACCAGTCCGGGAGCTCAACAAATTTCTGTTGAGCTGCAGCCGCTGCAGCCGCTGCCGCCTCCTCAATAACTTTGAGCTCAACTTCGTTCGTACTTCGAAGCTATGTTTTTTAATTTCTTTGTTTGTCCGTTGAATGTTTATCATAGCAACATAGGAATTCTTAATTCTTTTTCTGTTCCTCTTGCTGCTGTTATTGTTGTTCTTCCTCTTGTTGTTGTTGTTGTTCCTCTTCTTGTTGTTGTTGTTCCTCTTGTTGTTGTTGTTGCTGTTCCTCTTGTTGTTGTTATTGTTGTCACCGCCTCAAATTAAGATTTGTGATGCTCAACATTGTTGTTGCTTTTGAGCATTTGATTATTATTTTTTATGCTGGCTTTTTTATCAGCATATTTTTGTTTATTTTGTATCCCAAAAGTCTGGGCTTCAGTAATATGGGTCAACTATAAAGGCTTTATTTGGATTTGTTGTAATAGCTTTTTCTGTTTTAATAATATTAATAGTAATGCTGTAAATACTACTACTAGAAGATGTTTCTTAAACTCTTCCCTTTCCTTTCAGTTCCCCTTAGAAAGCATTAAAAATGTTTGGTAGGAGATCCGGGGGGAGGGGTGCAGTAGAATTTCGTATACTTTCCTAGAAAGCAAAATATTTCGAATCATTTAGGCAATTCACAGTTAGCCTCATAAGTTATGAGATACTAAGTTATGACTCCGAACTGTGAACAGTCGAAAAAAACCTCTGGATTTTCGAAACTTGAATTTCTGTTAAAATGCCTAAAATTCTTTTCTTTTTTTCATCCATCGAAATTCTGAAATAAATTTTTTCTGTATTCAAACAAAACGAATAAATACAGCAATCGCATGAACAGTTGATTTGAATACAACATTCCTAATACATACCTGCGAGTGTTGTAATCGTGCTAACATAGATTTTCATACAAAACAACAAAAAATTTTCTTACGACAGTCATAAATTGTTTTAAGTTATGACAACTTATGACTTATGACGACTTATGAGGGCAACTGTGAATTGCCTAATTGTTTCAATTTTAGTCTTTTTTAGGGCACCCGATTCTCATGCATGATTCTCTATTTCCACATCCCCAAATAATCGGACCCCTTTTGTCGACAATTCCACTTCCTTCGCTGTCATCCAATTCGAACCTCATCCTGGTGGTCTGCTACCATAAATTCACATAATCATTAAATCTTGTAGGTGGATCCTTCTTGGTGATTGCTTTGAAATCATCTTTTTCTCTTGGCTACAGCAACGATTTGTTTGGCTTATTGTTTCGTTTTTTGTCCTGGATTTTGTAGTGTTATTCTATAACTTTTGGAAAGCATGAGAGCAGCACACGAATTCGCTCCAGGTATTCGCTCCAGGAGCTACCGGCTTTGAGAGCAGATGAAAAATGATTGTGCAATAACAAGTACTTTTTTATAGCATCTCTACGGTTCCCATCATCAACATCAACATCATCGTCATCATCATCGTCATCGTCATCATCATCCTCATCGTCATCGTCATTATCATTCTCCGAGCACTTGATAATGAGTCTTCTTTGTTCACCTTGTTGGTGGCTCAATATAGACAATGAAGCTTGGGATTTTTTCGACCACCGACTCCACAAAAGTCCAGAGTAGCGGCAGGTTCCGTTCCCATGTCTCACTGCTTGTTGCTCAAAATCAGCAACAACAGCTGATTGCTCTGGAATTTTCCCATAAACGTCTTTGAGCGTCTGAAGTGAACTCAGAACTGAACTCAATATCCAATTGAAGGCAAAACCGAACAGTGTTTGATTAACAGGACACCAAGAAAGTGTGTCTGTAACCTGCACTTTCTTCCTTACCTTCTCGAAATCTTGTTGTATTTGTTGCTATCGCTGGTTCTTCTGCCCAACAAAATTCCAGCAAAATCAACAGAAATGTCAACCTGACAAACGGAACGGAATCTCATAATAAACCGTATAAGTGGCTTGAGCAAATATTAAATGACTTCAAAGCGAAGTTGTTGCTGCACAACAACAACACAGTGTTCTTTCTTCTGGTGCCAACTGCCAAGTGCACAACAGGATATTGCGACAGAGCGGGATGCGGTGCTGCCCTAAATCCGAAGCCGGTTCCAGTGCCGGTTAATTGACCACTCCTGCTCTGCAAACGCTGGATGCTGGGAAAATGTTTGGGCAGGGATGAACCGAACGAATTTCCTCAAAGATTACTGATTTAGAGATACTCGCAACAGTAAAAATGTCTCCTCCAGCACCGAACTTATAACTAATGCAAAGTATCGTATGTCGCCGAAAATCGCTCTGTTGTATACTCGCCCTGTTTTTGTTCCTTATAATTCTCTTATAGATCTTATCCCAACTAGCAACCTAACCATCAAAGATTGCGCACACGCATATTGCAATAATACAGTTTAGTTTACTGATAGTTTGACGTATCCTCTGCTCGGTTGGTTACTCTGTCAAGTGGTTCTAAGAAATCTTCGATTGCTCAATATTTCTTGCTTTTCCTTCGCATACGCATTTTTTTGGTGTATGTACTCGTCATTGTAAAAAATCTATTAACAATGATGTGATGTCCATAAGTTTTCGAGATGATGATAAGTTGAGAGACACTTGGTAAGTGTGGGAGAGTTGATAAGATCCTGGCACTGTTATTCTGATTATGTGTTGAAATGTGATTTAATTTCTAGATTATTTTAGACCCGATAAGTTTTTCTCTACGATTTTTTAAAAAAATACTATACTCTGTTGAAACTGTTATCATTTACCGAGATGTACGTAAACCATCCGAGACTCATTTCATTCATTCATACTTTAATGTCATTTCCTGAAACGTTTCCTTATTTTACGATTTATTCAACGCCGCAATGTTTATTATGTAAACGCAAACATTTATTAGATTGCACTCTGCATCATTTAGGAAGTATAATAAAAGTCTGTTTCACTCTTTGAAGTTCCAAGAAAAAAAAGGAAAAAAATTATGAAATATTGTCACGTGTAAGAACATTAAATCTTACAGAGCATATACACGAAGTCCTTACATACTCATACACTCTTACATATACTCGTATAAACGAGTTGCTCGTAAAACATATCTTAGTTCCCACTCCGAAAGTCATGGATCAAAAGTGGCGCATTTCTAAAATTTCATAGTTTTACCTGGTAAACAAGAAACCAACACCGGAGAAGCGATAAGAAAGGAGGATGTGTCAGATAAGAGTTGATGACCGACCGACGTTCGACCCATTTTTTCCATTTCCACTCGTACAAGAGAAGGAGAAAATAACGTCTCTTTAACGTTATTATTATCATCATCGTCATCATCGTCATCATCATTATTACAACAACAAAGTCAAGGAATACGTTGGGCTGCTTTTTATTCATTCATAAATCTAATTGTTGAACGAGTTTCAACTAATTTCGAATTAATTCAGAGGATGATATTTAGAAGGATCGCATTGGAGATTTTTTCTGGTTTGATTTTGCTTTTTAATTTCGGGCTTTGATGTTGTTTTTATTGGCTGATGGCAGGTACACGTGTACCTGTTGATGGAATGATGCTCTCCACACTGCGTTAATGTTGTTGGTGAATCATATTTATTTTATTTTTCGGTGTTGTTGTTGTTTAATTTTATTCTTCGTTCTTCGTTATGATAAAGGATGTTCCTTTGTACCGTTGTTGTTGCTATTGTTGTTTTTCATTCTATAGTTAATGGTCTTTATTGTTGTTGCCGCCGCCACCGCCATCGCCACAGCCACAGATTATCCATGAGAAAATGTTGTTCCACTCCGCTGTACATCGAAACACAAGTTCAAGTTGCTTGCTGCTCGTCTTGTCTGTGAAATCATTTCCAAGAATTCTGACAATAATTGTGAAAAATTGAGTTCCTGGAGTTTGGAGTTCAAGTTCCAAATTACACTACTACACTAAAAAGCATGAGCAGGATTCATTTCGATGTCTGAAAAGTGCGCCAAAATTCATTTTAATCATGTGAGCGAAAAGTTCTTCTTTAGTACTCGCAGATTGTTTCGAATTCTCGGTATACGGCGAGTACATCCTGTTCCGGTTGCTTTTACGACGCTATTCGCTATGTTTTTTATTCTTCCTCTTCATAGCCTTGAAGTACTCTGGGAAAATCACCAGAAATTTGCCAAAAATTCCTCTGCGGCTCTTCTCAAGCGGCGGTCATTCTTTGAGGTACTTTCAAGTGTCCTCATCACTACACCCATGAGTGGAATTTACTTTCCCTTTCTTCTCCTTCCCCTCTCCCCCTCCTCTCCCCTTCCCTTCTCTTTCTGCACTTGCAAACGTTGTGTTGTTTCTAAAACCGCATTGAATTCGCATTTTCTTCGGATCCATCTATTGATCGATCGAACAAAGCAGGTGTTTGTAGCAGTGCGATCATCCTGTTGTTATCCTCAATTTAAGATTAATTCTCTCACTATTCTTGGATCTTATTTTTGCACTCGTATGTTGCCGGATCTTGTGGTTGATGGCTTCTGTTGCAAATATTTACAACGCATTTAAAGAATTAACACTGCGTGCTTCAATTAAAGATGAAGATGACGCTTCTTGTTTAGATTTTAGACCCTAATGAAATTCGTGAGAATTTTTCAGAATGGTTATCCAAGATTACACATCGTGTAGCGGAATCCTTGTACCGTTAACATCAACAATTCGACGCGGATGTTTATACTTCAAAAACAGAATCAAGAAAAGTCTCCTTCCTGTTTCCTTCCACTGCTGACCATTAGAATGAAATCGTTTTTAGTATTTTCCATTAAAAGATGATGCTGATGTGACTTCGGAACAGTCGGAAGATTCATCAAAATGGTGTAACTAGCGGTATTATTTGCCTTAAGCAATCACTGTTGAGCATTCATCAACTGAGTTTTCTTCTTCTCCTTTCGCTTTCATATGTTTTGTTTCTCTTCTCCTAGAATCTTAGAATCTTGCTTTGTTGTTGTGTTCAACACTGTGATGGTGATGATGATGATGATGGCGAAGAGCATGAATCCTGTTTAGCTTCGTTTTTTCCCCCTCAACTCTCTAAACTTCTGGGTAGCAAAGCAACGACGAATTCGTTGTCATTTTTTGCCACCGAACAAATATGTTCAAATCAATAATGAGCTCAATTCTGACAGACAGGATTTCGGAAACGATGTCCTTCATATTTATTCTGTTCTGCGGCGAAGTTTAGTTACCTGAAGATCGTGAGAAACGTTACAATTTATTTGGGGATAATTTTTCAACTTTTTCACTCATTTATTCTAGAAATTTGTTTTTTTTATGTAATAACCTAGAATTAAATCCTGACCCTAAATAGATCATTAAGCCATCATAGAGCAACCTCGAAGCCAGATTAACAAAACTAATAGAAAAACAACAACAGAAATTAAATCCAAATCATTCGTTGTAACCATCACAATGATTTAAAAAGCAAAATTTAGACTCTTTATAGAAAAACCTCACCAACACAATTTAGCAACAACAAATTAATGTGGAATAACAACTACCGATGATAGTCGTCATCGGTTAAAATTTTGCCCACCTACTTGTGCAACAACAATAACAACGCACATACACACACATGTAATTTTTAACATTAACCTTTGCTTTTATCAGCTGATCGTCGTTGCATTAAAGCAACGTCACTTCACTTCTATCTTCTTTTAATAAACAACAGGTACCTCGCTGATATCAGTTCTGTTTGCTCTCCCTTTAATAGTGCAAAGTAAATGTTACATTTCACAGTCGGTAAAAATCAGTGACCTCTGCAGCAACAAACAGGTACCTCTCGCTATTCATCAGCAGTCCGATCAGCTGATTGCTCGTATGTACACTCGTACATTCGATCACATGTTTTACGCTTGCTTTTCAGTCAGTCATTTGAACCTTTCTTGCTGATCAGCTGATTTTTGTTTTTGTTTTCGTTCCTTCAAATTTATTTAGTTGCCTGACTGACTGGCTGCCCTAAGATAAGAGTAAAATCAATGGTGTTGTTGGAAACTGTTGATTTGACAGTTAGTTTTTAATGTGTTGTTGTTGGTGTGTTTTTTCTTGATGATGCGTAAGGATCAATAAAGCCAATAAGTCGTTGGTGAGTTGAGTTTATGAGCGTGGGATACATTTTCTTAGGAGTTTTTTAGACCCTCAACCGAAGTTAGGTGCCCCTCTATTTATGGACGTGGTCTATGTACTTTTGTGTAATAAATTCTAGAAATATTTTCGTTTTATATGTTTGCATAAACTACAAACACAAAAATTAACATTCGTACACATACTTATTTTAAAAATTATATAATAAATAATGGACTCAATTTTTCATAATTTAATTGAACAAAAACACTCGGCCTTTTTAAGGGAAATTTCATTATTCTTTGCGGCACAAAGTATTAGTATTTTTAATACCTGATTACTGTATTTAACAGTATTTAAATAACTTCCGTTCTTAACAAAGAGGATATCGATTGATGGATGACGAGACACTATGATAACCTATAATTAAAACCTATATTGAAATATGCACTGTTTAAATATTTTTGTAATATGGTATGTATATAAATTCGGGTCACATAATGGAGCCTTTAAACATTGTTTTTTTCTTTGTAAAAAAAAACACATCGAAACATAAAAAAGAAAAGAAGCAATCATAAATATTTTAAAAGTAAATAAAGTAAATTACTCCCACGGTACAACTATAAAATGATTATCCTTACGTACCTCGTACACTATAAATATTTGCCTCAGATCCTCAGTTCAATTCACACACGCATTCTTTTTTACAATAACAACAAGCAACAAACAGAAACCAACTGAAGCCTGAAAAAAAGGAATAAAAACTACCCTAAACTCAGTTGATTAAATATTTTATCCGAGAAACAACCAATTCTAGGAAATACTTTTTCCAGATTTTCTTTTAAAAACAAGCACGTGAGTGAACTTTGCCGACTAAAAGCAACAACCACAACAGGACTAACAGCGAGACAGACAACAACAAGACCGACCAACAACACCAACAAAAACGTCCTTGTCTCTCGTCGATACTTTTGCATCAATGAAATGATTCCTTTTTGACGACCGCTCACGTCCTAACCATAAATTTGAGTATTACAACAAACAATTTCGAATGACTATAATCACAACAATCCTTACTTAATTTAGCGGCTAAATTTTATCGTTGTCCGCTCCCCCCTATGCTCTCCCCCTCCTGCAGACTAGGGACCAAGTACCACCACCAGACTAGACGAGATCTGATGAAGCTGTGAGTAAATCTATGAGAAACTCCGAAGGGACGAATTCCTTTTCATTTGTAACCAATATTGACACCGACGACAGACAGACAGACAGATAAGCGAACAGACAGAATCTCCAAGAAATCATTAAAAGTAATCGACTTCTTTTACTATATCGTCTAATAAATAACGGCTTTAGTCTGATCGGGTCGATCGATTCAGTGCGCTACCAAACTACATAATAAAGAATGCTTTTAAAAGTAATGTACTCGTATTTTTTATGTTGACGGGGGGCACAACATTTCGTACCATTTTATCACCTATCAGCAAGTGTAAATGTGGATTTAAAAGTATGTAATTCAGTGGAATTAAGTATAGATTTTTATGGGTTACACTATTTGAAATATCGACCATGAAACGAGGGAAAACCATTCATGAACTCATCTCTTGTTTAATGTGTCCATATTTTTTTGATCCGTGATCTTAGTTTTTGAGATTTTAAATTCATTATACAAAAATAGCTAGCTTTTTACGAAAAATTAAAACAACAATAATACATTACAATAGAGGTATTTATTGTCTAATATATTGATTTGATTATCTAATATTTTGATTATGGATTATTATCTAATTGATTATTATTTTCTGTTGTAATTTATTTTATTTTTGTAATTTATCTAAATGAACATTTAAACATTTAAGTTAAAATTCAACTTAACATTATAATCAACCAATCCAGTCATTAAATCTATAATTAAATATACGCATCCTATATTCTTCTCTTGGAATTTTCATCCACTAAACCACATCTCATGCGGTCTTCGGTTAAAAAGGAGAACTCTAAAAGAAGCCATTCAAAATCTTCTCAAAATAAGTATCTCCTCTCCTTCTTGTGGCAATGATTCCTGTGGTTCTCACAGGATGGTCTCGTTTGGCTTTGTGAATGAACTAAATAAATGCACTTCAAGTTGGTCTTTAATGTTGGTGTTGTCTTATCTTATATATGTACATGCAACATTCGACATATCAATAGATCGATGTTCCTTCGATGAGTGACGAATAAAGATAACGTCAACAATTCAAAAAAACCACCCATATACATATGTATGTATGTATAAAAAATCATGAACTCATCGTCTACACACTAGAGTTTCCATTATTTATTTTTAGTGGAAATTCTGATCCAAATCCTCTGTCTTTTTAGTTAACTTGTCTCCGTGAATTAGTTGGAGATACCGTGGAGATCATGAAACATTTTCAGAAATAGGTATATAAAAATAACCATAATAAGAGTATATTGTAGATTTATCCAATTACTTAGTTTTTATTAATTCCTATCTCAGTTCAATTAATTTTTTACACGACTTTCTTAAGATACTTCGAAGTTGTTCAGCGTATCATTTAAACGCCCAACATTTCTGTGGTTCTCTCTCCATTCTTTGTCCCTCTCTTCTCCTCTTTCTTTCTTGTATACTTCTTCTTTGTTTCTTGATAATGTATCCCCAAAGAATCGTCACTTGCTGTGATTTATTTTTTACCATGCATCTTCCACAGTTTCACCGGAATTTCATTCATGAAAACAAATTCTTAACCAGAAAATTTCTCATCTCGGTTTATGCTTTAAGCATCGTATAAAAAGACGTTATTCGTCGTTCTCTTTCGTGTTGATTTTCTTAGAGATTATTTACCAACTTAGAACCGTGTTCGCGTAATAGTCTGCATGATAATAATAAAAAGTAGTAATTTTTCAATGTTTATTCAGCGAAGAATAATGAATTGAGATTTGTATTTATTATTATAGTTAGTATCTCAATTGATCAATGGATCTATTAAAATTTTTCACATTATTGTACAAATGTGTGTATTTATTTATGTACAGAAGCGATCGTGTTATTTTTTTTCTCTCTCTTTCTCTCTAAAGGATTTTAAAATGTTTAATATTTATAATTGTAAAAAGCGAGCACCAGAACTAACCATTTCCCAGAGTAGAATGTTACTTGGCTATCTTCATGAATTTGCATAAAATATTTGTGACCAGAAGTCGATTCTATGTCTTGCGATTTATCTTTTGATCCAGAGCACTTTAGTTCTGCTGTGTCACAAATGACATTCATGTTGTTCGGATGTCATTTCTTTAATTCAAGAGAACCCCTGAGAATTTATTTTTTTCGCATTCATTCATTTTCTCTCCTATGATATTCATAGACATATATTTTTTACTGTTATATCAGCAAGTTTCATATTACTATTGTACATAATTACTTTTACTTTTATATATGTATCTCACTATGGCAAGAATTGCCGATTCTCTGGTATCTATTGAATGTTGAGAAAATTTATGAATTGTAACAGATTCGAATTTCATTTTATTAAGTGTTAAAAAAAGTTACTCAAATCACATCATCAGTGAGAACGAAGAGAGCTCTTATTTATCTCTCGTTTCATTATCTCTATCATCGTGGCAGTGATTCTGACAGCATTGTTCAATATCTCTGGAATAATAACTGGATTAAATTTCTCAACCATATCCAACGGTCAAATCTGAGAGATACGAGTGCTCGTACTGATGGAAAATCAATCTACTCATTTCTGTAAAAAAAAAATTATAATCCTTAAATCGATGTCTTCATTTCTTTTTCCATTGTGTTTGTTTTCTTCCTCAATTTTTCCGTATCCGTGCGACACGCATTTGGCAACTAATCCTGTTTGCAAAATTCTGTCGATTCCTTCTGTCGACACCCTACACCGGATGGTGACTGTAAATTATTTGGCAGCAGTCATTTTGACAGCTAAAATTAAAATTTCAATTCAAAATTCCTCACTAATAATAAATGATGTGGTGCGACTCGTAGTTGTATATAGAAAAATAGGCGTGGCTAGTCTAATTTTACATTACATACTAAGTATAAGCTACAAAATTATAAAATCCATGCCGAAATTATATATCCACTGGAGAGTGTAGCGTGTAACAAAGTCGACCATGCCGAAGACAAGTCCTAACGAGTCCACTGTTTCTTGTTTTTTTTCTTTTTTTTTAGGTTACTGTCTCAAAGCCTGAAGCCTGAATCTCGAAATCAGAAGAACCTGTAACAACAACTATAATCGGATATCCTTTGTTTTTAAGGTCTCAATTATTTTATCGCAAGATCCTTTATTATTATTCCTGGGCTTCAAATCATCGAATTGGCAATGAAACCATAGCGATTGTGGTCGATTTTGATGGTCAAAAGTAAAACTATTGTTTGTTTTTATTAACAGATCGTCATTATGTTTGTAGATACAACAACAATAAAGCAGTGAAAGAGGATGTCTGCGTTACGCTTTGATTATTGGCTCTATAATAATACTGATTATTGTACTATTATTTCATCAGTACATCAACATTTCTGAATAGCAACCGGAAACGAGCGAACCTGTTAATCAACGCTTTAGCAATGTTTGGTTTGAATGGATTATGGTACCTCCTCCTGTTGTTGTCTGATGCTGGTGGTCACTGTGTGGTCTACAAAACTATTATTTGAGCCTCATTTATTAGGATTTCTTTTGACTAATTGGAGGTCTAAAAGTTGACTAATTTTTATACAATGCGAATTTTTATGAATTAGTGAATATTATTGTACTCGTTTCTATAGGAAGTTGACATTTCATCATGTAATCGTAAATGAGTTATACTACATCATCTTTCCCCCCTCTTCTTCTTTCCTAAGCTATGTTTTATGTACCTTAATCGACCGAACGACCGACCACACATGAGTCTGGAGCATATTTTTTCTCTTATTCTCTTATTATCGCTTTATTGACATTTCCTGTTAAAGCATTTAATAATAAAAAACATTTTCTTTCTATTTCAGCAACAGTTCGGATTCGGGGTGAGTACCATATTAAAAAGCTGTAAAAAACTAAACGAAAAAATCATATTTTTTATTAAATTTCTTTCTTTGTACAAATAACAATAACTTCCTTTGTTTCTTTAACGATGTCTTGTTGTTGTTGTTGTGATTTTAGTTTCCATCACGGATCACGTGCGTTGATCAATAAAAATAAATTAATTCTGCATTCGTCGTTTGCATTATATTTTTTAATTTTTTCGTTTTTTTTTTTTTGGTTCTTTTTACAAATTATGTATCTCAAAGTGATTGACATGATTCTTTTTTTTTTCATACAATATACTATATTCGAATGTATTATTTACTTATCAAAAATCTTCATTCTTCGTATATTTATTGTGTTATAACTTTTGTTTTTCTTGGATGTGTTAAGTTACTCTTACGTAATGATTTGCATAAATGTCAAAAAATTTGATTTTGAGTTATTTAATTTTTGGGAACTTTTAAGTTGATATACGATACCAACAAGTAAATGTCGAGCTTAACTGAAATTCCTGGAATAATTTGCACATATTTTGCATTATTTAAAGTTTAAATGCAAAATTCTATTCTAATTTAATGATTCTAATAATAATGTCAAAATATTCAATTCGATGCAATTTAATTTGTCGAAAAAAAGAAATTCATAAGAAAAGAAGACCAAATCTATGTGTAGACCATGTATAGACTATATACATATGTATATGAATCCATGTATTAGTCGTACTTCATAATGTTCCAAATGTGTAAACTTTTTGGATACAATATTGATCAAAATTTGTAAAAAAACTACTGGACTATTTTTACCCAAAACCTTGCTTAAATAAGCAATTATCACCCTTTACTCTGTTGAATGGTGATATTTATTCCCTTTTAAACGCATTTTCTACCTCGAAGCCAACCGTATTTACTTTTAATTTTAATATCATTCCAATTCATTTTATTAAATTGCCTCATAATTTTCGCTTTTAATTTGCTCCTCACAAATCTGTGTTTATCCGGTCACTTTAAGTCGTTCGCTCTAACTAAAATCCAATAATCATTAATTCATTCCCACATCGTTGTCACCGGCACCAACAACAACAACAACAATCAACACCACCACCAGTATCACCATCACCATCACCGTCACCGTCGTCATGGTCATCATCGTGACCATCACCATCATCGTTGCAGTCACACAACCAGACGCATTCACGCATGCCATCATTGTTGCGCTCCCTCCTCGTTATATAACGCTTTTAATGCAAAATCTTTTCCCATCTTTTTCAGTCCTCTGCACCGTGGCAGAGATGTTGCAACGTGCCGCTAATACGAATTAATTCAGTGGTCATTCCACCTCTCACTCCTTTCAGATGATGTGCCGGTTGTCTCCTGTCTGTGTCCGCATATCCGACCCCCCATTTGTCCGACCCCCTGTCCATCATCCGTCCGTCTGTCTCGGTGGCTGCTTCATATTTCTGTGTGACTTATAAAATAACAAAATAAAACAGAAAAGAAACATGATTGAAGAAAGCAAAAAATTACTGCAAATCACGACGACGGAGCCTCTTTTAAGGAAGCGCACAGAATGAGGCGATCACTTTAAAAACCTGTAGAAATTTTGGCGCCAAAATGCACCACCGGCCAAACCAGTTGCAACATAACATCGCTCGCTTATCACGGAGCGTTCCCAACTACGTGGCAGCACACCTCTGCGCTTCGTCCTTTGAAATGAGCGCGCGAAAACTTTTACTTTTTATATTGCTTTATTTTATTAAATCTCGGTGTTTTTCTTGATTCTTCGTCGTCGATCGCCGCTGGTCGCTGCATCGTGTACTCTTCTTATGGATTCCTATTAAGCAAGCGTGATTAGTTGTTGGTGGACTCATAAACAGTGGTAGGGACAGTGGTTGGGTCGCAGAGCGCTCTACAAAAGGATGATACGCGATAGACAAACACAAGTACAAGGACAACAATTTAACGAAACCAGAATTCGTTGTTACTTTAACCAAATCGGCGATTAATACATGGTGATTGTAGTATTTTGGACTTAAAATCAATGAAATTTTGATTCTTAGAAATATTCGAATCGATTCTTAACCCCTAACTTTAAAAGAAGTACCTTTTATAGAGACTCTTTTTGAGACTTGCACATAATCTTATCTCAGAGTCCTTTCGCTGTGTTCAAATCCTGCTCGGATTGTCTTCATAGAAAGCCCGTATGTAGTCCAGTTCCAGGGGACAGAGGAATGAGCGGACTCATTTAATCACTTCTTTTCTGGAAAAATACAATAGTTTCTCCTTACGGAAATCTTGTGGCTTCGTGATTCGTAAACATCACTAGCAAAAAATCCAAACTTGTTTCTTCATCAAAGTTTAACCAAATGTAATTTCTATCTGAGTGAGCGATCGGTTCCCTGGGTGGCGGTTGCATTGGTGGTGGTGGTGGTGGTGGCCGTGCCGGTGCCGGTGCCGGTGCCGGTGCCGGTGCCGGTTACGACATACCGGCTCTTGTAATCAGCATACAAAAGTACCTCCCGGCAGAATCTTTCATACGACGTACATAGACGCCGATGGAGAAGTAGAAGGAACAACGATGAAGCGCAATGTTGATGTCGACACGCATCCTTTTCCAAACCATGAAGATATAATAATTTTTCTTGGGAATCGCCAGAGTCGTTTGGTAGCATTCCACTGGTGATCCACGAAAGCAAAACCTGCCGACTGATCGCCCATTCGTCGGCATACACATCGGTAATTTTTTTTTTATACCGCACGGTCGACAAGAATGCAGACGGCAACAACAAGAATAACAACAACAAGAATAACAACAACAGCAACATCAATAACAACAACAACAGTAAAAACAATAACAATAACGACGCATGATATTAAAATCGTTCGTGATTAGAGAACCAGATTTTTCGATTGGCCTCACGAAAAGAGTAGAAAAAGGAACCGAGATGTGGTACTTAACGAGTATTTTTGGGCTCCTACAAAAACATACAACGTACAATGTAAATTTTTTTTGTAATGTTGCCGGTAAAAAAAGTAAATTTTTTAATCAATGTACTGGTTGTTTTCTTATTGTTTTGTGCCAGTTTCATTTCAACAACTATCGGGGAGTCGTCGAAGGCCAAAATATGTGCGGTGGCCGTCAATGAAATTTTTCTGTTGCATTTTACTTTTTTCCACTTTTTGCCAAGTCTACCGGCGGAGGAGCCTCGAGCTTACCACGCATCCTTACATTGCGTGGTCTTCACTCCTGCTTCGCTGAAAGGGCTCAGTTATGGTCAACTGAAATACTTGGCTCTGGAACATCACTCCTCCCCCAGCACACCGCTCCTCACTCTTCTTCTTCTTCTTAAAGTGTGAATCTTTGGGTTGCTGTTATTGGGAGCGAATCGCTAGCAACAAAGTAATCGCCATCCATTCTTCGTTCGTTAAGTTACGGTTTTTCATGTGTCTTCGTTTTGTTTCGGATTCTCTTCTTCTTCTTTCTCGGGTACTTCTTTAGAAGCGCCGAAAAATTATTACTTGAGGCTCGTCGTTTTATTGATGAGTTATAATTTGTTAATTTAGCAACAACACCACGAAGCTTGTTACACGTCATAATTTTGACCAATAATTGATAACTGAGAAGCGGCGTTTATTGGCTTTATTTACCAGGTTATTCGAAGGTGTTTCATTGCTACTCTTTTCAACAAAGCACTACTATTTTTTTAGGTTTTGTACCACTACACTCAATCCTGTCATTTCGTATATAATTTCGAATAAGCAAAACTTCTAACATTATTCCCAGGCTTTGAAGTTCTAAAGAACAAAATAAAACTTATATGTGTGTCACATAAAATTTTAGAGCATTCATTAACATTTAAAAGTTCATCTTTTTTTTCTTTATTTTGTCTCTTAGAGCTCCATAATAATGATTCCTTGAGTGTCCCAAAAAGTTTTAAACATCAAATGAGAGTGTTTAAATATTTTAATTTAAAAATTGGCTACATGAGGAGATTATCTCAAAAAACAACAACAATTTTCACTGCTCTTCTTTTTTTAACATCGTCCACAGCTGGTCATCAACTCATATGATATTTTATAGTTATTATCGTCTTTTTCAGCAATTCTCAAGATGGATACACCACCAACCACACACACCATCGGACGAACCTTTCCATCAACTCGCACCCGACAAACGTTGTCATTATTACGTCACAACCGAAGCATTAATATTCGGAACATAAATGAAGATTTTGCACATATTTTGAAGCACATTTTGAGCATGTTATTTACTTTTTTTTTTTAAATGTTTAGCCTTTGAAATAGTGTTGAATATACTGGTTTACGAGGTTTGTTGCTAGAATGCCAACAGAGCTCCAACCGTAGAGCTGAGGTCTCAGTTTTGGATGCTGTACACGCGCAATTCATCGCCAAGCATCGATAGAATTTCCTGTCGAACTATAAGACACACATACTTACATACACACATACATACATACACACATACATACACACCCAACTTGACATATGTACATACGACGAAGTAGCTTTGGCAGGCGGTTGGTTTTACTTTGATCTAGGATTTTGTAAAAAAAAACTTAAATAAATCGTAAACATGGCATAACTTAAAAAGTGTTATTTTTTGTGTTAAACATATTTTCATATGTTAAATTTGCAACTTTTAAAGTTTTAAAAGTGATAAAAGAAGTTGAAGAAGAAAAAGTAACAAAGAACAAGAAGAAACAATGAATATATATTTAATTTTATATTTAATTTTCATTTATCTTTATTTAATATTACTATACTTTATTTAAATTAATATATATGTTAGATAATTTTTCGATATAATCTAAATTTGAATCTAAATACTCTGAAATGAAATTTCCGAATTGTGAAGATGTCAACTCAGAGCATATCGAAAATAACAACAAACAGAACAAAGAAATGGCGAAAAAGATCTAAAGAATTGTTATAAATGAGTTTGATTAAATGAAGTGATTACCTGAATCTCGCTTCGTCGAAAACTTAGTATTAAACCCCCTCAAATTTGCACATCAAGTGAGTTATCGTGGAAAAATGATCCTAACATTAAACATTTTAAACTTTCTAGGACCCTCTTAAGCATCTCCGCGGATCCCACCCCTGGGACCCAGCAGGCTCCTGTGTAACCACCGTCCTCCACCTCTAACTAGAAACTCAAGTGACCCCTTGACCAAGCGTTTATCAGGAATTTTTAATCTAGCCTATCCTGTGGTTAGTTTAAAAGCAGCTGCTTCCATTATTTTCATTCGAAACTACATAAAAACGAGTACGTTTCAAGAAGCACAAACCACCGAAGACCAGAGTTGGCCAGACCAGAGCAACATCATCATCATCATCCTACACAATACCAGTGCCTGACGTTCACTTCTCTCGTAGGTCGTCGCTAAACCATTTCTTCTATTTTTTATCTGGAAAAACCTCTGCCGTTGCTGGTGTAAAACGTAAACAACACGCACGAATCTTTATCGGCCAACCACAGCGGAAGTCGTTAGTCGTCGGGATGAAGGGCGTAGGGAGGGGGGCGTGCGGCTTTCGGGGAGGTCGGTAAGGCGGTATTGGAGTCGCCACAGCATTTACTATATCTATAGATATACACAAACACACAAGTAAATGTACAAGAATTGTTTACACCAAAAGGTCCTTGCACTGGCAACTATTTCTGCCGTGAAGCTGCCGCTCCTCGAAGTTCAGTCGTTGTTTGTAGCCGTTGAAACTGGTAGAACCACAACAACGAAGTTGGTTAGAAGACGTACTTAATAACCACGCAAGTCGTCGTTATTGTCGCTGTTTTGATTTTAAAGCATCTTCTAGTAAATGCTTTGGACGGGTTTAAAACCATTATCTACAATACAATAACAAAAGCTTATTGTTTTTCCTTTTTCTTAGCCTTGTTCGAAGTGCCTGTGTTTCTGCTTCTTCTTCTTCATGCCTAGAGTGAAGTCGAGTGGAGTCGAATGGAGTGTAGGAAGCTGCTTAGCTGAGTTACTACAGGATAGGTTAAGCTACAGACCAAGACCAGGCTTACAAGTTGTCGATTTATTTATTGATTATGGCGCTGGTTGGCTTGGATGGTAGGTTGGTTGGTTGCTTGGCTTTTGAGTTGAGTTCTTTCAGGCTCTCCTGTTTGTTTTGCGAACTGCAGCATTGCAACGCACTCGCAGAATTGACAGTAGATGGCTGTATATAAGATTTATTATGGCTTTTAAATTAACGTGGATAAGTTTGCGGTTAAATAAATATTTAAATAAGATTCTATTCAAAGGTGTGTTTTAGGTTTTTGTAGTTGCTAAAGGTTAAAGTTAAACATTACTAAAATATCGTATTTAAAACATGTCTCTATGAACATTTTCATTTTCATTTCAGTTGGAAATTAAAAATTTGGTTAACTACTCATAAAACTTCATTTCTACATCTATTCATGGTGCGTGGAAGAAGACGAAAGAAAACTAATTGAAGAAGGGAGGGGGCGAAAAGGGGGTGGGGGGGATAAAGTCTCGCATCGTTTTACATAATTTTAAAATAAATCTTTAAAATTAGTTGGAATTTGTCAAATAATATTTGTTTAACGAACGTCTACGAACCACTTTCTGAATGATGCTTTGATTGCTCTTCACATATATGATGATCATGATCCATGCTCTGAACACACACACAAACAGGCAGACACACACACTGTCTACACTGTCTACAACATGATTGTACCATAATATATCCAAAGATACAGACAGACATACACCATGTTGACGATGGAGCCGCGTCGTTTACAAGCAACTCACAACCGCGTGTGAAGATGTTGTTTTTTTTTAGTATCCATTCATTTACGCAGAATATTAAATATTTGTTGATCATTAATAAATATTATCTATTTTTTTTTTCTTGTTATTTTGCAAACATATTAAAGAAGATCTTTTTAGCGTGAGAGTTTGAAGAACTTACAGACTATACAGATCAGCCTGAACACGATTGAGCTTTATAAGTCCTCCGTAAAAGTGATTATAATGACAAATGTTAATTTTGAAAAGAATTTTCTAGGAAATTTTTGTTATGTCTTAGGATTTGATATCGGGGAATAACATGGAATAGAATTGATTGCATTTCTTCTTTGATTCTGATGTGAGTCTGGTTGTACTGGTGTACAGCGAACAGTTGTGTTTGTTTGGTTTACCAGATATTTGAGAAGTATTTATACTAAGTACTAAGTCACTATATAGGACTATATATGTATTTATTTTAAGTGACCCTTTTATATTGTAATTTCACGATAAATCTGAGCGTGAGCGATAAAACTACCACACAGCTTGACGACGGCGTGGTCTCGGTCTGGCTTCGACCAATCTTTGTATCTATCATGTCGTGTCTGCATACATATGTACATATTTATACACATTTATAGTTACACTGTTCATGTTGCTGTGCATCCTGTCTGACTGCCTTCCTAGGCTCGAGGCGGCTCATAGAAGCGGTCGGTTGGGGATATAAAGTCCAATGGATATGAAGATCGGTGTTCTTGTGTGAGCTTCAGTATGGGATCCTCTCATGGAACTCCTCCACGACTCCAGCATTTGGATTCTTCTGCCTCACTTCTTCTCAGACCATGCTATTTATTGTTTTTGTTGTTGTTTATATGAAATTGGTCTTGATCATGCATGCATGTACATTGTACATCTTTAAGAATCATTGGGGTTCTCTCAGTACGTCTTCTCTGGCTCTCTCGTTCTTTGATTTGCTGTTTGTTTACCCTGTTTTTGCTCCATTTTTAACTTTTCGTTTGATGTTTTCTTCTTTTTTGCCTATACAATATTTCTTCATCCATTCAATTTTGCTCGTTTTTTCCGTTACAAATTTGCGATGCTGCACTTTTGCTGCAACTTCTTTTTCAGTTGTTCACCGCAACTCTACACATTTGTAGAGTTCCCTGAACCCCAGATTCAGCGAGTAGTTGAGATGAAGTCGCGTTTTCTTTGCCTTTTCAATGTGTACAGATTTTTCCGAGTTCTCTTCGAGTTTCTTGAAATGTTATTTCTAGCCACACAACACATCCAACCGCTATACAGGCTTAGCTCATGGTTTGGTCTCTAAGTTCACGTGGCGAAGTCAGTCTTCCTCTGTCTAAGTTTTTTCCACCCTTTTTTTGCTCTTTTTTTATTGTTTTTATGAGATTAGATTCTGCATGTTTGGATAGAGAGCGAGGAGGTCGTTATAAGGATGGATGGATGGATCTTGTACTATAAATACAAACCTCCTGCAAATAAAAACCTTGTGGGAGAGCATCGTGAACTCAAGCATGATCATGACATTCTAAGATCTTCATTCTAACATCTTAATAAGAAAGTGAATGTTTTTTTAAGACATGTAACAACAGTTTATAACACATGTTATAGGAATATTATTAATATAATCATAGCAACATACGATATAAAAAATTTCTTAGTTTTCATAGAAGACTTAAAGTTTTTCCTTAAAAACTACGCAGTTTGTCTTTGATATTGATAAAAAAATTATATTTACATCTCATCTCCAACGTAATACAAAACCCTTAATATTGCTATTGCAACCCTTTGAGATCGCGACCTTTAAATTTTTTTCCATTAAACTGCTGTCAGATTGTGATACCGGGATACGGGATTCAAATTACGACTGACACAAACTTTCATTCATATCCTGTCTTTTGAATGACATGTCAAGCTAACGACCAAGCATCAATAATAACCAAGTTGAAAGACCCAACCGAAGAAATGTAAAAGAAATGTCTAATTTTTACTAAAAATAAGAGTGTCAAAATATAGTTTCATGTTGCAGCAAACTTGTCTCGACTGACTGAAGCTTGACTGAAGTCACTCAGAACAGAACAGAAGCAAGAGAACCGGAAATGAAGGCCAAAAGATACATTTATATAAATTTCAAAAATATTATGAGTGAAAAAAAAGCATCTGACACTTCTCACTAACGAAGCTGCAATTTAATAAGTTGAGAATTCTTTAGAGGTATAAATTGTATAAATTTTCACCCAAAAAAAAAGAAGAATGCTGCTGCGGCGCACTGCTTCTGCTTGTCGTCGTTATCGTCCTCGGACCCTTTATCTGAATATCTTCAAAGTGGCATCAAAGCATTTGCAGCTTATCCTATATTCTGATCCGCGCGTACACAATGACAAACAATGGGATCACTTTATTTTGATTGTCCCTGTAGGCTGTATAAAAAGGAGTTTTCCAGCCTCTTTTCTTCGGGCACAACTTCGGTTGTTTATTTATGTTGGTCATAAAATTCCGTCCTGGACCAAATTACGAACGTATATCTACGGAGTAGCAATAGCAACAGCATCAGCATCGTCGGCATGAATAATGAGGTCAACAACAGTTACGTTACAATCACAACCCCTTCGTCGTGGAAAGCGTGGAGGGAGAGCAGGACCCTCCCTTTCGAATGGTAGGTTTGCATGGATTTAGAGCTGTAATACCGCTAATTTTCCATTTCCATGGATTTGAATTTAAACAATGGTTGACTTACTTTCTCTCTTCTTACATCTCGCATCTGACAGCATCCTAGCTGTCCGATCTTTAGTGGTGGATCGCGCGGGTCAGAGTGGAGTGATCCTGTTTTCTTTATCGCCTTCCTTTATTTATTCTTCAATAGCGACAAGGTTAATGAGAGATGCTGTTGCTAAAAGCTGGACAAAGAAGTACGAGTATGTCCTGTAAAACGTGTCCCACTTTCTGGAAGAGCTTAACTTGAGAGAATTTGCATTCTAAATCACATTACAATCACCAGCGTCTTTCGTCTTTGAGATCGTAAATTTCATTGTTTTGTCTACATTCGGGTCCTCTGTGTGGACACTTGCGGACATTTTTATTTTCTTTTGATTTTTAGTAGCTTACTTTTGTGTCCGATTTTATAAATGATGCTGCGTAATTAATGTTACTTTAATGATGTTGACTGGACTGGACTGGAAAGGGTTGAGCTACTTATAAGGGTTTCATTAGTCCTTCAATTGCAGTGATTCAACGTTGCAGTCATACGATTTTGTGGTTACATTAAAATGTCATCAATTTAAAATTACTATTTTTAGTTTCTCACTTGAGTTATGAGTCTTGGAGTAATAACTACTCTAAAATTCAAGACTCCAACTTTTCTAATGAAGTGTATTTGTGTTGTAGTCTATGCAATTAAAAATTAGACAGACAGACAGACAGCACGCGCCACAAAATAGATCCGGAAATAAATTCCGAAAACCGTTTCAAGAGAGTATCTTTTATGTAAAATAAAATCATTATTTTAGTATTCTTAAGAGGGGCCCCGCAAGAGTGGGGATGGGCTCACATACAAGAGCAGCTGAGTGAAAATAAAAGTGGCTGCTGGGGAGGGGAGAACTCTCCACATCAGTTACGCCTGCGCTTGGAGCTATTCTTGGAGTGTCATCACAGTTGTTCGTTGTTATTTATTTCAAACGTAAGCATTTCAAAGAAAGGAACTGTACTTAGTTGATGTACCACCCCAACCCTACTCCTCCCATCCCCCCCCAACCCTCCGCTTTTTACGGTGCGAGGGATATTATATACATATAGTACTTTATACAAGGGAAATGTATTTCAACGCATCCACTGATTGTTATTCTTTCCCGTTGATCTACGGTATATTCCACAATCCACCCTCTTATACACACACCCCAGATTGTTTATTGTTCTTATTTTCTGGGTTTTACTTCCGTATCATTAAGTTGCAACTTTAGATTAAATTATTTAGTTGAACGAATGAAGTATATACACGCTTATAGGAGTAAATGAAGGGAAGGAAGATCAACGGTAGTATCACCATATTTATCCATGTTCTACGCTTGAATACGGATACGAATACTCTACAATCTCAACTCGTCTCAGAGTCTGAGCGGGCGTCTAATTATCAGTGCATTGCTTTTTTTAGCTCGAAATAATTGCTTTTTTGTGGTACAGTGACAGTGATTATAGTAACCATTTGATGTGTGATCCTGCGGAAGTTTGAGACATTAGCATCTGCTTTTTTTATCACAACTAATATTCTGGGGATAGAAAATTTATTGTTTCGATTCAAGTACAACCATAAAGATACTTTATAATGATTATTTTGAAGTGCGAGTTTAAAATTTATGATTTTTAAGTCTGTTTTTGATTTGTTTTTTCGTTTTTTTGTTTTAAAATTTTATAGTAAGTTGAGAACAATCACTGCAACTCTGTGAGATGTGTTGAAAACGATTTTACAATCTTTTTTCTTGTTGTTATTCAATTAATTGTATTTGAAGCTTTAGATATTATTTTTTTAAAAGTTTAATAAAACTTAGTAAATTTCTACGCTGTTGTTGGTGTTTTTATTTGTCATATAAGAAAAAAATGTCTCATTCCTGCAACTCTGCACGTACAGCCCTCATATGGGGTACATAAAACACTATCCTGGGTGGGTTCTGACTAAACACATGTTGTGTGTGTGTTGCTTCTTCTTCTTCTTCTGCAGAAATCCACATGAAATGAAACAGCCGGCTGAATTCAGCTGCAGTTGTTGAGCACTTTAATGGCTGCCGACTGACGTGCACCACCCTCATTTTTAAGGTTGCTCAAAAATATCACCTTATTAAAGTAGAGAATGAGTTGAGTCCAGCCAAGTGACTTAAATAAATATTCTACACTCTGATGATTTATACACCCATTCATTTCTTTAGGTGTCGATTATAGAAGTTGTTAAACTCTTTTCAATAGAATTTTTACATTTATTATAACTGATATGACTTGACTATGAGAATTGAGAATTTATGGTAACTCACTCGTAGTAATGCATGTACTATATATTTATCCATCCATATCATATACTCGTATACATATACTCTCGTACTTTCAAAATCTAAATGATGTTTATATTCGTATATTGTGAACGATATAGATTAAATTTCCTATAACTAGCTCTGTAATATACGAATGGGGTCTTTCACCGTTATTACCGTTTATAGCACGTGCTGCGCGCTGTAGTTATTTTTGTGGCACGCAATCGATCGATAAACCAGACCATCCATTTGCTTATTCATTCAAAATTGTATGTTGAATGCACAGAAAGCGGTGGTGGTGACGTTAGACGCACGCACATTAACGAGGTCAAAAGTCCGTTATACGCCCTGCGCAAAGGACTGAAGTGCGCGTGCTATATTTAAGGGTTGTTTTCCAGCAACAACAACAACGCCGCCACCACCAATATCATCACCACCACCAACGTCAGTTGAGGGTGCTTTGCGCTGCTTCTATTTAGAATCAGCTCAACATTATTTCTATTAAGGATTTTCTGGATATCATATCCTCACACTTTCCCCCACCCTTCCTCCCCATCAACCGACACTCGCGCAAGCCACCGACATTACACTCATTACGTAGTATAGCACACGATCCTATAAGAATATAAAAACATTTAATATATCCTTGCTTGAAAACAACGTTCCCGGGAATTGGGAGAGGCTTTGAGAGAATCGTAGATAGAATTTTGTGCATAGGAAAAACTAAAATGTGCACAACGGGTTCAGTGAGTCGTCTATATTTAGCGGTGTGGGAGTTGTACGAGTATAGAGTTGATTTGTTGTTCTTGTTACAAAATCCGAAATAGTGAACAGACGGTAAAACCGTTGAACTTCATTCGTTCCGTCCTACCGTTGTTCTTTCCTTCCTCCCTTCCCTCCTTCCTTCCTTCCTACCGTTCTTTCTTTGTTTATCTGCGTCATCGTCAAGGTGACTTTTTCGATTGAACTCGCTCGAGTTACTTACTGGGTCTCAGTTTGCGGAGGGGGTGCGGGTGCATTATGACTAAATGAAGTTTTTTCTTTTTTGTTGTGTGGGTTGGTTATTAATTTGATGGTGGGGGGCGCCGTGTTTCGTTTTCTTTGCTTTTCGACGCTTGTCATAATTAATTTAGAAGTTCGAGTGTGCAACGCAGCTGCTGTTTTTTGGTTTTTTCTTGGACTGATTTTAATACCCTACACCCGAAGTTGGATTATTAAGTTCCGGGGGTGGGTTAAGAAAGAGGGGGGTGGTAGGTATAGAAAAGTATTGTATATATAATATATAATACAGTTCCAGAGGTTTTTAAAAGAGTTTCTTATTGTTGATAACGCAATTCAACTCTCAATTCAAGCTTTTAACAAAAATAAAAATCAAAAAATTTAAAATAACCAAAATAACCAGGGTTAAGAAATTGAGTTTCAAAAACAAATCAAATCAAAAATAAAAACAAAATACGACCAGACAAAATATGCAATCAAAACCACCATCATATCGACTTCCGTTTCTATTCGAGAATCCCATAAAACGTGTCTTTTTTCATCGCTCATAAAGTTTCGGAAAACATATTGTTGATTGCAGCAAGTGTTTGCAGCTGAGTCGAGCTCAATTCAATTTTCGTTTTTATCAACCGAAGTGATCAGTGTTTTGAAATCCATTTCCAACAGTTCATTAATTAATATTTTTCAACTATTCGAAGGAAAGACTTGAGTACAAAGATTTTATAATAGTAGAAAGACTGAAGCCCCCATCATGCATAATAACGGGGAAGGAAGATTAGTAGCCCGATGAAGGGGGTCGCTTAAGGCGGCGCTCTAAGAAGAGTGCGGGTTGTACAACTACAACAAACACATGTGGTACGTCTTGCATTTATTTTAGACATTAAGGTCTCAATTCGATTTCAAAATGAAGCCATCATGTTCACGAGTAGTTTCGAGCTCTGCTTTTCAGAACTTAAGACGCAATTAAAAGGAATCTATGATGTACCATAAGTGTGTATAGTATATAAAAATGTGTACGAGCACATCTCAAAAAGGGAAAAAAATACTCTGCTGCTGTTGTTGAAATTTAATAGTTTGTCGTTGCGTATAGAC
This sequence comes from Myopa testacea, assembly GCA_949629155.1. NCBI lineage: Eukaryota > Metazoa > Arthropoda > Insecta > Diptera > Conopidae > Myopa > Myopa testacea. Next base: position 45,527,503 of record OX451345.1, on the reverse strand, counting down.
ACAGTTTCAGTTTTTTTTTCTTTAATTATCAATTGAAATGGGGACAAGTTCTACATACATACAAATATTCATTTTCCTGCTAAAGTGTTTCGATTTTTGGAATATTGAAATACAATTCAATTTGTATCAAGAAGGAAGTAAGAGTAGTGGGATGGGTGCGGGCGAGGGGAGGGGAGGGGACTCGTTATTTTAATATACGCACCAACATTCGAAACATTTTGAAATGAATGAACATAATATCTTCTGCGCTAAATACCAATAAAATTATTGCCAAAAAAATGTTGACTTTCACGAGTCCACCAAAATTTCATTTGTCAATTTAGTAAACATTAAAAAATAACTCCAAAGCAGCAACTCACCAAACAAGAGACGACTCCAGACACCCAGAATCTACAATAAAAAAAAAACACACACCAACTCTGGAGCATTCACAAGAAAACAACAACAATTTTAATAATGTATTTATTTATCGAATGATGCAAAGAATACAGCAACCTAAAAAACCAAAACAAAAGAAAAACATAAAGTAAACAGTACAAAGCAACAATGAAATAATTGTACTTTTTTGTTTTCGTTGTAATTGAAATTGAAGCGAACTTTTAGTGTCCATTATTTTCTTCTCGTATGTATTTCGCTGTAATTCTGCGCTTCGATGGTGGTGTTGTTTGTGCGTGTGTGTGTGTGTGTGTGTGGCTGCCTGCCGCCAACAACTTCCTCTTTGCTGACGACAAAACTCTGCGGCTGCGGCGACGGCGACGGCGATGCGGAGGAGTCTGTCTGCAACACTGTTTCACATTTAATGGTGTAGCCTTGGAGCTGCTTTGGAGGCACTGAAGCGCCTCTGGATGTGAGAGTGTTAAAAACCGTATCAAAACATGCCACGCAAACTGTTTCGATTGCTTCGGTGCAGCGTTTTCTTCTTCTTCTTCGTCGTCTTCTCCTTCTTTTTTCATCTTCGCCCCATTCCTTTGTCTCTGAAACACAGTATCGATGCATTTAATATTTTTAATGTCCAAAAACATTCGATGCTCTTAACGATGACGTGGTATAGCAGCAGCTGATGGTGATGATGATGATGAGGATGGTGATAATGATGATAATGATGATGGTGATGATTATGATGATGATGATGATAATATTTATGTTATGTATTCATAATGATGATGGTAATAATGGCACTATCAATGTTTTTTTTGTCTTGTAGTAGTTTCAAGTATCTTTAAAGTAAATGCATGCAAGTAAATATTGCTACGTCCCCCATACAACCAGCACCCCCCCCCCCCCAATTCAACCATGAATTATGCTGCTGTTTGGACACAAACAATCTTGTTCTCGTCATGCAAACACCTCCTCTGCACGTCGTTGTGTTCGTCGCCGCTGATTGCCCTCGTTAATGTAGCTTCAAGCAGCTCAAGTGTTGGCGAATGTTGAGGAGACTCTGCAAGCCAAATAATTGCCAATTGTCTTTGTCAATGATTATTTCCGCCGACCAGCCGCTTGTCACTCGATGTCGCCATCCAGCGTCTGTTTAAATAGGGCCGCAACGGTTCAATGGACTGCTGCTGGTTCTGCTTAAGAGAACTCATCTCTTCTTTACTCTACTCTACCCTTTGATGCATCAAGTCGTTCACAGTACAAGTGAACAAAGTTATTCTCTAATGAGACTTAATTGAAGTCATCGCCGTCATCGTCATCATCGCCGTCATCATCGTCATCATCGTCCTCGTCGTCATCGTGTCAAAGTGTTGCTTCATGTTTTTGCTGTTGCAAACTTCCAACACGTACAACGCATTTCACAATCTAAGGCTAAATTTAAACGGATTGAGACGATGTTCGACTATATTGCAAACAGGAAGATTATTTTATAGCTATTAATTAGAAATGTTTAACGTCCAGCTAATTAACTGAACTTTAGAAGAATTTTAGAAGAGTTTAATTAAGTTATGCTTCAGCCTGTCTTGATCTATGATCTTCCCTTCTAATCTATGAGAAGCCAACTAAAACCCTATACAGGACCCATACTTAAATCATAACAGAAGAATGTCCAGTCTTCATATCAAATCGAGTTGTTCTGTCCTTCTTCTTTGATCGAGTGTTGAGTCGAGTCGAGTTGTTCTGTCCTCCTTCTTTCATGGAATGTTGAGTCGAGTTGAGTTGTTCTATATTCCTTTTTTGATCGAGTGTTGAGTCGAGTCGGGTTGTTCTGTCCTCCTTCTTTGATCGAGTGTTGAGTCGAGTCGAGTTGTCCTGCCCTACTTTTTTACTATTTCTCGATTGAATCCTTGATTGACTGTTTCTTCTCTTTATTAATCTTAAATTATTGTGAACTCATTAAAAAATGCTTAGTTTATTTATAGTTATAAAAAAGAATTTCTATAATAAGGGCGGCAAAACTGTATACCCAATTTTATTCTTTTCGAAAAACTCTCTTTTATTGACTGACATGTTTGATTGTATAAATGTCATAAATAGGATTGCGTTTTTACCTCCATCATCTCTTCACCGCTCGCCCAGTTCTTAAAGAGCCAAAGGCATTTCCTGATTTCCTTTTCATTACAAATACAAGACGCAATAAAATGTTTAAAAGTCTTAATTTCCCAAAAGAAAAAAAATGAAAAAAATAAAATAAAAAAAATGTATACCTAAGGCAAAAACGAGTGCAAAACAATAAGAGATCATAAATAAAAATCAGAGCATTTCTAAGATTCCCGAACGATTTCCCTCTCTCGCTTCTTCGCTCATACAAAACTGTTTGGAAACGGAATCATTATCATAAATAAAAATAAGGATTTCGTATCGGAGGCTCAGACCGTGTCTCAAACACCTCGAGTGGCGGCAATAAACAGTATTCTCTGAGGTTATCATTAAGATTTCTTCCGATCCAACAGCAAGCATCCGATCCGGAATCCTGAATTCGTTAGTCGTTTTCTTGCAGCTCATTTCTTTTTTTTTTTTTTTTTTGTTTCTGTCTTTAGGCGTCATTTTTGCATATCTTTTCGTCAGTCAGCTTCTTTGTTGCCCTCAGAAATGTGCTGGGTTGTGTTGTGTTGTTGTTCTGCTGATCTGTTGTTGTTGTTTTGTGTGAGGTGATCATGTAGCGTAGATCACTGTGATCACTTCGCGCCCAACGAAGGGTCGTCCTCGGTCTGGCCCATCATCATCACAGATGATGGTGTGTAAAAGCCGCGTGTAAAAAAGAACGTTTATTAAAAAATCACTCTTTACAAACACCAAAAATAATAAAATAAAAAAAGAGGCGAGTTCTGTGAATTCTCCGAATTCACTGCTCTATGCTAATCAACAAAGAAAACCCGCCATTAAACATGCACAGCGAACAGCGGCTGCCCTGGGATATGAAAATAAAATCAAATTCGTCCTTGACTGATGCACGACCGGGTGATTTTTTCACCCATTCCGTGTGCAGTAAGTAAGAAAGACTGTTAAAAACTCCTTTGAAAAAAGGACTCTTCTTTCCATCTCCTGAAAGTTCCTAAAACAAGATCCTGATATTCATATTCAGGATGCTTGAGGATAGTGGATAGGATGGATGTTGTTATTGCGAACCCTTTAACCGCTTGGGATGGTACAGTATGTGTGTGTGCTGGTACCACTCTAAGCTGGCTGGGTGACATTGACATCCCAAAAACAAACCAGTTTTTTTTGTGTCTTTTTTTTAGTAAGCTTTTTTCTCTTGATTATCTCACTCGCAGGGTCTGAGAGAAGGACGCAAAAAAAAAAACAACCGGGTTCATTCGTACAAATGGTTTTCCCCCCATTTTTGCCACTTTTTTGTTGCCTGATCAAAATCTGTCCAAAGCATTTTGTCGCTATGCGGTGTGTTCTTTTTTTCTCCTTACAAAATGAGGAAAATTTGTTGGAAAAACTTAAGTGATTGAGGTGGTTTTTCTTTCACACCGTTTTTCTTCACAACAGGATTCTTCTTCTTCTTTCGACAAGTCAACCCTTTTTTTTTCTTCATTTTTTTTTGTTGACGTATTATTATCCACTTTTTTCTATGGAACTCGGCGGCTTTATATGTTTTTCTTAAAAATGATTGTTTAGAAAATTACTTGATACTCGAGAAAGGATTTAGCGGTTTTTTCCTTCTTTTTTTCGTTTTTTTTCTTTTTTTTTCTTCTTTTCCCCTTCGTTTTTCATTCTTTTTTCTTCCTTTTTTTCGTGTTTTGCTTTTGATTTATAACATAATTTTAACGAAAATTATACTCTCATTTTTTTAAAGAAAACAGTTTTTTTTTAGAAATTTAAAGGATAAAAATACTGTTACTGATATAATAATAATAATAAACGGTTACAGGGGGAAAAAATGCGAGATTTTTTTTTTCTTCTTAAGTTTGTTGCACAATACGTTTGCCGTGGTGTCAAGATTAAAAAACCCCACGATTAGTTAATTCTTTACAATAGCTTTAATAGCATCATTCACCATGTTATATAGGATTTTTTTTCTTTCTCTTTTGGAATTTATTTTTTTTTTAACTTTTTCAACCTCTTTTAAATTTTTTTTTTTATAATTTGTGTGACATCGAAAATTTTTTATTTGTTATTTTTACACAAAAAATCAACAAACAATAAATGACGACTGTTGTGCCTCTTGTTTTTGGAACACGTCGTTTTTATGTTATTTAAATAAAATTTATGTTAAATTGATCCTGGGATAGCTCTAGAGAAGTTAAAAAGTTAAAATAAATAAATATTAAAAATAAATACATAAATAAATTTTATAAAAATCAAGCGGTTATTCGCATTTCTAGTTTAATATAAATGCTTAATCTTAATCTTCAATATCATTGTTATCATAGTCATCGCTATTATCATCATCATCATCATAGCAAATTCGCCATCGTATCATTGATCAACATCATCCGATCATCATTTTTTCGTTCCAAATTTATTTTTTCTAGAAAACTAATTTATTTTTTTACCCAAGATAGCAACCTTTGTAACTACATATATGATATATATGTACATTACATACATACATGTTTCCTGTGAAAACCTCTTAAAATCAGTTCACATCTTCTTCGATATGGGAAAATGTCAAGCAATTTTTGCATAACCAATAAATAGAGTGTAGAAAATTTGCAGCCCCTGCGTCCGTTTTTCTCATCCACCCATTTATCCATCCTTCTTTCGTCCTCGCTAACTGTCCTTGACTGCTGTCTGATCAATCGAAGGGTGATATTTTGTGGAAAATAATATAATAATGTAGTCCTTTCGATTTTTCTTGGGGATGTCTACGAGTCGAGAGAAATACAAAAATAAATTACTTCTGCAATGAAAATTGCGTCATGCGATGGATTAAAATTCCATTAGTTTAGAGAAATTGCAAGAAGAAGAATTCCGTTAGTCGTCTGTCCGTCTGTATCACGATCACAAAAATACACACTTACATTTGGCAACAATAGCTGCTTATATATCGTTTGTTTTTTTCTTTTTTTTTTTGTTATTCACCTCACTCATGCTTATATTGATGAGACGTTGCCGAATTAAAATCCTTTTTCTGGGATTCTTCTTCCCTTCGCTCAAGGTTCACTAAATAAAAAAAAAACGAGATACGTTTTTGAGGTTTGACGTTTGTCAAATTCTAAACCAAAGATTATTTTCGGGTCCAGTGCAGCTTCATGTACAATTTATTGTGTATCCTCGTAACGATGGATAATGTTTGCAACTACATCAATTTATCGATGCATTTGAGGTATTGATAAGAAAGCACTGTGGGCTAAAATGAAATTAGATGATAGTGAAATGAGAAAAGAATTCATACCCAAAAATTTCGAATAGTTTCTTCTGATTTCTATCTTAGGAAAAGCCCTGGATATCCATGAAACTGCACTAGAGAACTGATTAAACATATACACACTTTTCCCTTAAAGTACTTTTAGGTACTTTCATTCACGTCATATTCCACTGTGCACAGTTTTTTTTCTTCTACACAACGTTGTTGCAAATTAGAAGGGTTACAATCTTTCCTACTGTAGTAGAGAGTATGAAAGTCGTAACTTTCCCTAATTTCGTTCAATTGCAACACAATCACTTGCTTTATCCGCAAATCAATTGCTAAAAAAACACAAACAACTCCACATGTGTAACTTTTTCCCTATTTTTGTTTCGTCCTTGTGTGTTTCTTCTTCTCCTTCTTTTTCTTATCCTTACTCAGCGCCTTCTATTTAGGAAAAGGTATTTCGAAGCCAAAGAAAAGAAATCGAAGATGTCCTGGGGCACAAAAAATGTATCAATAGATTTTTTTTTAATTGAAATTTTTCTGCATCCATGATTTCCTTATTATTCCTGAGTATTCAAGTATTCCTGAGATATAACAGAGCGAGGTACTCGTTCATTGATCGTTACATCACTCTATCGTCGTCTATTGATATCCTCTTGAGAGAACTTCAAGCGATGCACCATTTCTGTCCGCTTCCGCCGATACTCGAGCGCGGTGTAGTAGAAGATGAGACGTAGATCAGCTCTGGACGCCTGTCAGGTTAATTGTACTAAATATAAATTTGATTGCCTGCTGCCAATGAATAATCATAATGAGCTGTTTGAGCACTTTTGCACATTGCAAAGGGTTTGATTATAAAATCAGCATCAGAAGCCGCTGCGTTATTGCAATATCTGAATTGATTTCGGTGATCTTTTGTGATTCGATCATTGATTTGCATTTCCTCGCCTCGATTGGCGTTTTTTCTTTCTTTTTGCTTTCATTGAATTTTCCAAATCGTTGGCTTTGAATGCAAATCATGTAGATTTTTCTAAGAAGCTTCTGAGTCGAAAAGCAAAATATTTGGCTCGCGTGCTGAGTTGCCGCGTTTATCCAAACATTCGAGTGACTTTCTAATGCTAAAATATTCCTAACTTATGGATATTTTCCCTGAACTTATAGTAAGATTTCTTTATACTGATGCTTTTTGCCCCGTACATTTTGTTGATGTAAGCCACGATATCGTTATTCTTAGAAGCTGTGCCAAATTCTTTGTTGTTTTGTTGCCTTAAAATTAGCATACAAATGTTGAAGAATTGCCTGAAGTTAATTCTTCGGCGTAACAAATCAGCATCTAATTTATAATTGACGTACCTAATCAGGAAAATTTGCATATTCCTGGAGTTTTCTTTGAAGCCGATCACTTCACGGGGATGGTTGTTTTTTTTTTTCTTGAAATTTTCGAAGGTGTAAAAATCCGTTGGAGTTCATTAGAATGCTTTATTTTCATTTAATACGAGATCAAAGATATTTGATTTTTTTGAATTTTTAGATGAAGTTCCAATTGTGAAATTCTTCTAAATACGAGTAAATCCTGTAGATTTAAAATCGAACTCAAGAATCATGTTTATAATATTCTTTATTTAATATTCTGACGATTATTCTGCAGGAATATTAAATTAGCGATAAACGAGATGAAGATACAAATCAACGGATAACTCTTTCTAAATAAATGAATAAATGTAAGAAAAAAATGAAATTATTAAATAAAATAATTGAGTTCATAAATAAAGCTGCAGTTCTTTCAATTTTGTTTTATTTTTCCACTGTTCAGCCTAATGCGAGGATCAAAGTAAATCTTTTATACTGAAGAGTCTTAAAGTATGTTATCCAGAGTTATAAAATAAGATTAAGTGACAAGATTAAAAGACTCTGACGAGAGATTGCATTCTGATTTTATGTCCTCAATGGAAGTTCCTAAAATAAGCCATCCTCAATAGTATTATTAACGGTTATTTAAAAATTCAGAGGCTCCATAAATAAACATACCAACTCTATCAATACTGAAAATTAATGACATGTTATATTGGATCACAACAATGATACATACGTCTCATACTCGTATTAAGTCTCGTACAAACAGTTTCTTGGGCTTAAATACTCTTCTCTGGATCATCCATAACATCCTCCATACTAATTTTACAGTCGAAGAAAACGAAGAAAAACAATTAATGAACTCGAATGTTGAGTGATCGCCAGAATGAGATGAGAATCAAAGTGCATTTAGCGAGTGACTTCTTTTTTGTATTGAATTCAATTTAATGATTTTTCTTCTTGTTTCGTTAGCTTAATTAATAAAGTTTTTCATTTATTTAAGTCAGTTACAATTAGAGTGGTTGTTGTTGTTGTAGTTGTTGTCTGTGGTGTTTCACGGTCGCCTTCCCGCAAGGCGCTAAAATCCCGCACTGCAGTCTAACATCGCACCAAAGCAAAGCGCATACGCAGCTGGTTGACTGACTCACTTCTTCAGTATGGTTGTTGTTGGTGTTGTTGTTGTTATTGTTGTTGTTGTTATGCGCCCCTTCTTAGTTGCGATCCTGCAGCACAGCGCAGCGCTTTCCTGCTTCTAATAAGATGATTTGGTATTTTACGAGTACGTGTTACGTCTGCGTGCGTCAGTCAATCAGCCAGTACGTCGAGTCTCAGTATGTGAGTTCGTCACACTCGAACGTACTGCCAGGACTCACGTTGTTGTTGTTGTTGTTGTTGTTGTGGCATATGTGCGAGCTCCTTGGCGCGAGCTACGGAACAGATGATGGTGTGCAGTAGGAAGGAAATAAATAAACAGGAGAGACCCAACCCTGAACTCCTTTAAGAATGCGGTGGTAGGTATGTCACAAGGTGAGACGTTCCGGACGAGGTGATCCGATGCGATACGATGCGAATCAAATGCAGTGGTGAGGTTGGGTTGTCGAAGACCCTTTAAGGAACTCCCTAAGGACATGAAAATTGCGCGCAAATAATGCAAAAATAGATTTAAGTCCAAATTTCTGCTCTAGTCTCAGCCGCTGTTTTAGGTAGATCATCACGGTACCCACTTCGGTGAGAACTGGTACCTTGGCCGTTATGAAAACAGCGGAGAAAGTGGTTTCCTTTTTCTATACGCGGCTGATTAACTGTCAAACACATGTACTGGGAAATTCCTTGAGTCACGGGGTGGGGTGGGGTACCTTCAAAAAACCACATCAGATTCTTATGCATGTGAGGCTGCAAAATTTCGCGTACTCGGTGCTGGGAGTGCCCAAGGATATACGCTGAACTATCGTCTTATCCGTTTGAAGGCCAATACATCTACTGGAATTAGCTAAGCTATTGTTTGTGGTCGAGAGGGTTTCCTTACCCACTCCACTTTCTTTGTGTGTATGTAAAATCGTTAAAACCATTTGGATAAATAAGCATCGGGACAACAGATCAACATCAACACGGTCATTGTTGATGCGAAAACTTGCCCATATCCTTAAGCATCCTTTCAGAGCATAAAGTAATCCCACATAAAAAATCCATTACGCTATAAATCTCAAATTTTCTTCAGATGCGCTTGTTGAAGTGTACGTTGTTGTTGTTATTGGAGAAAACGTCCTTCTTTCTTCCAGTGAAAGAAAACTAATGTCACTTCATTAGCAGCAATTCACTCGCAATTTAATCCATCGTCATCATCTCGTTCTCAACAACGTCCACAACTATTTGCATGGGACAATTTTTGGAGATCGGTTTTCAAATGCGAATGATAAAGTTAATCAACGGCTACCTGACCTGACCGATCACCGGTCTTCTTCTCTGTAGCTTTATTAGCCAGCCTGCGCGAAGATTTGAATAAATTATTTCAATGAATGGGATAAAAGAAGAAAAGCAGAAGTGTTCCGGGAAAGCAGAACTGTGTAATCTATCTAATCGTAGGAACGTAGAGAACGTGGTCCGCTGGCCAAAAGTCGCATCGAAGTGGTGATGAGTTGTGAAGCCATGAAGATGAATCGGAAATGACGAAAGAACTCACACAATAGAATGTCCTTCATTTATCATTTGTCCCCGCGAAATCGTCCTTCATTTGTCATTTGTCCCCGCGAAATCGTCCTTTATTTGTTCCTTAATTTTATGCTCTCGTAGCGCATCAGTTTTGTTTGTAGAGCAGATTAAATACTAGCTTCGAGTAGCTAAATATACGTCAAACATGTCCCAGGGGAAAACTTTACTGATTACAAACATTCGCGAGTGATCCTTTAAAGAATCAAAGAGTTTCCTTCGAATTGTAAGTCAAGAACGACCAGATCAACTACTATACTCGACGTGGACTTGGCCGAAGCTGAAATATCCTGCACCTTCGTGGTCTCTGATGAAAGGAAGGAACCTTTAAAAGTGGCTCACCTTCTAAATTCGGTTAGGGTAGGGCACAAAAATACTCTACTTACAAACTTATGGTGGATTCTATGTCCAGAACAATTACAATTAAGATTAAGTTAATGAAATGAGGTTTCGTTTATAATTTCATTTAACATCAACATTACTTCGATGACTCCCGTAGTGACGATGATAAAATCTAAATATTTATTAAGCTTTTAAATGTGTATTTATTGATTTCTTCAAACTGCAAAGGCTTTTCACCAAAGCACCAAAGCAATAATCGTAATTAACTAAAATCAGCTGCTGCTGCTGCTGAGCCTCAAAACGAGTGCTCATTTTCAATGGTTTTCAGAAAAAATTGTTTACAATTATATTGGAAAAGAGAAGAAGAACAAAACCGAGAATGGTACGAAGTGTATTTAGACTAATATAACGGTAGATATCATGCCGACCAGACCAAACCAAATAATGACAAAAACTAATTAACCGACATTCATAAATTAAGTTATAATTAGCAGCAGACGCGCCGCGAATATATTAACGCATTACAAATGGTTTGGCTATCGTGGAGCAATCAGCTGAATGGCCTTGAATTAAGTTACCACTCGATTATCACTTTGGATGCATTTGGATTTGACTAAGCGAATTCTTCAGCAATCGCAACGTCGGTGGAACAGACAAGCCCATAAACACACAGACGGCCGGACGGAGAGACAAACAGTCACAGAATAGTCCAAAGTCGCTGTGTGTTTACTTTAATTTGCGTGCGGTTGGCGTTAATGTGCAGTCAATGTCCGTAACACTGCAGATGACAGTGCTAGTGACGGAGCTACGGCCGGGGAGAGTACGGGACAGATGTTTGAGACAGTCTATCATGATCCACAGTCAGTCTACTGATTATTACTGCTACACTTTCGCACAATGGAAACAATAACATAAACAAACGCAGCAGCGACCGATGCAATATTTTCTTAAACCAACCTTAAGATGGCACGAGCTCAAGCAGAAGGGGATGAGAAGAAGCAGAGGCACGATCGACAACCAGGTGACAAAAAGCAAAATATTGGCGAATATTATGTTTGTGTACTGTATATGTATGTGTTTGTATGTTTCCATGGAGGAGGGTCCCTTATCCAGGAAAGTCTTGCTTGCTGTCTGATCGGCGTTGCATCGATTATCATCATCACGAGCGCGTTCTCATCCCTTAAAAAGCATACAAAATTGGTGCAAATCTCTTATTTGTTGTTGTTTTTGTTGTATCCCTTCGGCAATCCCAAGGAGAAGACTCAACACCCCACAAGCCATCGATCGAGCGATCGTCGTCCAAGAAGAAGGAAGAAACTGAAATAACAATAACAAAAACAAAGTACAAATAATGAGGCAGCTCAGAATTTTTATATAAGGACATTAGAATGGATGAATTAAATGTATGTCAGGAGCTGTTTGTGTGTGTGTTCGATGTGCTACAATTTATGGATACTTTTCCTTTTCTTTTTCCTTCTGCCTGATTGCGTAATGATGACTTTTCTTCGGATTTTGCAGCTAATGTATTACTTTCAATTCATTTTTCCGGCTGCTGTAATTTATTTTATTTGCTTCTTGTCTTAAGTTGGCAAAATTTGTTGCTGTTGTTGTTTTCGGCTCTTTGAATCTGTAGTTTATGGGCGAGCTATCATCTTTTCCTGTTTCTGGAGTGTCACAATCTCGCTGATAGCCCGGTGTGCGTCTTGCTATCAGATGTTCAAAGATGTCTGTCCAATCGGGTCTGCGGTCAACGTCGATTTGTTTAATTTAAGGAGTTGATCGAAAATATTTCCCATGTTTTATGGGCAACCCATCCCTGGTGCGGTGAGCAATCGAAGCTGTCGTCCACGAGCAGCTGTGATGTGACGACACTTTTTGGATTTTGACAGGTCGAACTGCTGGATATTGAAAACTTAAAGTGACATTTTAAGTTACTCTCCATACAAACTCCTTGTCATGATGCTGAAATGAAACTACTAATGAGATACCTTGAAATTACATCGTTTTACAGATCTGAGCTAAAAACCAGAGTTTAAGAGTTACGAACAACAGAGTTCATGAGAGCTTTCTTCCTTCTGAGAATTTCGAGGCGAACCAATAATAATAACTCTTGACTCCGGTTATCCTCCCTTTTTTGCACTCACTTTAATAATACTGAATGTCTAAAAAGTATCTCTGTAAGAACAACAACTTAGAATCTGTTATCTAACTGTACCCCGCAAGGATTAAATGAAACGAGTGTAATTTCACTATCAACATCTGCTCATAGAAACATCCACAGGAAAATATAAATAATGCATCTATTCAAAGCTAACAATGATGGCATGATTAGGAAACTCGGAATAATCGCGAGTTCGCGAACTCCTGCTAAGCTTGATGAGGTCATTGAAATATCAGCCCCGAATGCGCACGCGTCGAGCAATTAAAACCAGCCACCGCGTCGGTAAATTATACATCGAAACCTAGCACCATTCTCGTCCTCATCAACCAGACACTCCCAGAAAAACAAAAACGGAAAACGAAGAAAATCTATGCTGGTTGTTTCAGAGATTATCGCCGGTTGAAAAAAGCATATAAAAATCCGCATGCTGCTGATCCCCGATGCAGCCTGAAGCATGCGGTATCTAAAGCATCTGTTGTTCTGCAGGGATTCTGGGTGGAAAAGCACTCTCGTTGCTTTTCGGTCGCTCGCACCTGCTTTCTTTCCCCCGGAACACTTTCATCGAATGCAATTTTCACTGGGAAAAAGCACACTCGGTCACACGGGGGTTGCACCGAACATCCCCTGAACATGGTTGCATGGTTGAAGTACTACGAGCACCACCAGGATCTGCTTTTTTCGTATACCACCCTCTCTCGACTACAGAACAAAATAACAAACGCCGCAGCCGGATATAACTGAATGACTACATGCCTGTTTTTCCGATTTATGCTGGTGCTTCTGCGCACTGTACGAAAAAATCACCGTTTGTTCTGTTTTTTTGGTTTAGTATACCCTTATATTGATTCTTTTTGTTGTTGTTCTTCTTGTTGTTGTTATGTTGTGATTCACCACTTGTTTGTATTTCCGCAGTACCACTTCCATCCCCTTCTTTGCTGATAATTTGTCCGGAGTCTGTTTTGTGAAACACCAGCAGCTATCAAGCTGCACAATCATGGGGTGGTTGGTAGTGGCAGGCGGCACACTTTGCTGTTGATAAAACTACCGAAAGTAATCATTAAAATATGTATTTTGATCCCTTACAACCCGCACCCCGCACTTGTCCGTTGTGTCATTGGCCTTTCCAGCACCCCATCCTGCATCCTGACGCATTGCCAATTTTCTTAACATCCCTGAATATTTCAGCGACATGATATCCCCTGATATTCTTTCAATGAAAGTATCCTCTTTCACACGCACTCAACGCATTTTCTGTAACGTCCTCTTCATATTCTGCCAACTCATTTGCACTGCCTGAAACTAACTGTGACACGTCACGTCACGTCCTGCCAGCCAGCCACCAGTTCACCAGTCACCCTTTCAATGCACGCCTGCGCTCTCGCTGGCTCCGTTGCTGCGGGTGACACGGTTTTGAATAGGTTTGAATAGGATTTAGCAATTGTCTCGAGATCGATTCTCTCTCTTCGAGTTGATTGTCCTTTTCGGAGTTTCCTTAGCATAGCTTTCCTCTTCGCTCTTCACTCATTCATACATCAACGAACATATTATTTTATTGTTCTATTGATACAGCTGTTCCTCTTCACCCCCATCAAATTTCCAACCGAAATCACAATCAATCACAAAAATGCAGTTAATATTTTGATCGAGCAAGTTATACGTACCCGCTGAATATTAGCAAGAGGCGGGATGATGGAATAGAAATTATATAAAGGTAATTTTTGGCTTGTGCCACAATTGACATGTGCCATGATATGTAGTCTCACTAGTAGTAGAAGTCGACGTGACTCGTGTCAGTGCCCCGCGCCCATGTTTATATATTTACAAACCTTTTCTTTACTCGATAAGATAACACAAGGTTTTTAAAGTTACGTACTATTTCTGACTTCTCAAACTTCAAAACTTAGAGTAACAACTTTGTATTGAGTTATTTGTATTGACAAACTAATATTTCTCTAGAATGTCTCTTCAATATACACTGTTTTTTTATTTAGATAGAGTTTTACTCTGTACTACTTCTGGATGGAAGATATACAGACATACCCTAGCGTACCAAAGTCACTTTTAATATCCACACTTCATCATCTTTACACCTCCAACAAATTGTGTATTCTTCTGATGTACTGACTTATGATGGGCTGACTTCTGATATACTGACTTCTGATGGACTGACTTCTGATGGACTAACTTCTGATATACTGACTTCTGATGGACTGACTACTGATTTACTGCCTTCTGAGGTACTGATTTCTGATGGGCTTCTACTTTCTAAGATCCATACATAGATGATTACTTTATTTTTCTTCAATTTCGTGTTTAATTTCGGTTCCAAGGAGATCGGAACTAAAAATTAAATATACATATATTTAAACACTCTTAATATAAACTCCCTTATGGCTCTGTCATAATCTGTGCCCTTCCCTCCTCTGGCTTTTCTTCTCAATATTGTTCTCGATACTATCAAAACAATAACAACAATTGGTACATTTGTAGTCCTACCTTTATTGACCTACAGTAGCTGCCTTACCATAAATTTCAGCTTACATTAATAGTGCATGCAATAAACCTTAAACACCCACTAATTTTTTTTCCTTGATGTAGGTGCTTTTGTTGGTTTTTCACCTTTCTTCAAGGATACCTGATTTTCTTGTAATATTTATTCATTATCAGATCAGTGCAAATTGAGGGATTTTTTATGCAAAAAAAAAAACAAAAAAAAAACAACAGGTATATAGTCATGTCATTGTTATTGTTTGTGTTGTTGTTGCCTTTGTTTTTGTTGCTGCTGCTGTCAAGAGCATCAGCATCATAAAGGTTCTTCAGTATCGACAACAAAAGTCGAGTGAGTGCATTTCTGCGGATCCATTTTGATTGATACCTTTTAGAGTTATTGTTATTGTTGTTGTTGTTTCTCTTGAAAGAGTTTTTGTTGGTACTCGTATATTGTCTATATTCTATACAATGCCAACTTCAGTGTTTTTTTCTTTAAGTAATTTTGACCTGAGATTCGATTTATTTTTCTTTTTTATTTTTATGCATTGTGTCCATTTGTTGTACCCTGAAGTTATTAACACTAATCTGAATTATGGAAGTATTTTTTCACTAATTCGTTTACAATTTTATATGCTTGTTGTATGTTTTATAGTATAATCTGAATACATCTAGATTCGAATTCAATAATCAACTCAAACATAGATACCCAAATTTACCCATTTAACTCTAAAAATAAAAAAAAATAATAAACATTTTCCAAGAAACCCTTTGTTCTTTTTTATAGAAAAACGAATTTTGTTTTTTGCATTTTTCTAGAAATAAATATTTTGCCAACCTTTCTTTAATGTGAATAATAACCTTGAATCCAAAAAGGGCTGTAAAAATATCGCAAACGAGTCAAGAGAACGATTAGATTACTATTTAGTAGATAGTAGATTGATTAATTAGCATTGATTGGCAAAAGTTTTACCCTTTAACTAAATCCTCAGGTTGACTTGGCATTAAAATAAATCCCGGGTTTAAAATTAAATCTTGTACAATAAACTAAAGTGCGACTATAGAAAAGCAAGCTATCGTGACATGGATTCATATATGTATTTAAAAATATTTAGATGAGCAACTAATGAGTGTAAATGAGTTTTTACTTTCTTCAATAAAATATTCACCTCGGATTCCAATTTGTTTTTATATCATTTGCAAATCTAACCATAGTTATAATAGAATTAATGCTAAATCTTAATTAGACAGAATACGGTTTGTTGTACTAGTAATTATAATATTTGTTGTCCTAGTAATTATAATCATTTGTTGTACTTGTAATTATAATCATTTGTTGTACTCGTAATTATGATCATATACAATATTTAAATCACTATCAAGTTACAGTTTCCAAAATTGTTACTGGTTTAACTCATAAACGGAAAACACTTTCCCACAGCGGCATCACTTACTTTTATGCAGCTGGATCGAATGAATACATCGCCTTCGACAGCCAAAGTTTAGAAATCGTCCCTTCCTTTTTGCTAACTCCTGAGAATGTGTCTCCGAATATACTGTTATATGGACCATTTATCTCTTAAGTTATGATGCACATATTTTGAACATCATTACGACAACACAAGCGCCTGCTGACAACCCAAAACCCTTCGTTCTGTCCGAACCGGGATGGAACTGTATATAAGTACATATATAGTATAATTTATATGGGGATATATTTTAATTTTTTTCATAATTTACATGTTACAGCAACGTAGCACACTAGAAAATCAACGACAATTAAAATGACAGGACAACCAGTTAGACAGACAGACAGAAGGACGGACAGACAGATAGACGGACGGACAGAAGACACCAAATTTAGACAGACAGTAGACAAACTTGTGTATGTTAAAACTTTGAGTTGTTTATGAAGCATTGTCCTGTACTTAAGGGAAGTTTTTACGTACAGATGTAGTGATTTTGCTATATTCCACTGATGTCCTGCAAATGTCCTTTTTTTAGTTTGCTGCTTTTTTCATTTTTCGATTACACTTTTAAAAAAGGGTTCAATTACTACAATTCTAAATACTAAAAGCATCTTTAGTCAACATTGGAAAAATCATTGCACAAAATATATATTCTACTAAATAAAATAATAAATAATAAACAAAGTGCTAGTATTTAACTTAAACTTAGTCTTATTCCGAAAAGGATTCATCCAATAAAACTATAATCTTTATCATTTGACTTAAGAACCAAACTTATTTAGTGATAAATGAGCTCGTTGTCGATGGTTGTTGTTACTTCACGTTGTTGGCTAAAACAGATGGGAGAGATGTGATACAATTGTAGTCGCAGTAGCGGCTCTGACCGTGGGATAAACCCTCGAAAGCCACAAATCTCATTCTTAAAACTGGTTGATTTCTCAAGAACAACATCGAAGCAACTCAACTCGAAAGGAAGAAAAGGAGTTACGCCGCCGATAAGAGTTACGTAAGAGCTTCCTCCCAAGCCACAGACACTGCTGGATGGTGGTGTTACTACCATCACTTACCCGAAAAAAAGGGTTTCCACGCTCGTCCCAACAAACCCCATCCAGCTACTGTAGCCGATTCCTTGCATTCTTTGCTATTGCATCCTTTACTATTCTTTATAATCAATTAACTGCCTGCTGTGAATTGAATATGATTTGCTATCAAGGCCGAGTGTTCATCCGTTCTACTGACAGGACGAACTCCTTGCAGCTAGGATGTGCCTCCATTGATATGTGTGCACATTAACAACTCCTTGCTTCAGCGAGTTTCGCCATTACAGAGGGTAGATGTGATTAATTCGATTTCTGATGCTAAGAAAAGGATTTCTTTGAAACAGCGACTAATTTGTTGCGGTTGCTCGACTGAAGTAACATTTCTTCAAGACTTCACTTTCGCGTTTCTTCTGGGGAAATCTTAATGAATCATTTGCTTTGATGTACACAGAATGGACAGTGGTCAAGCACGTGCTAAATATAAAAGCGCTGCTTCTTGACCTTACCGTCAAAATGTTACTTCTGTCGCATTCGCCTGATTGTTCATGTGATATCCCCGAAAGTGTTAAAAACAGTCCAATGATGATGAGCCAACAATGATTGATGGCTCGAAAGTGCTGCCGGTCGTTTGCTTGGGGTTGCAAGGTTGTGACCATATCATAGCTATAAAGGCGTGGCAGTAATTAATTGATTCTGCTTTTAGCTGGAAACTATTTCTTTCTTTATATCGTATATATTGCCGGCATACGTTGGATAGAATAGCCGAAGTGTGGATAGGATTTATAGGATGATCTGACCAGCGATAAGCAATAACAGATATTCAACCTACAATAATACATTCCGTATTATATAATTAAAAAGTTCTCACACTTTGTGGGTTCTGAATCTTCATGAAATTTATCACCATATTAACAAAACGTTTTGCACATACGTACATTTTTGAAAAATCCAAGAACTTCATGCACAACATCACTTGAGAACGAAGTGCTATACTAAAAATTTGTATACAATAACAATAATAATAACAGGAAAAGAAGAAAATCACTTGACCACACTTCAAACTGTTACTTTTTTTGCACATTTCCAGTACAACAACAGCAACATGTGCCAGCATGTGACCCACTTGAGGGATCTCAGCTGGAACAAGAATTTCACATCAAGCAACATTTAATACTAATAAAATTTGCACTTGAAAAATTGCGGGGGGTGTGTTGTGTGTTTCCGAAATTTTGAATTCATTCTTATCCATCAATATTCAGTTTAAAGAAATGTTGAATGCAGAGGATCCTGCTGACCCGTCCTGCCCTGCTCTGTAAATATTCAATTCTGATCCTGAAATACATTTTCGGTGTCTAACAATATACACATGTAATGTGTTTCGAATGTGTTGCTTCGAGTGAGAAGTAGAATTATGTACAGGGTTATCCAAAATATATAACAATTTTTTTTTAAATAATAAACGAACTCTTTTGAATTTTATTGGGTTTTTTTTATTTAGTTATCAGGTTATATCAATGACAAAGAATACAGATAATACACATAATTTTCGATCGGTATTTTCAAATCGGTAAAAAAATGTTTCTAATTAAATTATACCATATTTTAGTGGTATTCAAAGGTTCAGGTGATGTTTTGTTATTATCAACTGTCTTATTAAATTCTATACTGTCAACTTTAAAAGCTTAATTCAATAGTTTCGATTTATAAAGGAAAGTTTAAAAGGAAAGGGAAATTAAATAAAAGAAATACGAGAGGGAGATCAGAATGGAGGCATTTCATATCTTGACTCGGAAATAAAAGTATAGTAAACGATAATAATAATTTATCCATCATTAAATCGTGATCATAAATTGTATATAGTAAAAAATAAAACAACTTTTTTTTATATATAGTTTTTTATTATATAGTTAAATCTACTATCATCCTTTAGTCACCATACTTTTTCTTCTTCTTCTTATCCTTTTTAAAATGAAAATAAGTATGATTATCAGGTAAGATATTCAGTTCCGATTTTTCATGTGTTTTCCAATTGAATGACTTCATTAACTTCAAAAATGACATGATTACAATTAAAAGAAGGTGTTAGAATTAATGTTTATTTATAAATCTTTAAACAAGCTGATTTTCTTTCAACCTACATAATAAACTACAATAAAGGAATCCTTATAAAACACGATGATATTCGCCGATGAAATATCATGTCAGCTGTTGTGAATTATAGACATTTCAACACTTTCGAGATAATACATAATTTCCTTAATATGAAATGTAGTTTTACATGTTTCGTAATTGATTCTCTAATAAATTAAATATCAGCATAAAATTTGATTATGAATTTCCAACAACATTCGTTCGTGGTACATCGTTACACCATTTAAAAGAAAACTGATAACCCTCAGAATCAGAAGCGCGACTCAAAGACGAAATCAAGAAGAATTCAAACCGAAAATTGAAATTAAGTGAAAAACAAAAACAATTTAAATATCACATTAAGAACAATACTCGTTAAGAAATAGCGCTAAAGTTCGACTTACATTTTTTTAAAGTAACAAGAAACTTATTTAAGAAATATTTTGACTTCCTTAAAAGTGTGGAGAGTAAATAACAACAACAACAACGACAGCATTCATGAATTTATCAGCTGAAAACACTGTTTGTACTGCGATAGAACGAAAAGACGACGTTGCGTCAGACCAAAACGTCGGCCGGGTCTTGATACCCGCACACATATAAATACAAATAGCAACAAAATAAACACATCCAAGGCGCTGCACACAATCAAATAACTTATAAATAATTGAAAGAATTCGGCTTACAAAGCATTCTTTAATTTGGAGCCACGCGTAATAAAAGCATTTTAATGACATCATTAGAATGGAGCAGAAGAAGACCCATAATATGAGGGTGTGAAGGGGGAACGAATGTATTGTGTTGCGTTCTTGTGTATTGTTTACTTTTATATTATGGGCAGACAGACAGACAGACAGACAGACGAACAGAAACCTAAACAATGATCGTATGCAAATATATGCTGCTGTTTCTGCTGCTGTACGGAGTGCATGCGCTCTGAAGTCGTGCAAACTTTGTTCTTGACGCCGGAAGTCGAAAGTTTTACATTCGATGGCAACAGCATACATTTGACATTTATTATTAGTGGTGCCAAAGCATTGGCTTTTATGTTCTACAAAAGTGAATTCAGTTTCACGTCTGCTTTTGCGGGGACTGCAGAGTGGAGGGGGGGGGGGGGGGGGGGGGAGTATGTTCTCATAAAAAGTACCTCAACGTAATGAAGCGCTTAAGATTCATTTGCTTCGGGTGCTTCATACACACACATACTATGTACGTCTTTACATTTACATTAAACGATCTCGCTTTTTGTATTCTTTACTATTTAATTCTGATGATGGGCAAAATCAAACGAAGACCCTCAACCGAACAACAGTGGAGCAACATTGCTTGCTTTATTCCATGCTTTCACTGCTCACAGTGACGCGCTTGACCTGTGACTTTGATCAATTGATTTCTCAGAAAGAGTCTCAAAGTTTTGATAGCGCTGCATCGAACACATTTCCTCGGTATATCTTGATTTTGATTATATTTATTGATGTCATTGCTTCGTTTATTGTGACATTTAGAAGTAATTAAATTAAATTGATGGCATGCGTTTTTTTAAGATCTGCTTGTTCTTCTTTTTGTCGCATTTATCGCATTTATATTGTTTTAAAACTGATTGGGAAACAGAGCACTTGAAGCACGTAGAACTTGACGTGGTTCCACCTGCTGCACCGGCTTCTACAACAGCAATGATTACCTCTGAACATCGAAATATTGTGCAGACCCAAAAACTATCTATTTGGGCTTTTTTTCGAAATAGACACTCGGTTCCCCTGTGATTCCATGTGCTGCTGTGATTTGGAGTGAGCGAGTCAGATCCGAGTCCATGTTCTGACATCGTTTTTTAGGTAAATATTGTAGTAAATAAAAAGGAATCTTCTCTCAGTTCTCTACTTATATTCCTTGAATGTTTTCTTAATTCTGGCGCAAATCTTATCTTCACTTCTTACATTTCTCTGTCTCTCTCCCTCTATCGCTATTTGTGCAAAGTCCTGGTATAGGTTTCTTCTTTGTATTGAGGACTCACTCTTTGTTTACATATTCTTGTTTTTTACACTTATTCTGGGAAAATCTCAATTAAATGCAATTCTATGGAGCTATTTTAAGGTTTCGTTGCCTTACTTCACACATTTAAAAGAAAACATCCATACATACATTCATACGTTGTCTCTCTCTCTCTCTCAGTCTGTCTTTTTCTTGGTTTTCTTATGTATGTACTTCCTTGGGTCCTTCTTTGGTTCTCTTCTGCTCTTCTACTCTCCTGTAGTCAGACAGCTCGTGTAATCAGCTGTTCAGCAAGGTCACCGTCACACTCCATACGGAATCCTGCTAATTTATTCCTTTGTACCGTTTCACACTCACATCATCATCGAGGACATAAAGCGATCTCTTCTGCTCTCTTGTGTGTGTGTGTGTGTTGTCTGTTATCCTTTCTGCCTGTCTTCGTTTCGTTTTCTGATCAGTTTTCTTTCTCTCTCGAGAGTTGCCAAGATTTTGTTTGCCGCTTTACGTTGTATTGTTGTTCTTTTCGTTTTCTCAGCTGATTTTTTGTTTACGCTCTTTTTCTCTCTCCCTCTCTCTATACAAATACTCCAGCTGAGCTGACATTCCTGTGTGTATGTATGTACATATGTATGTAAATATATATTTGTATAAGGAGAATGAGAATATTTTGTAAAGTAAATAAAATAAGATAAATTAGCTTTGCTGTTGGGTTGTTGGTATTTATAACCTTATATAATAGTTTTATGAAAGAGTAATTAAAGTTGATCACTTCCAAAGAATTTGCAACTACTGAAACCTTCAACAGGCACCTCTTCGCTAACGCTAGCAATAATTTAATTAACTGAAATGCCCAAATTTTTTTTTTATGCTTTTCAAATCTGCATGTTTTTTATATAATATCATATGCATGTCTAAAGCTCTCATTCCAAGTAATGAGGGGATTTATTTCGTCATTTATTGATCATACTTAACTTTATATGGCTTCAAATGAAGCCTTTCACTTTTTGGCGAAACCTTTAGATGTTAAACTAATCTCGCCCTCGTAAAAGTGGATTTTCTTAAAGACTTCTTCTCTTTTTGCTTCTTCAGCTTCTTTGTTTTTAATATCCAGTAAAGGAATTTTCCTGGAAATGTCTTTAATAACGATTACCTTACTTTACATTAGATGATATTCCCTGGACAACTTTTGTGATAGTATATTTTATTATTACTCGTATATTTAAGTACATTTAATGTATATTGATGTGTATTTAAGTGTATATTTAGTATATTTAAGTGTATATGTAATTATATTTAATTGTATATATGATCTTTTACTGTTTTACATCTAAGAATTGTTGTTTTGTACTTCACATAGGGTGGGCCATCGGCTAGTTTCTTTTCGAATTAAGTGTTACTTGGACATTCGAAGACTTTGATAGTCTTTTAGTAGTTTTTAGCAAAAAATATGTCCCACGCTCTTATATTGCAGAAGGTAAACTATGAATCTTAATTAATCCGATTAATTAATAATCTTCTGGTCGTCTGCTTCATTCATTTCAAAAACTGGGCCAACTTTGTTCGCAATATTTATAAGTATCGTCTTTTTCTTTTTGGCTACAGTGAACCTTTTTGATGTTAGACGAAGTAAGATCAACAAACTCGTTGATAAATAAAACAATCCACTCGATTTTGGTGTCAACTTTTATAAATTGGGTTCGTGGTCGCCAATAAATACTACCACATGCTTAAGCGGCGCCCTTTTCTTGTATACTATACGAGTATATGTACATATATGAATTTCTCCTCGGAATTCCGAGTATCATAGTAAAATAAATGAAATAGTTACGCAAAAAAGTTACGCATAAATTGAAACATTTAAAATATACTCGTATATATGTTAATGAAAATATATACTATACAATAACTACAACAATAACATCAGGAACAACAACAACATCAGGAACAGCAACAACATCAGGAACAACAACAACATCAGGAACAGCAACAAAGTCACAGGCCCCAAAACGCCTTCTTTATGCGGCTCTTTTTTCTTTATAATGGATCGTATATTCAAGGAGAAGCAAGCACAATATATTTTAGCTTTTTATACATGTGAAGCTCTCTTCTTCACCACTTCAGAGATTTGTTTGTATTTCAATTTATCTGGTTGCTTGGTTCTTTTCTTTTATTTTCTTTTTTCTGTTTGAAGACAGAAAATAAATTCTTATACGAGTATATATTCTTATTATAGTTTTAGTGTGGTTTTTTGCTTTTTTTGTTTGCACCTTTTTTTATTTCATAACTTTGCATACAGAAACCTGGAGTGGTTATTTTTTTGTTTGTTACTCGTTTTGAAGATACGCTGATTTAAGTTTCCTTTCTTCATTCAGTAGAACTGAAGAACTTCGTCTGTTTTCGCATGCTCACTCTTTTCAGCTTCCATCTCTTCATGTTTTTTCACTAATATTTTTTCTTATATGGCGCTGCTCCTGCTCCTGTTGAGAGTATCTTGCGTATACATTCCACTCTTGGGCTCACTTTGTTTAGTTTACCGCTTTTTTCAGACATCTTTCAGATCCTCGACGCTTTTGTGCGATCTTAACTCGATTTTTAATTCCTCGATTTGCTTAAGTTCTTAATTTACCTGTGCAAAAGTGCTGAATATGCGAGAGATTCCTGTTGCAAGCTTCCACATCTTTTGCGGGAAGATGCTGGGTGCTGGTGTAGGTTGGTGGAGCTCCCTCCATATTCCGTTGACGGTGGGGAGACGTTATCACAATCGCAGTCATAAACGAATATACCATCATAAGCTTTTCTCTCAGATTTGCAATTTTTACCTCCCGCCGGGCTTCTTTCGGTGTGTACGATAACCCGCTCTCCCCGAATTCATTATTTTTGAGTTTCACACTCTTTTATAGCTTATTATTTCATTGCATATTACATGTTTTGCATCGCAATATCTTCTTATCATTCTATTTACATTTATTCTTTAGAATCCTAAAATAACATTTCTTTGAATATTACATATTTTGCTTCTCATCATTCTGTTAATGTTCATACTTTAGAATCCTAAGATAACATTTGAAGTTATCTTAGACCTAACAGTAATTAAAATATTTGTGTTCCTGATGGTTTGCTGGTCTCTTATCTCTTGTGTTCTTTCTTGTGTGTTGTTGTTGTTGTTATTATCTCCTATAACCCTTTCCACACAGTGAGGATACGTAACACGCGCCAAAATCTGCGAATTAAACGCTTCCAGATTGCGGATGGCGCCATGATTTATGAAAAATCTTTCATTTCTTTGAGATGTTTTCAGAGATAAATATATCTGAGATTGTTATCCATATTAAATCCTTTATCATCATGCAACCCCCCCAAAAGAATCATCCTTTGTAACGAAAAATATCAGTCTTAGTTTCCTTTCTAAGCTTTTTTTTCTCTGCTTTCCCTAGTTTTCATTATAATTTTCACGTTTTCATAGTTACTATAAGTTTTTCTGTTTTTTCTCTACTTTCATTAGATCTTCATTACATTATGTAAAATCAGTGATTATATAGAAATGTTCTCCTTTTTCACATTCGTTCCATTCAAATCGATCCCACGATCGGATTCCCCAAATTCTGAGCTACCTGTTGCCTCCGCTCTTATGTCCATCCATCCTTCGAGAGCCCCACCCAAATTCGTAGGGAACAAGTTGAAACATAGTGTATAATAGTATATATCTTCTTTCTTTCTCCTTGCTCTCCTCCTGATTTCTCCAAACGCACAGATTGAAGCTGCTTGCTAACGTATTTTATTATTAAATCTGAGCGATAGAACGCTCAGTGAGGATGTCGTATTCCCCTACCAAATAAAATGTCGGTAAACTAGGTATAGGCATGTGTAGTATATAATGAAGAGACTGCAGCCCGCCTAAAAAACATATACTGAACGCTCCACATGATTTCTGGCGCAATGAAATAACTCAACAAGAGTAGCCAGAGTATGAAATGAAGGAAATCTCAGCTGATCGACCACGAAAGAGGTACCAAAGAATGCGTTGACCAAACCAAACCAAAGGCAGTGAGAAGTGAGAATTTACAGTTTTTTTTTTATCAGTAACTCAGCAAAAAAGGTTTGAAAGAAGGAAGGATCTGAGAAAATTCCCAGGAAGCAGCGAAGGAGGGAAAACGTGGCAGCGGCAGCTCCGAGTTGTCCATCCCCGCCTCTGTCTCTGTTCCTATTATTATTTACTACACTTGTTTCGGTGCTCCTTTATATTTATTTAGAAATATTGATAAAATTCAAGAAGAGATCAAACGTCCAGGATCCAATCCAATCGAAGAGCAGAAAGAGAGCAGAAAATCACTGCTGACGAGAGGACGAAAACAAAAACAAAAACAAAAGTCATATGTTCTTCAATTGCAAAAACTGCAACTATCAACAACAACAAGAATCAGCAGGATTTCTTTCTCCTTGTTTTACTCACTGAATTCCTCCAACACTTTTTCCTCCTTTTCGTTTTATACTTTTTTATGCTTGCTTCTTTCTGTTCTGCTTGCTTTTCTCTAAATTCTTTCGTATTTCATTCAGTTTCTTCAGAAGTTTTCTCCACTCCTTCCACACACCGCTCTGGTGTGGTTGCGCTCTTCATGCCGCTGTTCCGTCTGACTGACAGACTTGACTGCTGTTTGCCACCCTCTCTCACGCACTCCTGCTCGCTCGCTCGTGCAGTTGATTGCGTGCGCACTCTCATTTTTGGTGGTGCTTTTCTGCTCTGCTCTTGCGCAGCCGAGGTGTCTATAAAAGCCGCCTGCACGGTAGGAAAAGCAGTCATTCGAGTTGGTCGTTCCTTGCAGTAGTAGTGGATGTGGTAATTCTCCTTGCTTCTGCTTGCTTGCTTGCTTTTATAAACAATTTGAAACTTTTAATAAAATACAAATTGAGCAATATTAAGAATTTTAGAAAAATATTTTTGTTGCCTACGTGTTAAAATAAAAAAACTGCAAAATCTACAAAATTTGAAGAAGAAGAAAATATGTTACTAAAAAGGACAAATTAAAAAAAACTAAGTGATTTTATTAAAAATATAAACAATATGAACTCCTGAAGATTCGCCTCAGTGGATTACACGACAATTGAACTGATTTTTACAATAACAAAAGTTTAAAAATACCCACAGAAAATTGTGTTTTAACAATTTTCGACGTATTTTTCGGTTATTAAAAGTTACAACTTAATTATTAACTCAACACACACACACACAACGAATTCCCGAAAATGATGTGGGAAACAATTGCTGAAGAAAGCTGTGACTTTATGATGGAGTCAAGGTAATTATCCTTAAAACAACCTCCCAACCACACAACAACATCTCTGAAGAGTTGCTCTGAAGTTTAGAAATTTTGAACGCACCACCGTGGATTATGCCTAAAAAGCTTTCTACAACTTCAAGTAATCTGAGAGCGAAAAGTGTCACTGAAAATTGTATATTCGAAGGACTCATTAATTCATTGTCCGAAGTGTTCGAAGGACTCACTTTCTTTGATGCCCCCACACTCACCAACCAACCTCACATTCAATGTGCAAAATCTGCGGCAACGCCACTGCTTCGACATGAACTTGAATTTTATTGCCGGCTTTTTAGTTTCTGGTTTCGTTTTCTTGTGTTGTGGTAGCAAAATCAAGTTTACTGCTCCGCTGAAATGAAAGTGAGAGTTCCGTTTGCTTTGCTTTGTGTTTGGCGCATGCGCTCGCTGTCGCCAGTCGCCGTCAGTCCGTGCTTTGGTCGCAGTCACTCTTGGAGTCGCTGTGGTGCTAGTACTCTGTTCTGCTGCTTCATTCATTAATCGTGTGGCGCTCGACGATGGTTGCTTGCTCTGTGGCAATGACCTGACCTAATAACGCAAGAAAGGTGTAAAAAAGACAAAAACGCATAAAAAAGAAAACAACAGCAGATGCGCTCATTTAAACGGCGCTGTCTTGAGTGTGTGGTGACTCCTTGAAATTCACTCGAGTTGAACGAGCGAAGGGATTCCTTCTGTGGCCTCCTTTAAACTCGGACACAAGACAGAGCAGCGCTCAGTCTTTTATTCGCTTACTCTCATTGTTGCTATACTGATAGTAAACAACATCTGCCCGCCGTGTACAACCCTCGTTTCCTAATTTCAAGTTCCAAATTCCAATTACGGCTCCCTGAATTCTGTACTGTGCTCATATGCCCTCTTTCGATGCACATGGTGCACATTTTCCTGTTTTCGCCTTCAAAACACCAGCCCAACAACAAATTATGCTTAGATACGAGTAGAATATCGGAACTGAATGTTGTCGCTACGTGTACAGCCAGCACCGCCGCCACCGCTGCTGCTGCTGCTTCTTGTTTACGGCTCGTGCGTTCAACAACCCTCCCTTCTATTTTCTGAACTATTTCCAACTAGCAGGCAGACAGCAGGGTTTGTTCCCACCGACACCATCTCTAGTTTTATTTTTGTCCTGCTGCGTCGTGTTCCCAGTTGAATGAACCGAAGCCGCAATCCATCCACTTCAGTTCGTTTCGAGTGTCTCGCGCATGTACACGCACAGTTTGTCCGCGTCCATCTCACGAAATGTCACCGCCACAGACGCATCAGTGTTACATTCTAAAATATTCAATCTGTTTCATGTAACTTGCTAAATATATTCTATTCTAATTCGCCTTCGGATTTTAATTAATTGACTGTTTTTCTTGTCTTTTTAGCTTTCAAATGCCACGAAATGCCGCGGCACTACGTGTTGGGGGCCGTCGCCTCAACATGGACACATCTGCAATGCAGGAAGGCATGGTTGTCGATGAGTTGTCCTTCTACGAGGACGAAGAGACACAGCAGCGCTCCCTTGCTGGCAGCCCCGAGTTTCTGGGCCTGCTGTCGCCGGAGGGATCGCCGCAGCGTTTCCAAATTATTGAGCGAGCCACTGTTGTCGCCCAACCGAAGATCCTGCAACCTGCGGCTGGCCGCCAACAGAAAGCCGCCCCCAGGAGCACCTTAAGTTCAAATACCACATCAGCCAAGACATTGCGCATGTTCCACAGTCTGTCGTCCGGCTCCACGGAGTCCACGTCCATGGATGATGAGTACATGGAACTCTTCGAGATGGAATCGCTCGAATCGCAGACACAAACGCATTTAAATTTCCCCAGCGACTTGAATTCGCTCATTAGCGGCCACATCAAGCACGCCACCTCGCCGGCCCGCAACAATAGCGGGAGAAATAGCAGTCTATTTCAACAGAAAACCCCCGAACTGCGTCGCCCGAATGTGCGCCGCTGTCTGAGCATGACTGAAAACCAGCAACAAACACCAAAGACACCAGAGCTGGTGACACTGAAGCAGACACACGAGGTGACGTCGCCCTTCGCCGCCGCATCCACTAACTATTGCTTCAAGCGACCAGAGCCGCCCGGCTCGGCCAGCAGCTCACCCATTTTAGTTAAGCGCTATCGCATCGATGCAGACAAGGAGAATCTCAATGGATCCATGCAAGTAGTGACCTCCCCCGCCCCCGCTGCCAATAATAGCACTGCCACCACCGCCTGCACACGTCCACCCCTGCGCAAATCCATGTCGATGAACGACGCTGAGATCCTCTCGGCCCTGGCCCGTTCGGACCGCACCGATCAGCCCGATCTAATCGGCGACTTTAGCAAACCCTTCGTCTTGCCGCTAATAGAGGGACGTCACCGTGATCTGAAATCCGTCACCAGCGACACCGTCGCCCGGCTGATCAACGGCGAATTCGACGACCAGGTCGCCAACTACAAAATCATCGACTGCCGCTACCCGTACGAATTCGATGGTGGCCACATACGCGGCGCCAAGAATCTCTACACGCAGGAGCAAATCATCGAAGAATTTCTCACAGCACAAAAGACTGAGCAGCAGGCCGCCAGCAGCAATGCGGCCGGCCACAAGCGCAACATCATCATCTTCCACTGCGAATTTTCGTCGGAACGCGGACCGAAACTGTCGCGCTTCCTGCGTAACCACGATCGGGCCCGCAACACCAGCCTCTATCCGGCCCTCGACTATCCTGAGATTTACCTGCTTCACAATGGATACAAAGATTTCTACGAAACACATGCCGAGCTGTGCGACCCGCTCGCCTACCGACCCATGCTCGAGCCCTCATTCAGCGAAGCGTATCGTCATTTCCGCGCCAAGTCCAAGTCCTGGAACTGCGACGGTTTCGGCGGTGCATCAACACGCATGAAGAAGTCCAGATCGCGGCTACTCTTGTAGACACCCGGAGAGCACTACCCTAGTCTCCCCCCGCCCCCTCCTTACCCTAGATCACCACACCCCTCCCCATCCCAACTCTATCTGATGTAAAAAAGCTTATCTTCTACTTATTTTTTAATGGGTTTTGTTTGTGTCG
This sequence comes from Myopa testacea, assembly GCA_949629155.1. Classification (NCBI taxonomy): domain Eukaryota; kingdom Metazoa; phylum Arthropoda; class Insecta; order Diptera; family Conopidae; genus Myopa; species Myopa testacea. The sequence continues at coordinate 45,497,713 of OX451345.1, read as the reverse complement.
TTCAATTTTATTTGATTACTTTTATTTTTGATATCAATGGAGTTTTGAGTTATGTACAAAAATGTGTCCGTTTGCGGATCGAACCGGATCCGTATCGATTAACTAATATTAATTTAATTTTTTATTATATTGTTTAGTTAATTTATATATTATATTATATTATATTTTTTAATTTTTAGTTAAATTTGTGTATAGCTTAATTTAATTTGTAAAAGAACGTCTGGAAATGTGTGCATTATATGATATAAAATTTAGGTAAAGCAAAAACAATGCAAAAGCCAATATATTCAAAATTTAATACGTATTTATAATATATTTTAATTCATGTACTCTTGTTAATTTCGAACTCAAAAATAGTTGCAAACACAACACTGATCTGAATTTAATATAAGATAATATCCAGCCACTTGCACATAAACATAAACACACACACACACACATATGCAGTTGATGTCAGCAGCAACCACCACGTAAAGTTTAAAACTTTAAACGCTCGATTACGCTTATTTTATATTAAAACTTATTTTTTTTTAAAGCAAAGCTTTTTTGTATCAAAAAATGCAATATTAGAAAAACTGAAAATCTTTAATAAAAAAACTAAATATTAAAATAAAATTTATTATCTGTTTTTGTTCCATATACTTGGAGAAAAAAATTATATATTAAATAGAAAAATGTTCTTTGTTCATATAATGAGCAACGCGTTTTAAAAGAATTAACAACTGGTCACGCGAAACACTGCAAGCGTTGAGCTTAAACAACGCATTAAAGCTTTGCTTTAACACAGACATTTTATGAACCAGCTTAAAAATGCAGCAATATAAAAACTAAAACTTAATGTGAAAACATTTTCGCTTCTAAGATATAGTTATAGTATAGTTATACTGCTATAGCTATACTTTAATATCGTATTTTCTGAAATAACGATTTCAGATGTTTTAAGCAAGCATCTTTTTAAGTAAACATTAAAAAGATGTGTTTACATTACATTAAAACATTCAATTAAATTAAGGCTGAGCTTTAATTTAATGTTAATTGATTAATTCTTGATAATATTTATTTTAAATAAATTTAAGACTCGGAATTTTATTCAGAGAGATTTACGTATTTACTAAAACAGCGTAGTTGAGTCGATTAAAGTTTTTGCTTTACTAAAGTCAAGGATACGGTTGCAGAATTCATCCTGAATTTATAACGTGTGAAAAAAAGTGCGTGTGCAAAACGGATGACTTTTTAAGGCCTCTTTCTAAACATGAATTAAGCAGCTTCTTAGATTTGCTTATCAGCGTTCTACTGTAAAAACAAAAAACACACCTTGTTAAGTTTAAAGCTTCATTCAAATGTTGATTCAAAATTTGCTTAATTGTCGTATCTAACTTTTTGAATTTAATTATTTTTCTTCTATCAATTTATTTATACAGAATTTTTATTCTTGTAAGCTTTTCATTTGAAAAGTTCACGTAATTTTTTGGTGGAAAAATTAAATTCTGTGATTATTATTTTATAATACGTTATTTTTTTCAAACCATTATTAATATTTGTTAATTATTTCTTTTTTGTATAAAATTTTATTATTTGTTTTTCTGACAAATATTAACTTGTTTATTTATTAAATATTATTTCTTGTAAGATTTATTCATCAATACTAACATGATCACAAATCGATACAAACTCGATCAAAAAATTGATACCAACTCGCTATGGAAACAACATTATACAAAACACAATATATTAAATCGCTATTAATTGGTGGCATACATTAGTATTAACTACAGAATAAATGCAATATCAAATGTGTATAAAATAACATCAAAAATATTAAGGCATTTGGCACCAAGTGCCAAAAATATATCGTACTTAACATTTCACAGCTGATTGGAATCGAGTACCCGTAAGATATTAAAAACCTTAAAAAAAGTCGTAAGGCGAAAAAAGGAACCTAGTTTTTTTCCATACATATATGTACAAATAAGGTACAATTAATATATAAATTAATAAATTTAACGAAGTTGTGAGATATAGGACTTTGTTTTCGTTTTTACACACCCAAGCTGGAATGTAATATCCACTCACGATCTCCAACACAATGGACCAGTTCACAATCTCATTTGCATCATAAGATCGTAAAATTATGCAGTTGCAAACTTTTAATATTGATTGTGAACGGCCTTTTTAAATTTCCATCCATGTTGCAGAACAAGGAAACAGCTGTGGACAAGAATACGCTTTGTTTTAATAAAACGAAAATTAAATACGATCGCCCAATATTTTAAAAATGTTTTCAGGGGTCGAATTTACCTTTGAAAACTCACTCTAATTTTATTGCTGATGTAGTTTTTTGTGCTGCTCACAGCACCAACTTCGTTTCCTCTCGTATAGTTATCCAGTTATGGCCAGCGAAATTTGAAATTCTTACCACCATATATCCTAACCTATTCAGAACGACGGGAACGTTAAAAAGTAATTTAAAATACCTTTAATTCTATTAAATAGGACTTTGTCGAGAACCATTACTTTTAGAGGAAAACGATTTTAATACTTTTTTCCCATTTATAAATTTTTCCTAAGAGAAATGCATAATTAGTCCATATAATTTTCTTAATATTAAGAAAGAAGAGGCTATTACCTTTCTTTTTACGAAAAAAAAACCTTTTAAACCTCAAACGAACGTAAATACAAAAAAACAATTCCTTGAATGTTGCACTGAGTATCAAAATATTTCTAAGAGTTCCAGTGCTTTTGAGTAAAAAAATCTACAAATATTTCATAGAATCGAGAAAATTTCATAGACTTTTGCAATTTTAATCGAAAATTAATAGAATGAGAAAGCTGGTTTGAATCTGAGCTGTCGGTGATATTGTGAACCTTTTTTGTCAAAAAATACAACAAATTCAAATATTCAATCAAAAATACAAATTCAGAAACATTTTTTATATAAAAACTGTACATAATACATTAAATTTTTTGTATTGTTTATGAGATTTTGAAGTTTTCTAAATCGTTTTACAAACAAAGCACCGTTTTATGATGGCTTTATGAGATTATTAGAGCGATTTTATTTACACTACTTATAAATTTTCACGCTTGTATATAACGAATTCAAAAACATTGTTTATATAAAAACTGCACATAAAATATTTAATTTTTTGAATTGTTTATGATATTTTCATATTTTCTGAAGCGTTTTATAAACAATGCGGTCTGTTTTATTGTGGCCTTGTGTTAATATACAATAATTTAGTTTACACTATCGAGTTTACAAATTGAAGCCTGTTTAAATCATATGCCTTGCGATGCAATGCAATGTGAAGCAATACAAAGTATGATATTCATACACATATATATATGTATATACATTTTAAAAGCGGAGAAATACATACATAGCTCCACCAATGTATTTTGGTGTTGGGCATTTTGGTGTTTAGAAAATGTATTTCTGTTTGTTTTGTTACTAGCTTACTTAATTAATTTTGTGCAGATTTTTTTTTTTTAAAATTAATAAAAATTCAAATTTTACGCAAATGAATTAATTAATTACCTTTAGAATTACGAAATTACGAATTACCTTACGAAACTTTAACTTTGCTTCGAAGTATAGGTGCCAAATTTTTCATGACCCACGTGGTTCGTCGCGACTCCGCGGCTGTTTTGTTGATACACAAATCTTGAAGGCACAAAAAATCAAATAGGAAAAAATGAAGGAACTCCGTTGACGACAGAAACCTTCTTGCTTTTCTTCGTGCAATGCAGTCACGTTTGCATTTTGGTGGCTTATAAATTTCTCCTTGGTAACGATTAAATATGTCTGTTTACATAAGATGTATTGCTTTTTACAATGCTTGTAAAACAGAATGCGTCATTTATAAATTAGAAAGCGTCATTTGTAAATCATTTACGTCGAAGAATATTTTATAGAAAAACTATTATTTTTTAAGAAAAATTAAATTTAAGATTTTTATATAATTCATTCATTTTATTACCATTTGAAATTTGAAAATCTCAGAGCTATATCTCCTAAACTATAGTACATAGCCGGTTGGTGTGAGCACCATTACACAGGTAATTAAAATATCTTTCATTTATGTAATATATGAATTCCATCCTATACGGATATCTTTAATGGTTTACGAAATATAATGGCAAGAGTTTCATATTACGACGATCTGTAACTCAATAACTATACGAGCGCAGAAGAAGTATCATTGTTGTTGTAATCAGGAAAAACTACAACAACAATAATGAAATCCGAGTTGGACAAAAAAAATATCGCAGATCGAAATAACTTTTTGTAAACAAATGATTTGCCCTCTGCGGCATTCAACACGACAAATTTATGTGTTTACAGCAAAAAGCATTAGATTCGCAACGTGTGCAGCGGCCCTAATGTATATGCGGAGAACGAAATTTTAGCTCTTTTCTCTCATTCTCTTGTGCATACTTTTCGTTGGCTGTTTTAAATTTTGCGCTAACGGATAATACACTTCAAAAGTACTGTTATTCGAGTTGACTGCAAAAATTGGCGTCTGTTCATTCAAGTTTTCGCACGCGAGGCATATCAATCTTGATATTTAGGTGGAATTTCGCTTCACACTTCATTTAAAATCGAAATTAATTAAAAACGAAAAATGGTTTTCCTGACCAACGCAAGTTGTAATAAATGCAATAAACCAGCGAGCATGATGTGTCAGCGATGCCACGAAGCTTACTGTAGCGCTGACTGCCAGGTTCTTGATTGGAAGGAACACAAGAGCAAGTGTCACCAAATGCCGTAAGTAGTCCTCAGTATATGCGTGCTTTAGTGTGTCCCGAAATGTGCATTCTATTTCTGCAGAAATCTCGTACCAATGGGAAAAGTACAGCCAAACGGCTCGTCGTCGTCCGACGTCCAGACGCATCACTACCGTTCACTGGCACGCAACCCTCTTCCTCCCAGTAAAAAGTATGATTCCGAGTTCAAGCCTCTACTTGATGACAACGATTTCGCGTTCAAACCGAAAATAATCGAGCTCTCTGATGGCGGCGGTGCCTGTTCGAAAGGCGCCATACCGAAAAAACTGCCCATGATTTCAGCATCAGCAGAGCTAGCCTGGAGGACAGCCTTTTCCCCACCGCAAGGTAAATTTTTCGATGTTTTCGTACAGTGGATCGAAAAGGATCGCCGTTTTTTGTGGGTAACTGAAGTTAAATATGACAGTCCGTTGCGAAAGCTTTTAGTGGAAATTAATCGCAACGTCAAAATCGAAACGACTTGCTCAGTGGAAGAAATTAAAAGTGGGGCCCTGGTGGCCGCACCGCTGGACGATATCTTCTACCGAGCCGAAGTGCTGGAGGCCAACCACTCTGCAAAGTTGGCCACAGTGCGTCTAATCGATTATGGTAACGAGTTGCAGTTAAGCTACCATCAACTCCGCTCTTCGATGCCTATAATGCGAAATCTAAACGCTTACGCCATCCGCGTGTGTCTACCTGAACACCAGCTGAAGCACGACTTGCAGGTGGAGTCTGTAATCAGCATACGTATACTAACTACTAACACCGACCTGAATATAATGTCTGATACTATGTATTATGTTCAGCTGAAGTCGAAATCCATTCCTTTAAACCTGCCATTGAGTGTGCTGGCTGACAATCCGGAGATGTTGCTTCGTAAGGTTTTTATTGGCGGGCAAAAGGCCCTGCTTCAATATTCTGCATTCAGTGAGTTCGATACGGAGATGAATCAAGCACTTACTGCTGATTCCCACAATTCATTTGATATCGATCAGATGCCAGAAGAGGGAGCGTTTTTGGCTGCGCACACTTCGGACGGTTGGCGTCGCAGCTGCTGCCTGGGCTACTGGGCAGAGAACAAAACCTATCTGGTGTATCTCATCGACGAAGCACGATTAGAAATGTGCCAGGAGGTGAAAAAAATACCACATGATTTCCTTTCTCATTCGATGCGCATCGTCGCCGTAACTCTTACATCAACGCAAGATCTACTCGATGAATCAAAACTCTCTACCGAGAAACTAACGCTTCATCCTTTAACGTCCAAAGATGTGAGTGCGGATATGCAGTCGTTGCCATGCGTCTTGTATGCAAATAAACAGAAAATAAGTGATGTTCTGGCCACCACTTTCGTTGGTATCCTGAACGATTTTGATGTTAAGTGTTGGCCGGAAACAATCGATGACGGCACACTTGTGTACATAACGCACGTTATATCTCATTCCGATATCTTTATAACATCCAGCACTTGTTCGGCATACCCAAAAGTGTTCACTTCAATGGCTGCGTCGTGTTCGCCTTACAAATTGAATGAAGAACTAATAAAGGACGAAATTGTTCTCGCCACTTTCAATGAGAATGAGACATACTTCAGAGCTAAGGTAGGTACTTAAGAGCTATAAGCATATAGACTTGTAAAGCTGTACAAAATGGTTGACTTAATACAGTATATATTTTGCAGATCCTAACAGCGTGTTCTGGAACTGCTATGAATATCGAGTTAAAAGTTCTTGACATAGACACTGGCCGTTGTTGCAATGTGTTGCGTAGCTCAATACGCAAGCCAAATTTATTCGTGCGCTCGTGTCCAGTTTACGTCAAGAAAGTAAAACTCATCTATATTGATCGAATTCCATCACCTTTCGAGAATAACAAAGCCATATCCACTCTGCACCAGTGCAAGGAGAATCGAGTAGAATTTATGATCAAACACGAGGTCGGAAATCCGAATACAGTAGATCTATTTTTGAAAACGGATGACAAACAATCATTGAGCAAACAATTGTTGCCATTGCTGTTTGAAGAGAGCTCTATTCTAAATGCGCCAAATACCACTAACGGTTTCGCATCGGAAACCAACGTCTCAGCCGTGGCTGAGGAAACACCTCTGCCACCATCACCACCCAATTCGCCAAAACAGGAAATTTCGCCGGTGGCACTACCAAAGGCATTACCTAAATGCTCCTCCACTGAAAAGGAAGCTAACTCACTTCCTCTTGCTATTACAAATCTAAGAATTTCCGGGGCGGCTGCGAAAATCTACACATCGACTGATTTGGAGATTATTCCAATTTCAGAAGGCGAAAATGTTGAGCTGCTTGTTTTAGATGCATCCACCATTGGTAAAGGATGTATAACCGCATCAGATTTTGGTAATAAAGCAAGTGCGAAGCAATTGGGACCTAAGTTAGATAGAGTTAAAGAGTATGGCAAAGCTTCACATTTGCAAAAGGACTATAAACCAGTGTAAGTGCAACACAACGCTTTGCCTTCTGAAATGTAAAAGATTTTTGCCGATTTAATATTTCCCACTTTATTTCCTTTTTTATTTTAGAGTCGGTGAAGTCTGCTTGACTCTTTTTGAAGATGACGGCGAATGGTATCGTGCTCTGTGTGTAAAGCCATTGGAAGATGGAACATTTCTCATACTCTTTCTGGACTACGGCAACATGTGCGTTGTAACCAAGGATAATATTCTGCCCATTACAAAGGAGCTAATGTTTCCATCCAACGCCAATTTGTGCGTCGTCGGAAGTTAGTATTTTACTTTAGTACACATGTGAATTATGTTTACATTGCGTTTTCTTAAGATCTACCATCGAATTTGACGAAGCTGCAGCAGATAGCATTTATAAATGCTACTATTTCGAATCCCGTTATACAATGCAAGGTGCAGCGACAGATTGATGATACCTACAAAATAACAATACTTGACATTGAGAAGTATTTCGCTTAATTATTTTGCAGACCTGGCAACGGTGTGACGGTGTCGACAATATCATGTAATGAATTCAATTTAATTTTTTCCTTCCGTATGACTACAAACTACACTATGTTGTATAACTGTAATATATCATTATATAGATGTCTTTTAATGTTTATAATTATCTCTGTTTCTTCGACATAATTCGATTTATTAAAAAATTCGAATAAAATTTTTAGTTTTGGACTTTCATCAACTGTGTTTTATTAGTTGTAATAATCTAATCTCTATTCAAGAACATTGCATAGTATACGATTGGTTTATGGCAGTAAATTTGCATTACTATACTGTTTAAATACTGTAAATATGCTGTGTACAACTCGCCCAGTTCTGGAACAACAATTTGTTGGTCCACAAGATGCTATGTACAGTTTTGTTCAGAAAGTTTGTATGGTTATCAACATAACCCATCTTGAGAGTATTGTGGCTTATGTAAACTGATGATACTCTATAACGAGAAATACTTTTTAATAAAAAGGTGGGACGTATTCGTTGACCGATTTTGATAATTTTCAATACCAACTCTTACGCAAGAACCAATTTTATTCCGATATCTTCATCGATCGTGATTTCCATAGACAGACGAACGGGCGGACATGGGTAAATCCACTCAAGTGATGCTGACAAGAATATACAATATATACCTTCCTATATCAATCTTCTCTTATCCCTTAAGATGTAGGGTGTAAACATAAGCATTGTGGACACACGTTTAAACATAAACTGTCCATTATTTCTATTAAAATTAATTAACGACACAATTATCCGTCTTTTGTAAAACATTAATTTTTATTTATTAATGTGTATTCACCACCGACAGCAACTATTCTAATAATAATAATTCGTGTGAAAACATGATTTTTCATAAAAGTTTATTAAACTTAGTATAGCTTTTGGAAAATAAGTAGCAAAAGCACATAGTTGCATTTTTAAAAGTACATATTATATTGCATTAGAAAGTTAATCGCAATAGTATGGAAGTATAGTGGCTTCTGATGATTTAATTTGTGTATAGGATTGAACTTGATATATTCCGACACACCTTTCGTCTCATCAATAAAAAAAAAGTTCTTCGTTGTCACTAAAAGTAAATAAAGCTTAAATATCTGTACACTCATAATGTATGCATATATTTTTATATAATAACTAACCACAATTTTTTCAAAACTCAAAAGTCATCCATCCGCGACTGTGTATTACTGCATTTATTTAATTATAAAACGTCTATTTAAAGAAAATTTCCAATTTCAATGATTCATTTACATAACCAAAAGTAAATTTGTGCGCCTAAGAACTTTTCAAGTATATACATATATAGAGTTATTTAATTGTAAAATTCGGTTGCTGTGATTACTTTACCAATTCCTGAATAATCAGTATAATGCAAAAAAAATTAATATACCCACAAATATGTATGTATATAGAATTTATTTAAAAATTTTATACGTACGTAAAAGTAATTTGGGAAGAACATATCTTTGTAGTTAAAAACAATTTTAACAGTCAATGAAATATAATGTATAAATTTTATAATATTCACACTGCTGAATAGAGCTGATTTCTTACTGTAAACTTTAGTTCTTAAACATAATAAAAGAAAGTTGAAATAATTTTTCTTAAATATAGAATTGAATATAGTTGCTTGAAATATAATCGGCGTGGTTTTTATAAATCTATGATTTATATTCAGTCAGAATTTATTAAACTGAACAAATTAGATGAGTTTGTCGTTGCGCAGTTTTTCAATTAGCCACGTTAATTCAACAACTGCAATGGGTTCCTCGTAACGCTGGACTTTGTCAATTTTAATAACCGCATTAAGTTGAATATACGTTTCTAGAGCTTTGCGTAGTTTTTCATCTATATCTGGTAAACCTGGAAAATGTAAAATTTGTTGATTGCTTACATAATTCAGTCAAGGAGATTTTTAGCTAAAATTATTACCATCAATGAGACACAAAGTTGTTGTACAAGGATATTTAAAATCTTTCGGATACGGTCGGATTTCTGTATTTTTTATGGTGCTCTCATTTGTATAGTCCACATAGAGTACAGTAGATTCATTTTTACTTGGAATAGCGATCACTTTAGCACGAAACCATTCTCCCTCAAATTTCGCAATGCAATATTCGTTCAATCTGTTATCGGCAGAATTATGTATGTGCGTAAATATTGTAGAATTTATTAGAATACCTGGGAGTGTAACCATTTCCAGAACCGTCAAACCTGGCCAAGTATTCATAAATATCACTGAAATTCTTGATGTCTGCCTGAGCGATGCAACCAAAGGAACCCAGCTCTAGACAAGTATTGTCTACTACTACAACTTTGATATTTTCCATATTTTCTTTGAGTGTTTTCGTGTCAAAAGGCTGCAAATATATCGATACACCAACGACAAATATTTATTTTAGCTTTTACAATAGACTATAACTTATCCCCGATCAATTCTCTTTTGGGGAACACTTATTACAATTGGATTTTCTTTGCTAACATTCTATAATAGATTATTATAATTTGTTTGGCTGGAATCCTAAGCCGATTTACTGAACAACATTCATTGAACTATGGTGATAGTAAAACCATGATGAATAATTAAAAACATAGTCAAAATAATCTACTGCAAAATCATCGCAACTTCTAGATTCCTACATTTTCACTAACTATTATTAAAAATGTTAACAACGTCCACTGAAATGGCTTCGTTAATGGTTTTAAAGCTATACTAACAAAACTCGTCTAAACTTACCGCAACCATAACTGGTGTGATGGATGATGAAGTACCTTTTTTTTCAATGTTTTCTACGCTTTCGAATTTTTTATTATTAATACAATCCGTGTTTCGCTCTTCTTGTGGGTTTTCCCTGTTATTCATTTGATTCCGAGATATTTTAACATCCGCACTTTTAGAAACCCCACTTTCAATGCTTTTTAATGATCCTTCTTGTTTACGCGAGTTATCTGACATATAACACACAGACATTTTAGACGCAAAGTTGACTATTTGTTCGTTAAGCGATTCATCGGTCTGCCAATGTCGCAATATAACATTACATCCGCGTGCAGAATAATCTTTGCACAATTGAAATTTGAACTCTTTATCTTCGAACTGTGAGAGGAAGGTCTTAAGTTGCGTCGTCATTTCATAATGCTCAACATCCTTCAATTGCACCTGGATAGTATACTGTTTTAACCGTACAACACTATCAGATATTTCTCGCAATTCCGAAAGCTTTCGAAGAGCCGTAACGCCAATATCCAAAAAAAGAACACGAGCACTGCCATCCTTAACGTACAGTATTTGAACGCGATGCATAACACCAGTCGAATCTAGTTTGCAGATAGCATACGTGTTGGGCTCCGGCACCTTGCTAAGCGGCGGCGCAGTCTTTCCGTATGTATCGATCGTTTTGGCATTAACCATGAAACCATCGATATCACTGTGTGCCAACGACCGCACACAACATCGATTCGACGAGCGGAAGCCAGATAGCAGCACGCAGCTGTTGTTTTGGGGTATAGCTGCCATAGCCGGAAGTAAGCATGTCTGCTGATTGTTATGCGTAACAGTTACTTTATTCTGCGGTACCGGCTTTCTGCCTCCTTGTTGCGGCGGAGAAACATTTGAATTAAACTTCTGTTTCTGCTGCTGTTGATGCTGCCTCTCAGCATTTTCCGAGTTTGATGATGTATATGGATACTGCATACATACATTTGAAGAAGGATGGGAATTATGTTGGAATGCCTTTCTGCCGGCTTGTTGCGGCGGAGAAACATTTGAATTATAATTCGATTTCTGCTGCTGTTTCTCAGTATTTTCAGCGTTTAACGACATAGCAAGGGTGGGCATGTTGTTATCAACGTTCGAATTGGGATTGGGAACATTGGAAGAGGGGCGAATCAAATTCCTGAAATGGACGCAAGTTGGTTAGAGTTTGTAAAATATGCGACTCATTTACGGCATAGGAAAACAAATGTAGCGATGAGCTTGCCAGTCCTTACGCTGACATTCCGGTGAGCAGTAAAAATCACCGCATCGCTGACAGACACACACGGCATTCCGTTTGCACAGTACACACTCGCCATTTTGTTTGCAAGCGTTGGATATTTGGTAAAACTATAAAACTAATGGAATAATAACTGCATTTAGAATAGCGCTGAAGAAATGTACCTGGGAATCTACATTTGGAATCGGATTGCAGTTTTGGACTTTTCCATCATTTTGGTTTTGAAATTTCCTGAGGCTTAAGATAGGAAAAATAATGATTAAATTCTTGCAAAAGATGTGCAGGCAAAAATTTTAGTTCAACCTTACTTTTTTGGCATTTTAACCGATATTATATATCAACTTTTTGTTAATTCACGATATGGAAGCTATGCAGCACAACGAGGAACGATGTTAACAAAAAGCCGTATTATCAAATTACTTCTCCATAGTATATAAACAGCGTTGCATAATTAATCGTGCTTTCAAAACTGGTTCCAAAAATTCGACACATTTCTGGCTTCTACATCATGGTTGCATAGATCCTACCAAGGTTTATAGAATAAAAGGTTACGTCAGTAAACAAAGAAAAGTGGTCTCGTTCTGCGGATCTACGTCAATAAGTATTTCTAAAATCACTAGGGTCACAACACACGGTACAATGACAAACTTGAAAAGTCGTATGAAGAAAAGTTGGAACAGGTCTAATGTTACTCGAACGCTCCAATTTTGTTGTTGTAGTTTTATGCGGTAACTCCAACAAGAGCAATATTTCTTGTCGTTCTCGTATGTTTTCAGAGTTACATCCCTTTGAAATTTGGAAATTACGAGAATTTATCTCTTCAATTATACAAAATACTTACATGTTCTTCGTATCGTTGGAAAGGCATTTGAAAGACTGTACATTTGTGTAAAAATGTATAATTACTGTAATAATTTCTTTATGCAAAAATGTAAACTGTATAATTAACCAACAAAAACTGAAGCCTTTACGATTAAGCTTTAGTACTTTACGTTAAGCATAACCTAATTTTATGCACTTTATATAAATTGAAAGGTAAAAAAAATAATAAATTTACGTACCTATATTAATTTGCAACTCATTTTCAAAGCAATTTACATTAAAATTATCTTCACAGATGCCTGCATGTTTGGTTTTGAATTCTTTTTTTCGCTGCCAAAACTCCGATAAATTTTTGATAAGCGAACAACTGATTGAAATTTGAAAACCCTTACCACTAACATTATTGCAAAAATTCACAGAGCACTACATTATTGGTATTATTCAATCACCAAAATTTTACATTAAAAATTATTGTTATAACCCGTGTGCAGGCGTCTCGAAACAAAATTTCAATACAAATACTTATTGACGTCTCTGTCAAACGAAAAAAAATAACGGACCTGCGCGTGGCGTAACCTTCTTTCTATAAACCTTGGATCCTACTATCTTAAGATGTATTCTCTCTTCTTCAATGGAATGGGCAAGTTTTAGGTCCTTATCATGAATAGTATGTACCTCGAACGAATCTTGTTTTTAGCGCTGATTTTCTTTTGTGCTTTTCGTTTTTTCGTAGAATTTACGCTCTAGTGTTCCATTTCTAAGAAAAGACAAAAAAAAAACGAAAAAGTAAGATTTGTGTTGGAATTTACACATGATTTACGGAAATTGTTGTCTTTTTGAATAACGCTATTCACCGGCATGCGAAACATATAGCGATATTGCCAAAGCTATCGAATCGATACGAACAAAAGCCGTCGTCTAAAAGAAAGTTAGTGCAAATTTGTGGCATTCTAAGAATGTAGAAAAAAGTTAAGTAGTTGAAGAGTTTTTAATTGGAAAAAATCTTAATGATTGTACTTAAGATATAAAAAAGATTCTAAAATTATAAGGAACTTTACCGTTGTGGAAACATTCCAATTTTGATGTTGTTGTTTTAGTATTTTATGCTGTTTACAACAACAACTTTTTTCTCTCGTATAGTTATAGAGTTGTAAAATTAAATTCTTATCACTATATTTCCTAAACTATTAAAGATATCCGTATAGGATGAGTACCATTATAAACGAATTTGAAATACCGTTTCAAAGGTATTTCAACTTATATAAAATAATAATTTGTCCAAAAACCATTACTTTTCGAGAATTGATTTTTGTAATTTTTTTCAGAATTCTATATAATTTTCTAAATTTTAAGAATAAAATTTTAATTCAGAATTTCACAAAAATATCTATCTTCTTGAATTTTTACATTTCTGAAAAAGATGAAAAAGATTTCTGAGACCATTTTTGCGGTAGGTTAGTCGACGTGCTGACGCGACGATTCGTTCGAATGAGTGACTATTCACGATAAGGCCCTTATTTTTGAATGATACATTCAATGGTTGAGTGCTTAGTGAAGACCTTTTTTGCTCTTAAAATTATTTTTACAGGTTCCGAGTACTATTTCTGACATTTTAGTTCCTACTTTAGAAACCTGGCTCAGTACGAAAATATATTATTGTACAATTGCCTCCAAAAGCTACGTTTTCTTCTCCAATTAGCACGCAATACTTTACGTACTATTGGACATTTAACCCAAATTCAAATACAATCCAAAGGAAAGTGTATATAATAATAATAAGCAATAGTATAACATATGTGTAATAATAAAAAACGAAACTATTTTTTGTCAAAATCAAATTTATTGAAGTTCATATTCGAAAATATTTGGTTAATTTATATAAAACGTACATTCTACTAAGATTCGTCATCGTTTAACGCTTCTTGAGTGTAAATTAATATATATGTAATACAGTTCTCTCGCGATAAGGTGACATCCAATAAAATTAAAATCCAATATGGAGACAAATTTTTTTTTTCAATTCTAATCCACAGTATTCGGGACATATAGGTTTTACGAAGCAATGACCCACGTTGTTGTTGTTGTTGCTGTTTTTGGTGCTGACCCCAACAACAACCCCAAAAATGGATGGCAACTTCCGGTTCCGGTTTTACAGCCCTTTGAAATCTGAAATTGAACTGACCCACCCATTTTTGGGGTTGTCGTTGGAGTCAGTACTAAAAACAACAACATCAGCAAAAACTACAACATCGTGGGTCATTGTCCTGTAAAACCTATTTAAGCCGAAATATTAATTGTGTTGTAATTTCTACTTCATCTCTCCCTTTTTTCTATCCCTGTATCCCGCATTTGTATTTATTTAATTTCGGCTAACATGCATTCAATGTAAAAAGATAATGTTAGTGAAAAAAGTTTTTGGAGCAGATCGGTATCCGTCGGTTAACGCCGACGCGCGATTTTTCATAAAAATTTTTCATTTTCTCAGTGTAGTCAGAGAGTTTCATGTTCTCCGCAAAATGATGTCAGTTAATTACATATTTTACTTAATTAATGGGGAAAAGAGTACTAAAAATATTAAAATCGCGCTTTCTCCAAAAATATGCGTTTTTTCGGCAAAGCTTACTTTACATAAATGAAAAGTATTTAAGTTACCTTTTTAACGATATACACATATTCCGGATATCTTCTATAGTAAAGACGATATTAGGCAAATAAGTTCAAATTTCAAAGCGCTATAACTCCGAAACCAGAAGGGAGCAAAAGATAAATTTTTTGTTCTTGGAATCTGCTCCGCAAGCTACAACAACAGCGAAAACAACAACACGATTGGAGTTACCCGACGGATCCCAATTTAAGACAAGTTTTTAACTTTGAAAGATAAGGCAAAGATTATGGCTTTAACATTAGCATGGGCTTTAACATTAGCTGAAGTCGAAATGATTAGTCAAACTGGCTTAAGACTGTTGACGAGCCCAAGACAAAACCTAGCAAAATAAGTACCACAAACAAATATTTAACAACATATTGTTGGTGCACTCGTCCATTAGTTTGGACAGTCCAAATAAATAAAGAATTCCATAATAATATACCACAATCACAAACGTGAACTATCTTGCAACTGTGAACACCATGGATTTTATTAATTCACGTTATCGCGAATGAGCTGTATCTATATATATTCGATATATATTTTTTTCTTAAGAACAAATTTCGGGTATTAATATGCCCTATGTACATACATACATACATATATCCACAGAGTACAAATGCACTGTTACTTTATATTAAAACGGCAGTGAAGTATCAAGTCATCGATTAAGCCGTCCATTTCAACGTGTCTTACTCCATCTTCAATTTTTTTTACCTTGTTGATGCAATGATTACTGTTGACAGTAAAATTTTCCTTCATAAAAGTCGCAACTAACTTATTGCCAGAGACAGGCTGTAGACCTGTAAGAATAATTAAGATATCAGTATGTATTTTCCGAATAAAGTTACCATATATAATACCTTCAATTTTACATGATACTGTGGCGCAGGGAATCGTAAGGTCCGCCGGATAACGCCTGATCTGAGTGCTTTTTATGTTATCCTCAATAGTTGTGTCAATATTTGAAACCGTGTACATATTTTTCACCATATTTAAAATCTTCACACGGCACCACTTCTTATTAATGTTAGCCAAGCAGTATTCATGTCGTCTACACACATTTAGATATTTTATATTAAGGATAACATGACTGATTTAATCGACTTACTGTGGTTCATATGCTCTATGAGTATCCACATAAGTCTTGAAGTAGCAAGCAATTTGGTTGAGGTATTTTTGATTATTTTTAATAATGCAACCAAATAAACCCTCTTCAACAGCCGAGTCGTTTAATACTGTAACAATGAGGTTTTTTTCGCCTTCACCAAACTGTATAAACTGAAATGGCTAACATATAATAAAATCGTTAATATTTTCAGTAAAAGATAAATATCATTTATATTTCTTCTTTTACCGGTTGAAGCGATTTTGGGCCGATTTCATCATTTAAATGCAATTTATTTTTAATAAAATTCTTTCGATCTGTTTTAGAGCAAGGTACTACCGATTGCTTCTCCATATTATCTTTGTAAACGCCGATATGTTTTTCCTTATTTGCAAAGCTTATGATAGTTTCATTGAGATTATTAGTGGAATCTATCCGTTTCAAAACGAATGCCTTGTCTTCGTCTTCTTCATTATAGTTTAGAATAAACTTCTTTCCACAGAATTGTTCTAAAAAGTTATCAATTTCTTCACTTGCCAAATAGTTTTCTACACCTTTTAACTTAACAGCAACTGCAAGTTGTAATATTTTAATTGCGTTCTCACAGATTTTCCTCAATTCCGTCAAAAGAACAGTTTTAACGACTCCCACATCAATTAAAAGAACTCGTATAGAATTCGGATTGTTAACTGATAGAATTTGTACACGATGGTAATCTTCTTTGTAGAGTGCGAAGGCATACGTATTCGATGTTGGGAGCTCTGTCATGATCTGTGCAGACGAAGCAAGCTTACTAATTGCAGCAGCTCCCTTTTTATATTGTCCCTCATTTTCCGGATCAAGCGATCGAACGTAGCACAGATTAGGTCTACGAAATCCGGTAAGAAGAACAAGATCACCGTTCTTTGGCAGCGGTGAAATAGGAGGCACTTTTCTAGTTGTTCCGTTTAATGCCACTAAGGGGCTGCAAAAATTAAAATTACAAATGTGCATGCATAGGAATTTGATGAATTTTTTGCTGATTAAAAGAAATTCAATACATTCCTTTTACGAAAACTACTTACTGCCAACAACAACGATACGTTATAACAACGTTAACTTATAAATACATATATACAAAGATATAATTCCGATGACGAGAAAGGTTTCTGTAACTTGTATCGTTTCTGTAGTGATTGCACAAATCGTTGTCTTAATTGGAAAATGTTTTAAAATTATATAGTATATGCATCGGCAGCAACAAATAATGCTTTTATTTTTTTTGTTTATCTCGGTCAGAAGTCCAAAAAAATAATTGGCATCCCGTCTCAACGTTATTTTTTTTTGCAATTTGATATGCATGATACGACAAAAGCGCTGAGATAAGCTCAACTGCATATACACGGACATAAAAATTGCTATTATTAAAAAACAATAAATAAAGAGTTCCAATGCCGATAATCGAACGTAATACATCTGTTGGAAGAAATTACTCACGGCATAGCAAAGCAGGTGAATCGATGTTGAAGCCAATCGTTGCTTTGACACTCCTGGGAACAATAGTAGGCTCCACAGCGACAACAGGAAAATTTGGGCGTTTTTTGGCAAAACAAACAAATCTGAAATTATTTCGTACAAATTACATATGCGCATTATAACATATACTTTAAATATTAATATTTAGACATACATACATACATATGTACGTAGATTTAATATCTTATTATTGCTTACCTTCTGATTTGAATATTGCGCATTACGAACTTGCGAATTGCAATTTGGATTCGGTGTATGCCAGGAAGGCATCATCAACGGATAAAGCATTCCAGATGGGTTCGGCATTAAATGTATTTGATGTTGATTTACAGGTGGTTGTGGTGCCCTATTGATAACTTGTGGATAAATTCCTGGGGCGGCCTGTTTTCGATTTTCAATTTTTTTGCCTTTACCGTGATTATTTGCCATTTTACTGGATCAACACTCAACGACTTCAACTCAATGCGTATACGCTTTGCACTGCTGATTGCGGAGCTACGATCAAAAGTTATTTGCACAAACAAAATATTGAGGTGGTACCTATTTGGGGAAACCCCGTAGAAAAGTAGTAGGGTTGTGGGAGCGATAGAAAAAAGGTACTTTAGGAAAAACTGAGAATGGGGCAGTGTAAAGCATACTTATCCCAATGGCATTAAATAACTTTAAAATTTAAAAATCTCTAAAGTAAATTCTTCAAAATTTGTTTCCAATTCCCAAAATATCGCAACTCTGCACTTCCGTTGTTATATTTAAAGCAGGGCCTGATAAAACTCTTATTCATGTGGATTTTTGCGATCATCTTCGCGTGAAAACGAAAAATCTCAGCAACAAAATTTTGCGCTTAGATTCTTTTTTGTTTTTAGCAACATATGTTTCGTAATGGGATGTAACAAACCCAGATAAAATTTCGTTTCTATTCCATTTTTTGTGCAGTAGAGAATGAATATCTACAAATTGGTATATGTTTCGTTCAAACTGAATAAACAGAATAGACGCTAAGGCGATCGAACCCTTTTCGTGTGGTGTATTTATATATAGATTATGAATAATGATTAACTTTTTGTATTAATAATTACTAATTAGTTATTAGATAATCCCAACGCTCTTAAATAATTCTATAGACAATCTTAGAAAGTTCAAAAAAGGTCTCAACAGAACTCGTCTAAAAACTCTTATTAAAAATAAGGTCATCGGTTATTTCGGTTTAGCACAGCGTCGTTTTCGAGGCGCAGTGTTAAACGCAACGCAAACGCACTTATTTGGGTACCAAAGTAACAACAATGTATAAATATTTAATCTGAACAACCATGGTCTCTACACCAGGGCTGCTTTCTAAAATTGGAAAGTACCATAAATTCGCAAAGAAGTTTTCCCAAAATTGTAAGGAGAATCTTTCGTGCGAATTCTGACGAAAACGGTTCGTCCGAAGACTTATTTAGAGTCCGCACACTCTATCAGAACTGGTGCGTAAAATTATGAGTAAAGCAAAAGCATAACTAATTGAACAAAAAAAAACACTTTGTCCGAAATCTTGCCTAAAGCAGCCTAAAATTGCTCGCACACTGCACACCGTGTCCGTTATGTTATGGACACATATGGAGCACATGTTGTTTTTGCTTTACTCATAATTTTACGCACCAGTTCTGATAGAGTGTGCGGACTTTAAATAAGTCTTCGGACGAACCGTTTTCGTCAGAATTCGCACGAAAGAAAAACGCATGTAGTGTGCGAGGAGCCTAAAATTGTTTCAACTGAATTTTGTATATGCACAAATTGGTTTGCCATGGCACAAAAGCAATTATTGGCTATGTTCAATTATATAAAAGATTGTGTGAATAATACAATATATCATTTAAATCATCAAATTAAATAAAATAAATAAACATTAGAAATTCTTTTTAAACTGTAATTACTGGATTAAATTAACTACAATATTAATTTATATTAAGGACTATTAAAGGCAGTGAACTGCTCTATCTTTTCTAAAAGCGTAGGTTATATAATGATTTTTGATGGCCGGCTTTAGCAACACTGTTAGGGTGTATTTTTATTGTTTGTACACCGCATTTTACTAGTGAAAATGGAAAGTTTTGGTGGAGGAGATAATTTCTCGGATAAACTGGAAACGTGGAACCCGATGAGAGATGATTTCAACAACTCTAAATTTAATAAATATTGTAGTGGTCCAGGGGCGGATTTGGATCCAGCACTGCAGCCATCGGAGTTGGCAAAACATGCATTTGATTCCAAGAGGGGCGGCCCAGTTCCCTACTTAATGTTCATGAATTTGCCAAGAGAAATGACTAAGAATGCACTTTTCAATCTCTGCACAAGCTATGGAAAGGTCAGCGCAGTGCGAGGTAGTTCCAAAAACCCCCATTTTTTTGTGGATTGCGCCAGTATTGCGTAAGTTATTACTCTAGATCCTTTTTTTTGAAATTTAATTTCTATAAAACACATTGACACTAAAAGTGACATGGAAGCCGTTTATCGTGCATTGGAACACAACACCTACGGATTCAAGGTGGTTGTTGGACGAGGGTTTAAGGAAAGGACCAATGATGTCGATAGTATCAAAAAAGCTGAAATCTACAACCCAGTTGGTGCTAAAAATAAAAATACAATTGATTTAGAAAATAGGTTAGAAACATTATTAAGAAATGTATAGTTTTGGGATAAGTTCTAGATTAGGCCCGAAACACATCAGTTTAACCCACTCTCGTCTGATTTCCAAACTATATCCCTTTGAAGTTTGAAAATTTTATAGCTATATCTCCTAAATTATAGTACATATCATGTCGGTGTGAGTACGTTTATACAGTTATACTATTTTATCGAAAGCCTGGAGCATGTCGGAGACGCAGCCCGGATTTTTTTAGTGTTGTTGTTTTTCGCGGAGACTAACAACAACAGCATTTTGCCATCTTTCATCTGGTTTCAGAGTTATAGCCCTTTAAAGATGGGAAAGTTCAGACCTATATCCCCGAAACTATAAGAGTTACCTACATGTTGGTATGTTTGAAAAGGTA
The DNA here is from genome assembly GCA_949629155.1 of Myopa testacea. Lineage (NCBI taxonomy): Eukaryota > Metazoa > Arthropoda > Insecta > Diptera > Conopidae > Myopa > Myopa testacea. The sequence goes on along the minus strand of OX451345.1, from coordinate 45,476,832 downwards.
TTCGAATTATATTTTTTATGTAAAACAATATGTTATCGAAAAACTTACTTTTCAAGAAAAATTAAATTTTAGATATTTTAACATTTTTTAAAATAACATTTTCTCCTAAAATCATGGACCGATCTTGATGATATATACATATATGCAGAGAAAGGTAAGAGGCTCTGATCTTTTATAAATGAAATAAGTATATATGTAGGTTAATTATACATTTTGCTTGGTAAAAAACTAAGAAATGAAAAAACTTACAAAAAATTTAAAATTTTCATTTTCTTGAAAGGTTATAGTTTCTCGATAACATATTTAAGCAATTCACACTTACCCTCATAAATCGTCATATGTCATAACTTTAAACAATTTATGACTGTCGTATGACAATTTGTTGTTGGTTTGTACGAAAATCCATGTTAGTACGATTACAACACGCGCAGGTATGTATTAGAAAAATTTATAACACTTAAAGCGACTGTTCACAGTTCGGAGTCATAACTTAGTATTTATCTCATAACTTATGAGGGTAAGTGTGAATTGCCTAATTGTCTTTGCCTAAATGAAATAATTGAATACCCTTCCAACCATGCCCACAACTTGTAGGTAACTCCTATAGTTTCGGAGATATAGGACCGAAATTTTCCGACATTAAAGGGAATTAATTCCGAAAGCGGGCAAAATGAAGTTGTTGGAGTGTCCATGAAAAATACCAAACAATTTTGAGCAGCGTCATTGTTCCCGACATATGCCGAAAGCCTTATAGTTTTCCAGAAAAACCCAATTTAAGATTTTTACTATTAATTTTTTTCTAAATACATATAATTGCATAATTAACACACATAATTTTCCCAATACTAAGAAATGGATACTTACCTATTTTTATGAATTTATTTCATCAGGATCCGTTGTTGTTATACAAAATAAATAAAATTTGTTTACAATATTGTATAATGGTAACCACGCCAACTATGAACCATAGTTATATGAACTATAGTTTAGGAGAGATATAGCTCCAAAATTTTTTGTTTCACAGGTCTATAATTCGGAAACCAGACGAGAGCGGGTAAAACTTATGTTGTTGGAGTCTCCGTTAAAAACAACAACAACAGTATTGGAGTTTCGTGACTAAACTAGAGTCTAGTCAAGTTTTGTCTAACAGCTTGTTATTAAAGAAAATATATGGCATCATCGAAGCAACATCCTAGACCGTATGTTCAACAAAACGTAATAATAAGTTGTAACGATTATAATTCGAGTACAAATTTGCTTCAACAAAATGATCCACAACGCCATTTTTTAATTGAGGATGATGCACACAGGCTTGAACGTGCTGGACTCATCGACTTTAATGTAGAGCTGTTCCCAAACTCAAGTTATATATATCGTACCGGAAGGGCTTGTATTGAGTAATATAATTCGTAGGCTATAATTGACCGATATTTAATAGAGTTTTATATCATCAGAATGTCGGCTAGCACAAAAGCATTAGTTTCTGAGAAGAGCAAACAGTCAGTTGGCCATTTCGATCCTGCAGCAGAAAAATATACGAAAGACATAAAGTCAGAAAAAATACAAACCAACTGTTATCCCTGCTCGCAATGCAATCGGATTTGTGACAGTATTTGTGCACGTTGTTCGCAATATTTTTGCGGTATGGAGTGTCAGCGTAAGGCGTGGCCACAACACCGCATCAATTGTGGAAAGCCAGAGTAAGCAGTTTTGATTAATTTAATCTACAGTTTATTCACAGATTATAAACAAAAATGTTTCAGGCACCTTAAGAAAAATCACTCAAAGACCACAGCTGATAACCAATCTCGATCTGTCGATGAAAATACATCTCCGGAAAATGCGGCTAAATCACTCATGCCTCTTGCATGCAATAGTAGCACCAGCACCACATCGTCTTCAATTAATACACAAATACCGCGTAGTGGAAACTTGGTGTCAATAACCGCCATCACCAAAACGAACGTGGTCTTTATACGCTCGAAGACTTACGAAGACAATTTGTTATTTTTTAAAATAAACTCCGCCATACAATGCGACTCGAAGAATCTGAAGCCCCTACGAGTCTTGCCGAAATGTGGTCAGATTGTCATAACGCGGTTTCATGACGTCTACAGCCGAGCCATGATTCTTAATACTAACGATTTGAACAAAATTAAATTAATTCATATTGACTATGGAAACGTGGATGTAAAACTGTTTGATGATTTACTTCTAGCACCTCCATATTACTGTGAGTTGCCACGCTTGACAACTCCGGTGATTCTAAAAAACGTACCCGATGTATATATGACGGATGATATACGCAAGTTTATGTATTCACACTTGGATGGTATTGATATGAAGCTGAAATACAGTCAAACTGATGACTTCAATAAGGAAAGGGGTGTGTTCGAAGTTGTACTTATCGATGAGTCAACAAATCAGAACTTTAATAATGTTATTATATCTCTATTAAAACCGGTGGAGCCCATGTCATGCAATGATGTCGTACAACGTGATGTAAGTTTAAAAATAGTGTAAGAAAAATATTAGCAAATTTAATGTGAATACAAATGTTGCTCTAAACATAAAATTAAATCCGTATTTTCGGCCACAGTATTTAAAACATCAAATGCTGCCCGAGGGAAATAATGTAGAATTGATTGTCATGGATAATTCATTGCTAAATACTGGTTGTATTTCCTGCACAACAGCCGAATACGCTCTTGAAATACAAAAATTTCAAACTGAATTACAGAACTATGCGAACTCATTGCCACAGCAAAATTATGCGCCACGGTAAAAAGAAAAAAAAACACAAAATCGCTATTCAAAATACAAACTATTTTATTATTACAATACACAATTGTTATCTTTTGCATCTATTTAGTGTTGATGAGCTGTGTATTGCTAAATATAGTGTTGACCAAAAATGGTACCGTGGACGATGCTTGGAACTTGTCGGTGATGGACATCCTACAATAGTTTTCTTTGACTACGGCAACATATCGCTGGTGAATATCAAGGATATCCGTCGGTATCCTTTAACATTTGTATTTCCTATTTTTACATCAGATTGTGAAATAGAAGGTTAGTTATTAATTGCTTTTAATACTTCACATTTTTAATTCTTACTGAATACGTTTCTCTATTCAAATCGTAGGTCTTCCAGAGCACTGTGATGAAAATATAGTTGCAAAACTTGAGCAGCTAATACCCAATGGCAGAATACTAAAATGTGATTCTGTTAGTGTCCATGAAGAAGAAAAGTTCCATATTATTAAATTAAATCGAATAATAGAACAACTCGACGCGGAGGGACTGTTGAGTGCGCACCGGGTAACGACTTAAATACTTGTGCGCGCAGTAGTAAAGTATTTTATTTTATTATATACAATTTTCAAGAATTAATGCCACTTAAATTAACTTAAAACTAAGAATTTTTACTCTTTACGATCAACAATTAAAATGTTTTTAAAATTATATTTAGGTTTTCGTCGAACAGTTTGTACATAACTATTGCTTAAATGTGTGTAAAAGTGCTTTTTTGTTACTACTTTCAAACTTAATGCACGTGTACGACACTATTTTAAAATTATTGTAATAAATCGAATAGTAATGACATGTTGAACACAAATTGAATTGTATCAATATATTGAAAAATAAACTCAACTTCTGATAAAAGAAGTTCTACTTTTAATTAGAAATATATGTCAGTATATATTGTTAAAGCTAGACTTGACGCATTTCTACATTTCACCAGCACATTTTTGTAGGTAGGTGTTATAGAATAAAGGACCAATAATTTAAAAATAGATTTCCACCTACTAGATTCCTTCGAAAGTAATAACTCGAATAAAAAATGTAAACCGTTTTCAACACTTTCCCCTAAAATATGTGCTTGATTTCGCTGCCAGCTCATTTCAACTCGATTCTAGTTGTTTGGTTCAGCATGTTCATTAAATGAAATAAATTTTTATTTGAACAGCTTGTGCAGAAAATAACCGAAATGTGGCAGAGACGTATTACAGTTTGATATTATTTTTTAACCTTCAGTCGAGTCGTTTGTAGTAACTTCCAGCTCTAAGTCATGCATTTTTCTAGTAACGTGTTATTAATTCAATACAAGTTCTTGCTTTTGATTCTTGTCGCGTTTCCTTGGGCTCTCATTGCCACTCCCATAATGGGCGGCCATATTGTAAATACAGTAGGCGGTAAATATTAAAAATAAACAAATCTTAATATTACTAAATTAGTGACGGATGATTAAAACCTCTCAACACCAAACCTATAAACCAACTACTCTCTGCAGTTACACCCAAGTTTCCGTATATAGTGTCGCTTCAAGATCGAGTAGAAAGTGATGAAGGATCCATACAATATAAACACTTTTGCGGTGGCAGTTTAATCAAGAGCACATGGATTTTAACAGCAGCGCACTGTGTTTGGCGCAAGTAAACACTACAATAGTAAAAACAATATTGTTACTGTAAATAGTTAAAGATTTTATATAATGTTTTACAGAAATATTCAGCAAGTTTTCGCTGTTATCGGACAAGAAAACATATCCAACTTTTTAAATTTCAGACGCTACGAAATTGCAGCTGTCGAATATATCAACTTCCGATTGTGAGTTTGTATAAAGATAGCCCTCCTATAACACGGTAGATGGGTTCCTATGAAATGTCGTCTTGTGTGAAACCATATTATCGAAGGGTTACCTCTATTTACCCCTTATATAATAAGTTTATATGTTTAACATTTATATTTACTCTTACTAGTTCAATTTTACGCAATGACATCGCTTTATTACGATTAAAACAGCCCTACCAAACTCCCTACACCCCAGAATTGTGGCCATCTCCCATTAATGGTAGTCAAATCTACGCTAAACTACCGAAATATGGAATGAAAGCCAATAAAAAAAGTAACAAGCTTTTTGAAATGTTATTCATAATTATACTTTCACATATTTATGTTTGAATATTTCGATTTTATTGGACCCTGTATAATAATGGGTTACGGTGCTACTCGTCAAGCTGGACAAACCCAGAGCAATTTGCATGAAGGAAAGGTTCATGTCATCTCGAATAAAAAATGCCAAAACTTGATGGGTCATATTTGGGCACCACAAAATGGCGAGAATAAAGTATGCGCACTGGGTGGGGAGCAAGATGCCTGTCAGGTGAGCGAATACTATTAAAAATTAAAATTACCGCCATTTGAGAAATTAAAATTAAAAAGAAAATCTAGTTGAGTAGAGAGTTGAATAGAAAAAGATTTCGAATAAAGTTTGTTAATGCTAAAATCGAATAAAACCTTTTCAATTTTTGAAAAAATCAATTATTTATACCTTCTTTCTTTCTCTATTCGCTTTCTCTATTTAAATTTTTCTTTCTACGTTAATAGGGAGACTCGGGTGGACCGTTAACATGCTCTTACGATGGACAGGACTACATCTACGGCATTGTTTCTCACGGAATGTCATGTGGCAGTGCAAATGCAGTTGGTGTCTATACCGTTACTATACCATATCTGGAGTGGATAAATTCAGTTATTAATCATTAAATATTAATTTTGGTAAGAATAAATAGACAAGTTTTTATTCGAAAATTATGACAACATGATACATATTTTCACCGTAGTGCTTTAGAAATGGCAGCTTTTTAATACGAAATAAACTTTTGATTTTATTATAAACAATTGAATTTTAATTTCTATTATGTAAATATTTAAATGGAATCAACTAAACAACGTTATACATACATATATAGGTACGTACATATATAAATACTAAGGTTATGTAAAGTTCTTAAAATATACTAGCATGTTTTTAGTTTTTATAATTATCACTTTGAATAGAAGAAGCTTTCTGTTCAATCGGCTTCTCAAAATTTTTTCCAGAGGAATCCTTTTCGAGGCGATCAGTTAGTTTTTCAGTACCGGTTTCGGGTAAAGTGAGTGTTAGTAAGCCTGCTACTAAAACGCAGCAACCACAAATTGTTGTTGGTATGTACCAACCAAGTTGGCCCTGAAATGGATAATATATTCAAAATAATACAATTACATGTGTTGTAAAATGTGCTTTGGTAGAAGCAAATGACACTCACCAGCACATCCACTACGTATGGCGCCGATATGGAACCAACATGAGCCCATGTGGAACAGGTACCGAGAGCTGAATTGCGTATCTCTGTGGGATATAGTTCGGCGGTATATAACGTGACGATGGAGTATGTGGCGGTAATGCCGAAGCGGCCCAGCATAGCGAACGAAACGATCCAAGTGGTACTTTCTAAAAACACAAAAATACGTAAATTAGAGTAGATATTTTTCCGCCAATATGAAGGGACAAAAAACTTACCTGTTGGAACCACTAACACCATCATCAGCGCTATACCCGTAAGTGTGAACAGAGAACAGGTGGTGATGCGACGTCCCGTGTATCGCAGCATTATCACGGGTACCAAATACGATGGAATATCCACGATGCCAGTGATAGCAACGTAGAGAAAACGGCTGACAGACAAATTGGTTGCATTGAGTGCTTAACGAAGAGAAGATAAAAAAGAGTTAACGATTGAGGGGATAACATCCTTTATCCCTTTACTTTTTAAAGGGATAAAAGTTAAAAAGGAAGATAATGATTATTTTAATCAATTCTTACCCGATACATAATAACTAAGTGATGTTACGCAAAACATGAAATACGAAGTGAATATCAATCTACGCATCCTCCAAGTTGCAAAGAGCACGCTGAGTTGTTTTAATGGACCATCTCTAATTTTGGACCAAAGCGAAAGTTCCGGCTTCGCTTCTTCTTTGCTGGTCTTGAAAAGTTCAGCCTTGTTCTCGATCTGGTAATGACACTTTTCTTTGAACAGAATGCTATAAGCTTTGGCATAGCGTCTCGTTGTTATTAGCCAACGCGGTGATTCATTCATTAAGCTGCGGATTACAAAATTAGCTGTTATCTTCGAAAATGAATCAAAATCAAGTTCAAGTTTGCGCCATAAATAAACCTACTAGCAGTTTAGTATGAGCAGCAGAGCTGGTACCGTCAGAGTTAGTTGCAGATAACGCCACGGCTCTATTAGATATGCGGCCGCAGCTAAGAGTATCAAGCCGATGGGATACGAGGCCGAAAATGCGATAGACATCCAAGAGCGATGTTTAAGACAAACATTCTCAACAACTACATATTTACGTAAGCAAAGGTTAGTAAATAGATATCTCTTTATGTATGGAATGCATGTATATAGAACTTAAATAGTGTAATACGAACTCATAGTGAATGCCGGATAGAATAATCCTGAAGAGGCTGCGCCCAAACCGAATCGCCCCACCAAAAACAAACCATACCATGGTGAAAATGTACAGAAGAAGCTCGAGATAACGAAGAAGGCAGCGCCAAGGGTGAAGGCGGCTTTCCGACCGAATCTTGAAAGGTTATTAACACAATAACGCGTGATGAATGACAATGAAAAAACGCAAATTAAGTGCAACGAACAAATCACTTACTTATCAGCAAATATGCCAAATGAGAATGAACCGAAAAATTTACCCAGCGATAGAAACACTTGCGCCGACGTACGCTGCAGCGCGTGTTCGCACACCAGCTCCCACTCGGCAACAAATGTGCTCTCCGGCGCTTCGAACTCATAGACGCCTTTGATCCTGCAGGACACTTCAGCCGGTGAATTGATCTCGGACATGTGATTCGTGTAATTGAGGGCATCGACGTAGGACATTCGACTCAGCTGTCGATAGTCCCAGTCCCAGACGGTGCATCCATGAGTGCTGAGGCCTTTCTGCGCGATGCTGCGTTGTTCAGCTAGTGTCCAGTTCGTCGTCTTCAGGTCATGAACGCCACACCACTGATCGTCGGGCAGGTGGCCCAGCAGCGTGTAGGATGATACGTGAAAACCATTCAGAATGTTTGGTGTAACGCACAAGAAGAACAAAGACCTGGAATGTATGCAGAGTTTTACAAATGAAAGGAACTGAAAGTAATACTTTTCATTGAAATGTAAATTTAATAAGCCAACTTTTCATATACAAGTACAGATGGTAATCGTTCAGATATATCCTTGTATTTTGTGGGTATTCAAAGCATCCCTTTTAGACTCCTATAGTACATAATTGAATTATTTGTTATTGTTTCGCGCGTGACTGCAGCAGACAAGTTCAAGTTCAGTGTTGGTTGTTCGCCGCTATTTTGTTCAATGTACAGCACACACAACGCGCATTCAGAGTTTGTTTATATTTTAAAAAACACGTCACGAGTTCCGATAAAATGCACGTAATTATATTACATAGTACACTTGTGTATATTAAATGCGAAACTTATGCGAATATGAAATCCTTTAATGGACTCGATATACACAGGTATGTACGCGTTTAAAGGTCAAGCAAAATTGTGTGTCTTATTTTTCATCTTCTTTTAAAAGCAAGTTCTATACGATGAGATGATATCTGAATTTAAATGCTTTTTAATTGGTATTAAATGAAATGAATGAATATATTACAAGAATACAAATTGCAAGAAAAGGAACGTAAATAAAGAAAATAAATAATAATATTCGAAAAGGTAAACGAATTCGATCAAGTACACTTCAAGTTGCTTCAAGTTTTAATTCATAAAATTTCATTTAGAATTCAGCGCGTGATTTCGGAAGTAAATTCGATGAGCTATTAAAACTTTCCAGTTTTAATAACCGTGTAGCGTTTTAGTATAAATAAGATAAGATATGATATATATACATATACATATATAATAAGAAATAAAAACGAAATTGAATAACTAAATAAATTGAACAGATAAAATCTAAGAGTTGTTGAACTAACGATGTATGTGTGTGTGTTTTCTTGACAAAATTCATACAACATGTGACAGTTTTAAGAATATGAAAAAATTAGTGTTAGAATAAATCTACAAGAAATTCTAATTTTTTATGAAGAAAATACACGGAAATACAGAAGCGGAATAAATATCCATTGACAATAATAGCATTGCTATTGCTATTATTATCGTTACCATTATTATTATTATTATTACACAGGCCAGCTTTATGACTGTCGTATTATTAGCAAAACTCGGTATTTAGACACTTTTTAATTGCGTGTTCAAGTAGATAAAATAATCGCAACTATTACAGTCTGAGCTGATTAAAAATTGGATATAAAAAAATACTACATCAAATGCAAAGTAATAGAGTAGTTGAGGATGAGAATAATTATAGAATTATTTTCTATACTAAACTTAAGATTTCCGCAATCGTGTTATTTACATACATAAATCATCAAATCATTCATTGTTTAAATCACATGTTTAATTTTTTTACAAAATTTTGTCACTTTTATTTGCGGTTTTCCAGTTGATGGTTGACGGTGATGATACACATTTTATGAGCTTTCATGCTGATTTTAAATGCAAGTCTCGCTGCAAGTCTGTTAAATGAATTTAAATAATAATCCTGCTTCGAAGTAGCGAATGCAAGCGTAACTGTATTTGTTTGTATGTCAATATTTAGTTTAGTCGAATAATTAACTGTGTGAATATTTAATTCTTAGTACATATGTATGTATGTATATGAATTTCATCGACGATCATTATTTTAATTGTAAACGAAATTTTTTTATTATCGAACTACAAACGATCACATCACATCACATCACAATAAATCTCACAGTCAGGTTTCAATTTAATTTAAGGTTTTTGTTGTTCATTAGTTTACAAGAGCCTTTTTGTTGCTTCATTACAATGAACCGTTATGCTTGAATTGTTACTGAAAGGAACAAAATGTTGTAGTATACAAAGCAACAGTTTGTGAATAGTTTATTCTCAATCAATTCAATCCTATACACAATTCTACAGTACAATTCTATAGACGAAGAAGAAGATAAAATAAATTTATTGTTGTTTCAATTAATAAATTCATGTAACATCCAGCGAGATGTTAAAAATCTTTAAAAAAAGAATACATTACTATAAAAAGTAACAGTAGTTATTTGATTAAGAAAACACAATACATAATTGACATAATTTGCACTTTCTAAAGGAATCAAGATTCATGAGTACGTTATAATTTAATCATATTTATTACTGAAATCAAATTAGCAACAGCACCAGCTTCGGACACCAGCAAGTACATATATACATGTATATACTCGTATATACATATGTACATTCACCTGTCCTCATGGTAACTTAATTTGAAGTCACTTCCGTACTCACTGAGGTCACTAAATAGATTAGATTACGTTCGATACGAGTATTTCGTCGGGGCGTATATAACTTTTTTCAAAGAAATCGGATAAACTCTATCTTGCATGTTGAGCACACTACAGTTCGACCTCGCCAGTTCGGACATAGAAAATTTCGACTATATTCGGATTACTGGAATTTACGGATGATAGAATTCAATAATACACTCGTTGCTTTTGAAGATTCAGCCTATAATTATTACTTAGGTCATGTGAAAGCCATGTCAACAAGATTGAATACTCTTCAGGCACCGTTAGCATATAAAGGACGACACCGCAGAGTAAGATTTAAACTATTCGGAGTGAAGTGCTGATCAGAGTACTGAATAGGCAAGGTTAGCGAGGTCGCACTGTAGTTTAATTTTGATTTCCACACCAACGAGGTCCCATCCTTATCGAAGGATCCTATACTACTTATGATCATATAGGTTATCCTTAGAAAAAGCTTAATAAATTGATTTCTTAATATTTCGCCTTTGTCTTTAATTTGTCAGGATCAGAATTCGTGTCGAAAGTGCCAAATTCTTCGTTTATATTATACTTAATCCAATTTTGTGTTATACATATTTTAGTATTTATATTTGATTGTTTTTCTAATCTAATGACTTCTTAAGTTTACCATACAAAAGGTCCTCCACTACCCACTCGATCGAGTTCATTGGTCACGATCTCCTTGAAAGCATCCTCACGAATTACTTCCTTCGGTTTCTCTTCACTGTATTCGTTGCTCATTTTGTTTGTCAAATCGACTTCAACGCCGGTCTCTTTCTCACCTCAGTTCTTTTTCAATTTTGTTAAGTATACTTATCGAAACACTTCAAGGACACGCAACACAATATAACACAAATATCACAGTACATAGTTTTATGTCGCAATGTCTAATTTTGATCTATGTATTTAATGAAATGAATCCATATACTACTCTGCCTGTTATACACCCTGGATATATGTACGTCGCACTTAACAGGGCTTGAATAGGAAAAACATTTAAATTCGAAATTCCTAAGACTACTTTTAGTGAAGCGACTAAAATTTGCACGCTTTACTATTATTTTTTCCCGGCCCGGCTCACTTTCAGATGCTTCTATTCGCCGCGATTGCGTTACACTAACTAAAAAATTCACTTTCCGATCTCTGCATAATATACGAAAAATAAATCGAAACATAAAGTAACTGAAAATAACTGATAATTTCATTATAACACTTATTTATGTTCTCCTTGTTTTACCTCTAGCTCTACCTTCTCTTCACCTTAGAACACCTCCTAAAGCAGCATACTAAAACACCTCCGCTACCCGCTCAATCCGTCCGCCCCCGCGTCCATCACATTTTCCTTTTCTTATTAAGTTGTCACATTCATTCCATTCATCCGCACAGAAGCAGCGCAAAGCTTCTCCGGGCGATTGCCGGACATTCATAATGAGCCATTTTATGAGCTTGCTTAATAATATATTTTTGCTGGGAGTTGCGACTAAATTTCGCGACTTCAAAATCATAACGACTGGATACGAGCTCGAAGTCAAGTCCACGCGTTCAGTGCACTTGCTTGGCTTAATAGAGAGATTACTGGAAGGAAGAAGTGGTGTTATTGTGTTATGAGAGGGAGAGAGAAAGAGAAGAGAAATTCTGAAACTATACGTTGCTCGCTTTTAGATTGACTCGGTAGGAAATGTTGATGGTTAAGCAGCATTTACTTGGATCATTTGGAACTTAGAACATTTTTTAACTAATATAATACTAATAATAGTCTAAATAGTCTAAATAATAGTCTACTAATAAAGAAAGATTACAGTCGAGATTAAATTGTAATCTAGTTAGTAAAGATCCAGTCAGCGATAATCTCATGGATGACGTTACCTTATGTTAATTTCATGGTGTAAATGAAGAGATTAACTCTGCACGAGTTATTCAACATGAATTTTGGACCTCGAATCGTAAAAGTTTCATTAATTTTGAATTAATTTATTTGATTTCTCACACATTACAACATACGTCATCTTTTATTGTTTCAAGGGTTTATTTTTTAAACACAAATCTTACTTTGATCAAGATTATGAGATTTTTAAGTGGAACATTGCTACACGGCTTGCTCATTAATTCGAGCTTTGAAAATTTAAATAACAATTACAATTTGGGATGTTTTTCATTATTTTAATTTTGTTCTCCTTTTATTAATATACAGAACTATTGCTAAGAGGCATATGTAAACAATAATAATACAACATTGACAAATGTTTAAAGCATCTCCAGCACTGATCATCATCCCAACTAAGCAACGAAAACTTGACAAAAGCACATCATAACTTACAACACAGCATTAAAATTTCCCACCGGAAAGCCAAACAAACAAAAGTAAATAATAACAAAAGGCAGAAAACGCACGGACAACGCACACGATATCAACGCGATATCAAACGAAGAACATGGCCACCGACAATCTCACAGAATCGGAGCGAGGAAGCATCGACAAGTACGATTAAATAAATAAATAAATTCGATTGATCGCTCGCTGAAGTGTACTCATTCTTAACCTAATTTCACTGCCACATACTAGCTGAGTATGGAATATAGTACAGTTCAAGGATGACGTGAGTGAAGTGCAGGAGCTGTTTCCCCAGGAGCTTCGCCGAATACTTAACGACAACAATTATGTGGAAGCGTTCTACTTGACCGCGTTGTAGTATTTCCGACTAAGGAAACGCAGTACCGAGATCAGACCGTAGGTGAATAAACTGTAGTAGGTGACATTGTAGAGGTTCCACGTGCTGATCCAGAGTCGAAGCGCTGAGATGCCGTGTGGCATTGACCTTTCACACCGCTGTATTTCCGCGATATCCTGCCAGTTCACCGACTGCGGACGCACCAGCAGCATGGCGTTCAAAGCAGCACGCAGCCCGCTCTGAACAGCACCACCCAGACAGCCGCGGTAGCAGGTAGCTGCAGTGGCCGACGAAGACCAAATGATTCGATTCCAAGGCGTGGTGAACGGCATATTGGTCAGGGGGCTCTGCTCATAGGTGTGCTGTGTGTACGTCAGCGGCTGCAGCATGTCCTCCCCAAAATACTCGGAGAGCGTTTGCAGCACAATCGAACGGACTATCGGTTCAATGCCCTCCTCATGCATGATCATTCCTGCAAACATTTGAGGCAACTCAGTTTTATCCAACACTTAAGTTGAAAGTTTCATAAAAAATTATTCAATGCAAATGCAATGCCGATTAGTTTCGATAGCGACTAATAGGCGTATATAAATAATATTTGTTTGCTCTTTACCTGAATAACTCTTCGGACGATATTCGTGGCCAATTATGAGCATAGGATCGTTGATGAGAAAGCTTCCCGAATAACCGGCATGTCGCCAGTGGCCCTCGTTGTACTGGGCAATGAAGCTAGTGACCATTTGGCGTGTCCTGTTGGGTGCCACTGGCGGCTTACCCAACTCTTCGGGAATCGCTGGACTGATTTCGATTTCTTGTATTCTATTCCAAGGTATGGCCAATATCACCACATCCGCATTGTGCGTCTCGAATTCGGTATCCCTATATATATATGGCCTATATAATTTTCTTAATTTTGTTCCTAAAACTTATCTGATAAAACTGTGCATAACATTTTATGGTCGGCCAAATATAAGACCAACCTGTGCAACGCGGGAAAACGTCGAGCTTCACAAATATAAATGTGTAAATGCATTCGAAAGTTTCCCGCAACCTATGCGGTGAAAAAAGTTTTGACAGAATTTTGTGCCGAATTACGCTTTAACAGAGAGCCGAATTATGTTTTGACAGAATTTAGTGCCGAATTACGCTTTAACAGAGAGCCGAATTATGTTTTGACAGAATTTAGTGCCGAATTACGCTTTAACAGAGAGCCGAATTATGTTTGATATATGCTGATTTGGAACCGAATTATGCTTTGAAGCGATTTGGTGCCAGACGCTGCACATTGGTATGTAATTTAAAAAATTTCCATTGACATTTCCGTAATGGCAATTCTAACTAGGGATGGCAGAAAATGTATTAAGGTATTTATACCGACCGCACTTCCACATGATCGCGAAACTGATGCACTTCGTACACTTTGCGGCAGAAGAGAATCTCCACCGTATTCAGCTTCGCTGCGAATGTCTGCAGCATTTTACCGCTTGAGATCTCCTTCAATGAGTTCGGCACCTCCAGATAGCTAAACAGTAAATACATATAACGGAAAGGAATTCAGTTCCCAAAAAGTATTCTCTAATCTACCCACTCTGCGCAGCAGACTCAACTCACATGTCCATCAACGCTTTGAGGCCGCCACAAGTGCAGCAGATACTCATAAACTGTTTGTAGCTCAGGTGCTGTGCCTCTACGCCGCAGACCAGTTTCACCAGATTCGTCATAAACTTACGTGATTTGTTGAAAAACAATCGATTACAGATATGTTTGTACATCGTTTTGGAGGGGATTCTCAGGCTAGACGTGGAATAAATGGTTATACATTCACTCGCATACTAGACTAGAGGGCAAAATGTGTGTACTCATAGCGGCCGGGTTTGTAGAACTCCATCTTGAGCTCCAGCTCGGCAAGATATCGCTGCAACTCGAATTTGGCCAAACGTGAAAACATGCCGCGGTCGATGTCCCAGCAACGCTTTCGCTTCGGCGCCAACATCGCTCTACGGCGTGGCGTAATATTGAATTCCTGCAGCAGGTTGTAAATATGTTGCTGCTCTTCGGTTATCCATTTGGCTCCGATCTCGCCCAAAGCAGTTGGGCCAATTTGGCCACCGATCACATTTTCGGTTTCCAATATCTTTATATTCAGCGATCGTTCCTTCTGTAATATCTTTAAAGCAGACGTAAGACCCGACAGCCCCGCCCCCACGATGATAATGTCGACTTTTTCTGTCTGCGGTGGGAGCAGAGCCAGTTGTCCCTTCGCGTTTGTGGTTATCTTTTCCAGATATAACATGCCGGGGTTTATTGTTCGCTATGTCAGTTTTTTGTTTTGATGTGATTTTCAATTTTGAAGTTGCAATTTGAAGTTTTGAATTTATAATCAAAATAATAATAAGAATATATAAGAAATTTAAATGAAAGTAAATTTCTCAATAAAATCAAACAAGTTTTACGAAAAAAAATCGACGTGAAACCCGGATTTATTTAAAGGTCGAGTTTAGGTTCAAGTACATAGAACAGTCACAGTTTAAGGGTAACTTCGAGCTAATGTGTCTAAGTGCATATTTAAGATGAAGTATAAAACTAAACCTAAATTAAAGTGGGCTTTCAAGTCTGAGGGAAAGGAAGTGAGGAGGGAAGAACGAAAAAGGAAATTAATAAAAACTTTCTTGTAAAAAGTTTCTTTAAAAAAATAAACAATCAAACAAAACTTGTTCAAGTTTATTTAAATCCTTTATTAAAGAAAATTCACGACGAACCTTCTCAAAACAACAGCAATAGCGACTATAAACTGAAATTTTTCATCCTAAAAGTATGCAGCGTATTTATGCGAAGTCTTCAACAGCGAGTGTTGTTTGACGACGATTTAATGGAAGAATACTTTTAGGGGCAAATTGAGATTAACAAAATTCTTGCGGTTTTTTTTTAAATACTCCCCGATAACCAGCGTTGTTATCTATCAATTTTTATAAAGCAAATTTATTTTATAATACTAAACAATAGATTAGATTTTTACCGAGCTGGGTTAAATTGCATATTGCAATTCTTTATGTACTAATAATAATGATTTTAAATATATGTATGTATGTATGTATGTATATAGAGTTCTAGACGAAGGAAAAATGCACTTGTCTAGAGGAAAAGCAGTCCGAACGTTGAACTTAAATAGCAAAATCATGTGATCATATGCAAGGCGAAACAATAAATTTAAAAATAAAACAGATTAACTATCACCTCTCCATTTCACTATCAACATCAGATGCAGATATGAAAACCCATTTGGAAATCGTTAAACGTTACTTTCAATAAACGTTCATGTAGTATAACAAAAACTAAGAATGAGGTCGAAACAAAGGCCGTGTCTCTGTGTCAAGAGAGTGATAAATAAGTTTAATCAGTTTGCAGTTTAGTGAGAAACGTTAAGGATGCTTCTAAATAAGTTTAGAATTGACACAGTCAGTTTACACAAATAAACAAAAGTCAGCAGAACACACAAAAGCAACAAATTATAAATAATAAAAAACTCATAAGAATAGAGCTGATTTAGAAACTAAAGAAACTAAATAAAGCGAAAGAAGAGAAAATAAAAACTAAGGAATCAGAGTAAACTAAAGAAAACTGTTCTCTGAGAATACAACCACAAAAACATCTTGTATTTATATTGCTAAATAGACTCTAAGTTTGCATTAATCGCAGAAGCGAAACACTCCGAAACTAATTTTAATTTCATAGATTCATATGTATGAATTAAAAGAACTCAAACTGTTTCACTCAGTGTCAAAATATTATGTATTATTTTAATATTTTCTCCCAGAAATCTTCTCCCAGATCTATTCATTAAATTTAGTTTTAAAATTTTATTGGAATGGATACTGTTTACAAAATACAATAATTAGATCGTGTATATTTATATTTTACCACTTAATTTATGCTTTAACACTTTGTTGAGTACCTTTTTATAACATTTACGAAATTAAATATTATATAAATTGCGGCAGCTGTCAAACTAAATATCAATGTTGAATTAAAATTAGAATGTTCATTTACTTAAGTACAATTTGATGTTAGTTATAATTTATGAAAAAAGCAGTTTCTATTTATTTTATTCTATTGTGCTATTGTTGCAAATGAATCAATCCTATTTTACTCTAAACTTCAATCTCTCTCCCTATCTTTATCCCTCTTTCTGATCCCTAACTTCCTCTATCTTTCCCCCACAATTCTTGTTGCTTCTATAGCATATTCTTCTCTCTATCTGCCGAGCTGTCCTACAGCGTCTTATTATTCGCAGAATCTGCATTCCTCTCTATCATAGTGCGTAGCTCTTCACCCGTCTCCGCAAGATCGGCACTCTGTTGCTTCTTCCCGAACCGTTCACCATCCTCTATGGTCTCGAGCATTGGTTTATTATGCGTCTCGGGCAACATAAGTGACAATAGGCCGCCCACAAAAGCCAAGGCGCCACATATGATGAGCGGCAAAGGGCGCCATATCTCGCCGAGCAGGTTTAAGTACGGCGCCAGAATGCCGCCAACGCGTGCCATCATCGAGGAAGCACCCAATCCCACATTTCGGACCACCGTCGGGAACTGCTCTGCCGTAAAGATGTAAACAGTGCCGTAGGACGAGGTGATGGCCAACTTGCCTAACATGGCCAAAGCGATGATCAGCCAATTCATGTGGCTCGGCACGATGATCGTAAGCAACAGCGCTGCACCGGCTACCAGCATGCAGCCGCATAATATTGTGCGGCGACCCCATCTATTGAGCGTGACCAGGAGAAAAGAGTAGGCTGGAATCTCAACCGCGCCAGAGATGAGAAAATTCAGAAGGACGTTGCCGCCAAGGTTGTTAGTATTCCAGGAAAGTCCATAGTACACGCCGCTGTTGACGAACCAATCGAAGAAGATTAACAGCGTCTTTCTTCGCAGGTTGGGATACTTCAGCAGGTCGAAGAAGGATGCGCCCTGGTCAGAAGATGTACTTAACTCCTTCTCCGGGCCCGCTTCCTTGTCGGCCACGTCTTCCTTCTTTTCGTCTTCCTGGTTGTCACTCAGGTTGTCGTAGACTTCCTGCGGTATAGTAACTCCATTGACACGTGCTGCCTTCTCAATCACCACAACCGCCTCTGCCTTTCGTTGTTTCAACAGCAACCAGCGAGCCGATTCCGGTATAATCCAGTAGTAACCCATGAATAGCAAGCCAGGTAGACTCAGCGCGATCTGCAGCCAACGCCAATCATGTATGAAGTAAGCGAAGCCTGCCGTCAGCATGAAGCCAACCGAGAAGAACATCTGACACACCACCCCCGCGAAGAGACGATACGAAGCGCCCACCATCTCCATGGCGATCACATAGGCGACCAGAAAGACGCCCGAAGTGGTGGCGCCCACAATCAGGCGCGATGCCGAGTAAGTCAAATACTCGGGTGCAACGCCGGCCAGCACGCCGAAGATGACCTGGATGACCAGGGACGCGAAGAAAATTGGCTTTCGGCCGTACTTATCGGAGAGCTGGCCGAAGATGATGCTGCCCAAAAGCACACCCAACATGAACAATGCGTCGCTGGTGGCTGTCAACAAGCTGCGATTACAGACCATATCCCATTCCGTGACTGCGCTGTTCAGATACTTGGAGCGGTCGTAGATGTAAGCCTGACATGGAAGCGTGGCGTTCGGACTGATCGAAATGGAGCCGTTCAGGTAGTCTGGCGAGTAGTCGACATCGTAGTACTCACAGGTTTGCCACTTGTTTGTGACGCTATCCCGCGGATAGATCAGACGCCACTGTTCCGGCGGCAGCGCGTCATACGCCGGATGTGTATCCCGCTCGAAGGGAAGCTCACAGCGGAAATCCGGCCGCGCGAGGAGAAAAACACCCGCCAATTTGTGGAAAGCACACGAAATGGCTGGCAGACAGAGTAGAAAATAGATCCGTTTCTGATAGCGACCAAAGTCGCCCAAATATTGAATGACCTCGTCGTAACCCATGCTGTAGTAGGTTTAAAATTGTTAAAAATGTCCACTACAAATGCAAGTTTCTATTCACGAATTTTCAGTGGCACTAAAACAACACTTTTATGGCGATAATAAACCAAAACAGAATTTAATATTTACGACTACTATTTTCACGTGCCTCTTTTAATGTGTTGTAAATAAGTGTTTCAATTAAACACACTTCTCTTGTGTGACGTCACAGCGGGAATCGGATTTTGTTGGTATGTTTTTCCTTCACACTACGTTCTTGCGATATCTTTCGCGATAAACTTCGGTATTTGCGGTCATCTGTTTAAATCTGCAGCTGGCCAAATAGTGCAGAAGCAGCAGCTGCTGCTAAGAAGTTGTGAGTGAGCTGAGTGATTAAAGTCAGCTAGTTTTCAATACCCGATCAAGAAAGAAAGACCGCGTACGATGCGATGACTGAACAAGAACTGATCTTATTTACTATGCCAACGGCAACAACGACTACGTGTCGAGTAGTCTCTCAAATTTTAAACTAAACGATTATCACTGCCACTGCTGATATGTATGCTCAAGGCAAGAGTAAAAGAACTCTTCATCTCAGAAGAGAGCCTCTCTCTTAGAAGTCACTCTTTGCTGTTGCATATGCTATTCTAATATTCTCATTGGTACTCGTATCTTTGAGATGAAATGTTGAAATATTTATGCACGAGTTCGTTTGGTTTTAATTTGAAAATATATGTAGATACAATAAATAATCATAGCGAATATGTATATGAATATGTGTATAAAACTTGATCGGCACGTTTAAATTATGTCGATCGACATTTGAGTAGTTTTAGCTAAAGTGCTTCATACATACATACATAATGTACATGAAATATTGGAACATTTAATTTTCACCCTTAACTGAGACAACTAAAATAGACACAGAGAGAGAAGAAAGAGAAAGAGAAAAGTCCTGGGAGTCCATCTTTTTAAGGGTACGTAATTCGAATTTATATTTTTTATAACACTAACAGCACTTTAATCGAAAAATACTTCGCTATTTATGTATTTATATTTATGTTATATTTATTATATTATATTAAATATTATGTATTTTTAATATAATCGCAGCGATTCCTTTGAATTATTCGATCTGAAGTTTTTCAATCCTCTCGAAATTCATTTCCATTCACAATGTACGCTTCAATTTATACAAATCAAATGTGCCACAAATGATTCAAATTTTTATCATAAACACATCACATTATCTTATCACAAACACATCAAATGACGCAATTTTACAGTAAACAAAAATTAAATAAATATAGACAAAGATATTTTGGACAATTGATGATGTACAATTTAGTTCAACTTTGAAATGAATCTGAAAATCAGCATTTTTCCTGTCATCCTAATGAATCGTCTACGTGGACTCCACATAAAAGATTCTCGGAATGTGATTGCGAAGTGTTTCCAATAAAGTTATTTTTTCTAAATTAAATGCTAATGGTTTATTGATATTGCAAGGTTTTTTGCCAATATAGGAAGTCCAATATAATTCTTCCCAATATGAATTTTCCTTTGTGTTAATTGAAATTTTTAAATTCCACAAAATTCTCAAGTTTTTTGTAAATTCATAACAAGGTAATAAAAAAAACAATTAACAAACTTTGATTATAAATCAGTCGAAAACAATTTTAAAATAAATAATGAATTCGGAGTCGTAAAAAGGTCTTAATTTCAGTTGATATTTTAACAGAGAAGGTTAAATATTCTAAAATAGACCCAACCCAATCTACAAAAAGCAACGAACTGACATTTTTCTACTCGCAAAAAAGCAGATAAATGGACATATAACACAACGCAATTCCATCTTTTATTGTAGCAATATACAAACCATATATAGACACATTTACACACATATATCAACTTCTACTGTTTTGATACATTTCAACGCTATAGGAGTATAGCACTTTATCTATCAAAAACAATAACATTTTTTGCTTCACTCACTTTAATTAACTTCCATTAACCCTTTAGAAATACGAAATCGATTTATTGAAATTTCTTTATTTATAGCATTTGATTTTACTTTTATTATTTTTTGTTTTCGTGATTTATTTACGAGTCTGTAATTTCTTCCTATTATACTGTGCACTAAAGAAAACTCCTGGCCAATTATATATTTTAACTGTTATGTTCTTGATATTATTTTAACTGTTACTTTTGGAATATACGAATATATAATAGATAACGAAGATATAATGATGTTACCTTCTCTAAGATTTTATTTACTTTAATATCTGTAATAATTTTAATAATTGTAATTAAGCTTTCATATATTCTGCATTTCTCTATCGTCTTTCCGGCGTTCTTTACGTTTCCCTCTCGTTAAGTTTCCGCCATTCGCTAAAGTTTCCAACGTGGGTCTGTTGAACAATTCGGCGGCCGAGACGATTAAGCAGCAGGGGGGAGCAGCATGAGGCAATGGGCTGGAATCTCTACGATCGAACTCATTTTAGCATAGTTTAGTAGAATGATCTCACCGAGCAACTGCGTGTGCCACGAGATCCCAAAGACTGTGGCCGTAATGACGAACCAATTGAAGAAGATCTGCATGGATTTGCGTCGCATGTGTGACTGCTTCAACGAAGTCAGTACCGTGGGTTGCGCCTGGGTCTACGTCTAAGACTGCGTCTGCGTCTGCATCTCTAGCAATTCAGGCGGAGCAATGACTCAGTTTCTTTTAGCCAGCTGCAGAATGTTCGCTATTGCGCGTTCGTGTTGTTGGTGTAGGAGCCAAACGCGTACGCATCTCTGCCATACAAACGCATCACTGATTCCGGAATGAGGCGTTTGTATGGCAAAAACAGTAAACCAGTCAGCACTACAGTGAGTGGCTGCAGGTGGTTCCAGTCCAGTATAAAGTACGAGCAATGAAAGTGAAAAAACGGGGTTGCGCGAGTAGAAATGCACCCGAAAAAGCATGAATGCCGCAGAAGCACGCAGACAAACACAGGAGACAAAAATGCGGCGTTGATGGCTGCCAAAATCACCCAAACAACTTAAAATCTCATTGTAGCTCATATCGTCGAATTGCAGTTGAGTGCAACTTGAAAACTGGCCAATCGGTTCACGAGGTCGATACGAAACTATGAGTCGATACGAGGTGTTAAATTAGCATTAAAATGTTAATGCTTTCAATTAGTTGTCCAACACTGAGCGAAAAGAGTTGGCAAATATTTTAGCAAATTGGTAATAAGTTAAGTACTTATGAATATATAAGTAAGTAAAAGTTATAGTTATAAGTATGTAAGTAAAAAACAGAACCGACTTAAAATCAAACTCAATTTTTATTCAACGAAAAACTTCGAAAGCGAAAAGAAAACTTGAAAGAAAAAGTGGGAAATAAAAGCATTTAATGGGATGGAACAATATTTTATTAATGGTCCTTTAGCAGGTTCTTTGTATGTACATACATATGTATATATGTATATGTTATTATATATACTAAAGATTTAAAAACCATGGGAACCATATCAGAAAAAACGATTTAATGTTCAACGTATAAAGAAATCTATTGGCGAGCATTTAGAAAATGTCAAAAATATCGGTATATATACGGTTTATACTGCAGATACTTTTGCAGTTCTGCTGCATAAACTGGATTATTAGTGATTAATCAATAGATTATGACTGCATGAAAACAATACAGCCGACCGTTTAATCTAACTGGTTTATAATTAAGTTGTTATTAAGTATGTATTAAATAACGTAACCAGTGCTGGTAGAAAGTAATTTGAAGCCCTCCTAGAGAACTCCACACAAGATTATTTTATATACCAAAACCACATCTTAACCATAAAAGCGATCACCCTGATCTGTTTCTCTTCTTCACTATTTTATTCTTATTCTTCTTCTGGTGAAGAATAGAGCTGAAAAAAAACTGCTTGTTTTTTATTCATTTATTTGATGTTGAAAAAATTAACAATAAGTTTTATTCAACTAATAATTAAATATGGCTTGAATCAGACAATTTAATAAAAGTGAAACCAATGTTATTCTTCTTATAGAAGTTATCTTATAGAATTGAATTATATTACACGTTTAATGAATAAAAGTAAAATAAAAATAATAACATTTTTTGACTTAACATTTTTTTATTTTAATTTACTTGATTTTGATACATGTTATACGATCCAAGCCATAGTTTTTCACGGAAAACTCTACATTATCTATCTGTTCCCGGTGATATCCAATCTAGATTAATATTACTAGATACATGATTACTCAGTTACAAAATCTAGGCACTATATGTATGCTATAATGAATCATTTGAATGCTATATATCGTATATGTAATAATAGTTTCTTCAGCAGCTGATTGCTTTATAAAATATGCTAGCTATGTATGTATGTATAACTTACGAGTATATAATTTTTACTTGTGCTCCGTTTGACGGTAAGTATAAAAAATTTCTTAAGTATAAAAAACAGATTTATAAGTACTAAATAAGCATTTAAGCTAGTGGATGCTATGGCGATTAATCGTTGTTAGCTATGCCTTAGGTCTGCCCATTTTCCACACTTCCGTTGAGCGGAACAATCTCCATCTTGTCCAGATGCTTCATTTCTTTGGCGTTCTCTAGCAGGTCGGCATTTTTACGCTTCTTTCCGAACTCCTCGCAGTCGGCGATTGTCTCCAGCGTCGGCTGATTGAGTGTCTCTGGCAGCAGCAGCGAAAACAAACCACCAATGAAGGCCATGCCACCGAAGATAATCAACGGCAGTGGACGCCAGATATCGCCAAGCATATTCAAGAAAGGCGCCATGATGCCGCCGATTCTGGCCACCATGGAGGAAGCGCCGAGTCCAACATTACGCACCACCGTGGGAAATTGTTCGGCAGAGAAAATGTACACCGTACCGTACGAAGCGGTTATGGCCAATTTTCCGACCATAGCCAGTAGTATGATCAGCCAATTCATGTCTGCGGGAACCGCTATGGTAAGCAGCAAAGCGGTGCCGGAGAGCAGCATGCAGCCGCATAAAATCGATCGACGCCCCCACCTGTTTAGAGTAAAGAGCAAGAAGGTGAAAGCTGGAATTTCCACCGCTCCAGATATCACGAAATTTAGCAAAAAATTATCACCCAAGCTGTTGGTATTCCACGAGAGTCCGTAGTAAGTGCCGCTGATAACGAACCAGTCGAAGAAGATCAACAGGGTCTTTCGTCGCAGGTTGGGATATTTCAAGAGGTCAAAGACCGAGGCGGTGCTTGATGGCTGCTCCTCCCTCTTCTGCTCACAATCATCATCGACGAGCAGATCGTTAAGTACATCCACGGGCAACTCCAACTTATTAAAGCGAGCCGCCCGCTGTATGTTGGTAACGGCAGCGTCCTTGCGATTTTTCGATAGCAGCCAACGCGCCGATTCCGGTATAATCCAGTAATAACCCATGAATAGCAAGCCAGGTAGCGTCAGCGCGATCTGCAGCCAACGCCAATCACGCACGTAGTATGCAAATACCGCAGTCAACATGAAGCCCACCGAGAAGAAGATCATCACGAAAATGCCGGCGAACAAGCGCTTCGAAGGACCAACCATTTCCATTGCAATCACGTAAGCGACAAGGAAGACACCCGACGTCGTTGCACCCACTACCAAACGAGCCGCCGTATAGGTTATGTATTCAGGTGCACAACCAGCCAGCACGCCGAAGATGACCTGGATGACCAGGGACGCGAAGAAAATTGGCTTTCGGCCGTACTTGTCTGAAAGTTGGCCAAAGATGATGCTGCCTAAAAGCACGCCCACCATAAACATGGCGTCGCTGGTGGCTCTCAGGAAGTTGCGAGTGCACACCATGTTCCATTCAGTAACGGCGCTGTTCTTGTACTTGGATGTGTCGTAAACGTAACGGTCACAGTAGACGGTGCCATTGGACGTCGCGGGTGTGCTACTGTTGAGGTAATTCGGCGAGTAATCAACATCGTAGTAAACACACGTCTGCCAACTATCAGAGATTGTGTCCTTGGGAAAAGCTAAGGGCCACAAGTGGTCCGGAAGCTCATAAACGGCGGTGCTAACATTTTCGAAGGGCAGCAAACAGCGGAAATCCGGTTTGGCCAGTAGAAAGACACCAGCAAGTTTGTGGAATGCACACGGGATTGACGTCAGACAAATAAGAAAATAAATTATTTTCTGGTAGCGGCCGAACTCGCCCAGGTGGCTGAGAACTTCGTCGTAACCCATGATTGTGATGTAAGTCACAAAGCAAATGTGTAACTCGTCACTTATAAAGTGGGCTGGAGTCTGGGGTGTAAAGGATAACTAAGCCGATGGGGATGGATAACTGCGGTTATAGTCACAGGAGTAGAGAGAGGGGAAAAGAGAGATTCCTTAAAATATACTCTGTGCGTAACGTGTGTTTAGCTCACAGGAGAGGTAATTGTCATCGAAGAGAAAAACTCACTCATTCACAACAGTCGGTTTCTCAAACGTCCGCTCTCCGTTCTGTCTCTCTCACAAACGATTTTACTGGATGTTGAATTGTTTGGTCTTCTTTGGAATGTCTCTACCATGACATGAGCACATGGAGCAAACAAAGCATTTCCGCACTTGTTGTTGTTGCTATTGGAAGCACTGTTGCTGTGGTTGGTGTTGTATCAGCGCTCTTCGAATTTTATGTATTCACCGAAACTGTTTTCATATGGTATTTCTTCACTTCGGCTTCTCTGCGTTGGACACTTTTATATGTAGTCACCGAGTTAAAAATTTATTCGCGTCGTTTTCAGTCTTTTCAACAGTTTATTTAGCAATAGAGTTCTTTATAAATAAATGCAGACGTACAAATGCTAGAATATGCGTGTATATGGAGCAACGAGAAAGTTTTACCAACTTGAAATCATACTTTAAACGTTAAAAATTCGCAGACCCTGAAAACTGCATGCGTTCGCCGTGTCGTTTGGAAGTGAACTGCTCGGTTGTCATGCCACAACCACGAACTCGATACCAGCAACCAACGAATGCCGGCAGGCGAATGTATCTAGATGTGTTGGCTTCTCGCGTTTTCAGTAGCTTTACATCTTGAACTGCATTCACTGCATTCTTGTGATCTTTTCCACAGATGCATGTCTTAGGAGCGAACTTACCGGCGAACTCTTCCAAGCTTATTATTGCTCATTACTCAGAGCGTAATTAACTCGATTGCAGAGATAGAAAAGCATGCTCTTATTCTCACTAGTGTCAGCGTCAACGTCAACTATTCTTGTGGTTTTTTCCTGTTATCCGTTGGTACAACGCGATAAGAATCCGTGTCGCAGGAATCTGCTGCGTAGTAATGATTACTCACCTAATCTTAGCGTCAATGTACTTGAAATTATTCTACATTCAATTCCTTTTGACCCCTTTCCATGATTATATATGAGTAAATCACATTAAAATTCACTCAATATTATAACTCCGCTAATAAAAACTGAAAGTGTGAGTTGTTGGTGTTTTTTGACTAACCCATAACAGCTTTATAAACCCGCTATCAACACAACAACAACCATTGTTTGAAGTGATGCAGTCATGTATCGATGCCAGGTGTACTTCCGTACAGTACTATTTTGGTAGGTATATTCGTTTCTTTAGGAGACTTTCCAACGAGCAAACGACTTTAACGAATGCGTTGCTCAAGGACCTGGGATCGTAAGAAAGCATACATTTATGCTGAAACCGTCTTGTTTTGACGGTTCATTACTTCGAAGTCGAAGTATGACAAAGTCTATGGGCACCGAGGCCATTAAAGTCCTCCCGTGACTTTTTGCATCATCATTGCAGTTGGAAAAGGTCAAGAGTGCACTCCATATCGAAATTGCATTCTCTTCTGCATCGATATCGATTATAGATTTAGTGAAATATTTAAATCAAAGAAATAGAAAGATATAGAAAAGCAAAAGAACACAAGAATCTATATTTGAACACATAATTCAATATACCCTAGAATACCTTTGCTTACAAGGGAAGTAATATATGATTGAACCGGCAGACTGCATAAACATATATAGCAGCATTGTTAAATGTCATTAGAAGCTTATGCTGAGATTACGAATCGAGTTTAAGTGGTGAATAGATTAAAGATAGTATGCTTCCAATTTCCACGCGCTGCATTCTACCCCCCAGGAAAGTCCACAACAAATTAAGTGCACTACTACTAAAGTTAAAATAACTACTAAGCCTTTTATACAACAGCTAACAGAGATCTACAGAGTCGAAACCTTTAGAAAAGTCAATCAGGCAAAGAAGTGCTAAATAATCTTGGTCATAAAATATTCTAACATCATCGGTAATTTTCAATAAAGCGGTCGTACAGCTCTGGCCAGTTCGGAAGCCCGATTGCAATGAAGATAAGTTCAAGTTCAAATATTTAGACATTTGTAATACATACTTTCAAGGATCATTCTTAAAGCAGGTAGAATACCTATGTATAGGCCTAAAATCAGTAAGGTGAAAGGCAGATTAGAATTTAGCAATAGGAAGTATTGTGGCTGGCCACAAGCCACATAAATTAAAAATTTATTAGATTAAAAAGTTCTAAATACACAACTTATACGAACTTACAACATATGGGGATCGCAAACACCATTTTCACCCTTGCGTACTATCCTATGAGAATCTGGACGTTCAATATTCTGGAACCAACCAGGAACAATGAGAATCCGGACAATCCAGGAACAATTGTTCCAGCGGCACCTTTTGTTTTTAAACTAAAATGGGTACTCCAATCTGTGCTAATTTTCTTTCGTTGAAGATTTGAATTTACTCAGCACGTAATTTTCCATGTGTTCGTTTCCCATAAATGTTGTCAACGTTTTAATTTTCATGATGAAACAACGTTTATGTTGACCGATGTTGCTTAGTCTCACTGTCCAACCACAACGCAACGATGCGACGTCGCAAACGATAACGATTTCTCTCTCTCGAAATCTTCGAATGAGTGACATCTGTCGTCATAAATTATTTACATTTTGTTTTAAATAAAAATAATTTGAATAATTTCCTTGTTTGACAATTCGTTTGTCAAATTTATTTACATTTTTTGGGGAATTTGAAGAATTTCATCGAAAAGTAGGGCATACTGTTTTTCAAAAAATGAGAAAATCGGAAGAAGTTGTCAGAAAATTAGAAAATTTTATGACGACGTGAGAGAGCTCAACGACGTGTTCCATTCCATTTTTCTATAGGAACATCGCAATCGATTGCGACGTCGCATCGTTGTGGTTGGACAGTCAATATTCACAAAAGTATTAATGGAATGGAGTGAATGAATGGAATGAAATCAAATATATTACTCTGATTAGCAATCCAAAATAGTACGCTTTTATTGCGCAAAAAGAAAAAGGAACAATAACTGAGTGATGGTGTGACTTCGCAGTTAAAAAAGTTATTACAATATATAATGCATGGCAACATTGCAGATGCCAGTACGAAAGGAATTAGCATTCGAAAAGTATTCGAAAAACATTCATTGTTCCCATTATTCCATCTCCTTTATTTCAGCAAATTATCGATCTTTTGACTGCTATAATTGGAATTCCGTTCACCATTAATGATTTGGTAGCACTGTAAACCAGGGAGTGGAAATCAGCTGTTTCTCTGAGGGTATTACGTTTTTGGGCGGAGCTAAAATTTGTTGAATGTAAGAAAACAGCTGTTTCAGGGATGAAAACTCTCCAGTCCAACTTGAACTGTTTTAATGTAAGTAAAATGTTTGTTATGTTACACTTGCCGTTTTACTACTACGACTACTATTGAAATAGAAAGAAATCTATATCTACATTTCTATCTAAATTTTCTTAGAATAGAAAATCTTCAACCATTCGAAAAACGTTCGTTTTTAGGGTTAATAAGAATTTTAGATTTTTAGTACTATTTTTTCCATTCATTAATTTTTTTTAACCTTTTAGCAGCACCAATATCAATCGCGAACATTCAGAAAGTCAGTTTGTCCAAGCAGAGATGCGAAATATATTGTATTAAACTCCTTTCGCAGAAACAGAGAGGAAGTTTTCTGACCTTCAGTTAATTAAGATAAAAAAGCAAACTGATTTGCATTTGAACTAGTTGAGTCTATAATTTTTTCGAAAGAGTTTTTACATAGAAACAAATACGAGGTCTCATAAATAATAAAAAAAGTTTTATTGATTTGTATTACTTTAAATGTGCAATGAATTTAAATCCTTTTTTTTTTTTAGTGACACAAATTTATTTATAAATGGACACATTTTTCTGACGCAGGGGAAACATTTAATTTTATACTTTTCATCATATAATGAAAAGATACGACTTGCAACAAATCAGTAGAAAGCTGGAAAGTAAAGTCATCACTTTGCCAAAGTGTCGGGGAATTCCTTAGAATTTCTATGAAACGAATATTCAGCAGGATGTTCGCATCGATGCGAAAAGGCAAATCGAACGAGGGGGGAAGTTCTTTCACAGGCTAAAAATAAAAATCTCATTTAAGAAATATTAAACATATGCGTACACAACTACGAAATTACCTACCACGTCAGTGTGAACACGTCGCAACGATTATTATTAATAATTATCTTTATAATCTTTCTCATAGTTTTCAACCTCATGACTTTCTTCTTCATTATTTCTTTTTGTATTCTGTTTAGAAATATCCTTGTTTTTATTATGCCATTTATAACCAAGGTGTTCTGCAAATTTATTTTGTTTTTTACGTAATTGCACTTGAATACGACTCAATGCAATGTTTTTTCGAGGATATTCCATCTGCATTAATTTTGTTATATATTTCATGGTTTTTATTCGAAGAACTTTATTGTTGTATTGAGAATGATTTGAGTTCCATAGTTCGGGGTATTTGTTATACTTTTCCTCCAGGCTGGCCTTGAATTGTTCTTTGATTGAGGGACTACGATCGGCATAATATAACTAAAAAAAAAGAAAGATGAATTTGATGAATTGCTTAAAAAAAAATTAACATAATTCGACTATTTAAGTGGTTGCATTTAATAGACTTGACAAGACAAGAAATCAATTAACTTGCGCAATGAATTTATGCAATTGAACTCACTTCTAATTCTTCTATTTCTTGACGCAGATTTCCATCATCTATTATATGGTGTTCATCATTATCATAAGGATTCCCTTCAGCTATTACACCTTCAATAAATTCACCTTCACTAGCAAGCGTTTCTTTATTTTCTAAAATCACAGGATCAGAAATGACCTCATCCATAGCGTATTCTTCTTTAAATACAGCATTTTCTTTTGCTCCATAAACACATTTGTCATTTAAGCTCAGATCTGGTTGATGCTTCCAAATTATATGAGCAACAAATGTAGTCAACTCCATGAAAATCGCTTTGCAGTAGGAACTCAGAGCGAACATCGTTTGATCGCGGCTTATGATGGCATCGCCGCATTTGTAGAAATCTTCCTCTTGCACTGTAAATTCTTGTCTGCTATCCATTATTTGATTGGTATTTTTTTGGAATTAAGAAATTGATTATAAATATTCATATTTTGAAATACGAAGATGAGCCTATGTTTTCTGTATTTATATTCACCACATGTAGAACTCAATGCTTTTAGAATCAGCTGTCGCTTACCATCGTCAACATCCAATCCTCACCCCACAGCCTGTTGAATTTATTCAGATTGACTGTTACTCAGCGTCATAATCCGACTTGCCGGCTGGCTAAACGCAAGCCAATTACACATCATGGCTCAATTTCTTGTGTAGGACTTTTAGTTGGCAGTTCATTTATGGCAGTTATGCATAACGATGAAAAACCCTTGGTACAGTCCGCTCAACGGAAGAGTGGAGAGCAAAGTCTGCACAAATGTTTATATGCATACTCGTAAAAAAATGGAACCTAGGGAAGCCTTAATGTACCCTTAGTTAAAAGTTGCAATAAACGGGTCATTATTATTCGAAAGAGATTATTAGATTATTTTTTTTAAATATAATCTATTTCAAAAGGTTTTTTTAAATAAATTTTATTATGTATTTCATTCATACAATATTTTAATAATTCTCTTATTTTTGCCTTGGTAGTTTTTATACAATTTAAAAAATACAAAATTTACAATTTTTTTTTTTTAATACAATTATACATTTTTACAAAATTTATAATTTCCTTTATGACTGTATTACATGGCATTGTTTCTTTACTGGTAAGTTTGCGAAAAATTTGAAAAATACACATTTTTACAAAATTTCAAATTATTTTTGTGTACAAGATCCAAAGATTATTGTATTTAGTGCTATTTTCAACAGTATTTAGTGTTTTTTTAAAATATGTTTAAAAATTTTTTAACATACATACTAGATATAGATATTAATAGATATATTATAGACATATTTAGATATTTTAAATGTTGCTTTGATTTTTTTTAATTTGTGTTACAATCAGCAGTAAAAAGTAAATTGAAATTTTATTTTATATATAGGTAAGTAATGAATTTAAAACCCATACTTTCTTTACCTATGAGTTACATAAAAATACATATAGGTAAATACACATTTTTACAATATAAACCTTTTTTTTACAAAATTGAATAAAAAAAAAAAAACTTTTTAATTAAAACTCTGCTAATAAAAATTGAATTCAATGAATATACATTTTTACAATATTGTTTAAAAAAAAAACTATTTAATTACTATTTATTGTTCTTAAAAGTTTGAAAGAGGACGATATTTGCAATTTATCTCGACAAGGAATAAAATATATAATATATCCTAGTAACAAAACTTTGCATTTAGTTTCTTCTTTTAATTTTGTGTTTTCGTTTACCGTGCTCATATAAGTTTTTGATAATTTAATATTTTGCTTTTTGGTTTGCGGTTTGCGCTTTAACATGCCACGCGGTCGACATACGCGTAACTCAGTTCTAACAAGTAACCATCGTGTGAATGAGAAATGAAGAACGCAGACAATGTTTGGAAGAAAATCGTGTAAGAATTTAGCAAGTGCGATCGATTAAGACTCCAGAACAATTGCTTTATGGCGAAGATACTCGATCAAAGCATTTCTTGGACAACATACAAAAGTATAACAGTTCCTTCCGAATGACTTCATTTGAGGAAAATGTTATCAAAACACGAGGCTTTAACCCTACGTTTAAGGTAAATTCTTTTTGGAATGCAAATATTACAGATTTACGAAAGAGATGCAACGAAGGGAAATCTCACACAAACTCAAGAAATTTTGTTTGAATTTATAAATTCAAGGACAATTTCACTATCGTGCAGGAGCATTGTTGCCCGCAGTGAATGCTGATCACAAATTTGTTCAAATTTATTTCTTTGGTAATTCTAATGAAGAAATTAATCGGCGTTGTGAGTTAAGATGCATTGTATTTAATTTAATAAAGTCATGATCGTATTAAAATTTTTCAATTCAAATATTAGAGCGGAATTATATAGTGGATTGTAGCGGAAAGAACATGAAACGCAATATAAAATGCAACATAGACAATTACTTCAACAAAGTAAAATCAGAAAATCCAGTATAGAAACAACTGTTGTAGAAACGTATTTCTTGTATAAGTATAACATATTCTAGCGGTAACAGATTAATTTTAAAATTGAATATTTTCGGTTTATTTTTCAATCTTTTCTTCTTAGCCATAGTCGACAGATCGGACCCAGAACTGGCTACGACGAACTGGAAGCTAAGCTGCTGGATGAAATGTCGAAATCCGAATGGAAGGAGGAGGAGGTAGAGTTTGAGGGGCAAACCTCTAGCCGAAGGCTCATCAAGTTGGAGACATGTGAATAGTACTTTGCGTTGACCAATCTTCAGGCCATCCTTAATGCAAGGAATAGACCGCACAATTTTTGGCATTGAAAAATTGCACTAACTCATAATTTATGAAATCTGAATATGTCATGTGAATAGTACTTTGCGTTGGCCAATCTTCAGGCCATCCAAAACGCTAGGAATAGACCGCATATTTTTGGCATTGAAAAATTGCACTAACTCATAATTTATGAAATCTGAATATGTAACGGTTAGTTGGCCATTCCGAAAAATATATATGTTCCGATAATTGTTTTTGTCAATTTCTTTCAATTCATTAATCAACCATTCCTTTCTTTTTTTAGAGCATTGAGCATCACATGAAAACGCTACAATGATTGCGTCGTCATCTTTGGGACCAGAGTACTGCAAAGAAATGCGATGTTTCTGAGCATTTTTTAAATAAGACACAATTTCCTTTATTGAAGATGACGCAATTCCTTTCAAGTACTTCATTGTATACAGTTCATGGTTTTTTGTACTTTTTTTCCAATATTCTAATTCAGCAGTTGAATGAAATAATAAACACCCTATATAAAAGCAAATTCAATAAGAAAATTCCAGTAAATTGAATATTTTGGATAAAAAAATTCCAAAATGTTTTATTGTACAAAATCCAAACCAGACAAAATAGCAAATGCGATTGCATTCCGAATTGAAAATAAAAGTTAGAAGCATATTTTTGACCTAACCTTCCATTAATCATGGTTGAAAAAAATATATAAGTGTACACCACATTGTGGGACATATGTGGTGCAATATCACCAAACTTTAAACATATACCAGAGCCGAAGCGCCGAACAATGCAAGATCCGATGAAGTAAGAGACACTGGAAGACTCTACTCAAAAGATGGTAGACAGACACTTTCCTGGAAGCATCGGACGCTGGGGCCTGGCCACCATTGCGTACGTATCAGAGGAAGGGATAGCGAGGAGGAACGGCATAAATGGAATAGATATTTTCCTAAAAAGTTTTGAGGGACAGACGAAAATATCAACAAAATAGTCTTCTTCAATGTCTGTGCGAAGGTCAGCGATGTTTGCGTGCCTATGAATGATATATGCAAGGCGCAAATCATCGATAGGTGGCATGACCACTGGTCACAGACGGCCGACTGCACGATGAGTGCAGCAAGGATGACATCAACATCTTGAATAAAATCAAATTCTTGAATAAAATCAAATTTTCTAAGGCTTGGCCTGAATGTATGAAGAAAATTTATAATAAGCAAATTTTAAAAAGAAATATAATGCCTTTTCGTGATGTACGTAAATTAGTAAAAATATCCGGACGCAGTATAGGGAATATTACTCCATGAAAAAAAAAAACTACATTCATTTTAATGTAATTAAAATACTTTTTATTTTAATTTTTGTATATATTTAAAACTTAATTCATTTTGAGTATTCAAAAATAAAAAACTGAATTAAGCTAATAAGTTAATACAACATTTATTGATTCTGAGGCGGTACGAAGTTCGCCGAGTCAGCTAGTTGTAAATATAGAATTGATCACAATTGGTTCAAAAAAACGTTAAGAAAAAAAAACCTTGTCATGAATATCAAAGTCAAGATTAAATCAAAACCAAGAACAAAGATAGGAACGTATTGAAAGTGAAAGAGTTAGATACAGAAGAGATGGTGAACGTAACACTGAACGTGACATGATATAACTGCACGTGTATTTAAGCAAAAGATGAAATTATTGATGATCATGTTGATGACACATCTTAAAGTGACAGTTAATTACCCAAGATCTGCGTCACTCATTATTATTGGGTTTTTTAGTTTAATTCTCCGAGGTGATTATTATTAATGTATTGTTTTTGGGGGGTCCGAACCAATTTCTCCACAAATTTCTTTCATAACGATATTACTCTTATCAAGGAGATCTTTATACTTTTCCACAGAACGTGCATTCATTACTGAGGCTGATAAGCATTATATAATTTATAATATAGTGACACTCAAAAATAGCCAAGTCCTCTGGCACGAAACGATAGAGCGATGCAAATGTGCCCGCGGTGGCCATATGACATTCATAAATGTTTTGAATGTACTTCAACCCAATAATAAAGTTTTTGAAATATCTCAAATGGTTTTTATTTTAATTTGGTAAAAATAGAGATGAAAAATGACTCGGGAAAAGCCTATTAAGGGTCGTTTTTTTCAAGCGTAGCCGGGTTAATACACCGCCAGTTGCAACAACAGTGAAAATACACTAGCTAAAACAAAAACAGAAAGCCCAATTTAAAGTAAATAGAGCAGAAGCAAATTCAATGGAAAATTCAATAAGAAAAATCTTGGAAATAGATTTTTTTTTTCTGTTGCACAGAGTTTTCGCAGATAACGCGATACATTTTTGCCCCTGACGATGATATTTTGCTCAATTATAGAGTTATTATTATTATGGCAGAACAATTGAGCCAGATTGGTATTTACCAATAATTTTGGTAAACGGCGCTAATGGATTGTCTTTTGGTTTGAATAGCAAACTACACAAATACAATCCCCGTGACATAATAATGAATTTAAAGTTGATGAATACAGGGAAAAGTCCTCTACATGCATCTACAATGTATCCTTGGAATAAGGATTTTAGAGGCAAAATTGAAATGTTATCCGATGGTACATATGTTTCTAAAGGAAATGTAAATAAATTGAAAAATAATACCATGGAGATTACGGAATTACCTTTTGGTAAGTGGACGACACAGTATGAAAAATCCAAGCAAATCAAATTGCTTATCATTTTGAAAATGGTCGGAAGTGCCTATCAAATGCTATCTCTGATTTCGTTCATCCCAGAAAGGGAATTTTTCGATGCAAAATTGTTGTTACCAACGAAAAGCATTTTTACCGTTAATCGGCGGAGGGGTAAGGGTGGATTGCTGTTAATTTGTATGAAAGTAAGTATTCTACAAAGAAGTAATGTATATCAAAGAATATACATATCTAGGAGAAAAAATATATCAACCAATTTACTTATGTACTATTGTAAAATGTAACGCAGCTGCTGCTGTTGGCTCCATTGATTCCATAAAGTTTAAGTTGCCGTTTTGAGGGTGCTTCCAGCTGTCGCACCATTGCAATATTATCAATATCCGACTATTCCAACTGTCGCACCATTGCAATATCCGACTACTCCAGCTGTCGCACCATTGCAATATCCGACTATTCCAGCTGTCGCACCATTGCAATATCATCAATATCCGACTACTCCAGCTGTCACACCGCCATTCAAATATCAAAAACAAAACCAACAACCAATATACTCCTCTACACCTAATGAGAATAAAATGGAAATTATTTCGATTTCACCGCCATCCACTGCACCTAATGTATCGGATATTTTCCAACTTACGTATGCACCGACATCATCACCGAGTCTGCTGAACTCAACAATAAATGATCAGAACAACTCGGATCAAAATAGAAAAAAGTGAGTATTCTTCTAACTTTTATTTTCAATACGGAATGCAATCGCATTCGATTATTTTTTTTAATCGATTTCCTGTTAAACATATTTCCGCTGCTAGATTTTATATTATACTAGTATATAAGCCTGACTTCGCCAGGAAGTTATTATTTTTTATTTATTTCGTAACAAAAATTGCTGCTCTAGCATCATGAGGCAAGTCTTGAGGTGGAGTTTTAATACCGAAGTCTGTACAATTTTTACCATGTAAAATAAGAATTTCTTGGACATCGGGTAGGGATAAATTTTCACAGTCTGCGTGTGTTCTACAATGATCCGGGTGTTTTCCAGGAAGTTCTTCTGCGGCTCAAGTAGGCACCCAAAAATCTTCTAAGATACCCAACTCCTTGCATTTCTCTTTGAATGTTTTGACCTCGTGTACATTTCTCAAAGCTGATATCTCCTGTCACATGTAATAGAAGTAGTCTTAGATGATATCGCCCACCTTCCGATATACTAATGTTCATTTTCTAAGCAACTATACACAACACCGCCAAAACTAGTCACAAACAAAACAAATTCAATGAAAATAAATTGTTATGAAAAATTTTTAAATTTTTAAATTATTAAATTATTACATTTTTAAATTGAAAAATTTTTCATACTGAAATCTGACAAATTAATCAGCACAATCTAGGAAAACAAATACAAATTTCCTCCCAATCGGATTTTTTGCAAACATTTGAAAGAGATGTGGAAGTCCAAAAAAAAGTCCCGGACATATGTATTTTGCTGCCAGAAACGCACAGGGATTTTATATATATAGACTAGCGGACCCGGCGAACTTCGCCTCGCCCCAATTTTAAGCCAATCAGTAAATTGATGAACAAAGTTTTTCGATTTGTTTTCCGGCGCAAAAACAAAAAACGAAGTTGTCTCGAGAATTCAGCAGCCAGAGAGCAATATCAAAGCCTCACCAAAACGTCTTAAATCACCTCGTAAATCCTTCATTGTTCGGTCAACTGTCAATGCGCCAAAATGCGCCATTTGTTTATGCGCCATCGTGCATTCATCCCAAATAATGATTTTGCATTCGCGCATCAATTTGCGAACGAATTTAAGTCAACGTATAACGCCATCTATCGGATTTTGGCTGAGAACTTTCTATTTTTTCATTTGAAAAGCCATTAAGGAAGTATTTCACACAATATTTAGTATTCTTCTGCTATATTTATATATTGGGTTTTGTTTTCTGTTTTTGATTTCGCTAGTGTATTTTCTTCTGTTACAATGAATTCTATTTAATATAAAAATTCGATCATATTTAAAAACTTTCTTCTAGCACTAAAAAAACAATAATAATAGTTGAAGGAAAATCTGCGGCAGGAGTATTATTAGCTGCGACCAACAGCCTTAAAGAGAACAACTTATACACAGTTATTGCAATTGGCGGTGTTGTAATTAATGCTCGTTCAGTGAAAAAGTTTGAAGATCTACCCGACAACATCGTTATGAAAAATATTTGTAAAGACATTGGTTTGGACCCCCAAAAAAAATATATTAATAACGATGATCTCAACGAATTACACTATGAAAACGTTCTCATTATGTGCGACGCCGATCTGGATGGATATTATATAAAAGGACTTGTTATCAATTTCTTTCATCGTTTTTGGCCGAGTATCATAAAATTGAATTTCATTCAATTTATGATGACTCCACTAATAACTGCCACTTTAAAACGTGAGCAGTTATTATTCTATTCAAGAGCTGAATTAGATTATTGGAAAAAAAGTACAAAAAACCATGAACTGTATACAATGAAGTACTTGAAAGGAATTGCGTCATCTTCAATAAAGGAAATTGTGTCTTATTTAAAAAATGCTCAGAAACATCGCATTTCTTTGCAGTACTCTGGTCCCAAAGATGACGACGCAATCATTGTAGCGTTTTCATGTGATGCTCAATGCTCTAAAAAAAGAAAGGAATGGTTGATTAATGAATTGAAAGAAATTGACAAAAACAATTATCGGAACATATATATTTTTCGGAATGGCCAACTAACCGTGACATATTCAGATTTCATAAATTATGAGTTAGTGCAATTTTTCAATGCCAAAAATATGCGGTCTATTCCTAGCGTTTTGGATGGCCTGAAGATTGGCCAACGCAAAGTACTATTCACATGTCTCCAACTTAAAGATTGTAAGGAAATTCGGGTGTGTAAGTTAGCCAGTATTGTAAAAGATCAATGTGCTTACAATCCCAGAGAATGTACTTTAGAGAAAACCATTATGGGTATGGCCCACAATTTCGTAGGCACAAATAATATAAATTTACTGGAACCTGTTGGTTTTCATGGATCAAGATTAAAAGGCAAGAAATCTTTGACAACGCCGTCGTATGTCTCGGTAAAGATGACACAATTGTTAAATTTAATTTTCCATCCAGCGGATAATACATTATTATCATACTTAGTCGGCGATAATAATGAAAAAATGGAACCAAAATGGTACATACCCATAATTCCTTTGGCTCTCATCAATGGCGGAACAGGCATTGGTTCTATTTTTAAATACACATCGTTAAATTACAGTCCTTTTTGTATTATTAAAAACATAAGGCGTATGCTCAGGGACGAAGAACCAACAGAAATGTTACCATGGTATAAAAACTTCCATGGTAAATTTGAAAGATATCCAAATTCACAGTTGTACAAATGTTCGGGAAAAATAACCATAAACAAAAATTGCACAGTCGAAATTTCGGAATTGCCATTAAATTATTCAGTGGAGGATTATATAGACAAAGTTTTAAATCCGTTATGCACAAAAAGTCGCAATTGCATACAAAATTTTGAAACTCATATCTCGGATACGTCGGTAAAAATTATAGTCACATTTCAACCGGAATTCTTTGCTAATTTTTCCAAACATACTGATACCATGTATTCAATTTTAAATTTAATTTGTACACGCTCGAATACATACTACTTATGCAACGAAAACCAGAGTATATGTTACTACGAGACACCTTTGGATATTCTTCGTGAATACTATGATGTGCGTTTGGAATTCTACAGGAGACGCAAGGAATATATGATGGATGAACTAAGGGTACAGGGTAAAGATTTGGAGTTGGCAGCATTAAAAGACACGTCAATACAAATGCTATGGAATAAAGATTTGGATGCACTGGAAAGAGCATTAAAAGTATATATGTGTGAAATACCTCCAGCGTCGGCGTCCACAAGAAATGCACGCTTATCAGCGTGATCTAATCATCTCACTACATCGAACCAACCTAAGACAACAATCATCTATGACGAGCAACAAAGCTGTAAACACATCGCCGATTCATTTAAGAGCGCCACCGCTTCTATTGATGCGATTTCGGCAATAGGAACACCTCAAACCGAGGACATCAATTTGTTGCAGGAGATAGTGAAGGACACGAAAGAGCAATAACTACGTATAGAGGACCATTCTTTATCACAGCTGAACCGCGATTTGCGCTAGTCAAACGCACAACTACAGGAGGAGTCCGAGATCCTGAAGCTCGATGTCCAACATCTGAAAAAAAGTCGACAGGGGAAGAGACGCGTCCTGGAGCTGCATGAAAAAGGCACGAAGATCAACAAAATGTAAATTCTCGGTGATGGCATTAATTGGTATGATGAAGCTGGCGCAGCAACATCTGACTGAACATTAAGAACTATATTTTTTCTCCATTTTTCAGTTGCTTCCAAACATCCAGACAAACTTTTAAGTAGTAAGCAGGAGAACACCAATAGTCGCAAAATGCTGGTGCGGCAAATCGCCCAATTTGAGTCATGTGCAGGCTGCTCGCTTCAATTCGGTACAATCCAAATATTCGGTACTCTCTCTCATCGGCGACTTAGAGATGCAAGTGCTCAGGTAGGTATTCAACATACAACACTCTCGATTGTGAATTTATACAATTTCCCTCATTGCCTCTGGTGGCTTTTTTCTCTGCAGCTTGCAAGACATCAACACAAAAGTAAATGAGAAAATCGATTAAAAATGCAAAGA
This sequence comes from Myopa testacea, assembly GCA_949629155.1. Classification (NCBI taxonomy): domain Eukaryota; kingdom Metazoa; phylum Arthropoda; class Insecta; order Diptera; family Conopidae; genus Myopa; species Myopa testacea. The sequence goes on along the minus strand of OX451345.1, from coordinate 45,436,681 downwards.
AAATGCAAAAGAAATTCTACAATAAGTACACCCAAACGAACGACCACCGCTTTACCACGATCTACCAACAAGAGTCACGCGACAGCACAAACACCATCGCCAGAGTCATCAGCGTTGGTCGGGCCAAAGAAATTTAATCATCGTTGAATTAAATAGTTGAAGCCCCTTAACGACAGCCCGAGTAATCCCTGTCATCCGTCATCCTGTGGACCATACGCGCAATGCAAAAGCATCGGCGACCAGCCATAGTATTCCTGCCTTAAATCGTACGTAGGACAACCACCGAATTGCCGTCCAGAATGTGTCACCAGCTATGACTGCACTCCACAGTTGGCTTGCATTAGTCAAAAATGTATTGATCCCTGTACAGGAAGTTTGGTTCATGTCCGGAAACTTGTGGTCAAAACGCAGACAGTCAAGTAGTAAATCATTTGCCATTGTGTAATTGTTTCACAGATTATACCGGTAATCCATATCCACAATTTAATGCCACTCCACTTGCTTGCCGTCCTGAATGCACGTTATCACCCGAATGTCCTGCCGAAAAGGTGTGCGTTAATCATAAGTGCCTGCTAGTCCTTGTGGCAATAATGCCGAGTGTTGTTTGAAAAACCAAAGTTCAAAAAGTACATGACGTTATGTACTACCACGTAGATACAGGAAATACCTTCTTTGGATGCAGTCCTATGCCAAGTAGTAAGTTTACCACAAGATAAAGTTTGAACACTAAAGTAATTCTTTGTAAATTGAATAGAAGCTGTTGTGCGAGATCTATGTCAACCTTCAATAAGTGGTTCTAATAGTGTATGCCGTATTGTACACCAAACAGCATGGTGTTGTTGTATCGTTGGTTATATAGGAAGTCCCGACTAGACAGTGTCGACTAGAATGTGTAACAAACTCTGACTGCCCACAAAATCTTGCATGTCAAAACTCAAAACGTCAAGATCCATGTATTGGTACCTTTGGCTTTAATGCCTTATATAATTTCTAGAATTGAAACCAAGCAATCCCTGCATTCCTTCTCCTTGTGTAGACCCACACAGTACAATTTGTTCAAGGAAACTATTAAAAATCATTTGAATCCATGCAATACCATTCCGTGTGTTGTCAACGCTAAATGCGAAGGAAACGGCGCTGTTGGCTCCTGCCAATGTTTCGCAGATTACTTTGGAAATCCTTACGAAGGCTGCCGTCCAGAATGCATTATAAATTCCGATTGTCCTTCCAACAAGGTTTGTCAAAATCAAAAATGTCGTGATCCTTGTCCAGGGACTTGTGGACAGTACGCAGTCTGCAATGTCATAAATAACTTACCTTCCCGCAATTGTCTCGATGGCTATGATGGTAATCCATATCGTTCATACCATTCAAGAAAAACGTAATAAGGCCACACCACATATCTATAAAATTGCTACTAATAACCCCTTTTCATAAATTCCAAACAGGTCTCACATCGCCTAGTGTTCCAAACATCAAATGTCGTGAAAAATCAGCTTAAGCCGTCTGTTCTTGTCTACCTGAGTTTATAGGACAGCCGCCTGCTTGTCGCCCAGAATGCACTTCTAGCTTGGAATGTAGTGCAGATAAAGCCTGTATTAACCGCTAATGTAGGAATCCTTGCCCTGGAGTATGTGGCGAAAATTCTGAATGCCGAGTTAAAAATCACATCCCAATTTGCAGTTGCAACAATGGATTTATAGGCGACGCCTTCATCCGTTGCTTCCGTATACCTCGTTTTAAAAGCCAAAATTAATAGTTCTAGGAATACCCTAATATACATTTATTTAGCGCCAAATACCATCACTTTGCGGTGCACATGCAGAATGTCGTGAATACTGCGAAAAGCCATCTTTAACTTGTTTGCCGAACTACTTGGGAACTCCACGTCAGTGTCGTCCGTTCTTGCGGAATCAGCTCCGAGTGCACTGTAGTGAGCCATACTCCAATTTGTACCTGTCACACCGGTTATACAGGCGATCCGTAAGTGGTTGAAAGTTATTATCAGAAGAGATTAAAAAAATGTTCCATAATTTTGACACTTGAAGATAGCTTGCCTGAAAATCCCTGTAATCCAATGCCATGTGGGCCAAATGCTCTCTGCAACAATGGTCACTGCACATGTGTAGGCGAATATCATTACGGTCCATACAGCGGTTATCATCCAGAATGTGTTCTACACATAGACTGTGCTACTATCCTGAAATTATTGCAGAAGATGAGACGCCCACAAATCATTGTCATCCGAATCCCTGCGGTCCCAATGCTTACCGATTACGCGTAAGAAACCCAGTTAATACATTTCAAATACGACTTCATTATCACGACTTTTGATTTCTAGCTGCTGGTTGTAACAAAACAAAACTATATAGGATATAGAAATGGTCCTGCCATCAACCACTTAGATTGAGTTAGCCTATGAGTTTGGCGTCAAGAGATGGGGGAATCCAACTCTTTACTGTTGATTGGACCGCGAAGATCTGGAAAAACAACGGTAGGTGTAAAATTTAATTTTCTAGTAAACAAAATTTAATTTTTACCCTCCTAATCGTCACAAGTTGGTGAATGCGAAGACTTATCGCCTTGATTGTGCATCTCGACGGAAACCCCTGCACACAGATGATCGGCTGGCGTTCAAGCGATTACCATACAGATGCAACTGCAGTCGATGACAAAGTGTTCAGTTCGTTCGCAGAGAATCTTTTGTTTTAAACTAATCAAACTGCGCCTGCCCTACGGGAAATACCCCTTTACTTACTGTCAACCAGAACCATCAGTGAAACGTTAGAGTTTTTCATACTTTTTCGGGAAGAGTATTAATAACTTCTAATTCTGTAGCGTTATCAACGATAATCCTTGGAACTCATCTCCATGCGGTGCGAATGGAGAAGATGCTAAGTGCAATGCTGGTGTTTGTACTTGTAATGATGAATTCTGGTGTTTGTTCTTGTAATGATGAATATCAAGGTGATCCGTATACTGGTTGCCGACCTGATACTAAATATAGGACTCCCTGTGGTCCAAATACCTAATGTCGCGAATTCCTTGCTAAAAATTACAAGGATTGTATGAAATAAATACTGTGTTTGGATTTGTTTTCGTAGTCTTGCTGTCAACTCTACGGCAACCACCATGGAGGAGCAGATTGCAGAGAACTGAGAGAAGATCGAGAATTTAAAAAATACATTTATTTGTGGTATTATAATATATATTAATATATATATATCGAAGGTTAATACTCAGCAAACAGGGTCCTTGGACAACTGAACAGCGCAAGGACCTTTTTCGAAAGTGAGTATATTCAAGTGAATAAAACACCGAGCCTATTGGCGCGAGCTTTACACAGTGGAGGAAGCTGACCATTTAACTAGTGAGCTTTCATGTGTATGCGAAAAAGCATTGACAGTTACTCTTGGATTCCAATGCACTTTCTGGTCTGATTTCTGGTACAAAGGAGCATGTAAGTTCGATGACTTTAAATAACCATTTCACTAGAACTAATAATTGTTCTCAAATTTCCAAAAAGTTGTCTGTGACGAACGAAATCTATACCCATTTGGGCAACCCGAAGTTTCTCTTTTGCCCTACACAGTACTGCAGTTCCAGTGCCGTTCATGTCGACGGGCAATGAAGTCATAATGAAAACTATAACTGTGGACGCAAATCAGGAAATTTCGTAAGTATTAAGACGACTACCAGTCATTTGGGACAATTTACACTACTATCAAATGCAATGACTACGATCAAAAACGCGTTTTTCACGGCCCTTATTCTGGTCGATCACCTGAACTTATACACTATCACTTTTTCGTTTATGTTTTTCCCATTAAGATTCCTTATCCGCCAATATTAAACTGGAGACAGAATGAAGATGGTTCATGTAACAAAGACTATTTCGAATGGCGAGTTTCATTTGATAAAAAATAACAAAATATTTACAACAAATCAATAATAGTACAGGAGTAGAGAATATTTTCGATATCGTAAATAATAGGGATGGAATAGAAATGGCGGACGGAATTGAGGAAGGAACACATACAGAACAAGTAAATGTTAATCCCGATTGAAGCAGTCCGAAAATGCAGTGGACGAAGAACTAACTCTTGAAGAACCAGAACATGTCGCTGCAACAATTGGAATATATTCTTGCAATATATTAGAAGAACTGTGTCTGTAAATGAATGCAATGTAAGACGAAGTTATGAATCGTAGTTGGTATCACATTCACTTATAAACAAACATTTTCAGACAAATTCTTTTCATAGTATGCCGATTGAGAGTTTGGAATCATCAAAACTATATCAAAACTCAGATATGAAAGAAGATGAAGACAAGTCAGTATGCTAGTATAAAGTAAAGGAATGTCAGAACAAAACTCTGTATATAATAATATTTTTCAAACTTCGGCATTGAAAACTCATATTGTAAGAAATTATTTGTCCTTAACACAAAATGTATTAATTTTTTGTATTTACACGATTAACGAAGATGATTTGAATTTGATGTGTTAGTTATTCCTCTTACCTTTTGAACATAGCACGCGAGGTGCCAAGTTCCTTGTTCAATTCAACTGCCTGAAAGAGAATGCGTTACTTGACTAGGATGTAAAAGTGCCTCCTCAGAAACCTGAGGTAAATTTTTGTATCCTCTTCTTCGACTCGTTAAATATTTGTAATTCAGGTGATAGAGTGGATGAACAGAACAGAGCGCTTTACAGTTCCTGCCAGACTGTGTAGAATTTGCTGAAGAAAATTGCACACTGTGCCAACAAAGAAATCTGCCATGACTCGTTTACTTTTACTCAAGGAAGTTACACGTGTATGAATTTCTTTGTTCTTTGATTTGTTGCTAGATTTATTTTTTTAAATGGCTTGATATTTAGGGTTCAGCAAAGGCTGGAAAGAAACATTCATGTCGGGTGATCAAGATCCCTGGGTTTTTCGTGATGGGTTGACTGCTGATCGTCAGGTTCGTTTATTGAATGCATGAGCTTAATAAATTTTGCAAGTAAACATTTATGATGAGGATTATTTACTTTTGATTTTACAGAGGATGGATCGCTGTTAACTTGGCAACTTAGTGAGCTTATGGCTGCTTTGGTGTGCATATTATGTACGCATCAACATGCTTACAATGGAACAAATTGATTTTTATATTAGACTTGGTTTCGGTCTTTCGTGACACAATCAACACGCACAACGTTGGTTCTAACATTAATAAGAATAGTATTAGTTATGATCTAAGAAGCGAAAATATATTACAAAAGTTTATAATGTTTAACGTTAATATTATATTATGAAAGAGAAAGAAATTTTTAAAATAATTAAATTAAATAACTAATTCATTCAAGAATCATGATCTAACTTGTATGAAGTAAAGTATAAAACAATGATTTTACTAACTTTTAATCTATATACTAGTAAAACTAATTATATTTACATGTCTGAATGAAAATTGTAACCACTACGTTACAACAAATTACGAAACATTAAAGTGTAACTTGTGAATAGAATTGGTATTTTATATCTTTATTTATAAATTATTTATAAATTGTATTGTATTGTATATCTATATATATAAAAATGAAAGGCCTTGAACTTGTGAATAGAATTGGTATTTTATATCTTTATTTATAAATTGTATTGTATTGTATATCTATATATATAAAAATGAAAGGCCTGACTCACTTCCCATCAACGCACAGGCTAAACCCTTGGTCCTAGAACGGTGAAATTTTGCACATAGGTTTCTTTTATTCAAGAAGGACATACACAGAATTTTTTCTTTGCACAGACAGATGGAGTTAGTTTAGTTTTAGGAATAAATAGTGGAGGTTGTATTACATAATATTTTTTTTTTCTCTTCTTTGATAATTAAGGTATATATTAAATTCAGGTTTCTTAGGGCCCACAACCTCCCCTTTCCAACGATATATAACATGATAGGGTATCTCCCACAGTTTCGACCACTTTTAATGATATATTCAAAATTAGTGTTCGGTGGATATCCGAACACGCATCTTAGACTTGACTACAGGAAACCTTTGTACCTTAACACGTATTGTTCAGTATTTAATATTTAAATTTGAAAAATTTCATAAACATTTTTCACCTGCGGCGCACAGTGGCCGGTTTTTCAACTTAGCGGCCAAAAGTCATTTTTTTCAATGTCACCGATTTCAAAATGGGTTAGGTCATATGAAAGTAGAAACCTGAGAACCTAGGAAGCCAAAAAATAACAGCTTTATCATGATTATTTCATTAGTAACTATGCAATAAAAGACAGCACTTTTTATTTTCAACTAAAATAAACACATTTTTTCAACTTTTCACAGATTTAGATATCCATATCTCTGTCAATATTTGAGATATTAAGTTCCGGTTTTTTTTATTAAATTCTTGGATATATTCTTTGTCAAATGTTGTTACAATTGAGTAAAACTGTGGTATAGTTATTACGTAACAAGAATTCCAGAAATGCTCCAAATTTGGTTAAATTTTGTCGTATTTTGGAGCAGGACTTTTGCGCTCCAGAATGCTCCAAAACAAATTTTACACCATTGTAAAGCTGGAAGTTTCCTCTAAAAGCCCATACCATACATATGAGTCAAAGTCACACACTGCAAACGTTTTTAACATGTTTTCCGTTATTTTTTTTTTTGTTAGTGTTATACTTTTCTTTCAAATTATATGTATATTTGCACTAATTAGGTTTTTTAATTATCATGTAATTAGCTCTTATTACATATGTACTGTAGAAGTACCTGTCCTAATATATTTTACCTGTAAAATGGAAAATTTAGGAACATAAAAATTTCTCATAAATGGGTAACAGGTAAGTATTACATGTGCATAGGTAAAAAATCCGTGACTTAAAGAGTATTTAAAGAGTTGCGTTCATCGAGTTTCCATATTCTTGGCAAAAACATGGCTAAGTTCACATATAAAAATTTGGCAGATATTTACTTCTTACGAAAAGACGACGAAGATGTTACTTCGCATATTCTAAGTGATCCTTTTTTTGACTCATGCGATCAAGAAGAGACATATAAAAAGAAAATATCTAACTTTTTATCGCATTTAAAAAAACGTTACATAGATGTGAATCGAAATAAGGAAAAACGGTACCAACGCAACACAGAATGGATGAAAACTGAGCTCGTTTTTGAAGAAGAAACCATGACTGATAAAGGCAGCGAAGGAAAGGGTAGACCAAGGAAATCGATGGACGAATGCAGTGAACGATCTAGAAGGCGTAAACTTGGCGACATCAATGACGAAAAATCTCATGAGAATATACAAAATGCATTCCTTCATCAAGTAGGTCCATCAAGAAATAAAAAGGACAAGATAGAAGTAATTGAGAAAATAATGAAAGCGAGCCCCAGACGCGTCAAAAGGGTACTGAGCAGTGTTCCAACTCCGACTGATGAAAAGAAGTTTACTCCTGAGGAAGCATTTGCACTATTTTTGGATTTGAAATTAACAAAAAACCAATACAAAGAATTACGCAAACGAACTAATGCAAAGAAATGCAACGTGTTTCCAAGTTATGACGAGATAATTTCAATTAAAACGGAGTGCCCTCAAAAAAAGCAATTGAAATTACTGCAAGTTCAGCAGAGGTGAAATTACAAGATCTTCTAGAACACACTGCGAACAGATTATTGCTTTCATTGGAAGAGACTTATGTGAGAAGTCTTGGTGATTGCAACCTTACTCTCCTTTGTAAGTGGGGATGTGACGGATCATCTGGCCAGAAGCAGTATAAACAATTTAATGCAGATAATTCAACAGACACCAATTTGTTCATGATATCATTCGTTCCTTTGCGATTAAGGAGGAATAGCACTGAGGCTGAACCGTCAATCGACAAATATGTACCGATTGATATATGGAAGAATGGGACACCTTCATCGACAAAATATTGTAGACCAATTAAATTTGCATTCAAAAAGGAGACTAAAGATGTGATAACCGAAGAAGTTAATAAAATTAGGAGGCAAATTGATGAACTTCAGCCGCTGCTATTTGAGTATCATGGCCATATTATTCAAATAGATTTCAAACTTCTGCTGACCATGATTGATGGAAAAGTCGGACAAGCCTTAACTGATACTAAGGCATCCTCTAGCTGTTTTATATGCCATCAAACCGCGAGTACACTAAGTCAAACACCAGCAGATGCCAATTATTCTGAAGAGGCATACGAATTCGGATTGTCGCCTCTTCACACTAGAATTCGTTTCATGGAACATATACTCAAATTGGGCTATGATTTAGAATTCGGAGCAACAGGAACGGTTAGACAAAATGCAGTGAATATGGAGAAACGGAAGCTGAAAAAAAGCCAAATACAGGAACAATATCGTGAAATAGGGCTAATAATTGACCAGCCAAAACAAGGAGAGGGAAATACGAATGATGGGAACACCGCTAGAAGATTTTTCTCAGATCCTGAGACGGCAGCTTTCATTACAGGAGTGGACGTTGAATTAATTACGCGATTCAAAATAATAATAGAAGTTATAGCATGCAGCAGGATGATTGATGCCAAAAAATTTGGTGAATATGCAAAGAAAACCGCAGAAATTTACAACGAAAAATATCCCTGGAGGAATATGCCATAAACAATTCATAAAATTCTTTATCATGGCGAGCAAATTATTGAAAATAGTCTACTTCCACTTGGTGATCTTTCTGAAGAAGCACAAGAAAAAAGAAACAAGGATTACAGATTCTTTCGTGAACACAACTCAAGGAAAATTTCAAGATATTGTACCAATGAGGATCTGCTTGCAGTTTTGCTGTGCACATCGGATCCATATATTTCAAATATCCGCCAAAAATGGAAATCTAGCTCAATCGAGTTAGATAGTGATGCACAAAATTTACTACTAGATGAGCGGAATTCTATCAATGAATGTTTTGAAAAAATTGTTTAATTTTCATTAGTTACTTACTTATTACCTTATTTTTATTAACCTATTTTATTAGTATGTTCGTTATTTATAATAAAAAGTCTTTAATCATTAAATAAAAAGAAACGTATTATTTTTATAATCTCTTTTTTTGGCTTTTAAGAAAATTTTAATAGGTACCTTGATTGAAACTCTCATATCTCTGGTTTTTATCGATCGATTTTCATGATTTTAGTCTCACATTAAAGCTAAAGATTAGAAGAATCCAACAAAAAAACCGGAATAAAAAATTCCAAGAGAGTCAAAAGATATGGATTTTTGACCGCTAAGTTGAAAAACCGGCCACTGTGCGGCGCTAGGAAATCCTTAATACATACATAACCAATATTTAAAATTGAAAAATTTTTATGAAAAATCGCGCGGACAGCTGGGCGTGTATATAACCCACTAATGCCAAAATCACATATAGAAGATTATCCAGAAGAAGAAGATTACGAAATTTATGTCGAGGATTTAGAGGATTAAGTCTTTGTGTATGTAAATACAATTTTAATGAAATCTGACCACTGATGATTTTTACTTTGTATCGGTTTTACATTACAAATACAATAAGTAAGTATGGCATGTTATATACCATTTTAAAGGTAAGACAATGGGCTTTCAGGATATATATTTTTTGTGGTACATTAATGTATCCATTTCCGAGAAAAACATCTCTGTTTCACGAGCACAAATTCATAATTACATAAAAATACCCCAACTTCTGTTGGGGTGTAGTGAAAACTATGTATTGCACAAATAAAGACAATAGCAATACCTTTCCAATGGTACCACTGGCGGTACTATAGGTTATCTACTTTAGGAGTTATTGACCTTTTATTAGGTCATCTTTCGTGAACTTAAAACGCCCATAAATCCAAAATGGCTGCCTAGCCCCGGAAATAAACTACACACTTCCGATCCTAACGGTAAAATCTAACGGTAAAAAAAAAACTGAAAAAAATCGGAGAAAGTCCCGTAAATTGCATTTGTTCCTAGAACTAATATGGAAGAGCATTTTTTTCCTCAGCCACGCTAACATGTTGCGCGATAGAATCGTCTCAGTCCTAAATTTACCCCGCTCCACTCCCGCTCCCTAGACTAGAAATTTATCCGTCCACGGCTTTTTTGACACTTTTCGGAACTTTCGGAAAAAGTGGATAACAAACATTTTACTTATATTAAAACAGTTCAAGTTGGACTGGAGAGTTTTCATCCCTGAAACAGCTGTTTTCTTACATTCAACAAATTTTAGCTCCGCCCAAAAACGTAATACCCTCAGAGAAACCTCTGTTGTAAACTGCAACGACCGGTTATTTGACATTTATCAGCTGTTTTGTTATTTCGATTTTTCTTTTAGGGTTGAAATTCGGGAATTTATCAGTTCCAAAATCCATAATCACCGAATTAATAAGATACCCTGCTAATGACAAAGCAGAATAGTGGTTAGTTTAACGAAATAGTGTTTTATTTGAAAAGAAATCCACATCGACATGATTTTTCGATATAGCAGCAATCGACTTGCAGGTAATTCATTACTATATGTAAAAGTATATGTAGCCAACCACTAGCTTTGGTTATCTTCTGCAGGAAGTGTATCGAAGATACCTGTCACTTCACTAAATTTCTCAACAACTACTGAATGTCTGGCTTCTCCTAAAACTGCAATTCTCATGCTCAATATGGGTGGTCCTCAAAGCACGGATCAAGTGCATGACTACCTACATCGCATTATGACCGATCGTGACATGATTCAACTGCCGATACAGAGCAGACTAGGTCCCTGGATAGCACAACGTCGCACGCCTGATGTGCAGAAGAAATATAAAGAAATTGGCGGAGGTTCCCCAATACTCAAGTGGACTCAGTTGCAGGGCGAGTTGATGTGCAAAGAGCTGGATCTAATTTCGCCCAAAACCAGTCCGCATAAGGCTTACATTGGTTTCCGTTATGTGAGTCCGCTAACGGAAGACACGTTGGGACAAATCGAGAAGTGTGACAACAGTTTGGTTTTACAATAGTACTGTCTTTAATTGTCTGCTGTTTTCTTGCAGAGATGGACCAGAACGAGTTGTGTTATTCTCACAATATCCACAATACAGCTGTGCTACTTCCGGCTCCAGCTTTAATTCGATTTTTCAGCATTATCGCGAAAAGTGCGTTTAATGAAGCGTCGTTGCTTTCCCATTTTCAGTTGATTTTTTATTTATTAAACTTTAGCATCCTGCCAAAAAATATTAAATGGAGTCTTATAGATCGCTGGGGTACGCATCCGCTTTTAATAAAAACCTTTGCCGATCGCATACGTTCCGAACTAAGTAAGTTTGAAGAAAGTAAACGCGATGATGTGGTTATACTCTTCACTGCTCATTCACTGCCCTTGAAAGCAGTGAGTCGAGGCGATCCGTACCCTTCGGAAATTGGTGCCAGTGTGCACATGGTTATGCAAGAACTCGGCAACACAAATCCCTACAGTTTAGCCTGGCAGTCGAAAGTAGGTCCTCTACCCTGGTTGGAACCGGCCACAGACGATGCCATTAAAGTAAGTCTGAAATGTGTTTTGTTAAATAAAACTGAATAAAACTAGTGTTTCGCTTCAGGGCTACGTGAAACAAGGACGCAAGAATTTCATACTCGTACCGATAGCATTTGTAAATGAGCATATCGAAACACTGCATGAGCTGGATATAGAATACTGTGATGAGTTGGCCAAGGAGATAGGTGTGGAGGAAATGCGCCGTGCTGCTGCGCCCAATGACCACCCTTTATTCATAAGAGCACTAAGCACTATTGTAGCAGATCACTTGCGCGATCCTGTTCCCGTAAATCCTAAATTCCTGATGCGCTGCCCGATGTGTGTAAATCCTCGTTGCAAGGAGAGCAAACTCTGGTACAAAGAAGTTTGTGCACAGCAGTCTTAAAGTATTAAGTAGTTTATGAAATTTCCTATTCTTATTTGGTATCTGTTTATGGAATGTAAGTTAAAAATCAACATTTCTTTAAAATGCAACAATCAGCATAGAGAACATAGGTTTCGATGAGCTACTTTGTTGTTTTATTAGAATTAATGGAATTGACAACATTGGTTCACCCTACATACGGGATTCAGTGCGTGTAAATATACAATTTATTGAACAAAAATATAAATAAAGTATTGTATGTATATGAAATATTTTACATGCAACTGCAAATTTGACCTTTTATTTTCACTGAGTTCGGAATTGAAAACAAATCCGGGTTTACTGATTTGGTTAGTGTATTCTCTGTATGTATATAACATAAAGATAGCTTGTCATATATATGTACATGCATCTAAGTTTTTATTTGTCAAATATCAGCTGTTTCTGCTTGCATTCAATACGTGCGATTGCTTTTGTTCTGCTTTCTTGTGGCACATTTTCGATCGATAGTTTCACGTAGGTTTAAACTTATTACGCTGTCATTGCAATGAATCTTGGAATATAACTTCGGTTTAGTGGCTTAGAACTGTTTATTAAATTACTAATGGGGACGCATAATATTGGGTAATTAAATGTTATATAATATTTCTTATCAGTAGAAATCACTGTTTAAATAAAAATGAATCGAATTCAAGTTTACAGATGTAGATACTCTGCATTAGGTAAGCCGTAAGAACACCACCTCAAAAGAGTTGAAAAAATAGTTTATCATTATTTAAATAGTTGCGATTCCTAAGTCTGGACTTTAACTGTTCAGTCATGCTCTTAGAGTAAACTTTGTCTCATAAAAATCTTGCAAAAGTTTCAAGGAGCAGGATTTTTCTGTGACTATAGACAGATCAACAAACTCATTCTTTCAGGAGTTGAAGGAAACAACCTTTGAGTTTATTAAGCAGTTCTCAATGGTTGTCACTTCAGGAAAACAAGGAGCAGAAGTGGAAGCACTTATGTATCTAGAGAATTTACAATGCTTTCTAATTTGCATTGGTTTCGACTCCAAAAAAATGGATAGAATTTAGGATAGGATTTAGAAACTATCGCTAGGAAATTTAGAAGACCTTTAATTGGGAGCAAATAGTAATAGTAACTAAATAGGAGCTGCATTTATTTTGACGTGTAATTTGTCTGTAATTATTTTGCTTATTTGATCTTCATTAGTTAAGTTAGAGATTTGTGAAATTACAGCTGATTAAAAATTTTGCTAAATTTATAAATTTCTAGAATTCTCTAGAATTATAAATTTCACTATCTTTTTAACATTTTTATAAAACAACGTTAGATAAGAAAACTTACGTAACGATAATAACATGAGATTTCGTAAAGATTTACTGTTTGACATTTATTGATACATAATAAAGAACTTTGCAGCTTTTCCATCGACATAACGATCAAGACTTTAACAGAAAATAAAAAAAGTATGCAAAATGTTGACTTATTCGATATGGCATCTGAATAATTTAGCTGAATTCAGTATTCATACTTTCAATCAACTTAATACATATCTGTTTGTGTTCAATATTTAGCACCGTCAGCCGTTTCATCAATACAATAAATGAAACTTAATTGCTTGGTTCAATTAAAGAAAGCACTAAAAGTATATAAACAAAAAGTACTCATATCTGTACATGAGTGACACGGTACGGTGACGGTATATATACGAACTTTTATGCATAAATATGCACTTTTATAATATGTTAATTTTAATTATTTGTTTAAATATTTTTTTCCAGATGTACACACATACGTAAAACTATATAAAAGAAGTTATATCGACTTGGTAATCTCAGTCATAATTAATTGTTCGATATCACTCGATTGTTATCATACAGGTTCTGCTATCCAAGACCCAGGTAATTGTCTTGGAATCTTATCTCGAACATAAAACTGCATTCACGTTAAATTCTAAACTAGAAATATAAACAATAATATAACGACTCATGAATCCAAGCCAAGACGATCGGAGCAGCTATAACAATACTAACGTTTATGATTACCAACGTAAGCATTTGAATGAAGAGCGCAATGAGAGCCAAACAGTTTACTTCGTGCCGTTGGAGCGTACGTCAGCAATCGGAGAAGTTGAAGTGACTCACATTCGTGAATACAAGAACAGGTGAATTTCTATATTTATGAGTAGGTTCTTTTATTTTTGTGTGTCTTTTGGTGTTTTAAACTTTATCAACTAACAACAAATTGTTTCGTAGCACGTTGCGGTTGCACAAAATTAAATGTACCTCAGAGTGATCGCATGTTATGGTGACTTGTTTACCATCAAGTAACTAGAAACAAAAACTGATGACGGCGGTCAATAAACGATTACGTTTTCAATTTTAGCGTTAAATTTGACAACATTATATACATTCATCGAATTTTTTGGTCATCAACCTTTTTGTATCTGTATAAGTACTCAAAATTCAATCGAAATTTTGTACTAATTCTTGCGAACAAATTTTAACAAACAAAAAATTAGAAACACCTGTTTTTAAACACAGAAAGCAGCCGGAGCGTATTTAACACAAAAAGACGGGGATAACATAAAATTAATGAATAACTTCAAGACTAAACTCATAAAAAATGTCTCTATTTACTTTTTTCTTAGCCTTAAGTGTATCCAACACTTGATTCGTGTATATCCATCACATCGCTTTCAATTATATAAATCCATATACTATTAGTCGTACTTTATTGGAAAAACTATAATATATTTTCCAAAATTAGATTAATGGGAATCTTCTCAAAATATAGTATAATTAGCATTCAAAATAACTTACAGAATTTTCTGGTTCTCTCAGGCCCACATTGCTGTTGTCATATCGTATACTATCGCTTAGTATCTGGTATACTCGTTTATATGTATTTCGACTTTCGTTATGCCGTCGATATGTCATTCTTCATTTATGATTTTTGAAATTTGTATACAAAACAGAATAATAGAATATTAAAACTATATTTACATTCAATTATTAACTTTTTGTCATTGCTTACGTTTAAATATTTGAAGGGGTTTCTAGAGCAGTGGCCAAAAATTCTTTCCGTTCCCGCCCATTCGTAATCCTTTTGGATTCCGTTTGAAATCCCATAGATCCCATAATGTATGGGATTTAATCGAAAGGCGGTTTCTGAAAATACTCGTTGTATGTTATATTAATATAAGCTATGTGATATACAATAGTATGTTTATGTTTACTAATACAGTGTACTTGTTTTAGGCCCTCTACCGAGGTCTTTGAGGACAGTGCTCTACTGACTTCTGCATCCTACTTGGCCCCTCGAAATATGACCGGGAAACTTCGTGCCAAATATGGCCATGTGATAAAGAATCGCAGCCTTATCGTAGATATATTGGCTATATTCTTTGGTATCGGCACCTGGGTTGGCATCAATGGCACCTTCATACAGTTACCACTGCTTGTGGCTGAAGCACCGGAAGGCTGGAGTCTGCCGTCATACCTCAGTGTGATGGTGCAAATTGGAAACCTCGGCCCCATCACATATACTCTCATCCAGCGCTTCTCGAAAAACAAAAAGAAGGATGCCAACATGATTTACGGACTCCTAGCTGTGGGCACCATATCTTCGCTGCTGACGGCGTTTTTCTACAACCGAACTGCTCATGTTTTTGGCCAGGAACATAGTGTGGCGCTGTTTGCACTCACCATCTTTACAGCGATAAATGGCTGCACCAGTTCAGTGCTGTTCATGCCTTATATGGGTCGTTTTAAAGAGATTTACTTGGTGACCTATTTCATTGGTGAAGGTTTGAGCGGCCTTTTGCCTAGTGTGGTCGCTCTCATACAGGGTATAGGCGGTACTCCCATATGTGTGCTTAAGAACAATACAGAAAACGGTGAGAATGTCTATGAAAAGTACATACCACCGCCACGTTTCGCCTCCAAAGAATTCTTCATTTTCGTGTTCGTCATGATGCTCTGCAGCTGCATTGGTTTCACTCTGCTGGACCGCTTGACGCTGTCCAAACGGCAGTATGCAGCCGTTGAAGTAGCCAATGGCAATAGCTACACCTACGAACGCAATATTAAAGCCGAAGGTCATCGCAGTACATCTGAGGATGACAATGACTTGCAGCAACAAGTTAACCAAGATCTGAGTCCCGAAATCACCACATGTCAGTATCGCATGCTACTCCTGCTCATCGCCGTGGTGTCATTCTTTAGCAACGGCATGTTGAACAGCATTCAATCCTACTCATGCATGCCATACGGTGGCCAGGCATATCACTTTTCAGCTACTCTGAGTGTAATTGCGAATCCTTTCGCATGCTTCTTAGCCGTCTTTCTGCCGCACACATCCCTTCGATCAATCGCTAAGTTGACATGCTTAGCCAGCATACTGATAGCCTATGTGTTTGTAACGGCTGCTATGAGTCCGTTCCCACCACTTCATGGTACAACCGCAGGATCGGTTATAGTGGTAAGTTTACTAAATGTAATCATTAAATAAGTCAACATGTGTAATCATTAAGTACTCATAATTTCCTTACGGCCAGAAGCAGTCACTTTTGAAGGCCATGTTTAAATGACCGTGTTAATTTTTCGGAAATTTATTTAAATGCAAAGTTTTAAAAAAGAAAAAATAATACAAGAATTTTACATTGATATTTTATAAAGCTCCAATAAAAGCAGCGAACAAAAACGAATACTTTGTAACAATTTGTCTATATTACAGATAGTTTCTTGGACTCTTCTCATCGGAATGGTCAGCTACATTAAACTCTGTATTACGACTGTAATGCGATCGCAGGGTGGAAAATCATTGGTTTGGACTGGTGGCCTCACTCAAGTAGGCTCAACATTCGGTTCATTGCTAATTTTTTGCCTGATTAATTTCACCAACAGCTTCAAGGCTGGATATGAAGAAAGTTGTTAGTTTCGAAACTTATTTAATTACCATAGTTATGTTCTTTAGGTATGTAATTCTAAGTCACAAGTTTTTATACAAAGTACGCGCTACATTCTGTAGTAATTCCTTTTTAAATAACGAAACAAGTGGTTCAAGTTGTTATTTTAAGGTTTTAAATTTTTCTGTTAAAACTGAAGCTTCGGCTCGTTTATTCGAAATTTACAGTACTAAGCAGGAATTGAATTCTAATAAAAAAAGAATATTATTTATTTTATTTAGTTGCGGATGCGGTTTTTAAGTCGGGTGTACATTTACTTTTCTTCTTTTTGTCTGCAAACAGATCATATTCGCTATCATCGTTGTCACCTTCGTAGCCCTTCTCAGAGAAGTTATTGCTGTTGTCAGTATTGGTGGCGGATTCGGGCTTAACGTGTGCTAACTCCTCAGTCGAGCAATACTTTACAATGCTTACACTGCTACTGCAACAGGATGAATAACGTGACGAACTGTCGGGACACCGTTCGGTGACGCCGTTAAAAATGTCGATTTTGTGCTTTAGGCTTGGACATACACCATTGCTGCCGCCGTCAGAAACGCTAATTTTATTGTTGTCTTTGCTGCTTCCACTGCTTGCTTCCGAGTTCGGAATTTTATCCAAGAATGTATCAATTTTTTCGAAAGATTCCTTTGCACGTTTAAATAGCACAAGACTATCATTCAGTACGTGGCTATTGTTTAGTTTTTCAAAGTCTTCTAGAATCTTACGTATATCTACACTGCTCTCAAGGCCTATCGGAGGCGTAGATGTCTTAGGAGAAGCCGTATTTTTGGCTGCTTCGAAATCTTGTATTAGTTTTTTGATTTTTGTGATCTGTTCATTCTGGTCTTCCCCGTTCGACGTCAACATCAACGAAGACGACACCCCGTCGATTTCCTTGATTATATCAACTGAATGTTGGATGACTTCATCGTGTTGGAATCGCAATTGTTTGAGGCGTGTCTTTAGATCGTTCAAGTAAACTTCAACGCGCTGTTTGCGTAAAGTTTCTTCGGGAACTAAGGATATTTTTTTAAAAATTAGCATATCAAGGTATTAATATGTCGAAGCTTACGAAAAGGCATTTTAATGTTATCCATGCCAAAAGTATTACAGGAATTTTGAATTTTATATCGGGGAAAAAATCAACTATTCAACTTAATGTTTTAAAAAATTTAAATAGCATTTGACATCTTTTTCAATGAAGCAGTAAACCAATCGAAAAAGAAACATTTTACAGTATTTTCATTTGTTCAAAAATAATTTGAATTCATTATATGTGCTTTGTGTAATACTTATTCATTACTTCTTTAGGCATTATAACAAACGAAATTTATGTAAATTCGTATCAAACGATTTTTACAAACGGTTTGGTGAGACTTCGAAAAATTGCATTAAAATTGTCTCAAATTTCAACCGTCAAAGGAACTTCTAAATGGTTTTTACGTTAATTTTATCATACTAGTAGTAGTAGTAGTAATTATACTAGTAAAATACTATTTTTTTTTGTTCGCTCCGAAATCCTCTACTGTTATGCTAGTTTTTGTCCTACGCATTTACACCAAATCGTAAACAAATGTCAGCTGTTCGTTTTGTCTGAAGTCATTTCATTTCTTCGCATGGTTTCAGCCGTAGCTGGTAGTTGCATATAATAAAACTCTCTTTCGCACATCAGAGTTTTAAAAACAGATAACAAGCAGCTGACATGGCCGACAAAGCGAAAAAGTCCGAACTAGTAAACAACGATAATCGTACACGAAGATTAAAAATGGTATAATATAATATTTACAGACGGATTGGCGACATTTTGATCAAGTAATTTGTTAATATGGATTTCATTAATGTAGTGAATTAGACAATATGTAAGTATATTTTCTATACTCTATTGAATTTTAAAAATATCTACAATGTTTTATGAAGTGACCAATAATTCATTATTTATGATAAAATTATATGTATGTACCTACTTTGAAATTGATCCCGATAGTCCAGATAAACGAGTGTATTTTTCATGTTTATTATATCATGTTTATTTATCAAAATACATGTTTGTATTTTGATCTGCTTCAATTAATACTGCAATACAAACATTTTTGTTTTATTTTAAGTAAGCCATTTATTTTTTCATTCCCCTCCGTCACTGATTGAAAAATCCCTTTATAAATTCCGCAAAATGTAGATATCAAGTGTATGTATTTCATATTTGTTTGAGGATGCGTTTGGTTCAATTGTCCTACTGTGCAACTATTGTGCAAACATTCAGCTATTCAAGCAGACAATACCGTGGCGCTGGATTGATTATTCTACCGACGAACGTTGGACCAAAGACTACAAGACTGGAAACTCTTGAAAATGCTATGAATGTGTGCGTGCCACGAAGAGCAATGCAACAACAATTGCTAAGAAATTTTTGTTTACATAAAACCCCGGGGTCTTTACGTACACAAAACAAATGTGGTGATTTTTGTGTCTAGAAAATTGCGTTTTAGATAGAATTTTCACAGCACAAAATGAGCACATTCACTTTAATGTCCACTTAATTAATTGTATAGAATATGTTCAAAATCCTTACAGGCACCTTTTTTTGACAAATTACTAGGTATCATTGTTGTTATTTAATAGCAATTTAGAATAAAACTTTATGATTTTTCGCTTCGCGACATATATTTTTTTCTGCTTCTAAGCTCACCACCGCTTGTGTATCCAGAGATACCAACTAACAACTAACTAATATTTGCAATGTAATACATATATATGTATAATAAAGTATTTAATTATATGGCTGCAAACTGTACTTTATTGGTATCATTGGACAGCTATTCAAATTACCTATCCTTTATGTTAAACAATTTTTTATCAAAAAACGTTTGTTTTTCAAGAAAAATTCAATTTTAGATTTGGCAGGCGTGTCTTTGTTTTTATAATGTTTGACAAAAATTGGTATTTTTTTAGTGTTATTGTTGGTTTTCTCCTAAAATAATGCACCGATTATGATGTTATTACGGTAATTATACATTTAATTCAGAGCAAAATTATTAAATAGAAAAAATTATATAAAAAATCTTACATATTATTTTTCTCTAACAGTAACAGTTACTCCAAAAAATTATAGTTTACATAAATGAAAGGTAATTCGATTACCTTTTGAACGATAATAATATGCCTATATGTGCATCTCAAAAAGACTAGGGGAAATAGACGTGAAAATTTCAAATTTCAAAGGGCTGTAACTTAGAAGCTATATGAGCTGGAGAAGAATTGTTGTTGTTCTTATAATTCTTGTGACAAACACAATACCTTTTCCCACGATTTGCAATAAAAAATTTTTCAAATATAATTATTCACCTTTTTGTTATTAAATAAATTGAATTAAATATTGTTAGCAGGTTGGCACCTCCACCCGTTGCCATGTTAACGAATTTCTTCCCAACTTCACCAAAAGGGCAACAACAATTCAATGCGAAATTACACGTATAGTGTACATGTTTTTTGATTTTACGATTTTTGAGTGTAGTGGAAGAGTTTCCAGTCTTTTAGTCTTTGCGTTGGACAGATAGTAATATCTTGGATGGGTCGGCAGCAGTGCATAAGAGAGTGGAAAAATAACCTGACGATTTTAACTGAGTGAGCAGGGAAAATTCTGTCTACCCTAACTCAAAATATAAAATATAGCTATAAAAACTATGGTGATACAAAGAAAAACTGTTGAGTTTTCGAGTTCAGCACGAACGTAAGTTTCGTTTTCGAACTTCCTTTCCAAGAAAATCAAAGGAGGTGCAGAAGGAAGAAAAGAAGTTTCTCAAATTCGGAGAATTTGCGATCTGCGCTCGTTGGTCGCTCACGAGTGATCAGCGACAAGTTTCGAGAGTTAGTGGACAATAATAATAATAGGACATTAGGATCCAAAAGTTCTGATAAAAATTGCTTAAATTTTGGGTGAGTATCTAGTTATATACTTAGGCATGTAGGCATTAACGATGCATGTTTGTAGGTACATATGTATGTATATTTAAAAGAAAAACAGTCTACTTATCAAACTTGTTTGATCTATTTATATTCACTCGGAAATCCTTTCTGTAGCAAATTTTAAATAATTATAGAAGTTCTAATTCAAATGTGTGCATAGAAAATTTCTTATTAGACAAGTATGAAAATATATTGACGTCCTTCCCTTCCCATTTTCACTGTTTTCTGTTTTTTTGTTTGATTTACAATTCAGCGTATATGATGCATTTCATATGCTACAGTAACGGCCGTAAAAATAAGTTTAATAGAAAAATGTTAGCTGAACTGCTTGATGCACATATTTTCCACTAAAGATGCATTGTATAAAAATTGTAATTGTGAGGAAAAATTTATATTTCTCATTTGGCCTATCCTTGATATATGTATATGTACATACTTATATGTAATTTTTACATATATAATCCTTACAAACAAAAATTTATAATTTATTATTCAATTTTTGTATATTATTTTATATTATACAATACTAACACAATATAATATAACATTCGATATTATAACGCTTCTAACGTTAATGTTCGTTAAATATATTATCTAAATACGATAAATTAATTATTTAATATAATTAATTAAAATTAATGAATATAATATTTATTATATTATTAATATCTACTAAATATATTATCATAAAATAAATGTGAAAATAATATATGAAATATGGATACTTGCATGAATAGTAACATCTGTATACATAAAAACATACATAATAATGCAGCGGTCGGGGAACCGGGGTAAATTACCCCAAATGGGGTCAAAATGAAATTTTTGGGGGTAAAAATTAAACTATTTTTGCTCTTCGCCATGGGTAAAATCAACTTTTTGGGGTAATGATTAAAAAAGTTCCCCGACCGCTGTAATAATGTATAGAATGTAACTTCAATAAAATTCAAAAACTATAAATTATAATGAAATCATAATTTTTTTTTTGGTTTCCATTAACCTTAACATTTACATGTGATTTTATTTTAGAAAAATGTTCTTAGAGGAAAAACAACAAAAGGTGGTTTTTAAAATAGCTATGGTGACAAAACATAATTACTGTCTATACGAGTATAAGTTCATCTTGTTCTTATATTTTCCATCAAGGGTTTTTTCTATCCTCCAACGATTTCTTTCTAGATTTCTATTTACAATTTCAAGAAATGAGAGTGATACAAACAATCTTTGACAAAATATACGAATAGCACGGTTAATTGGTATTCGAGGGTTTAAATATGATATTTTTAAAGAACTCCTGTGTTATTAACACGTACTGCAGACAGTTAGATTTCCGTCTAAGCCGACGATATGCATATGTGTATATGTATATACTATGTGATCGAGTTAATTTTTAACTCTAATCTTCGCGATTTAGTGTTATTCGAGTGTTGTCGCACTTTTTAATCGTGCTATTCGAGGGACGCCTGTACAACTATAGTAACAGAAGTCATGCTTACAGCGTCGTAGTATTTTTTGTTAGCCATGTCTGTACTCTGAACTCAAACTACTATGCCATAATCAATATGTATATAACGTTGTTGTTTTTGTTGTAGGTACACATAATATACTTGTTATATAGAACACTTTTTTTGGCTGCGTTCATCTCCGATACTAAAACAGTAAATGGATTGATATCTACTAGATGACATTAAAGTCAATGCTTCTGAAACTCGTCGTCAACATAAACTCTTGAAACATGAACCAAAAACTAGAAAAGTGTAACTTTACACGAAATTAAAAAAGCAAAGAAAAGAAATTAAAAAAGCAAAAACACTTGTAAATGCTATGAAAAGAGGAGAAAAACGTCAAGCAAAATTTAAGTGACGACGACAACGCCATGTCGCAGAAGTCGATTTCGTCAATTTAATACGTTAGAAAGGAAATAAAGAATAAAATTTGGGAAAATCCTAAAGAAGAAATACCTAAAGCAGTACGGGAAGTTGTGCAAATCTCCAGAAAAGGAAAATCGGGAATAAGGGAAGAAGTTTTGTTGAAGGCTTCCGACGCGATTCTTGCGTTCTGTCAAATTAGGGAGTTAGGGAGTTTAAGCCAAAGGAGCTACAAACAAACAAACTCAGGAAGATGGACTCAATGGAAGTAAATTCAAATCTATACAGTCAGCTGAAGCAGAGAGAACTAGATGGCCAAATGCAACGCACGCCCCACGCCTTTGCGGCTCACCTGTATCGGGAACGATTTCGTATGGCCAAGAATCTTTATAAGTACGATTTGCGTGCTCACTATGGATGTGTGAATGCTATTGAATTTTCGAATGGTGGCAAGTACTTGGCATCCGGTAAGTTTTTACGTTCAAGGTACGGTAGAAATAAAATAAAAAATTTAAATACATACTAAAATTAAAACTGAATTTGAGTTATACCATAACATTAAAAATTAAAATGGCATTCTCCAACAAATATTGTAGTCTTTCTGTTCTCCCATTATTGGCTTTTCAAAATTTTATGGGCAGCCATCTTTTACATTTGCTTTAAATCTTAAATGACATAATTGCAAAAATATTTTTCAACTAAATGCTACTTGTAATTTATTAACAACATTCACTCCACACAATGTCAGGAGGCGATGATAAACGCGTACTCATTTGGGATATTGAAATGTCCATTGCTGGCTTGAGTCGGCCACGAATATTGGACACCGAACACACTAGCAACATTTTCTGCTTGGGTTTTGATCGCCCAAATCGCAAAGTACTCTCTGGAGGCAACGATGACCTAGTGATTGTTCATGATTTTGAAACGTAAGTATTTCTAAAATATGCGTTCTTATATTCATTCAATATAATGTCCTTATTTACTTACAAAGCGGAAAATTAGACAATGTATACAAACACGACAATCCTGTGTACGGACTATCGATTGACCCACAGTCTGATAGCATATTTGCCACCGCCTGTGAGGATGGGCAGATCTTGGTTTTCGATCAGCGTTCAGATCCCGCTGATCCATTGGTGGTAGCCCAGTTGCGGACATCTTTTCACGCAGTTGAATTCCATCCAACTGGTGGAAACTTCTTGGTAACCGCAAATTCAAAACGAGGAGCAGCTTTTTGGGACATTCGAAAGCCACATCTGTGAGAATGAGTCGAAAATTATTCTGCGGTTTTAACTTTTTTGTAATCTTTTAGTCCTGTCATACAATACGGTTACCAGGAGGATCCACCAAGCTGCATGAGCGTTCGCTTCAATTCTACAGGCAGCCTTATTTTGGCCTTACGACGTCGGCTGCCTCCTATTTTGTACAATACACAATCGGCAGAGCCGGTGTGTACTTTCTATCATGGCAACTATTACAATTCATGTACAATGAAGAGTTGTACTTTTGCTGGAGAAGACGACGAGTTCGTTTTATCCGGTTCGGATGACTTTAACTTGTATGTGTGGCGGGTATCTGATGTGGATTGTAAGTGAAAAATAATTACGATAATAATAAACAGTCAAAAAAATGTGCAATTTTATTATTTGAGTAAGATGGAAACATTACCTAATATCTATTTTTATTTTAATTAATTTATTCGCCAAAATAATGCCATTCGTTTTCTCGCAGTGGAGCACACTGATCAGTGGGTTGAAACCACGCAAATGGTGCTTTATGGGCATCGTTCAATAGTCAATCAAGTGCGCTATAATCGAGAGAAATGCTTGTTGGCCTCATCCGGTGTGGAAAAAATTATAAAGGTGATTAGATACCCACTTAAATTGAATTATTTATAATAAACTGATTTCATTGTAGTTATGGAGTCCCTTCGCACAGAAGGGCTGGACCGGCTCTCTACTTGAAGAGGCAACAGCACCGGAAAATCCACGTGAACTTTATTCAGCATACAACTTCCCATCCATGTCGACCCCGCCGCACAGCTGGTCCCACATGTCGCACGATTACAGCAGCCGAAACACCAACGAGGATCCACGTATGATGGCCTTTTTCGACTCACTTATACAACAAGAAATTGAAGGCTGGGACACAAATAGCTCCACCGATTCACCAATCGACAGTGAGGGCAGTTGTACGAATTCCAGCTCGAATGACAGTTCGTCAGATAGCAGTGTAGACGATGATGATGATGATGACGACGATGCTGGTGATGAAACAGGAGCACGGGCAGAGCGCCGTTCGAAGCGAAATTTTGTGCGAAGAAAAGGTTTTTATTGAGAGCATCATTATAGATTTCATATCACATATTCATTAAAAATGTGTATTTTAGAGCGTAAGCATATGAAATCAGCCATGAGCAAGCTTAAAATTCAACGCAATAAATACACAAATCGCATTGCATACCTCATTGCAACGAAACGTAATACTTTACGTCGTTTGGCAATTAAAGGCGCATCGCTTTCAAATCGGGGTCTTAATAAAATTGTCAAGGTTGGTGGACCTAATAGAAAGTCTGCAAAGACTACAAGAAATTACGTCAATAAGCGGAGAGCTTGTCGGCAGAGTACTGTACGTAGCAGCGCAGCCACAGCTAGCACATCAGCTGGTGCAGCTTCTTGCAGTGGCTATCGATCGCAACGCAGAAAACATAAAAAGCAGCGTTCTTATGGTAACGTTTGAATGCATACGATATGGTACACAGAGCGGTGTGATAACAGTGTTTATATATTTTAGAATCTTCCTCAGATGAAGATGCAGAGGTGGGGAATCCAATTGCAAGCGGTTCTAGTCGTTACAGTAGCGTAGCTTATTCCAGTAATATGCCTGTGCCAAGCACAAGTACTGGCATTACTTCGAGCCTAAAAGGTAAGCAAACATTGCTTTCTTCATTACAAATGTTTCGAATAAGCATACAAATGGGATCTCGGTTTTCCTCTGGTCGGGGTTAATAACTTCACGCCTCCAGTTTTTCTGAACACAGCCCGACGGGTTGAACCCGAGTGATGATCCCATTTTTTCTTTTTTGTAGTATATTTTATGCTGATCTCCTCTCTCCATACCGTTACAATAGTAATAATTGTTTACATTTCTTTTACTTTCTGCTTTTGACTTTCTAATTTTAAAATGCAAATTGTTACGAGCTTCAAGAGCTTTCATTCTTTCTGCAATTCAACAACTTGAAATGTAATATCATTTCCCCAATCCAGATTAATATTGCCAGAATAGAGAACAAAATTAATATATAAAATGCCAACTGTAGATCATGTAATGTCAAAACCTTCCAAATATAGCTTTGCTCCATCAGCTTACTTTGGTATTTATAAACTGAAAGCTTAGCTTTATGTTGTCTCAGTCCAATCCATTGATTAATTAAACCTGCCTGCAAGTAACGCAATAATAAACCATTAATTCTTCGGCTGTACGGTGATTGTTTTGGCATAAGGTATGCGATATGGTATTTCTTAGGACACTCGTTTATTTTGTATATCTTTTTGGCTGCGAAGTATGGAAAATCATCTAGTAAAAGTGATGATGCTCTTGTCACTGCAGCGAAACCCCCTCGTTTAATCATTATCTGAATTATGCGTTCCTCAGTTTCACCCACCAGAAGTAGTTTTCGATCTAAACTTTTATACACATCAGAAGTGTGACCATAAAATAAATCATCCTGGATTGCAGCATGTTTAATATAAATTCTAAAATTTGCATCATCTAATTCCCGCAAAGTATTAATGTCTTTGTAGTAAAGTGGAGATATGTAAACAGTAGCCAAACTAGATTCAAAAAGTGCTCCAAAAATTACACTCACCAAACTCAGAGAGATCACAAGCATACGCTCAGATTGAAATAGTGGAAAATGGATAAGATTTAGACCTACCCACACCACCCAAGTATCGATGAAGATGCGTAGATATTGAAATTTTGTGTTCCGTCGTGGATCTCGTGCTATTTTTTGTATTCTTAAATTCACCTGATGTATAACAATCCAGACAAACGAACTCATAAAGCCGACCAGCAGAAAGCCAATCCACATGTCTACTTTCAGAGCAAACATGGGCACAATTGACTGCGGAATACGTTTGGCTTTCATCACATAACAGCACAACTCATCCATGTACACTGGGACTGTGAATTCTACTTCGTTTGTCAGGTAGTCCTTCACAAAGAAACCTGTTAGAGTTATATCAGTTTCGTAACGCATTGTACGTCCAATTGCACCATTGTAAGAGCCATTAGCCATGCGTGATCTGGAAACAGAAGAACAAGGATAAGAAATTTCGTTTTTGAGATTGTATAGAAAACATACCCGAAAAACTGATCGTCTGGCCATTGCAATAACATAGTAAAATTCATGTGGTGGCTTAATAACTTAGCAACTTGACTATCAGCGCCTGTAACGTATGTTACGCGTTTCGTATCTGGATCACCGTACGCATTCGAATAGACGGAATCGAATATATAAACGCGCATAGGATAACCATGTAAATTATTCGTCATGTCCTCCAATGTTATGTGGCTTGGATTGATCAAGACACCATATTGAGTGCCGTCATTTCTTGGTACGAATGGATTATAGAAATAGGTTGCTTCTGAGCCAATGTAGTAGATCTTATAAACATTCTTCTCTTGCCATAGCTTATGTGCCAAATTCAGCAAGTGACTTTCACGCACTTCTTGGAGAATAATGCACAGAAGAATCCCATCTCGATTAGCATGTCGATTAATCGTGGTTTCTAAGTCTTTCTCACCGGATATGGTTACAGCACGATGCCGTTGCTCTTCGGTAAAGTGTATATATTTGCCCACTGTCAGTTGAATAGGAAAAAATTGCTTCAGTATAAAATCCACAAAATTGTTGGAGCTTTCGTTAGAGTATTTCAAATGCAAGCTCAGAAAATCTATTCCTTGCACGATTTTGACGAATGTTGTTCTATTAAATTGGAATATCACATCTTTAACGAATTTTTGATCAGTTGTAAGTTCACAACAACTCCTTGAAATGGTAGCAATTGCAAGTACTGCAATGATCATTCCTTTGCACTGTGTTAGCTGCATGTTCCCGCTGTCGTTCGCAACTTAACACGTTATCATCTGGCTATTTGAATTCTCAACGCTTTTATCCTTTCCTAGACCGCCAACTGCCTTTCAATGTCGGGGGGGCATTTGGTCAACAATGTCGTGACATGCTTTGTTGACATTTCTTTCTTGTGTTGTTGACACTTCCTCCTTGCATTATTGACACTGCGTACATGTCTCTCCTTCGTGCCAGATTTTTTCGCTAGATCTGAATTCGTTTTGATCCTTATCATATTGCTTATCCGTTTAATTGTTGTTTCTGTCATATTTTCCTTTTTGAGTAGTTACATGTGAATTGTACAATTAGAGGCGTTACCTGTCTGTGGACAGATGGATGTGTGCATGAAAATATACATATGCAGGAGGGCAATAAAAGCTTTGGTAAAGCTTTTTACTGTTTTCACCTTGGTTACTATTAATAGGGAAAAGCTATGCATAATTAAGTCTTTACCATCCATTGTATTATTAAACTTTTATAATATAAATACTAATAATACATATGTATATACTAACAATATACTGCGTCTAATGACGATGAAAACTAGGGTAAAAATTGAAGGTATTTTTATCTTAATACAAGTAAAAAAAATTTTAAATTTCAATTAAAGCACTTTCAAATGACTTTCTGCATCAAAATAGCAAATCAGCCTGTTTATGTATTGTAGTTGTTTATTTTAACAGCGTGTCAATCGTCCGACGTATATTTCTACTAACAGCGACACGCCGCCTAAAAAACTTCCAAAGACTATCACATAGAATGCCAATTGAAGATCGGTGGTCTGCAGCACTTTCAAAATATCGGTTGTCTCTAAGCGGTGTTCATTCATGATCTCGATATCTACATCTGTGTGCATTTCGCTGATCCATTTCGTAATCAAACCTGCACTTGAGGCCCTCAGGATCAGTCTGTTTACTGGTTTCTCTATGGCCGAATCTTTCGGTATAGCATACGAAATTGTGTAGTATTTCGGACATTCGGGTACCATCCAAATCTTTTTTGAAAGGATTAAATCCAGTGACTCTAACAATATCGAAGACTTTCTTGTCACACTCGCCTTGCCTCTGTTCTCCGCTATATCGAGAGTTATATCTGCGTACAAGTCATTTAAAAATGTCAACTTCTTGTCGAGACTGGCGAACAGCGGTGATGTTTCGCTGAAGAATAGATCGTCTGCCATAGCTGCGAACTTGTATATAATCCTTAAGCCGCTCTCGTCCAGTTCTTGCAGCGTATTAATGTCTCTGAAGTACATCGGGTGTATGTAAACCGTGGACAAGCTCGATTCGAAAATGGCGCCAAAAATTACGCTTACCAAACATAGCGACGCGACGAAAATACGCTCTGAATAGAAGGGTGGATATCGGTTGATATTGACGCGTACCCAAACCTCCCAGGTGTCAATAAAAATACGCATTATTTGATGATTAAGCCGTGTGTCTAGTTTTAATTTTGAGATATCTTGAAATTCCAACTTCAGGTTTATGCAACGCATTACGCTCCAGATCGTAGCCGAAAGAAAACCGGCCAGTATGAAACCCAGCCATAGGTCGAGGCCTACTGAAAATAATGGTAGAATTGATTGTGGTATACTTTCCGCTTTTGGCACATAGATGCACAGTTGGTCGTCATAAGCAGTTACTGTAAAACTCATTTCTGGAGCCATGTAATCCTTGACGAAGAATCCTGTTAAGCAGATATCGATTTCGTTGTTTATGATAGATCCTATAGCACCGTTATAAGTCCCATTTTTGCTGCGCTCCCTGCAAATAAATAAAAAAACCTTTCAGAGTTAATTGTTTCTTGAAGCCTTCGATCGATAATAATCACTAATGTAACCGATGCGTTTTTATTGCATTGGCGTTAGTTATTTAGTTAGTATAGTGATTTTATTTAGTTTAGTTATTTTATTTAGTTATAGTTATTTAGTTAGTATTATTATGGAAAAGAAACTTGAGGATTAGCTTAAGCTGTACATACCCAAATTTATGTGGACTTGGAACTTCTAAATTCATTGAGAAATTCATTCGTTCCTGCAACATTTTCGCTACCTTTCCATCCACTCCTCCAATTTTCAAAATTTCACCTGTGGCCTTGTCCACCGTTGGCCGGGCATAGACAGAACCAAATATTTGTACTCTTAGTGGATAGCCATGCATATCGCTGAAGAGTAGATCTATCAACGCACTATTACCAAAGTAATACTTAATTTGACCGTATTCATTTCTCTCCGGATCATATTCGAATGGATCATAGATCAACACGCCCTCCATGCTCAATATATAATTTTTAAAAACGCTATATTTATGCCACATTGAATGTAGAATATCGAATAGTTCTCGGCGATCAACACGATCATCGTCTGCTAGGATAAAAAAAAATGTGCTAGCCTTTTGCATGGAACGTTTGGATAT
The DNA here is from genome assembly GCA_949629155.1 of Myopa testacea. Taxonomy (NCBI): domain Eukaryota; kingdom Metazoa; phylum Arthropoda; class Insecta; order Diptera; family Conopidae; genus Myopa; species Myopa testacea. The sequence goes on along the minus strand of OX451345.1, from coordinate 45,406,480 downwards.
CAGACGCAAGCTAAACATATCTACGACGACTGCATAATTTTCGCGATAACGATTAAGTTGTAGGCCACCATCGACTTCGACATATGTCGATATCGATAGTGGACAGAGACTGTCTTTTAAGAGCCAACGCGTGTAAACATTCTCTGCATCATGTTGCAAATCTTGAGCGCGTAACAAAAGATTAAGATGAGGGATGTCCTTAAGGGGGATTGTGAGGAACTTTCCAACGTTCATCATGAAAGCGGATGAATTTGAATTTAGCAGTTCGGCCGATCCAATTGATGTCCATAAAAAAGGCGACACAAGTATTAAAACGCAAAGAATACAACGACGCCACATGATGACAACGCGTTTTGAATGACTGACCGACAATAGCACAATATAGATAGCCAAATATCAATAAAAGACTAAATTTCACTTCAAGTGTGTTTGATGATTATATTGGTGATTATTTTGGTTAGTAATTGAATTCGGTTAGTTGATGAGACGTCAGTTTCATTTACTTAGTAGCGGTTTTGTCGTCGCTGCGCATTTTCGGTTTATCACACAAATTCGTAAAAGAAATGGTAACAACATTTTGCTTGGTAAAAATCTTACTAACATAGAAACAAAAATCCTCATCTTTTCGCATCTTGAGACAGGAGAGGGATCAATTTAAATTTTACTTTATAGTTTTTGCAAGTAAAGTATAAAAATATAATTATTTTAAAATAAAAATATTTTAAATTAAAGGTGGGCCATCGGCTGGTTTCTTTTGAATCTAAGTTAAATTATTCAATCAATTCATTTCTTTTTATATCAATTATTTAAAAACTACGCAATAGCCACCCTATAGTTATTTGAAGAAAAACAATATAATTTAAAGACTTTAAATGGCGAACTTTACGAATACAGAAATGTTCTTCCTTTTTACATCACAGCACATCATTACATATGGTAATGTAGTAAATAATGCTTTATATACTTGTAATTTTATTTATAGAAAACGAGGTTAACGTTTTTATTTCGAATTTTTAAAGGTATATACATAAATCGTTCTGTGTACGTATGTTTCAGAACCTTTAAATTCATAAATTTTTAAAATTTACACATTTTACATACTTCTTTAATAATAATGAAATTTATTGCAGTACAGCCGCATGTAGGGTGCATTGCAAGTGTTATTATCTTGAGTAAACTTCTAATAACGGGTACTTAACATTGTTAGCTTACTTATTTCCCAACTATAATTACAGATTAGTAACATATTTGTTCAATCTGTGCATTTAACACCTCTTTCTTACTCATTTCTCAAGTTCACAGTATTTACTTTACATACACAAGTCAATACACGTAATGATTAGTTCATGTTTAGTTAAGAAGAAGCAAACACAAAAGAAATACGAACACAAACAATGCAGACAATGCTAAGTGGTCGGTCAATCGGGTCAGTTTCACCTCATATAAAGGATAAATACACGACAGTTAAATGAAAGTGGTATCTTTTTCGAAATCAAAATTAAATCATATCTGTAATTAAAGATAATAATAGATTATACATTAAATTTCATTATTTAATATTAATTTGAATATATTGTTAATATATGTACATACTATGAATGTGTTTCCTTTTAAATGCGTCTTTATTCTTAATGGATTCTCTATCAAGTATAGTTTGATTATGTTAAACCCTTTAACTTCAAACAGTGTTAAGTTACTTTGGAATATTTATGAAAAGCGAATATTTAGTAAAATTTCTTTAAAAAATTTATTTTCTTTGGCATTGAGTTGAGTTGAGTCGAAAAATATATTATTTTTACTAGTATTTATACCAATATTATATGTATATTCATCCAAAGATGGATGTTGTTTTTCGTATGCCATACAGATCATAGCACTCTTCTTTCGGGTGGAATATTGCTTGTTTTATGTATTAACTTGTTCTTGTTTTATTATTAGATGATATCATTCGATTGCGACAACAACAGCAGCAACAGAATATTGATGATTCCGATGAGGATGATGATGATTATCAGCCCAGAAGCGCCACGCTGAACCGTTTAGCACACCAACCAACTGAGATTGTTGTGGATCCAACCGTTCAGCCTACGAAAAAATTAAATGGGGTACGTCGTGCAAATGATGCTGCCGTTATGGGACGCAGCAGCAGCGGTGCGCCATCCGTAAACACGCCATTGACCAGAAGCGGAAGTAGTGCACTACTTCAACGCGCTGCCACCCAAGTACAATATCAACAACAACAACAACAATCGCAACACATCCCGCCAACTCGTTCTACATCGATTGCAACAGCTGCTGAAGCTAATGATCGTAACGTAGAAGTAGATGCATATAGAAGAACTCCAACGCCAACAACAGCATTATCAACATCATTTCCAACCAGAAGATCAACTGAAACAGCGATAGCAACCACACCAACATCACCTCTGCTACCTCAATCAAGCAACAACATTATTAATACAACAACAAATCGACGGCGTCCACATGTCGATTTGCTAGATCAATATTCAAGCCATTCAAATTCAAGACTTTCGAACAGCAGTTATCAAGATGAGATTTTAGACGACTCCTCCTCAACCTCATCTGCATCCTCGTGTGCGGCGTCTGCAAAATTGCCGGCAGAAGCTGTGGTAGTGACCACAACACAGCATTCCAAGCCTTTCAAGCGTCGGAAGCTAGCTTTAGCCGAATACATTAACGAGCACAACAACATGGCAACCAACGAACTTAATAACAATGAGCAAAATAACATGTTCTCTGCCGTCGGTACTGACAACAACAACAGCAGCACCGGTTATCAACAACAACAACAACAAGCATACAACAACAATCACACGACTGACCCAACGGACGACAACAATGATGCCGATGCGAATAAGAATGAAGCTACGCAATTCGTCGACGGTTGCAGCAGCGGTACCTCCACTTCTGATCACAACAATCATCAGCTTGTGAACAGTAGCAACTACTACAACTGCAACCAACAAACCGGGAACAGCAGCAGCAGCAATGACTTTGCCACCACATCTGCTGCGAATATGCTGCAAACACCCGACAGCGGCATCAGCGTAGCCACCATGACTCCCAGTTACAGTCGCCACACCCACGACTCATCTTCCTCCATCGTTAGCGGTTACTGCAATGGCAATGAAAACATCGTCGCTGCATCCACTACAAATCAACAGCAGCTCCTTTCGCCTTGCAACGAAAATGCGACAAACAATAAGGTCAGCATTAATTTGTTCCACCAGAAGGTGGCTCGTGTACGACGTAATTATAGGAAAAAGTTTGCTGATGAGTCTGAAAGTGATTAAAAGACAAGAAGAAAAACTTTAACAACCACATAAAAATATCAAACAAACGCATTTTTCTCCGATCACATCATCTATCTCTTTAATTTTATTATCTAACGGCACATATTATTTTTTTAGTGTTGAAATACTTTCATAAATTTTTGTTAATTGTTTTTTTTTTGTTTTTTTCTTGTTAAGCTAGTAGGTATTTTTTAGAAATTAATAAATATGAAATGAAGCTGAAGAAATACCTATGGAACAATAGCAAAGTTCAACTTTGTATTTAATCAAATTAATATGAATATACACACATTTCTAAGAGTTCCAAAATTTGCGTCGAAAAGCAACTACAACAAATACATTAATTTATATGGATATTAATAAAATACTTAATTAAATTTATCAAATTGTGTATTTTTTTTTAAAGAAATTCTCTTCTTCACATTCTTCGTATCTCGTGACGCCAACTAAATCAATCCTTAGCAAGGATTGTTATTGATTATACGCTGTTCTTGAACTTGAATACCCTTTTTGTTGCCCATACTTGATCATGATGAATTTCTGTTTATATGCTCTTGTAATTTATAATTGCGAGCAAATTAGTTGTCAAATTCATCGCACTTTAGCTATTTAGTTTCATATATTATCTTAATACCTTTTTACATTGCCCTTTGGAGTGAACCTGCTATCACACTTTTCGCAAATAAATTGATTAATGGTGAATATATGATTCTATAAAAAATAAACAAAATTATAAAATTCAACATATTTACACGGAAAAATCATTCCATAGTACTTGCAAAGAATATACAACATCATTCTTCAACATATTAATACATTGTATATTCTTTGATTATAGTTTTCTAATACAATACGTTTAATGAAAAAATGTGTTGGTCTTCTTTAAAGAAATATATTTTTATTTGAATTGGATAGTTTATACTGACGATATTTTAAACTTAATTTATTTTATTGATCTTACTTAATTAGTTGTTTCATCTTAGCTTATTATGTGTAAAAATGTGTAAATGATTCGGGATATAAAAAAAAGTCGTATATAATATAATATTCAGAAATAACAATCTTTTGATGGACCAAGAAGAAACATTATATGGATAATAAATAAAGATTACAACAAAAGTTTTGTGCATACATTAAAATTTAAATAATATTTAAAGATCCTCCATGATAAGTTGATTATGAGTCTATATATGTATATATAAAAGTGTGTGTGTTTATCTGTGTTTATGCAATAGCTTTGTGAAATTCAAATTTGATATCAAGCTTTCCAAAGACGCTTGCTTTTTTGGTACTCCTAAAGTATTTCATCTATAGTAAGTATCTTTATATTAGTAATAAAAATTCTCCTATATTTTACATGATTCTCCAACAGTATAATTTATAACGTTTTATTTTTATCATTATAATCTAAAGTGCATGAATTTCAAGCGTTCATATCACTTGGATTATATGGTAAATTCAATTCCTTGCAACGTTCAATAACAAATTTCTCTAGAGATGAACCGATGCTGAAAAAGGAAACATATATATATATTAGATATTATTAGAAGGTATAATCTTAATGAAAAATCTACGTTATCAATGTTGTACGTACTCATAAATTTCGTTGCCTTCCACATTATATGTATCGCAGTTTTGGAATATTAACTGAATATCTCGCAGTACTTCCTCGTTGAGCTGATAGGCGCCCATGTTTAGCTTTGACTTTACTTTAGCAAAGTCCATGGGATTCTTGATTATTTTGTAATAATCGGGCACTTCCGACTGCATCACAGGACGCAGAAAAGGCCACGCGTGCTCATGTTTCATAACATCTTCAAGCAAATCATACAGAGTTGGACTGTTGAGCGGCAGATTTTCTGCCGTACGACGGTGCGATCTACGGCCATTAGTGGTCGCCTTTGGATTATCTTCTGCTGTGTGGCCATTTTGCAATGAGTGCCGCTGGGACGTACGCTGTTGTCGAACACGTTTTGTTGTTTCAACATCCTCATAATCGGAGTCTTGGAATAGAAGATAACGCTTTTATAATAGTCTTAAGATTTTAGATAAATAATCATATTGATGGATTATTTTACCATTTGCTCTTCTGCGTTTTTTATCCTCTCTCGCTTTACATTTGTTGCAAATGAAATTATAACGTGGCGGCCGCTTCAGATCGATGCACTCCAGATGAAAGGAATCGTGACAACGACCGCAAGTGACATCACCGCCGTCGTAGGAGCAAACTACACACACCATCTCATCATCATCACTAGAAGAAAAAATTATTTTTCATATATTGTATTATGTTTTAAAAACTTCACAAAATTTCTTACGCTTCTCGTGACTCCGGCTCTTCTTCTTCTTCATCTTCTTCTGCTTCTAACGATTGAGAACTGTTCTCCGAATTTTCTGCAGTCTCATTCACTTCCTGATCTTCGTCCAACGTATCTTCGTCATTGTATGATACTTGTTCTTCATCATAGTCATCTTCATCGTCGTTTTCTGCTTCATCATTTTGCTCTTCAGTTTCATCGTCGTTGTCGCCGTCATCATCATCGTCGTCGGCGTTGTTCTCTTCTGCGACAAGCAGCTCAGCAATTTCATTTGGTCGCAAACGTCTGCTAGAGTGTCTGCCACTAACACGCCTACCATTGTTTTTGGATGTGGACGCTGATGAAACGGACGATGTTTCGCTTGGATTCTCGTCTTCGTCCGCTATGAAAGCCTTTTTGCGTTTGCGATCATTCCTCTGTTTACTGTCCTCGGTAGGTTCTTCGTTCTTAAGTCCCAATCGAGTTACACAGCGTTTGCAATACCAGTTACCCTCGGGCACAGTCTTCATTATCGGTTTCATGCAGAATGTGTGCGTTCCACCGTTACATTCATCGCAAAGTAGCATCTTGTCGGGATCAGTACCACGTCGACACACCTGACAACTCGACTTATTGGTGGAACGGGCCCACATAATGGAATCATGAAGAATGTTGAAGTGCAGAAATACCTATGAAATTGCATTTGAGGTTGATTATTGGTAAATGCATATTTATATTCCTCAATACTGCGAATTTATTATTAAACTATTGGGAAAAATGGACTAGATACTACATTTCATCGAGTACTCTGTCGCTTGCTTACCTGTGAATAACTTGTACTCTCCATCAAGGACACCTCCCACTGTTTCAAGCGATCTGATGATATTTTCAGTTTGCGTTCCATTACTTCTTTATCTCTCATATCTTTAAGTGACACACCAAATGGTTCCTTCAAAAATCTGCGTTGTACACCCTGCTCGACTTGTAGTAGAGCGCAGGACAGATTTCTAACTCGCTGTCGCATTTCATCGTTAGGCTGATGAAGACAGGCCGCCTTATTAGCTTTATCATCAGAATTGACAGGACCGTCATGTTCGAGGGAGTCATCCAGATATGCACCTGGATCCACATACGGTTTATTTGTATACTCTCCGCAATCTTTAACGTTGTCCTCTTCAGCATTTACTTCATTGTCCTCATTAGTTTCAGCATCATTCCCTTCCTTGTCCGTTGTTGCTCCCAACTTCATACTTGGAGGTCCCCATTGTAACTTCATTTGGGAATCGTAAGTGTCGTGTTGTAAATCCGTACGCCACTTTTCCATGTTCTTGACCTTTAACCGTCCCAAATCGCCCGTATAAATGTCGCTCTCAAACTGCAAGATACGATCCACCAACGTAGCGCTCATAACCTCATTTATATCGGTATCTACAGGAAAACCGAAGTTGGAGTATTTGCGACAGGTTTCAGCCAACATAAGAGATTTGAATTGTTGCATCTTATCGTCCTGTACCGAAATTGCCTGCACTGGACAACTCTTGGTATGTTTTATGATCAAATCACGCAGAGTCTGCAACTGCTCTAGCAACTGTGATTCGCGCTCGCCCAATGGATTAAGGGCATCAATGAGAGCATCGATATCCTCTTTCGTGTATAGAAATGCCCACCGCTGACGATCCTTGTTATGCTCATCGTGTACAATGCAGTTTTTTGGATCTCCTGTACACATATACAATTCGTATTGCGTTGGAGGCGCTGGCAGTGGTATGTCTGCATCGATATCCATTTTTTCTTCAACATCACCATTTGTTAGAGGTTCAGACGCCTGTGTTACTGCGGTGCCGTTAGTCACTTGATTATCCTGATTTTCTTTGTTCTCTTGTGTGTAATTTTTCTTTTTCTGTAATTTTTCTTTGGCCGCCGCCTGCTTCTCCTCCTCGGCGTACATGCGCAGGAGATAAGCACGTAAATCTTTACGATTTTTTGGTAAATTGGACTTGTCCACAAATTTTGGGTTTATAAAATTAACGGGCGGATCCTCCAAACACTTATCCATACAGTCTGGAGGATGTTCGACAAAAATACCCGGCATTGATTCGAATGCATAGTATTTACGGTAGGCTCGATCGGTTCCAAGATAAACCATAAAATCGAACAGCGAGCTGTTTAGTTTTTCCACTTGTGTTTCGTACTTTTTCTGCTCACGTTTCGATTGGACTAGCAACTCATTCATTTTCTTGTTTAACTTTTCCTCAAGCTGTTTTCTTTTCTCTTCGCTGTTCCTAACTGCATTATCCATGCACTGTTGGTTGTACTCGCAGGTTAAAGCCTTTTTCTGTGTCTGCACCTGAGCCAAACGCTTGTTTTCCATCATGGAAAGTGCTCGCAAGTGAGAACGTGCCTGGGCTGTCTGTTCCATGCGCTCTTCAATTAGGTTTATCGTCGTTGAATATGTCAATATTTGAGATATTAAACAATTTATAACTTGCAGTGTATCTTCGAAGGACAGCTGATAGATTGTGAAAAACTTGAGGAAACGCAGAATATTAGGATTTTCTATGCGTAAAACTGCTCCGGGATCTTCAGAGGAAACATAGCCGTTGCGATACATAGCACGACACTTTTCAGTGCGATCTCTTACGTCCGCACCGGATGCAAGCAAATGTAGGCGCAAAACTTCGCTAACAGTTTGTGCATCAAGAGGCAACTGGTTGAGGTTGTATGAGAAATGTCTACTAGCATAGAAATACGTGTTTGCGGCCAGACATTGGTTGGACCGTTGTCTCAGATATTCCACAGCGTAATTTTCCTCCTCCTCTTTCTGCAAAGCAAAAATAGTGCCCAAGAGGATCAAAAGTATATCGGATAGTGGGCCAGCCACTTCGGGTAAAGTACAGGCGCGCGACAACTCATAGAAGCTCAATTTGTTGCGAAATACTTCGACACCGCATAAAATGCCTGAAAATGAATGAATGAACTCTCGTAGCATTAACGCCTCGCCCATATATTTGATGGGAATATAAGTGCTCATGGTGGTATATCGGGGTAATAAACGTTGATCGGTGCGCTCCAGATCGTCTCTTTTGGTTAGGAGTTCAGTGCATTCTTTTTCCACTTTTTCCATTAGTCTTTCACGTTTTTCCACTCTTTGACGCTCCAAATTCAGAAGTTTTTCCTGCTTTTCACGTCGCACACGTTCCATTTCCGCTTTAAGCGATTTTGCCTTTTCCTCCACACTCCCCATAATTTCGGATTTCTCTTTCTTCTTTTGCTGCTGGGAGCTGACTTTGGAATAAATGCTTTCTCCATTATCGTCCTTAACAAGGTACTTGCTCATTGATGATTGTTTCTTGGCACCGCTATTCGTATCGATAGCGTTGGAATGAGGTTTTATTTTTGATGGCGTATAATGAGGCATTTTTCCAATGAACAACTTCTCGAATTTTATATTACGATCAGTAACGTATTTCTTGAAGGCGGCAGGTTTTGGGCGCAGTATACCATCGACACGAGTTACACTGTCTTTGATGAACATGGCAAGGTTCTCACTGGTCAACTCTTGTCGAAGTCGTCGTATCTTTTCAAACGGTACTGTAATTTCCGTTTCTGGATCCCCAATGCGTTGGAGCCTGTATAATAGGCTTTCGGTGAGCTCATAAACAATCTTATTGGAGGCTGCCGATTTATCTGAAGGCATGATTTGCAGCACCTTGTATGGACTGTATGTGGATGAGTTGTGACACGCTGTAACCTCTTCATTGAGGAAGTAACGTCTACGTAAGAATTTATACGTTATTGCGTTGAGGTTTTTTATGGACGACTGTCTAGCGTGTTCAATAACAAGCATTGCTGGTGGCCTTAGGCTATCCTTGAATAGTTCCATTTTCATTCGTGCTTTGCGCTCACTTTTTAGCGCCTCCGCATAGGTTAGGTTTTCACGTCCAGTTGCTTCACATTGCCAGACAGTGGAATTAATAGCCATGACATGTCGAAAGTAATCTCTATACAATAAAAGAAATTAGTAAATGTGCAATTATAGGGATTGTGCAAAATCAAAAATTTGTAACATAAATGGGGAGAAAAACGGTGAAACAATTTCACTAATAAAGTTGTTAGAACTTACTCATATTCGCGAAATATTTCCTTTGTGACCTCACAAAAGAAAACATACTCGTTGTCACTGAACTTTTCGTCCTTTTTATTTCTTACGAAGTCAAATCCTTCCCTCGTACAAATTGGCATCTTTATGCTATTGGTTATAGAATGCAGATGAAACGAAAAAGCATAAGACAGTGAAACAACACGCCCGTTCAGTCACAAAGTTAGTGGTTAATGGCAGAGAGTGGTTAATCTATGGTTAATGGATAGAGTTTGACAGTTCTTAAGTTTTCTTAAGGTACGGTCAACCAGAACCCGAATTTACGCTAAGTCGGGCGAAGATTTTCACGATGGAAGTCAGACAGGGCGCGAAATCGACAAGTCAGCTGTGTGTGTATCTGTGAACAATAGAATGCCGTATTGGTAGAAACGATTTTATTATTATGGGCTTTCACACATTCTCAAGGAAATTTCGTTATTGGTTGTGAAATTTTTCCATTTTGAAAGTTTGTTTTTAATGTGAAATATTGAAATTTTGTTTTCGATGTGAATAATTGTAATTGTCCAGGTTTTTAATAATAATGAAGTATAACTTAAAGTGATGTAAATTTAACCGCGAAAACGAAGTTAATAACGTAACAGCTGGCAACACAATAAACTATAATGCTCAGTATTTTCATATTCCTACACTGACGATACACAAATACTAGTACAAAATTCTGTTACATTTTTCATCGTGCTTCTAGACGAAAATTTCAGCGCGGCGAAAGTAAACAAAGCAATTTCTCTGTCTGACGTGCTCAATAAGAACCGGTGTAATACAAAGCTGAAAAACCGTCGCTTCGCCCGTCGTTCTGTCTGACATCCACTTACATGCATAGGAAACTTAGATTAAAACAGCTGATTGATGCATGTAAAATTTGCCACAGTTTGTTTCTACAAAACTTGTAATAACCTTTGTTTCCGTAAGTAATTTTCTTCACTTTAAGATTTGTTTTAAAAGTCTTTCAGAATTATATTTCAAAAATAACATTTTGCGCAAATCTCATAAATAACAATGGCGCTCTACAAACTTACTCAATGGCTTACGAAAACGCAAATTTCCACACGAATAGCTTCCATTAAAAGAGTTTGGTTCAATTTCTTTTGCGTTTCAGTTTCGTTTGCGTTACGTGTCGTTTATAAGGCTGTAAATTAAACAACCGCTTTTCACCAATTTGGCAAATTAAACTTTGTGGTTTTACTTTGAAATTTGTATCAACCTTTGCGCAAATATTGTGTCATTCGCTTCTACTTGCTACTTGCTTTCCTCCCTTGATTTGATAATTTAGTGAAGTATTGTTTACACTTATTACATAACGTTTTTTTCACAATTAAGTAATATTGCTAATTAAACTTAAATAAGTATGCTTTTATTTGGTTTTTATTAAATACAATTCCATATGTTTATTACAATTCTTAATTTGGTTTAGTTCTAAAACTTGGAACAGAACACCACAAAAAATCGGTAACGCGATTCGATGCTTACCGAAATAGTGGTGTGGAAACATAAACGCTACAACTTTCTTCAAAGTTCTTCAATATCTTAAAAATACCCACACAACTTTCATTTATGCCCACATTTGAAGACGAAATTTCGTAGGGTGGCAACAGTTTCGAAAAAATTTTGTTGAATACGACGATTTTAAGCTATAGCGTCCCTTGCTATCTCTTTCTGGCTGCAAAGGAAACAAAACAAAATTCACCAGTGTCCTTTCAATCGTTTTTTCAGTGTGAAATGTTAAAAAAATGTTCATGGGCGTGTGAATGTTGACTTTTTATTGAAGCATACAATGACGCAACGCTGTAATTTCCGTTTCGTACACGACGCATAACATAATAACTTCTTGGTTGAAGAGATCGAGTTTGTTGGCTGAAAATTTAAATAAAGGAATATTTATTACGTATTATTATACGTATATTCATATGTACTATGTGACTTTTTATTATTTAATTTTGTATTTTATTTGTATTATATACCATAAATTAAGTCTTGCTTTTATTGTATTAGTTTATAAAAAATGAAATTGTTAAAATTTAGTTTAAAGTTTATAATTTTCAAAATATATAATATTTGTGAAATACAATTAATTGCACACGCAAAAACCTAAAAAATGTTTGGTCTTATTTTTTTCCACTTGTATTTCGTGTATTTTCAGCTTTAATTAATTAATTCTTACCCTAAAATCCATCCTATTTAAAAAAGTTTTCGGGAAGTGGAAACAAAATAAATTAAAAAAAAAATATTTTTACACAAGAACAGGGAATTTTAATTTAGTAAAGATGATAAAAGATAGATATTGGTTAAATGGAAAAATAGATTGTTTATGAAAAAAATATTAGTAGGAAAAGCGAATAGCAAACTGAAAATCGTTTAAAACAAAAGAATTCGTGTAAAAGAATTTTTTTTCTTTTTAACTCGTGTTAAATTAAATTCGTGTAAAAAAGTCATGTAAAAAGAGAATTAGGTGTATGTATTTATGATCAGCGTCACCTACTGAGTGAATTTAGCCCTGTCTGTCTGTGCGGAAGAGCTATAACTCGATAACTGTACTATAGCGGAATAATTTGCCTACGTGAAGTTGTTCGGATGGCCGTACTTACGAAAACTATTGTTTCCATTATTTTTGGCATTTATAAGAGCTCCCATCTATCAATAAACGAAATCTGCACGAATTATTTATGATTTGGAGAAATGAAAAGGGCCAGCAAAATGCAATCGCACCATAACTATTTCGAATTAACGTTGTTCAGTTCGAATTAATCATTTACAATGTTTCATATAACGTAGGAATATAAAATCACAACCAACTTTGCTTCAGAGGTTCTGACATTTCGTGGATTTCTTGGTTTAGTGGAGGTATGTATTTTTTACTGCTTTAAATCAAGAAAGATTACATAATTTTGTTTCATTTAAATACATAAAGGATTCAATAAGTGCGACACAATGGCCGATAAAGTAGTTGAAAAGCCCGCAGGGCGCCCAATGAAATATCCATACACTTTTTCTGCCAAACTCGCGCAGTTCCCTTTGAAATTTTACATTAAAAATCAGTGGATTTGGCGATACTACTTTGTGGCTGTTGCCGTATGCATTCCAGTCTTCTACAAGATAAGTAAACTGGGTGAGTATTTATTATTACATCTACGATAAAAAGTAATGCAATAAAAATATCGTTCATTTGTAGCCAATTCACCTGAGAACAAGGCCGCCTATGCAGCAGCGCAGGCCAAGGAAGCTGCAGCACATCATTAAATTACTCACCAAATATAGTTTGTCGTAATTTTAGGATTTTGAAGAGCGCATAGTGAAGGCTGTTGCAGATTTTATGGAATTCGGTCAAAGATTTCACAAAAAACTCTATAAATCTAATGTATTGAATCTAAATAAATGGAATTAAAGGATATTTTTGTTATACTCATTAGCTATATGCAAAATTAAATAGGAAGTGCAAAGCACAAATTTATTCCAAATATTTCGTTGTGGTCTTGTTTAGAGATAGACCTACAGTGATTGTAGTGATTTTTACAGAACTTATAAAGTAAAAATTTGAAATATAAATGCAGTTATTCGGTGCACAGGAAATGATCGACATTTATGCTAGAATAGATGTGGCCTTCGCCGATCATGAAATCCAAAATTTTGCTGTTATAGAAAGCAAAAAATCACATAGTAAGTATGTATAAATAAAGACTCGAAAGAATTTACTTCAACTTATCCTTGTTAACGTGTGCAAATTTGTATTGTAGCTCCTCTCTACTTATACCCTCTTCAGAAATGTGCTCCTTTATGGCTTGGAACACTGCTAGTTGCATGCCCTCCAAACCCATATTATTAGAACTCGGTTGTATGGCGAACCCACCGACGCCAGCTGAACTGGACGCCCCAAATTCATTGTACCCGCCATCAACATCTTTCTATATGTATTGAAAAGATTTTCTGTTAGCTATTCCTATTAATGGCATCACACACCTTTGAAAACTCTTCAGACTTGTATCGCGCATTCAGTACTTCCAACACATGTGTACATATCTCATTCGGATTAGTAACAGGTATCATTTTAAACACCATTAAGGTCTTTTGGCCAGCTTGGGCACGCACACTACAGAACACCTTGGCATAGTTGTTCAGCATAATATTGGGAGCCTTCAAAGCATCACCTTCTTCCAACCAATAATGCCCCTCAATACACCCCGTATGATCTTCAAAAAGGTAGGTAATTTTTGTGGATGAAGTATCAATTGAGCGTACAATAGCAGTGCATACAACCATGCCGAAAGTCATGCCCCACATCTGAAAGTTACCCTCCGGCGAGTCCAGCACCTGCTTTATTAGCACAGGTGCGATTCCCTAATGTTATAAATTGGCAATGTAATTTTAGCATATTAAATCTAGCATTTACTAATTTAAAAGTTTTGTAAAATACGTGCCTCTGTCTTCTGCTCCGAAGCTGCACCAACTGCACCTACTTGGGTTGCATTGAACTCGCCACTAACTATGTTTTAATGAAAATGTTTGTAGTTAGTAAATTTTATTTGTAAAACCAATAAACAAACTTACAAGAATCATTCATTTTGATTTTGCAGTCTTTAAGAAATTATGCGCCAAAACTATGCTATTAAATGCCCGCAAAACACTCGGCGTTTTGACGTCAGTCTGCTGTAAACGGAGATACCAACTTAATGAAATTGTTGCTAATGAATATGATAAATTTATTTATAAAATATTTTATTTTTTAATTATTATCTATATTTACTTACCATTTAAATTTAATATATATAGAGAAATTATATTCGTAATTTCTATAATATTCACCCATGTTTAGAATATTACTATCACTTTTTTACGTATTACTCCTTTTTTGGGTAGAGATATCTGATATTCTGACAAATTTGCAAAACGAATTTTTGCCATATATTTTTACCATAGGGAACAAAACAAGTTTTACTCTAGCTTAATATTTTATTAAATAACTTTATGTTTATTGTACGTGATAATGTTTAAATATAAATGTTATTTTTAAATACCTTTAAACTTTGGAACTATTAACCATAAAAGTCTGACTTATCTAAATAATGACGCCTTTTTTAAACAATGAAAATATTATAATAATTTGAATACCTCCAACTTTAATATTAATTTCTTAACTGTAATATTATATATTAATTGGAAGACTGTGGATCTAGTTTTAAATTTCAATAACTTAAATTTCCTAAACATATGTATTTGATATTGACATAATCGTCAATACCATGATGAGATCCTTCACGTCCAATGCCAGACTCTTTAACACCACCAAAAGGTGCTTCTGCGGTTGAAATTAGGCCCTCATTAACACCTATCATGCCAACTTCCAAGTGTTTGGCCACGCGGAAAACTTGTTGCAGATTCTCACTATAGAAGTAACCAGCTAAACCTCGCCTAGTGTTGTTAGCTTTCTCGATGGCTTCTTCCTCAGTTTTGAATTTTATAATGGAAATTACTGGACCGAAAACTTCCTCATTGTACAAACGCATCGCGCTGTTCACGTCGGTAACAATGGTTGGTTCATAGAAAAGCTCGCCGATATCCTTTAAGGCCTTTCCGCCAACAATTATATTTGCATTCTTGTTGCGCGCATCTTCCACGAATGCAGTCACTTTTTCGAATTGCATACGATTAATAAGTGGGCCGATGTGCACATCGGCACAGTTGCCGTTGCCAATCTTAAGCGAAGTCACACGCTGTTTCAGTTGTTGAACGAATTTATCGTAAATACCCTCCTGTACAAAGAAGCGATTGGCGGAGACACAAGTTTGTCCGCAGTTGCGAAATTTTGAGACCATTGCTCCGTCCACTGCCCGCTCTACATTAGCTGTATCGAAAACTATAAATGGAGCATTTCCTCCTAGTTCAAGGCATAAGCGTTTAATCCCATCGGCACAATTTCGAAAGAGTAGTTTTCCCACCTCTGTGGAGCCAGTAAACGAAATACCCGCAACATCTGGACTCTTGCAAAAGAGATCACCAACAGCCGAAGCTTTGTTTGTGGTGATAACATTCATGACGCCTTTCGGAATGCCAGCCTTTTCGGCCAATTTAGTTAAAGCAAGTGCCGTTAATGGAGTATCCTCAGCAGGTTTGATAACAACGGTGCAACCTTTGTAGTACAAGGATATTTAAATTACACATTGATTTGGAAACACAGACAATTACTTCACCTGCAGCCAATGCAGCACCAGCTTTTCGGGTAATCATAGCCATTGGAAAATTCCACGGAGTAACGAGTGCAGCAACACCAATTGGAGCTTTCATTATAATTAGTTCACGATTTGCTATGGGACTTGGAACTATTTCGCCGTATATACGACGCGCCTCCTCAGCAAACCACTCCACAAAAGAATTGCCGTATGCCACCTCGCCCTTGGCCTCGTTTATAGGTTTTCCTGACTCAGCAGTCATAATCTCTGCTATTTCCAGCGTGTTCTCTGCGATTAAGTTGTACCAATTCTGCACAAAAATATTTATTATAAGTAAATTGTAAAAACGAAACATATTTTTAGTGTAGCCTCATTCACTTTTAGTAAACACGAGCGTTGCTTAGCCGTCATTGCTGCCCACTCAGAGTTCCTAAATGCTTTGTTTGCAGCATCGATTCCACGCTGTGCATCATCAGCATTCATGTTTGGAACGGTGCCTATAACCTGTCCATTAGACGGATTTCTGACTTCGAATGTTTCACTGCTTAGGGCATCCACCCAGTTGCCCTCAATGTACGCCTTTGATTGCACTAATGAGGACATCTTCCGTGTGAAGCTGAGTACTTTAGTCCTGTGCTGGAATGCAAAAATGTAACGCTGCATCGTAAAAACAGACATCGAAATGAAGGACTTCGCGTAAAACAATGCTTCCCTCCTTTTTTGGTATTGATTTTTTCTTTCACACCCAAAAAAACCGTTTAAAGTATTTAGTGGTGATGATACGACTATTTTCAGGTTTTGCTACTTTCATCCAATTTAATTTGTGCAATCTTGTGATTTAAAGCAATTGAAAACAATTTATTTTCCGGCGTGTCATTTCGGTCATTTATCAACAACAACGGTTTCAGCTGATTGCAAGAATTCGAGATAAACAAAATAAATATAATATACATATATATTTTTTATCTATTAAATATAATATAAAAATGTATTAATTATTATATTATTAAATTATAAGAAAAAACAATTAGTTAAAAAAACCCTTTTGTTTTAGTCTTTTTAGTGTTTTTAGTGGTACTTTTAATGCATCCTGTCTTTTATAAATTTAACAGTCTGTTAAATTGCCGGAATCTCCGAGAAATAAAGAATAAAAAAAAAATTAAATGATTAAAATTACGTAAATATTAGCAAACAAAATAGAAATTTATTTACCATAATTTAAAATTTTTTAAAGTAAACTAAAATTTAAAAGTTATTAATTTGTTCAAAATAACACAAGACTTTTTAAACTACTTTCAAATACTTTACTTTAAAATAAATATTTCATGAATGTAGTCATTTTTAAAATAATATCTTTTACACTATAGCTATGTATGTATTTTTAAACATAAACTAATTTTGGAAACAATTGTAATAAAAAGCAAATATTGCATGCAATAAAAATAATTGAATTCATTGCAGCATCATTTCTGGAACAAACGTCAGATTTATCACATGCATGATACAGAATGAATGGCTTCCTTTAAACAAGTTATGGCTTTAAGGGGAATGAATCCTGCGATTCGCAAAAAGATATGCTTTTCTTTAAATACCAAACAAGCTCTGTACATAAATAGAATGTGTACATTATACATACATACATACATATTGTACGTAAAGTTAAACATGTTTTGCTGGAAACCAAGTCAAAGAATGTAGGAGTTTCTCATCGTGTTCGTTTACAATAAATACGAATATCCATATATGCATATACATATATACTTGTGTACGATATATAATATGGCACAAAGAAATATGCAACTTTTGCCTGAAGCAAACTTCAGATAAACTTGTTAGTTTGCAGTTTTTCAATGCTTAATATCTTTCCATTTGTATATCTATCTTCAAGTTGCAAGCATTAAAACTGAAAGCCAGCGTCGATTATAGCTTCAGTTTATATTGGAAAAGTGCAGCAGACGTAGTATTTATTAAATTGTACTTTAAAAGTGAGTAGAAAATATATATTTGCTTAGACAGATTAGGAGCCGGTGAATTAACATATTAACAATGTGATAGAAAGAAATAATGAATTTGTGGATAGAATATTTGCATGTTGTTACATTTAACTGGGAACAATCGACAATCGAATGGTTTATTAACCATAACTAACCATTTTAATATTGTATTAACCACTCGATTTAATTGCTTTGATATATTGTACATACATATTTGATATGATTTGATATTAATAAGTATGTACGACATATATAATATATAAAAAAGTGGTCTAGTGATGCATAATGGCAATCAAACAAACATTAAAAGGAAACGAAATAATAAAAAGGATTCTTCTGTGATTTTGTAAATACTTTTTTGCAACAGTTCTTCAAAAGACTATTTTTTTGCTATAAATGTAAATCTTAAACTTATGTATATGAAATGAAAAGCTGTGTATATTTGTCTACATTTACATATGTATGCATACGATATTTATGTTGTGTCGATATTATTTAGGTTGTGTCAAAAAATATTAAAAACTAATTGAGATTTTGGACTCAAACTATCTGAGAATCGTGAGAACAGTTAATTTTTTGATTCATCTGCATACGTCTGTTTTGGTTGAGGCTTTAAGTGATGTACGCATCGTGATGATACGTCTGACACCGGTCAGTGACATCTATCAATATTTAACGTAATATTTTCAGTTGAACGAAACACAATTCGATAAAAATTGAAATATGGATGACAAACAATTCTCAGGAAATAGTCTAAAAGTAACTGTCAGGAAGAGTGTTTGCGGTGGGCCTGAATTAAACTCTGCAGAAGGACCAATTAATCGTGAGCTATACAAATCAATTTCAGAAGATATACTATTGCCTCCAGAAAAAACTGTGGACCATAGTAACCAGGAAGACGGAGCAAAAGGTATGTATATTTAAGTTTAAACCATGTAGTATAATGCTAACTATAGTACCTAAATCAGTGCGTTGTTGTCAAAATAAAATTGGAACACGCGTCTTATGGAAGTGACTGATTGATAAGCAACGCACTGACGAAGAGCCTTTGAATTTCCAATTTTGGTATGAACTACGAAGTGAAGTGTTGGCGGTAACGCAGTAATTTCGGTTTAACGCAGCGTCGTCGTTTTGAAGAAGCACGAAACAACGCAACGCACGACGAACTGATTTAGGTACCGCAGTAATGCAATATTTCTTTTCTGTCCTAACTGGGATGTGAGCACCACACCACATCTTCCATTCTTTTCTAAATCATTGCATCATCTCATGCATACTTCTGTAGATTCTGTGCAAGGTTTCGCGCATCTTGGTTGCTCAATATTTAAATAGCTGCTCCTTTCATTTTTCTTAATTTAGTTTAGTGACGTTGCAGTATGTTGTGTGTATCTATCTATTATTTCTTGGGCCAACAACAATTCTATAATATCCACAATTTTCGTTGATATACAGATAATTTGGTATCTTCGGGTCAGACAATACTAAATACGTTCACTTTTTATTTTTATTGTATTACTTATTCAAGTGCAGATACTTCATGGTTTCAATCACCTTTAATTTAATATAAATTGAAGTAAATTTGCTTTATGAATGAAAATATTTAATCACATTAACTTGGACTTGTATGTGCCGCTATTTCCGAGTTTATTTTAGTTATTTTCTAGTCTGAGCGACAACATTAGGATCATTTTTTAGCATAAGTAAATTCACTTCAGTGTTATATATAATTAAACTACATATATAAGAATACGCTATTCATATATTCGTTTAAATAATACTTTAATGATGAGGTTTAAGAGATTAGCACCCTGTGAATCCCCATATTGGCTTATATTTTGAAAATTTAACATTTAAAATGCTAAACAATACATTACCTTCTATAATTCTCTATTCCGATTTTTATAGCAGACATAGCAAAGGACTTAAGTATTAAAACAACAAAACTTGAGAACGGCGACACGAAAATGGTTCAAGAAGAAAGTCTGAATAATGATGGCGCCGATGAACAAATGCTTGGTACTGATGACAATGAGAAACTGGACCCGACCCGCGATGAGGTGAAATTTATTAAAGCAGATCACCAAAATGGTGATGCAAAAATCGATATCGGCGCTGTTAATGGAAAGGTACGCATACTGTGTCTGCATTTTTACTATTGATAAAAATAATATTTATGTATATATTTTTTAAAAATTGCGATCATTTCAATAATGCATAGGATAACAATGGGGTGAGAATAACTTCTTCTCTAACTTTAATATTAGTTAACTCTTAATTAGAATTTTACATATTTTCCACGCTTTTCTATCTTATGTTTTTATACATATTTTATCAATTAAAAGTTAACTTCATTATCTATTCACAGACATTCACAGGGATGACTAAAGAGGAGCTCATGAAATACGCGAATGATCCTTTCTGGGTACGTCTCCGTTGGATATGCTTCATTGCATTTTGGGCTACTTGGCTGGCTATGCTTCTTGGCGCCATACTCATAATCATACAAGCACCAAAATGTGCCGCTCCTGAACCCTTGCCTTGGTTCAAACAGGGTCCACTGGCTAAACTAAAAACCGTCGATGCTGCAGCTGAAACTACCGACTTGCAATTGGTCCAGAAAATGCATGCAACTGGTGTCATCTATGAACTACCCGCTGAGTTGACGTATTCGGTTAAGCAGCCAGCTGTAGAGAAAAAGATTACAGATTTGATTGCCAAGTACAAGGATTCTGATGTAAATGTAATATTGGATATTACGCCGAACTATGTGAGTGAGAAGTCTCATTTGATGCAGCAAGCGTTGGTCGACAAAGCAAAACGGTCGGCCTTTATTTGGGTGGAGCAACCGGACGTACCAAATAACTGGCTCTCAATTGTAAATGGGACAGCGTGGTCTGAGGTGCAGCCCGGCAATTACGTTCTATCGCAATTTGGCGATGGCCTGTATGATTTACACATGAATGACACGCTGGTTAAGAAGGAGCTTCTGGAAGTTCTGTCTCATTTGTTGAGTTTGGGTGTAAAAGGTTTTCGCCTAAAGAATACCAAATTCTATCTGCTGACTAAGCACATTGAGAATGAAGTACCCTCCGATGATCCCCGCTATATTCACACCCAGTATGGTTTTTGGACTCATACACAGACTACTTTCCAGGATGGACTTGGAGATGTGCTATTTGAGTACTTGTCGGCAGTTAAAAATATCTCTGATGATGCTTTCTTTTCTGTCGCCGACGACATTATGCGTCCAGAAGTATATAGAACGAAATATGGAAATATTGCCAT
This sequence comes from Myopa testacea, assembly GCA_949629155.1. Taxonomy (NCBI): domain Eukaryota; kingdom Metazoa; phylum Arthropoda; class Insecta; order Diptera; family Conopidae; genus Myopa; species Myopa testacea. Next base: position 45,385,273 of record OX451345.1, on the reverse strand, counting down.
TGACCTTCCTATTTATGGTCGTTTTACACAAGCCCTAAGTTCGCCACAAGACAAGCAGTTGTACACGGAATTGCAGAGTACTCTAAGTGCTGTTGGCAACGGCACATGGGTACAGTGGAATTTCGGTGATTTCAATGCCGATAGTTTGGTGGATCCGTCGGCGTTTGTATTGTTCATGTCGCTCTTGCCGGGTGTGCCTGTTGTTCCCGCAGATTCGGCAGCATTCAACAATAAATCGAACGAAACCTATAAACATATGGAACAGTTGCGTTCGACTCCTTCCTTCAAGTATGGAGACTTTGAAATGTATCCGTCAGGCGGCGAATTAACAGCCTACTCCAGGTAAGTGTACAACGAAAAAACAACCCACTTATATTGTAATTAAATTGCAACACCCATAATTCCCATTACTAACAAATTCCCTAAAATCTAACTTAATGCTTACGGAAATTGTTGTCACTTCAGGCAAAAGTAAGCATATTTATACACTTTACTATACATAACAGATATTTCACAAAATCATGCATTTATTTTGATTTGTCATTATTTCATCTTCACAGAATAAAGTCTGGAAATCCAGGATACTTTGTAGCTTTTAATCCTACAAATTTAACACTTGCGGGCAACTACACCAATCTTGGGTTGCCTGACAAAATGACTGTGGATGTCATCAGTGATAATTACAACGTCACCGATGTGAAGTAAGTTGGGACTCTACAGCATTGTAATTAATATTTGATATTAATGCGGGTTTGATTTTACAGAGCCAAAGTCATGACTGACTCCATCGAAGTGTCTCCATACTCAACCGTTATTCTTACTTATGTCCCTGTTAAGTCAGGTTAAATGTTTGTCCATTAGCGATGGTATTACGATGCGGTGGATCTACCTACCGTACAAGTTAAAATAATTGTAATGCAGCCACATTACGAAATTACATAACCATTAACATATTGCGTACATATAAATATAAGCAAATTTAATATTTTTCTTGCAGTCGCTATTACACAATTCATTCAAAATAAATAAGTTTGATATGCAATCCAAATATTTGTTTTAAATACTTCCTTTATTTGATTTTGGGTTTGATTTTTGGAATTTTGCTTAGAAAAATCGGCAGCAGGTTTTTCTTTTATGTTTTATATAAATGTTCTACTTATAGTAAAGAATAATTTTATATATTATGTAATTGAAGCAGTGTTCATTATTCGCGTTATGGTCGGTCGCAGAAACCAACGCATACCCCAAGAAGTATGCAAAATCTATATTCTGAGCAGATTTCGCATTTCAGCTGAACATTAAAAGCAGTATTTTAATAAATATATTTAATATAATCACAAAAAGCACATGGGAGAGTCTAGTAAAATTGTAAAAAGAAATACAATTACTATTTCACTACAAAAAACGAACTAGAGAATCGATTTCACGATTTGTTGTTGACTTTCAATGTCTTTCTTCATTAGATTTGCTTGTGTCTCTATTTCTGATTTATTCATTTCGAGTTTGGATTTAAAATCATTAATTTCCGTATTGACCATTTGTAAATCCTTTAAATCATCCACAAACGACTCAAATAAATCCCACCAGGATTCTAAAGGAAGCGATTCTATTGGCTCCTGTATTTGAGGCATCTCCGCCACTTTTGTTGTTTCGACATGAAATGTTTCAATATCTGACATAATTTCTTCTAGGGTAGGTGCTGAGGGATGTGAAATCGATGTGTTTTTAACTTTGGACTTTTTAAACATCTTTACGGACAATAATTTTAAAGAACCTTCTGTAAACTTTACTAAATTTTTATAATTCAGTGATTTTAGAAACAAAGAAACGTCATGACATCATTGTTTGCGTGACCAGTGTTGCCATATTAACTGAAATCGATTTCATTGATATTAATAACAAATTCAAGAGATAACAATTTGTTATCCCCATCCACAAGCTTTTAATTTAAAACAACTTTAGTTTCATAAATTAATTATTGATAATGAGCTTGAAAAGATGGTTTCCTGTTAGTTATGAAAATATTTTAAATCTGTTTATCTCCGCTAAATGTTGAAATACTATTTTGGTTAAAAACGATTTTTTCAATTTGTGTAGTATACATAAAACAATCGTATAGTATATAGTAGTATACTATTTATTCTGTGCTATTATCCGACATAAATACGTTGGTATGAATATTCATAATATGAATATTCGCTCATACGTACCTGTGAACGATTTTTTAAAAATTATGTATTTTACACAATTGAATATGTATTTATTTTCGAAGATTTACACCATTTCAGCACTTAAAAATTATATCTTCTCTTCGCTAACACTGTATTTGTACGAAGCACTGATCTCTGATCCACTGCTTTCCATTAAAAAAATATTTGAAGAAAAACTATCATTCTTGTGGGCCATTGCTAGCTGGAAATCGAAACATTTTGCGACAATTTCTTTGTTCTGCATTCTACATCTGTATTATTTTTCTTTAAATATGACAATTTCTCCAATGGCGGGCAACAATTCTAAATTCATGCTGAATGGTAGCTTTTTTGTTATGCTGTTTTGAAAGTTGAAAGTGTTTTATTATTATTATTTAATTTAGCAATTTAATTAAATCTAATAGTGTAATTCAAACTCAAATTTAAAATAATTCTAGTTTATTTTTAAATTTTGTTATTTTATTTATTTATTTATTATTCTTTAAATGAATTTAAATGAAAATTAGAAATTTGAGTTTTTCGCGTTTCCCTTGCGTCCCGTCCCGCTCCGCTTGACATTTGTCGGTCCATGGCTTTTTTTTTGACACTTTCGGAAAAAATCGATAACATCCCTGCAATTATTACGAATTATACGAACACAAACCGTTCGGATAATTGTGAATTGTCTGATTTTATTGATCATGGAATGAGGAAAATGGAATGAGGTAAGGAAAATCATTGAATTGTTTGGGTCTGAAGTGGTTTATTTCTAAGCTAAATCGTCACAATTTATTGAGTTTTCACAAATGATACCATACAATTATACAAAACGAACACACGATTTGACAACCAGAGTTGCACTCCTCAGAAGTCTCCTATATTTTTATATTATATTATTATACACGATCGATGAAGACAATTTAAAATAACGTCTACAGACCCATCTACACGTGAAATACAGCCAGAATACCTCGAAATTTAAAAGAACAATTTAAATTAACGGTGGTACCTAAATAAGTACGTCGTGCGTTGCGTTTCTGTCAAAATGAAATTGAAACACGCAGTCTTATGGAAGTGGCTAAAATAATAAACGCACTGACGGAGACCACTTCGAATTTCCAATTTTGACATGCGCTACGAAATGAAGTTGGCGGCAGATATCACAAAAATGTTCATGTGCGTGTGAATGTTTAAAAACTTTTTGTCAAAACATATGGTGACGCAACGCTTTTATTTCGGTATAGCGCAGCGTAGTTTCTAAAGCATTAACCACAACCAAGGCTACAGGCTACAGGCTACTAACTGCAAAAGTAGCTAACTTCCAGCACTAACCTCAGTGCTTCCAATGATAGCGGCGTGAAGCCAGCAGCAAATGTCAAAACGCAAATCTTTTTATATGTAAAACGTAAACAAACACAAAAGAAGAAGAAGCATAGCTACGCCGCCAGAGAAAAATAGAACTCGATCGACTGCAAGCGGCGTGAAGCCTAGCGGCTAGCTGCAAGATGCGTAGCGGCACTGGAAATCAATGTTTTTTTTCTTGTTCCCCATAAGAGCCAATGTAATTTGACAGATGCCGCTTGTAGCCTGTAGCCTGTAGCCTTGGTTGTGGTTAATGCTTTAGGCGCAGTGAAAAACGCAACGCAAGACGCACTTATTTAGGTACCACAGCAAAGCAGGCGAGGAGTTCAAAAGCCATTTTGAAAACAGTGATTGCGAAGAAAAATTAATTCACTAGAAAAATATAAAGAATACAATAATTTTTGCGGAAAATTAAAAAAACCATAAAAACAACCCAAAAAAAAGTGAATTACTAGAGAAAACAAAAGAATACAGTTCTTTTTGCGGAAAATAATAAAAAACCCAAGGGATTTACTTCAGAAGAATTGAAAGAACAGAACAGAAACGAATTATATTGGTAAGTTCAATTCATTTGAACAATTCCAGTCCACAAGACAAGCAATTCCATATTAAATCTCGCTCCATTTTCAGGTTTTCCTGAAGAAGGATGAAATACTTCAATGACTTGAACATCATCTGCAAGTGCCACTGGCAGATTATATAATTTTCGCACTCTTTAACAATCTCGACATCTTTATCGAGTATACTTACCATCTCCTTTTCATTGGGAAATGTTCCACTGGCCGCCAGCACCAACTGCTGTTGACATGCGTAAAGCACTGTGTTTTTATACCCTACACACGAAATGATAGGGTATATTCACTTACTGCTTCCGTTTGTAACGCATTAAAGGAGGCGTGACAGGTATAGAAAAGTATATATATTCTTGATCAGCATCACCTCCTGAGTCGATTTAGCCATGTCCGTCTGTCTGTTTCACTCGTCCCGATTTCTCCATATTAAATAAATACATATTAAATTTCATTGTTTTCATTTACATTATTTAATTTAATTTGTGTTTCATTCCAACATATGTATGTTATTAACATACAAAAAGAAGAAAAAAAATAGAATTTTCATACATTGCAAGAAAATTGTACGCTTTAAGCATTAAACACAACCAAGGCTACAGACTACAAGATACAAGCGGCATCTGTCAAAATTACATTCGCTCTTATGGGGAACAAGAAAAAAAACATTGATTTCCAGTGCCGCTACGTATCTGTGGTTAGCCGCTACGCATCTTGCAGCTAGCCGCTAGGCTTCACGCCGCTTGCAGTCGATCGAGTTCTATTTTTCTCTGGCGGCTTAGGTATGCTTCTTCTTCTTTTGTGTTTGTTTGCGTTTTACATATAAAAAGATTTGCGTTTTGACATTTGCTGCTGGCTTCACGCCGCTATCATTGGAAGTGAGCTACTTTTGCAGTTAGTAGCCTGAAAAAAAATTGAGAAGGCACAAAAGCTTTTTTAATGTTTAGTCATCTGTTGTATGGTATTCCCATGCTTCAGTATTTCAACATAAATTTAAAAAATGCATAGCAAATTTGAAATCAGTAGTTCAACATTTGGACGCAAATGATTTTGTGATGTTAAATAAATATTAACTGTTGCCAGTTTGTGGGCCAGTGCTTTTTGTGGGCCACAACCAGTTTAAGAGTATCGACGAAGTTGATTGGTTGTGTTGCGCTAAAATTAGTTGTATGTATTATATGAAAATTAAAAACTTACAGATTTGTACTCATTTTCAAACTTACTCAAATCGCAGCCAATCAAAGCGGATAGTGTTAGTGTTTCGGGTGGCAATTTAGTCTTATCCTTGGAATGATTCACTAAAAAAATTGTATAGTATTTTATGGAATATTACCAATTTTTATGGAATATTACCATTAAATGGGGTATGTCATTTAATGTACGGAACAAAACGATAGTTTCCAATAAACAGTTGAATAATTTCCGTGAAGTTACTTAATATAATGAAAATTACGAATCACAAGAGATGACTTAAAAAAACTACGATATGGGAAGATCATAACCATGACCGATCAGGATGAGGACGGTTCCCATATCAAAGGTTTAATAATAAACTTTATCATAGGTTTTGGACCCCGATTTTGAAACTGAAATGCTAGGAGGCATTCAAAGATCCAAAAGACAGAATTATGACCTCGTCCCAAATAGAGATTTCGATTAGAGATAAAGATTTCGGAACACATAATGTGAAATTCTGTCTGATTCTCACAGAAGGAGAATCAGCTGCAAGAATGATGAAGTCTGCAATAGGTTTACGCAGAAATTTTAATGGAATATTACCATTAACGGAATCAAACGTTAGCTTGCAATAAAATGTGGATAATTTCCGTGAAGTTACTGGCTTAAAATATAATGAAAATAACGTCACAACAGATTACTTAAAAAAACTACGATATGGGAAGATCATAATCATGACCGATAAGGACGAGGACGGTTTCCATATCAAAGGTTTAATAATAAACTTTATTCACAAGTTTTGGCCCCCTCTTTTGAAACTGAATTTCTTGGAGGCATTCAAAACTCCAAAAGACAGTATTATGACTTCGTTCCAAATAAAGGAATATTTAAAGATTTCCGAAAACATAATGTGAAATTCTGTCTGATCCTCACAGAAGGAGAATCAGCTGTAAGAATGATGAATTCTGCAATAGGTTCACGTAGAAATTTTTATGGAATATTACCATTAAATAGTATACCATTAAATGTACGGAACCAGACGGTAGCTTCCAATAAACAGTGGAATAATTTCTGTGAAGTTACTGGCTTAAAATATAAAGAAAATTACGTCACAAGAGATGACTTAAAAAAACTACGATATGGGAAGATCATAATCATGACCGATAAGGACGAGGACAGTTTCCATATCAAAGGTTTCATAATAAACTTTATTCATAAGTTTTGGCCCCCTCTTTTGAAACTGAATTTCTTGGAGGCATTCAAAATTCCAAAAGACAGTATTATGACTTCGTCCCAAATAAAGGAATATTTAAAGATTTCGGAAGACATTATGTGAAATTCTGTCTGATTCTCACAGAAGGAGAATCAGCTGCAAGAATGATGAAGTCTGCAATAGGTTCGCGCAGACATTTTAATGGAATATTACTATTAACGGAATCAAACATTGGCTTGCAATAAAATGTGGAATAATTTCCGTGAAGTTACTGGCTTAAAATATAATGAAAATAACGTCACAACAGATTACTTTAAAAAACTACGATATGGGAAGATCATAATCATGACCGATAAGGACGAGGACGGTTTCCATATCAAAGGTTTAATAATAAACTTTATTCACAAGTTTTGGCCCCCTCTTTTGAAACTGAATTTCTTGGAGGCATTCAAAACTCCAGAAGACAGTATTGTGACTTCGTCCCAAATAAAGGAATATTTAAAGATTTCCGAAAACATAATGTGAAATTCTGTCTGATCCTCACAGAAGGAGAATCAGCTGTAAGAATGATGAATTCTGCAATAGGTTCACGTAGAAATTTTTATGGAATATTACCATTAAATAGTATACCATTAAATGTACGGAACCAGACGGTAGCTTCCAATAAACAGTGGAATAATTTCTGTGAAGTTACTGGCTTAAAATATAAAGAAAATTACGTCACAAGAGATGACTTAAAAAAACTACGATATGGGAAGATCATAATCATGACCGATAAGGACGAGGACGGTTTCCATATCAAAGGTTTCATAATAAACTTTATTCATAAGTTTTGGCCCCCTCTTTTGAAACTGAATTTCTTGGAGGCATTCAAAATTCCAAAAGACAGTATTATGACTTCGTCCCAAATAAAGGAATATTTAAAGATTTCGGAAGACATTATGTGAAATTCTGTCTGATTCTCACAGAAGGAGAATCAGCTGCAAGAATGATGAAGTCTGCAATAGGTTCGCGCAGACATTTTAATGGAATATTACTATTAACGGAATCAAACATTGGCTTGCAATAAAATGTGGAATAATTTCCGTGAAGTTACTGGCTTAAAATATAATGAAAATAACGTCACAACAGATTACTTTAAAAAACTACGATATGGGAAGATCATAATCATGACCGATAAGGACGAGGACGGTTTCCATATCAAAGGTTTAATAATAAACTTTATTCACAAGTTTTGGCCCCCTCTTTTGAAACTGAATTTCTTGGAGGCATTCAAAACTCCAGAAGACAGTATTGTGACTTCGTCCCAAATAAAGGAATATTTAAAGATTTCCGAAAACATAATGTGAAATTCTGTCTGATCCTCACAGAAGGAGAATCAGCTGTAAGAATGATGAATTCTGCAATAGGTTCACGTAGAAATTTTTATGGAATATTACCATTAAATAGTATACCATTAAATGTACGGAACCAGACGGTAGCTTCCAATAAACAGTGGAATAATTTCTGTGAAGTTACTGGCTTAAAATATAAAGAAAATTACGTCACAAGAGATGACTTAAAAAAACTACGATATGGGAAGATCATAATCATGACCGATAAGGACGAGGACGGTTTCCATATCAAAGGTTTCATAATAAACTTTATTCATAAGTTTTGGCCCCCTCTTTTGAAACAGAATTTCTTGGAGGCATTCAAAATTCCAAAAGACAGTATTATGACTTCGTCCCAAATAAAGGAATATTTAAAGATTTCCGAAAACATAATGTGAAATTCTGTCCGATTCTCACAGAAGGAGAATCAGCTGCAAAAATGATGAATTCTGCAATAGGTTCAGGCAGAAATTTTTATGGAATATTATCATTAAATGTAAGGAACCAGACGGTAGCTTCCAATAAACAGTGGAATAATTTCTGTGAAGTTACTGGCTTAAAATATAATGAATATATATAATGAAAATTACGTCATAAGAGATGACTTAAAAAAACTACGATATGGGAAGATCATAGTCATGACCGATCGGGATGAGGACGGTTCCCATATCAAAGGTTTAATAATAAACTTTATTCATACATTTTGGCCCTCTCTTTTGAAACTGAATTTCTTGGAGGCATTCAAAATTTGAAAAGACAGTATTATGACTTCGTCCCAAATAAAGGAATATTTAAAGATTTCCGAAAACATAATGTGAAATTCTGTCTGATTCTCAAAGAAGGAGAATCAGCTGCAAGAATGATGAATTCTGCAATAGGCAGAAATTTTTATGGAATATTATATTATACCATATACCATTATATATTATATATATAATATGGTATAATATATACCATTATACATGGTATACCATTAAATGTACGACACCAAACGGTAGCTTGCAGTAAACAGTGGAATAATTTCTGTGAAGTTACTGGCTTAAAATATAATGAAAATGACGTCACAAGATATGACTTAAAAAAACTACGATGAGGACGGTTTCCATATCAAAGGTTTAATAATAAACCTTATTCATAAGTTTTGGCCCCGCTTTTGAAACAGAATTTCTTGGAGGCATTCCAAGCTACAAAAGACAGAATTATGACCTCGTCCCAAATAGAGGAATATTATTAAGGTTTCTGAAAACAATGTGAAATTCACACATAATAGCAGGGAGGATGACAACTACATTTTGTTGGCATGTGCAAAAGATCAAATGGAAAATCGTAAATCATGGGTTAGCGGTTGAATTTACGATTGCCATTACCATTAGAGAGCTACACAAGATGCCTTGAATTGCTATAGGCACCAAGCCACAGTATTGCATTGCAGTGTACTGTCGTGTACAAATGAAGGATTTGACACGAACACTTTAAGGAAAGTACCCGGACAAGACGTGACTGCCTTGCCGTCTACCTGCTTCGAACAAGACATTGTGTTGCTTTGCTTTTCTGTGAAGGCAGTATAGCTTGAATTGTAAGCAGAAAAGGCAATAGTGCCTTGAGGAAGGCAACAAGACAGAAAATAACAATACTGCTATGATGTCGGCAACGATGCGCAATGATATGAGCGGCGCATTCTTTTGCATGATCGGGCAACATGCGCATTAACAAAAATGTTAAGTTAAGTTTGATTCATGTTTTTACGTTATTTAAATATAAATTATTATTAAATTATTTAAATTTAATAACACCATTCGTTGCCTTACGTTGCCATGCATTGCCTTTTCGTTCAAAAAAGCAACGAATGGCAATGAATACTATTGCCTTTGTTGTGCTTTGTTATCAGCACGCTTTCGGCAGTCAATGTCTTGATTCGAAAGCAAAATAAGCCGAGATTAATCTCTGAAAATAAGCAAGCAGTGCAAGGCTTGAAATTTTTGTTGTGTCTTGATGTGCGTTTCAAGACATCTTATGCAGCTCTCTAATTACCATTACAAAATATGTATCATTTTGAAAATGGGCACAAGTGCATAACTTATGTCAATTTCTTTAAATCTGAATATGTGTCATTCTTAAGAATTTCTGCGGACAAAAGACTTTTCCTTTCACCCTCTTGAAAGAATGGAAAAAGAGTTCGCGGGTTTAAGTATATTTTTTCCCCACACACACGGTTCGTGAGCGGACGGATAGTTTTTAGGTATAAAGCTTTAACCACAACCAAGGCTACAGGCTACAAGATACAAGCGGCATCTGTCAAACTTACATTGTCCCTTATGGGGAACAAGAAAAAAAACATTGATTTCCAGTCGCCGCTACGTATCTGTGGTTAGCCGCTACGTATCTTGTGGTCAGCCGCTAGCTTTACGCCGCATGCAGTCGACCGAATTCTAATTTTCTCTGGCGACGAAGGTATGCTTCTTTCTTCTTTTATGTTTGTTTGCGTTTTACATATAAAAAGATTTGCGTTTTGACATTTGCTGCTGGCTTAACGCCGATATCACTGGAAGCAGTGCTGGAAGTCAGCTGCATTTGCAGCCTGTATCCTGTAGCTGGTAGCCTTGGTTGTGGTTAAAGCTTAAATGATTAAATTACCGTAGATGTTTCCGTCTGTCCGTTCCTCCTTATTACTTATTCCATAATTCCAACTATTCCTGACGTTATCCCTCTGTCGAGCATTAAGACATGCGCGTGTCTTGCCCATTGTAACGAACGAGTTAAACTGAAAATTAAAACCTATTTATTTATAATTTTCTTTTGCCAACGATGTGAATACTTCAACAGAACTTCAGAGAATGAGTTCGCCGAGAAAGTGTTGAAGCATATCGACAACAGCGTCAGCGTCAAAAAATAATTTACTGTACAAACCTTATAGAAGAATTTTGCTTTCTGCCGCTCGGACGCTTCGTTCGGATCTATTCTATTTTCTCACTGATTTACTATTACGCTATTTTTTTTTGGAAATGTGTAGCCTACTCTTCGTAAAAAATAATGAAGTGGTGTTAAATAATTCAACTTAAATTCTTACACAAAATGTAAACAAAAAGGCTATGTTTTTGACATGCAGTCAATCGGAAACTGCAATTCCGAAAAAAAACAACAGTTTTGCTGAAAAAAAAACACGAATAGCAGAAATGGCTGACATGTTGTAAATAAATTTTGACGAGCGTTTGGCGTATTCATTTTGGGCAACCTTTTTTGTCGCATGAAAGTTCTGATGCTGTTCGATGTGCTTCAACACAAAGTTTTTTCTACGTGAGTTTAGGTTTGCCATAGTTTTGCTGTTGAATTGCTGTCTCACGAAATAGAGGAAAGATCATACCGATTAGTACCATATATGGTAATGCTTTTATTTTCTTTTTGGTATTGTTCACTTGGCTTCAGTGTGTCTCTGAAATCATTGAATGTTGCCTCTTTTTGGATATGCGAAAGGTATTGGGGAAAAGTTGGAAAAGTATAGTCGGAAATAATTTCATCCAACTTCAAAAGAATTAAATAGGAGGGACTTAAATAGGAGATAAGTATGAGTCATTAGTGGTTGCCACGAGTTAATTTCGGCAAATTAGATCTGAGAAATATGAAACAATGTAATACATATGTATATGTAAATACATATCATCACCTGAAATGCAAAATAACGTCAAGTTATTGTATATAAAAGTACTTGCAAAATAAATGCAAGTAACATCAGTTGTCAAAAGTTTACAGGAGAAGCAAAATTGAAACTTCTTGAGATATTGAAACAAAATTTTTAAATCTAGATTAACATGAAACTAGAAATATATTTAAAATTAGTTTAATTTTTAGTTTTAGATAGTTTTTTAAAATGCTCTATTCAGAAAATCAACAAATAAGACGAAGTTGATGAATTATGAAATGTTTAATAACTTTTTTGTATTAATTTATTTTTTAATGTGTTAAAGCTACATAACTTTTACATAACAATTACATCTATAAAAAATGTACAAATAAGCGAACAAAAATCCTCATATCCCCAGTCCTTTTGTATGATATATAATAAAATATACCCAATGTGGGAATATAATTTCCTCGTGATTCTGATTAGTATTATCACTAACCACATAATACATTTGTTATGTTATGTGGTTAGTAGTTTTACACCACACAATTTTGTCAGTTAAACATGCATTTTGTCTATCGGAAGTTCCATGTTTATCGATTTCTTTTTCATTCCGTTCCCAATGTTTGAAAAATATTTATTGAAACATTTCGTGGCATGAAATATTCGGGCTTTTTATTGTAGGGCACATTACACTCGTTTTTTCCATACAAATATTTGCATGCATATAAAATTTAAATGCGTATTTCATCGTAGATTCAGCAATTCTAACTATTTTGGAAACAACTCGATTCTATATAAAATGTACATATAGAAATATAATGTACCTACACACTATATAATATACTATTACTACTTAACAAGTTTAAAAAATGCATGTAGTAGTCAAGTAACGAAAAACATTAATTATTTTTGCAAAAATATAGCCAATGCAAGTCAATTAAATCTGTTCATTGTGTTCGAAAATACTTTGAAACACATTGTGAATTTCGTTTATCATGTCACTGGCCAACATGCTGCGTCCGTGCTTCCTAAATGCCGCTGCATTGCATTGCTTGACCAGGAAACTGGCAGAGAAGGCTGCAAGGAATGCCGGATTCGATTGATTAGATTCTAACGACCAATTGAAAAACGTCGCCAGAGTGCCGCAAAGCACATCTCCCTGTCCACCGCATCGTCTTCCAGAGCCACCACTTGGCAATGTATAAACCTCCCTGGTGCTCGTTATGTGTATTTTATCCTTGGCACTCTTTTCGAGCACAATAACACCACCACCCAAGCTTGCCATTCTTTCCTGAATTACGTCACTGTCTTCGCTAAACAGACGGCGAAATTCGATGGCGTTGGGTGTAAGAATCACGTTGCGATAACCGCTGATTATATCAATATCATTATTAAGTATAGCCAGACCATCGGCGTCAATGATCATAGGCTTGCTTAGTTTTTGGCACAATGCCATAAGCGACACTGCAGTTTTTAGTATTTTTGGATCTCGTCCAAGTCCAGGACCTATGACCTAATTAATATTTATGACAACACTTTATTCAGTTTTTTTGTTTCATTGAATTCATACTTTACCACTACATGCAATCGCTGCAGCCACGGCTCAATTTGTTCCAGCGCATCTTCAAGATCTAACAGCGGATGTACTATCAGTTCCGGACTATACGACTTAATAACCACCGCTGCATCGCGTTGACAGAATACGTGCGCAAGGTCTGCTCCCACCTTAAGTGCACTCAATGCCGCAAAATATGGAGCTCCAGTATATTCCAGAGAACCACCAATGACTCCAACACGTCCGTATTGTCCCTTATGCTTGCAATCGCTGAGTTTGGGAATAATAGAAGATTTCACCAGTTTAATAAGTTTGTGTGGCTGCACAGGGATTTCAATAACGTCACTCATAGTCGTCGCGTGTCTCAGTACCTTGAGAAAACATGAAACTACTAGCAATTTCCTGTTTAAATAATAACTGACTGAATATTTACGAGCAAATGCAAAGTGCATTTCTATGTATTCTTAACTGTACACATCGCAGCATAGATTACATAGATAGGAAACTTAGAACAAAACAGCTGATTGATGCATGCAAAATTTGGCATAGTTTGTTTCTACAAAATTTGCTATGAACTTTCCTTACATTACATTAGAAGAAGGTACTGTCAAACAGAATGCGAATTTACGCAATGCGATTTTCGCGATGTAGGCCAGACAACGCGAAATCGCCAAGTCAGCTGTGAACGGTAGAATGCTGCATTGGTAAAAAGGAATTCATTATTATGGGATTTGACACGTTCTCTAGGGAATTTTGTTATTTCTTGTGAAATTTTTCCATATTTAATGTTTGTTTTTGATGTGAACTATTGAAATTTTATTTTAAATGTGAAGAATCTGATTAATTGCATATATCCAGGATTATAATTGCAAATCATAACTCCAGCGAAACCGAAGTTAATAAAGTGACAGCTGGCTACACAATAAATTGTAATCCTGAGCATTTTTATACTCACACTCTCACAATACACAAATCCTAGTACAAAATTCGGTAACATTTTTCATCGCGCTACTTGGCGAACATTTCACCGCCATGAAAGTAAACAAGGCTGTTTGACGTGTTCCATAAGAATGTGTGTAAAACAACACTGAAAAACCTTCGCGCCGTCCGACATAGCGTAATTTAGCGCTCTGTTTGACATCCACTTTAGGGTGCCAACACCATACAGAACGGTCAGCTGTTTATTGAGTAATTAATTTTTTAGTTTTTTGCGATTGAACTGTTGAGTTTGCGATTTTTCTAAAAATTGTAATTTTTTTTCTTTTAGTTTTAAAATGTATTTTGTCCTAAAATCCTGCATCGATTCTAATGATAGAATAATAGAAAGCTGAAAGATTTTACTTTCTCATAATTGACATAAATATGTAGCTTAATAAAACATATTTAAAAAAATCTTATTAAAAATTTAAATTTTCAAGAAAACTAAACCGTTTTCGGTAAAATGTTTTTTAACATAAATGAGGGACCGAAATTTTCAAACTCCACGGGTTAAAGGTCGGGAATCATGCGAAAGCGATGTCATATGATGTTGATGTCAGAGGCAACATTAAAACCAACATCAACATTCACATCTACAACAAAGGCGTTTCAAGAACGGTAAACTTTCATTAGTTTCAGTAATTAATTGATTGGATTGGTTTCAGTAATTAAGTGTTTCGCTTTCTTAAATATTTCATTTTTAAAAAAAGAATACTTTTGTAAACCAACCCAGGCGGTTCAAATGACAGCAAACGACGGCGAACAGTTCTGCCGACGTCAACGGCAGCCAAAATTATTTCTGTTTCATTGTTAGGTGTTATACATTTTTGTAAACATAATTTCCAATTTGCTAGTATAAAATTATTGTATCTAGTTTGTAAGATATGACGAATTCCAAAAATAACTCTGCAGCGAACCAACAATTAGCTATTGAAAAGGCGTCAAAGGCCAAGAATCCGATGGAGCAGCTAACAGGTGTTTTCCAATATGCGACGGCCAACACTGTATACAACCTTTATTGCAAGCAAAAAGCAGACATGGATCCAAAAACTCTAAAATGGGCATTTAAATTGGCTGAGCGTAATGTTGGTCCTTTTTACAAAGCGCTGGCAATGGGTTGGCAGCCAAAGATTAAACAGAACGATTTGAATAAGAACTGGGCGCGCTATCTTGTGGCGCTGGACAAGGAGAAGAAGCCTGTTGCTTATGCTATGTTCCGCTTTGATCTTGATTATGGTCACAGTGTATTGTACTGGTGAGTAAGTGAGATACGAATGAATTATAGTTTCGAACTATTGTATATAAAGATTTTTGTTATCTAAATTAATTTCCGGACAGTTACGAACTGCAAATTGAACCAAGCGCTCAGCGGCAGGGTGTAGGAAGATTTATGATGAAAGCATTAGAAGACTGTGCTAAACATTGGCAGATGGAAAAAGTAGTGCTGACTGTTCTCAAAAACAATTCCACAGCTGTTCGCTTTTATAGCGCCATTGGCTACGGATCGGATGCGTCATCGCCGGATATTTTCGAAAATGCTGAATATGAGATTTTAAGTAAAATAATAAATTAGACCACCTGTTACGAAGTTTTACAAAAGCAATGCTGTATTTTACTTGTATGGATCTACACAATAATTTCAGGAACTTAATTACAAAAATCGTTTAGCCTGTTCCTCCATATACTTGGCCATTCGTATATCTTTTGCGCTCAGACCACCGACATCGTGTGTCGACATTGTTACTTGCACCTTATTGTAAACATTGAACCACTCCGGATGGTGATTCGTTTTTTCAGCAAGCAACGCAGCGCCCGACATGAAACTAAATGCTTGGTTGAAACCGCCGAACAAATATTCCTTGTATATAGCATCCCGGCCATTAACCATGGTCCAGCCAGCTTTCAATAAAGGTTGCAATAGATCTAAACGTTCCTGCTCTGTGAGTTTGGCCTACAAAAGCATAATAATTATTTGATAGAGTAGCTTAAATGATAAAATCACTGCGAAATATACTAAATCTGTTAATATAAATAAAATTGGATGAGATATTTTAGAATAAACTATTAAAATGCGTCCTTCAAATTAGTTTTAATAGTTAGAAATTTACAAATATTTTAAAATTGAATTTTTTATTTCTAAACAAGATGCGAATACATCATATATTATATATATGGTATATTTTTTGCTATGATATTTGGTGATAAAGTTATTCTATGTTTTCATTTTCACTCTCCTTGACTTCATATCTAACACAGTGTATTCACAACCTGTTCGGTGACCTTGCATACGGAGTTTCAACAACTGGGAATACTTTCACTTAATGTTTGCTTGGCATTAAAACAAACTGATTTATGTATGAATGCTTATCAATTAAAGTTTCACCTCTAGCATCTCTCGTATTAAGTAGATAAGCTAGAATCACAAGTCGCATATAACAAAAAACATTAATTTAAGGCTGTTTTTCCCCCCCTACTTTCAACAAGTGTTTCCGGTTTATGCAGTTAGTTATTGATTTTTTGTTTGTCAAGTACACATTTAAAATTTCTCAAATTTCTTACCATTTTTTTCCTAGTGGACTGTGTTGTCGATTTTACGCCGGAGGACACTGAGTTGAATCTAGAACTTGTGCTCTGATCCGCTGCTGCTCTCGCACTGAGATAGCAAGAAAATGATTTGCCTCGACTTGAATTGATATTGAATCGAAGTAATCGAAATAACATTTTGCGCAAATATTATAAATAACAATGGCGCTCTGTGGATCACCAACTTACTCAATGGCTTACGAAAAGGCAAATTTCCGCACGAATAGCTTCCATTATAAGAGTTTGGCTCAGTTTCCTTTGCGTTTCAGTTTTGCGTAAATTAAACAACCGCTTTTCACCAATTTGGCAAATTAAACTTTGTGGTTTTACTTTGAAATTTGTGTCAACCTTTCTTGCAAATATTGTGTCATTCGCTTCTACTTGCTACTTGCATTCCTCCCTTGATTTGATAATTGAATAAAGTATTGTTTACACTTATTACATAACGTTTTTTTCACTACTAAGTAATATTGCTAATTAGTATTAAATAAGTATGCTTTTATTTGGTTTTTATTAAATACAATGAACTTAAATACAATTCCATATATTTATTACAATTCTTAATTTAGTTTAGTTCTAAAACTGGGAACCGAGCACCACAAAAAATCGGTAACGCGACTCGATGCTTACCTAAATAGTGGTATGGAAAGACAAACGCACCAACTTTCCGAATTGTTTTTAATAAAGAAGTAGCAGTTCACGAAATTTTATAATATTTTAATCAAAGTTCTACAATATCTTAAAAATACCCACACAACTTTAATTTATGCCCACATTGGAAAACGAAATTTCGTAGGGTGGCAACAGTTTGGAAAAAATTATGTTGAATACGACGATTTTAAGCTAAAACGTTCCTTGGTATCTCTTTCTAGCTGCAAAAGAAACAAAACAAAATTCACCAGTGCATACGAAATCAATCTTTCTTTCAGTGTGAAATGTTAAAAAAATGTTCATGGTCGTGTGAATGTGGACTTTTTGTCGGAGACATACATTGACGCAACGGTGTAATTTTCGTTTCGTACACGACGCAAAACATAATAATATAACTTCTCAGTTAAAGAGATCGAGTTTGTTGGCTGAAAATCTATATAAAGAAATATTTATTAAGATATCTTAAAAATATTCATGTGTACTATGTGAATTTTTATTATTTAATTTTGTATTTTATTTGTATTATGTACCATAAATTACATGTTGTTTTTATTGTATTAGTTAGAAAGTTTAAAAAAAATTAAAATTTTTAAAATTTACTTTAAAGTTTATAATTTTCAAAATGTATAATATTTGTGAAATAGAAATTATTGCACACTCAAAAAAATAAAAAATGCTTGGTCTTATTTTTTCCCACATGTATTTCGTGAATTTTCAGCTTTAATTAATTAATTCAATTTTTCAATGAAAAATGTATTGATAATGTATGTACCCCTGAATTGTGTTGTATTTTCTTTGTAGGCAGAAAGAGATAGCAAGTGACGCTTCGTCTTAAAATGGTCAAATTCATGTAAATTTTTGCTAAACTGTTGCCACCTTACGAAGTTTCGTTTTCCAATGTGGCATAAATTAAAGTGATGTGGGTATTTTTAACTTACTGTAGAATCGACATCAACATAAGTTCATACAAGAAATATTATGCTGTAAACACAACAACGGAAACGACCTGCTGTCGACAAAAAAAAAGGAAAAACGAAAATTCTATAAATTTGTACAAAAATTATAATTCGATAATTTATAGGTTAATTATAGATGTTATTAACATTTAATTAAACATTTAATTTAACATTTTTATAAACATCTTATTTATAAAGATTTTATTAATTAAATTAATAATGTAACTTAATTTAATTATATGTACGTATCTACAAATATTATATACATATAATTTCAATGTGAGATCTAACAAAAGAGTAGAATAATTCTGATTTTTCAGAAATGAAGCTACCTTTTCAACGATCCTAACAATTCTTGAAACCCTTACGAAGCCTTAACAAATTCAATGAAGGCTTAAATAACTCTTAAAAACTCTTAAATAAGTTTTAAAGCAGTTATTAGCACGGTCTTTTCGTAAAGCTTTTAAACAATTTAAATTTGAAATTTCTACAACTTCATTTTAAAACCTTTCCTGGAGTTAAACTAAAACTAAGTTAAGTTTTTTAAATAAAAATTTTCTTTCTTTTCGAGCTTCCGAATAAATTTTTAAATGAAATATTTATTTATCTAATATTCTGCATGCAAATATTTCATATAATTTCACCAACAAATTTTCATTACAAATTGAAAATAAATGACTATTTAAATTATACATCTAGGTATGTGTGTATGTATCTAAGTTTGCACACAAGCACACACTTTTTGTAGTCTTTTAATTACTTATTTGACTTTCTATTTCCTCATTTTCTCCATTTCCATAGTAATCGTAGTCTGTCGGTAGTGTTGACGGTTTTCCTCTCAAAGTGTCTGTCGTAATGCTTCTTCTGCTCGTTGAAGACAAATCGTTGAGAGTTCGGGGCGATGGAGGAGAGTCGTCTGGTCCAGTCTTACCACCAGCAGTGGTCTGGTCCACCTTAACAAGTGCTGCATTAGCAACATTGAGTGCTGTTGTTGTTCTTGTTGTTGTTGTGTCAGCAGTACTGAATAAATAAGTAGGTTTAAAGAAAGTGCTACTTTCGATGGATTTGCCAGTGGTTTCAGGATTTTCAGTGGATAGACCGCGCGTGGTAAGACGTCTTCTACTATAACGACTGCGGACGAATGGCTGATATGTCGAAGCTTCGCTGGCTAAAAAGTACAAATTATTATTATTTGAACTCAGCAAGATGTATACATGAAAATTAAAAGAGTGTAGAATTATACCCACAGACAAGAAACAACATCAATCCAAATCCTATACAGTTCAGCAAGAGTACTTTCATCTTGTCGCTGGATCTCCTCTCTAATGATGACGACTAAATTTCGTTTTCATTCCGAGTGCGTTATTTATATACGAATGTCCCTAAAAATATCGCTCATCGTAACTCTTATCAGTTATGGGCGTTTATAGGCAGGCTTCTTGTTGCTCTGCTTCTTGTTGCTCTTGAAATATATCGAAATTTTTTGTGATATGGTTCTGCAAAAGCGAAAGTTCTACAGCTCTAGTGTTTTTCAATTTCAAATAATAGATATTAATAATAATCGTTTGGTTACAATCAACACAAAAAATAAAAACAAAAATCAACCCAATACACATGGGATATGAAAAATACTATGAGTTCTTTGACTTTTACCATACACCGTGGTACAACGAAGGTTGCTATGCACGCGAGTACTTCAACTTGAATGTTCAAGAAATACATGCATACATACGATATGTACGTACATACATATGTATGTGCATATAGATATTGATATCCCCGATAGATACGTATGTATGTATGTAGTTGGCATGGAGACAGACTTAATGGTTGTCTATAAAAAGACTAAAATAAAAAGACTGTATATTCAATTGTCGATCTCTTTTAGATCTAGAATTGAACTCAGAGGTTAGATTTAGAAGGTGCTGCAAAATATACTTAGATATAGAAACTGCTTATGTGTCTATACAAATGACTTTTCAATTTTATTCGAATGAAATCCATTGCTTGGAATTCATTTATGACCTAATTATGGTTTGAGTAACTCGATCGATGGTTTTGATCGCCCAGGACGATATCATTCATATTTTTAGTCAAATATTCGATTTTATATGTAAATCATGTCAAAAATAATCTAAAGCCTGTTTGTTTACATTTCATAAATTCCATTTATGCGAACGATTATATAGATTCTCCTCGAATATAAATAATTTCAATAAGTTTTGAAAACAATATTTTATTGTATATAGTTTTTTTTATTTTAAACTTCAACTTTAGTGGTGGATATTTTTAAATACTTAAGTTAATTCGAGTAGGTAGGGATTTTAGCTTAAATCGAATATAGTACATTCATTATTCTAGTGCTGCTTCTTCGCCTTGGCCCCCGATGGAATTGGCGGTGGTGGTACATCGGGTACGGCGTGGTTTTTGTTCTTCGAAACGTTTTTTATGCTCTCAATGTTTGGTACGTCGGTGACAGAATCTGGAGTAACAGTATCACTTGCATCAGCTGCGGCACTTGTCTCTTCGTCTTCGGCGCGGGGGCTCAGTGTGGAAGGAGATGCTGTTGGAACAACAGGTGGAGCCTGGGTGGGAGGTGTGCCGAATTTGTTGGGCGAAACAGCAGGACCGTAAGCGTAATTATGGCTGGGGAAGTAGTCGTAAGGTGGCAAATATTGTTCGCGATATTCAATGATCGGGTCATAGATCACCGGGTACTGATGGTAGCCGTACGTTGGCATGGAAACTGGGCTTCCGTGCTGATTGGGATGATATTGCGGGAGTGGCACCAATGCTGGAGGCAACCCGAATTCATTGAGCGGAATGGGCAGCTTTTCGTTCGGCATCGCTTGAGGCTGTTGGTTTTGGGACATCGCCATCGCTTGTGGTTGTGGGCTTTGCGTGAGTGGCATGTAGTTCGGTACGTTCTGGTGTTGATCTGGGATGGTAGGATCGGGTTGTTGTTCGTTTGGCTGATCTCGTGGTACAGCTGGTGCTGGTGTTGCTTCAGCTGGATTTTGAGCAAATGGAAAGCCTGGATAGGGCAGCTCTTGTGGATTCTCTTGTTGCGGTGCCCCTGGAAGTGGGTATTGTTGACTGTAAGGAAGGGGATACGGGAGCTGCAAGGAGGAGGAGGCGATGCAAGTATTATTAAAAAGGAAATCATCGTGTCTCGATGGTTACAGCAATAATTACCTGTTCCCTGGGGTGCAGACCGGGTGCTATAGCTTGGCCAAAGCGCACCAGCGGAGGACTGTAGAATCCGTATGGATTATAGGGGCCGAAGGGGAAGTGAGCGACGCCGGGCTCATGTATGGTTGGCTGTATGACCGGGTAAGCGCGACTGGAGGTCAAATTCTCGTCGGTAGTGATGAGTGCATTGTATACTTTGGGCGTGCGACGCAAGGCGGCTCCGCAGCTGGTGTAACAGTTGATGGCAACAACCAGAGCGATAAGTAGCTGTAAAAAAGCGTTTAAAAACTTTACTAAGTAATTTTCTGCTTTCTGATATATTGTAGTTACTTAAATAACTGAAACGAAAACCACGATCACGAGCATAAAGTAAATAACTCGGTTTATTTACAGATTTCTGCTTAAGTACGTATTTGAATATTTTCTTATTTGCTTATTTCTTATTTTAAAATAGGGATTGGTTTGGTTCGGTGTTGTTGTTGTTGTGGTTAGTAACGACGTAAGAACGAGTTCTGTATTGTTTGAGTTCAATAAAATAAATATAATGAATACGTATAGAAACAATGATTAATGATTTCTTTGAACGGTTTTTATATTACTTTGCAAAGACTTCCTTAAGTCGTTTAATGTTGGTTCGATATGTGACTAAAAGTGCTAAAAGGTGGTAGAAATCAAATTGTAATAATATAATATAATTCAATGATTTAATATTGTAATAATATAAAAAATTAAATGTTCATTTTGGATAAAGACATCCTTAAAAGTGCGATAAAGGAATCAACTACTACATGAATGGTGTTACTTTCCTAGAAGTTGTTTAATTTTTACCAAGTATTGGCGACTACTAAATTTTTTCTGTCTGATTTCAACCAGATTTGCATTTATTTGCATTTGATTTTATTTTTCTGTTATTTCCAGCGAACAACTGAGCTTGACATCGAATCATTGAAGTTGTCAGAACTCTTGACATATTTAGTTGAACATTAGAGACTCTATAAATCTAAATGAACCCAAGTACCAAGAATGGACTTTAATTTAAACACACATACAAATACATATATATGTATTTGCAAAAATAGACACACTTTGGTGCCAACAAATAAACACTTGATTAAATAAATGAGTAACATTTCACTTTTTCCATGCAACATTAACATGAATAAGAGATCAAAACGTGATTTTAAGTTGAGATGCAAAATAAAATAAATGAAACAGACTATAAATGCAATGAGGCCAAAAGATAAACGCCGCAGTTACGCTACGGGATGTGAAACAGTTTGCTAACAGTCGGCTATGATGGCTGTAGTGACTTCTAACACCCACCTCTCTCTCTCTCCTTCTCCCTCCCTGCCTCTCCTTCGCTCTCTCAAGCCAACCGATCAACAGGAAATACTTGAGAGATAACAATATTTCGTTAACGTTGTTGCTGTTGTTGTTGTTTTGGTCATTGTAAAGTAACTAAACTCAAATGCAAAAAAGTGTTTTTCGCTTGTTTGCTTTATCCACAAATGAATTTGATTTCAAGAGTGCTTAACGACTTGGATTTAATCTAGGCCAATTTTGCAATAAAAAGAAGTACGTATTGCTTCTATGAATTAAAGTGAAACCGATTGCAAGTTAAAGTGAAAGATTTCATAAGCGAAAAGATTTACAGATGATTTCGAAGAGATTCTATGGAAGTATGTACGAATATAAAGTGTGGGCCATCGGCTGGTTTTTTTTTTTAACTTAATAATTAATTTAAAAATAAATAAATTAATTTAAAAATTAATTGAATAGCTTCTTTAAATTGAATGAATTAATTCAAAAAGAAACAAACTGATGGGCCACCTTATATATTCGCTTGCACTAGAAATAAAAACTTAAAGGATGTGGTCATTGGAATAACACGTGCACATCAGTGCGAGGAGGGGGGGGGGGTCTGTTAAAACGCGGGGTTTATATCTGGTAGATATTAAAATCAGCCGTCATTTTGACTAGTTTTGTAATAGCAACATTGTTTATACACATTGATTATACACATGGTTTATCTGTCTAAAAACAACATTTTCCCATCGTTTCGCATAAAAAAGAGACGACTACAAATGGTCCAAAGTGTAAATCGACCACGATACCGATTCAGCTTCAAGTGCTCCAATTTTAGTCTGTTTATTTACGTGAATAATTTTTGACAAACAAACGCTTTTTTCTTGCCTCTTGTTTGCATACGCAACAATAGTCAGTTGATAGCTTTTGTGTGTCATGAGTTCCGCCTCACATCCTTCGCCCTCCCCCCCTCGGTTTATTTCGCGAGCATCATCGTTCACGATCTGATGCTAAACAGATGATTGTTATAGTTTGTTGTTGTTGTCCCACTCGAATGGCTCCATGCCATTTCTTCATGTGGGAGTTTAAAGTCAGAATTATTTCTGGGTTTAGTTTTATTTACACTTTCACATTTGCGATTGCAAATGTACGAAGGAGTTGAATCGTGACACATTTCTTAAATGTCTTAAAGAAACTAACTTTCTTATATGGATGAAAATATACACATTAGTGGATATACACATTATAATAACATTATTAAATATACACATTATATGGATGAAAATATACATCTGTATGCATATCTTCAAGTAGGACATCGATTGATGGTATTTAAGTCTATGATATGATTTAAGATGTAACTGTTTATTAACATTCTCCTTTCATTAACATGTTCATTTGTTGGCCCCACCGAATCAAGCACGAATTATTTTCATGTTCATTCAATGTTTTCGAAATGCTAAAAGCTACAAATAAATAAGCTCTTTGATGGAATCGAAACCCAACCTTTGCATTCATGGTTTTTGGCTTCTTCTTCTACTTCTGCTTCTTCCAGTGCAATCGATCACGTTCAGCAGTGTTTTGTTGTTGTTGTTGTTGTTGTTGTTGTTGTTGGTTATTCTTATTACTGCAACTTGTTCCAAAGTCACACGATTCTGCATGCAATTTTGTGACTTTGTGAATTATTATTCAAAGGATGTCACCACATTCGGAAAGGTATTTTTTTTAAACTCGATTTCTTTAGTTTTCGGATACTTGAGTTTGTGTTTTTTTTTGCACGTTTCAGGATTACTATAAATTTATACACTTTTCAGTTTATAGGCTTTTAAATTATCACTTTTTTTTTATTTTATTTCTTTTGCTCTCTTTCACAACCACAAAACTAGGTTAGTCACAAAGTTGACAAGGAATTACAACAATATTTTTTGTTTTTAAACCACACTTGAAATACTTGAGTACTTTTGACGGTCGGACTTTAAACGCGCACTGATCGCGTATGATTGAGCCAAATGTCGGGAGCTCAAACCTTTTATACCTTTTTACCGTTTACCGTAACCGTCACCATCGCCCTCGTCGTTGCTCCACGCTGTGTGCTGAGAGTTTGCGCGACTACAACAAATAGTCAAATAGTCCAATAGTCAGCTGGACCCTCAACGAATAGTTGTTGGTCTACGTTGGTGCGGTGTGTTAGCTGCTGACGTCACTGTGGAGGCACGCCACAGTTGTTCACGATCGTGCGCCTGATCCAGTCTAAACAAGCTTCGGTGCCGCCGCCGCTGCAGATTGTGGAGAAGTTGTGCTTGTGATCTTTTAATGGATTTTCGTCTGAGTGGTGGACGAACGAACGAACGGATCAGAAGAGGTGGGGACGAACGGTCACCTGATCTCTGGGATGTGAAGTTTCAACTTTTGCTTTGATCCGTGCAAAATCCCGATCCAAGTCGGTTGGTTTCTGTTCGCGGATTATGATTCCGTGTCAATCACCAGCATTCACGCTGCTTGCCATTCACACTTCAGTTTGACACACACACACACAATCATAAACTATATAATTATAGTTTGCAGCATAGATTATCATTGTACTATAGTTCAAGAATGTTCGTTTTACTCTTTTGATTGGCTTTGTTTTTTGTTTGGTGACCTTGTTTTAAATTTGGTTGCAGTTCAGTTCTTCAAAATTAAAAGCTACATTCGGTGTTTGTTATTGTAGTACTGTGGAAGGTATTTATTAAGTATTAATATAATATGCCAGGTATTTGAAAGAATATGATTAATGAAATTTAAGTCTATTGATTGATATACAAGTACCTATCAATAGGTTTGCTATAGACTGAAACCTGAAACTGAAATATATTTTTCATGTTATCGCTTTTTTACTAAATAGTTTCAACACAGTTAAAATCATATATCCAATGATTTTTAAGTACTATAATAATATATTAAAGCGATATTAAAAAGTGTTATTTAAAAAGCAATATGACAAAACTTCATTTAATATGTTTAAATAATTATTTCTATAAATAATATAAACTTACATGATATAAAAACAAAAAATATGAAGTTCTGCAGATGTTGAGGGTGACAATTTTTTGTGTTACACGCAGAAATCATTAGAATTTCAATAAAATACAATATTTGAAAGTTGATAATCCAAAAAAAAAAATAGCTCTTTTATTAAAGTTCAAATAGATTGCTGATGACGACGATAATGATGGTAATAATGATGGTGATGATAACTTCGGTGATGATGATGTCTATTGCTGATCATGATTACGTACGCTCTCCTATAATTATCAATAAAAGTTTCATGTTTATTGCAATATTTTTAGTACATCAATCAATACAGACTGAGTTTGATTTGTTGTTGTTGTTATTTTTATTTTATGGCCAATGGCTTTAAGATACTTTCAAATAAAGCAAAAGACAACACAACTCTTCTGCGCATATCTTGTAAATATATTTTGTACATGGGGTACTTACTGACCCCGTTCTGGTAGATCAGACAAATCAGACAAAAACGCTTCATAAAAGAAAATCAAACAATAAAATTGTAACGATTGACTGAAGTCAGTCTGGCGGACGTCGAATAGGGAGAAAAGCAAAGAAGCAAAAGAGTGAAACAGAAAGAAGGACGGATATAAGAGTTGAAGAGTTGCTTCCATTCTATCTGACACATGAACGAATTCACCACCACTGAATGTTGCAGGGCAGAACTGGTCAATCTATCCGACTGTTGACCCTAAAAGAGCCTACATAAAAAGGCATATTAAAGTATATAAAGAAAGCAACTAAATTCTCTAACCTTGATTCTAAACATTTGATTCAAAATGTATGATTCTAAACATTTGATTCTAAATGTATCTAAACATTTTGTAATGAAGGCTCTGTTGCTGTCATCATGTCATCATGGATGCGGATTTGTCTCAGGAGTCGCTTTTTCGCTGCCATGTTCAGACACCGCAAAGAATTTTATTATTCGTATTGTAGATCTAGATCTGGATTAAGTAACCAAAATAAGCCTGGGGAAATATTCAATTCTTATGTATGTCATCTGTGATTATTATTTATGTTGCTTATTCACGACATTTTCCATATTCGTTCTTATTTTCTGTTACTTCTGCTTTTTTTTGTTACTTAATTTACTCTTTTAACTAACTGATCAACACGCGAAAATTGTATTAAAAATGATCCGTTGCATCTGAGTCTGTACATCAACATCAAATTAAGGTCATCAGTTTTTCTTATTATTACTTTCTAGTATTTACACAAAATAAATTAAGCTTTCAAACACACAATATTTCCGTACATTTCCATTGCAGATGCGACTTTCTTTCTTTCTGTCTTCGCATTCGTTTTTCCACTGATCTTCATTGATTCATTAATGATCCTCTGCTGCTGCTCTGTACTGTTTTTTGTGCTTTTGTTCAAACACTTTTTCAATTGTTAAGTATATAATAAGTATATATTAAATTTTTCATAATTATTCTTATCAAATCCAAAGAATTTCTTCAAGAATCCCACGCTTAAAAGGATCTCCTATAAGAAAAGTTATAAGTTTCAGACAAGCCGAAAAGTCTTTTTTCTAGCATCGACAAGTAAAAAATTTGTCAAAAAAATGGATTTATTTATTGACACATGTGTATTATTATATTTACCACACACTCTCTGCTCATGAGTCAACTTATGAACCGTCAAAACACCCACACAATGGGTCAGCATTGTTAGCATAGACCAAAAATAGCGCGTCGGCTACAAGCGTGTCATAATCCACAATACACAGTACAGATTTTGTGAGCAATTCTTGTGTTTGTGACTCTGAACAGTCAACTTTCATTTGTACTCGTATGTCAAATGCTGAGCTACAGTTTTCACAACCAACTCAATCGAGTCATGAAGAATGGGGGTTTCTTTACTGGAGAGTATGTTACTCTGTTTTGACTAAATTCCTTTGTTTTGGTTCAAAGATTTTATAACAATTGGTTAGGAATTATTTGTAGAATAAGCTATCATAAATTTCGAAAAGCATATCATATAATTTTAATGTTTTGTTAGAGTACTTTCACTTTTTCACTGTTCATGGTTTTGCTGATCCCGGTGCGAAGTGAGGAGATGGATGACTCAAGATTACATCACAAGTTCCAAGCGAGAAGTCTGTAGAAATTCTTTGTCAGGATTTTCTTTAATAAATACTAGTTATAAATGAAATAAGAAAAGTGTTTAAAAAAGAATAAAACTTGTGAGGTTTCTCATTTGATTATGGTTAATCTATCGTTATATCCGATAGCATTTATCGTGTATTATAATATTTTCGTGCATAATCTGCACCTACCAATTAATTATTATTAAGTGATGTTGACCTTGTATGACATTCTTACTTCGTGATTTAGTAATTTTCCAATCACTTAAGTGATAATTGGTTTGGTTAATCACGTTGTGTATATTATAAGTGATTGATTAAGGGTTTTTCTCCCCATAATCACACCGAAGAAATCCGAGAAAAATACGAAGATTCTACTTAGTTATTAAAAGCACTACAACGTAGTGCGCAAAGTAAAATTTGCTAGTTTCGAAATAATAGTAATTTGTACCGAAATTTATTATGAGATTAATAAAATGAGATTAAATTTGGCATTATTAATACAATACATTTTTCTTATTTATTTATTTATATTTATTATCTGCATTTCTTATTTAATATTAATAAATAATAAGATATGAAATCAATAATAAAATGTTAGCTGGTTGGATGTAAAGAGTTCAAAGTTCGAGATGTTCATAGAGCGAAAAAAATGACTTTCAAAAAGGCGACTTTTCTTGGTGAATTCAGGAAAATGTATGTATTATTTCCAACGAATTTTGTAATGTTTCGTTTTATTGAAATAAAATTTGCCTAAAGCAGTATTAAAACTGGTATTCTTGTAACATGCATTAGAAAATTTAAAATTATCATAAACATTAAAAAAAACAGCAATGCTTTTGGATCCTTCTTTCTATCTTCTTCTCGATACTCCTAAATACTCCTAAATCAGTAAAAAAATCAATAAAAAAATTACAATCACATCGTTTCAATCAATGCAAATTTCGTTTCAAATTTTAAATACTTTCTTTCTGATGTTGATGTTGTTGTTGTTGGTCCAACTTAAATCACCAAATCACAACAACAATCGCTTCCGCTTCCACAACAATTCACAATGGACTTTAAATGCATGCAGCACAAAATGGATGCACACAATTATAGAAAATTTTCGCCCCTTCTTCGTCAATCCCTCCCCCCCTTGCGTCTTCTTCGTCCCGCGCTCTATCGAATGTCCGTCCGTGTGCATTTTTTGACGAAATATGCACAGTGCATGCATATATGCATACACCAAATATGCATGCATTTTTAGCTACTATTGTGAAAAATTCGCTATTATTAATCGAATCGATTATCGATGTCACAAACCAAATTATTGTGATTGCGCTGCGTTCCTTTTACTTCGGATTAGACCAGTTTCCATACAAATTTTCTAATCGTACTTTCGAGTAGGATTAGAAATTCTAATCGGACTGGGATTTTCGTTATTTGATACGTAGATGGCGCTGATGTAAAAATTTTACTTCCCTATGGAACTATAGATGGCGCTGATGACATTTTTTCTTTTTAATTGATGGTGTGCGTTACCCAGTTTATCTTATTTGACTAATAAAGAAGATTCTGACAAACCTGTGAAGACCATGATTGCATCGCTGTGGTTACCATTTTGAATTCAAAGACTTTATTTACTCGAGCAAAAATTGTATTTAATTCCTAACAGTCAAACAGTTGATATTTCATGACACAACCTTTTTTTGTGTGATTTTGTGGGCACATCTGCATGTGACTTCCCTTGCCGTTCCATTTTAAATCAGGATTAGATTAGTAAAAAAGGAATGCAGCTAATGCTTATTTTGTCTAGCGGTAAAATAACGAAGAAATTTTACGGAGGAAAAAGAACACTTGTCCGGACTATAGAGGAAAAATTTCTAAACTGTCCGAAAAATTTAAATGTCCGGATTACTGGATAGTCCGAATTAGCGAGTGTCCGGATTAGGGAGGTTGTACTGTATTATGTACAGCAATGCTTTTGGATCTTCTTCTCGATACTCCTAAATACTCCTAAATCAGTAAAAAAATCAATAAAAAAATTACAATCACAATTCATTTAATTCGTTTCATTCTAAATCACACCTTCCGTTAAATCTCCTTCCGCTTTCACAACAATTCATTTTAAGTTAAGTTTCAAACCAACTTAATTTCAGTTTCGACCAATTTCTACCGTCAATCGTACATGACAGTTTGAGAAGTACGGAGATGGTTTAATCTGACAAAATTGGTTTGTATCCACGGTAATGTTTTTCCCACAAAAGTATGCAACGAGAAATATTTTATCTTAAAGTTTTCTTGAATTCTTTTGGAACTCATTTTCGGAAATAAATTTTGATAAATTCAAAAGCACTGTTTAACTAAAAACTGTGCATAATACATTAATTTTTTAAACGTTTATGACGTTTCCACGTTTCTGCATGCGTTGTGGAAGAAAATCACGTTTTATCCTTGACTTACTTTATTATTAGAGCGAATTATTTTGTACTATTTTCATATTTTATTTCAACGCTTGCACTCGTCTTTATTCCTTGATTTTTTTTATTCATGTCCCTTTATTCCCATATTTTCCGTATATGTTATATAGTAGATATATTATATATTCTTTGATTCCTGCGTAAAGTACAAAAAATGTATGCGTTTCGAAAAATTCTGATAGTAACTAATACCCTTTAGCGATTTCTGTGATCCATTCCTCCCTCTTCTATAAGATGCTTTTAGTTCCTTTCTATTAATTTGAGTTCTGGGATTCAGAAGATTTTCTCGTATTCGCTTTTCGCTCTGTTTTAGTATATGAATTCTTTCTATGATTATCGGAATTTGTAAATAATTGTTTCAATTATCGTGTAAATTATTTGTGAAATGCGTTATTTTGAAAGTCATAAAATTTCGGTTTCGATCTTTGAAATTTTCGAGTTTTTTTAATTTTGTAATAATTAATAAATTTCAAGTACAGTACAGTAGCCTAATGGTCAAGCTTGAGACTGTGGACTCGATATAAAAACCATGTTGATTCATTTGAAAGAAAAAAATATTCATTTTATTTATTTTACTGACATTATCCATTTTACATTGAATGCATATTAGTCGAAATAAAATAAATACAAATGCTAACACACAGATTGCAAAAATTATTAGATGATAGAGAAATAAGAGAAAGTAATCCGAGGATTTCCTAAATTACAACACTATTCAACTAATAAAAACTCTTGTTGTTTTCAACGAAACGAATGTTGTTCATGTTTTCTCGCTTTCATGTTCTGTTCATCTTTTAGAATAGTCAATAGAACAACGCTTGACTGTACTGGATTTGAACCTTGTTGGTTGGTCACCGAATAGTTAGTAAACTCTGCAAATATTACAGTTTTTGGGCTTATTCCCCGATTTTTAAATCTAATTGAAACTGATATTTTCTAATATATATTATAAAGAGAACTGATAAAATTCCTTAAAAATTTTAACTTTTTACAAATTATTTAAACATGGACGAAATACTTTAACTTTCGGAGTAATTAAAATGTTTCTTTACAACTGTAGATATTCTTACCTTGGTTTAAAAATGAATTTTTTACGGAAGAGCTACGGAAATAATAAATTTATCTCATTTAATTTTCGGCTCTTTTATGTGGGGAAGATAGGCATGTCCATTTATAATCCCCCATTTAGACTCCTCCATTTGACTTAGTTAAATGGTACTCAGAGACCTCGCAGATTGATAAAAAAGTCGTTTTGTTGCTATTATTTTGTATTATTAGTCTCCGAATTATTTTCATCACCATCTAAATTTTGGCTCTTCGAATCGACGAGTAGCTTGTGTAGTTGTTTTCGAAGAGAATATTTTTGACATTTTGATCTGAGTATCAATATAATGGATGTTATTAAATATTTAAAAAAACAGAACAAAACAAACACTGATTCTGAACAAACACTTGTTTTATTATTATTGATTTTCCAGTATCACTGCATTTTTATGAGATTTTCTTCGTAACGACCGATCCATAGATAACCTTGAATTGTTTTTATTTACAAGCTTTAAATTAAAAGGAACAGCTTTTCTCTTATGGACAGCTGTTTTGTTCAGCGATTTATTATTATTATTATTATTATTGATGCCGTAACAAACCCCTCCCATGGATGGTCAAGGAAGCAGCAGCTAATCGTCATCGCAATCGTATTTTTCCAGAATTCTTATGTTTATTTACTCTGTTCTGTTTATCAAATAATACCATATATTATCTGTCTGTAAGTATATATATGTAATCTATGTATATTGCTGTATAAATATATTTTCCTTTACTTATTTATGAAAATATTTTTACAAGTTTTGAATCACTTTGTTGCATGCCAGCGCAGTAAAAGTAGAAAATAAAAATCAACAACTCAGATGATAAAGTAGAAGAAGAATCACTTTGGTCAACGATAAGCTATCGATCAGAAGTTAAACAGGTAGAGTCAACTAAGCTAAGCGCAGAAGATATGAAACTGAGTCCCCTCTCTGTCTCTCTCTCTCTCTCTCTCTGCTTGCTTTCTTTCTGTTTTCTTTCTGTGTGCATTTCTGGAGGTCAAGATTCACTCCGCACCACCGCGAAAACACATTAACTCCTGAAACAACAGCAAAGCCCACACTCGCTCATTGAAATTGGATTTCTGTATTGGAAGAACAGTTCGCCGTGGCGATAACGGACCGAGGCCCAGCGTATATAAAGCAGTGCAGGCACATGTTATTGCAACAGTTGCATTCTGCGAGCGAAGATCACATCATATCCACAATAATAAAAATGAAGGCTTTCATTGTACTCCTGGCTCTGGTAGCTCTGGTGAGTAAATTTCTTTCGTAGAGTAGCGGAAGGTGTGTTGCTTTCGAATGAAAATCAATTTTAAATCGAATCGCATTCACAGGTTGCGGCCGAACATCATGAGGGACATGTATCCCATGACGTCGAGTATGTTGTCAAGACGCACGACGACTTGGTCAAGTACCGTCAGAAGTGCGTCTCCCAACTACACGTTCCCGCCGAGCATGTAGAGAAGTACAAGAAGTGGGAGTTCCCCGATGACGAGATCAGCCACTGCTACATGAAGTGCATCTTCGAAGAATTCGGAATATTCGACGAGACTCACGGTTTCGATGTGAAGAAGGTCCATCATCAGTTGGCCGGCCCTGACATCCATGTTGACCATAACAACGAGACACACGCCAAGATTGAGCAGTGTGCCGACAAGAACACCCAGGGCTCGGATGCGTGTACTTGGGCCTACCGCGGCGGCATGTGCTTCATCAAGGAGAACTTGCGCCTCGTACAGCACAGCGTCACACACTAAATAGCATTTCATTCACTTTTGGCGACTTTAAGAAAATGATTTCAAATAAATGAGATATGTTTTCATATAAATATATATGTATATATGTACAATACTATGTGTTTCTACTCTTTTCTCTCCCTTATATCCAGAGATTCCTCGTAACAAGTAATCCCATGAATCTTAAAAGAGGTGTTTTTATCATACGAAGGTGTCTTTTTTAAAATTTCCTACCACTAGGAATGGTTTTACTTCGAAGGTTATATAAAAGTACGAACAAAGGTGGTACCACGCCCATGATGATCAGAGTTTCAACTGAGTTTTCAATATCGCAAATCTATCGAAGGGCAGATAAATGGGGAAACCTACGAATACTGTTATATGTATATTACAATATTATACATCTATTATAATAAGTGCTCAGATATGAAACTTTGTCCAGCTGAGAGTGTGCGTGGAAAGATAATGATTATCACTTCGAAATATCCTCTTGTCTGTCGTTGGTTTCGATCAATGATGCTTTGCTGACTCATCTATTATTAGATATCTAAGTATTATCAAGTATTTGAAGTCTCATGCAGGTCTGTCTAATGTTCAGTGCAAAACTAGAAACACCTCCAATGAGGCTTCTGTTTTACCGCACTCTCGTACGGTTCTCCAGAGTGAGGATTATTTTCAGTGCTGATAACATATTTTGAGACCTTGAAGTGGCATTTTATTCTGGTTTTCTATAATTAACCGCAAAATTATAAATATTTCTGTTATTGTTATTGCTGTGCTTGGAATTTGCCAGCTGGACGGTTTACTTAAGAATACGTATTACATATTGTACATAAATAAATACATATGTACATCCATATACATATAGTAAATTATGTATTTTTCCCATTCAATCCTTCTCTTTAATTTTTAATATAATATAAGAAAAAATATATTTTTGGTTAACATCGCTTAGTAATTTAACTCTACAGATTAAGAAAACTTTCTCTCGTTCACAGTTCCAGAGCCACTTCCAAATATTTTTACTCGTATTTATTTAACATTTATTTTTATGGTGTTTTACTTTTCGGAAGTCGTTTTGAAAGCCGCAGAGACTTCAAAATACAAACTTAATTGATCGAAGATGAGCTGCAATTAATATATATAGTATATAAAAAGATTGTAAGAGAGGGAAGATAGAAACAATGAAGAGTATACTAAATA
This sequence comes from Myopa testacea, assembly GCA_949629155.1. Taxonomy (NCBI): domain Eukaryota; kingdom Metazoa; phylum Arthropoda; class Insecta; order Diptera; family Conopidae; genus Myopa; species Myopa testacea. The sequence goes on along the minus strand of OX451345.1, from coordinate 45,350,923 downwards.
ACATGAAAATTGGTCAAAATAAAGAGACCAATTATTAAATGGTTCATTATTCAATTATTAAATATTCAAATTATGAAAAATCAGTTGGATGCTGAAATTTAAATCTTGCACCATTTTGCGTCTGTCAAAAATAAGCAGCTGTTGGTTTGATTATGAAGCATTGGCTTATAAAATTATCGGATAATATATGATGGAGGAGTGTCTATGGCATACAACCAAAAAAAGTTCGAAGGAGGGGCAGATGGCACAAAAAGAATGGAATCGAATCGAAAATCGAAAAGAATCTAGTGTTTAACACGAGAGCTTTAAGAATTCTCTTCAAGTAGCTGATAAAAAGTAGAGAATCCATGTAAAATGTGTATTCTTTTTTTTGGGGAAATGCTACAGATTAAAATTAGTATTCGAATCATCCGAAATTTTCAGCTAAGAAATCAGTGATGAAAATATTGTTGCGTTGTTGAAATCGTTGTGGTGAAAAAAAAAGAAATGTGAAATACTTTAGAGCTTTTGTGATTCAATTACCTTCAATACGGTCTGATGCACTTGCAATTGCAATTTTCATTTTCGATCCGTTCTCTTGCAATACTTGTGCACAAATTGCATTGTATTTTCAAATCGCATGTTGAATATACGAACCCAGTGCTTGTTGTTTTGAAAAGGGGATGCTGGCGAGGTGGGTTGGGGTTGAGGTGGGTTTGGTAGAAATGCAGTCTTTGCTTTGCCACACACTTGGCAGCACCTGCACACGTGATTTGCTCCAAAAGTGCAATTTATGTGCTTCAATTCAACACGTCATTAATTTATCCACCCCTCTCCCGTCTCCCTCCTCCCCTCAACGGGATATGGGACGACGGCAAAGGGTTTCCATGGATTTTCAATACGAATTAAAACGCAAGCACACAATCCGTTTGTCAGCTTTTTCACGACACCAAAATCTTGTGTGTGTTTTTTTAACAAAAAATCCAGAAGAGAAAAAAAATCGTTCAGTCTTTGCTGGCACCTGAGCGATTGTGGAGCGATTAAAAGCGGCTGCGGTTCCTCTCATTCATCGCTCCGTTTGTGTTGCCTGTTGTGGTTCTGGATGTGGACAGAAGAGGAACAGCAGCAGCAGGCTAAACTTGCGGAGCACTTGACACAACCTATTCAATTATTTTTCAACTCTTAATTTTTACATCGCATAAAAACGTCATCAACACTAAACGTTTTGTGAAGAACGTTGTTTGTTCTTCATTGAATCAAAGGTTCTTGTTTTGTTGTTGGTATTTTTTTAAAAAGAATTTGAAACGCGCCAAAGACCTAGCGGTTGATCGGGAATGGTTTTGCAGAGGGGCGGAAGGGAGGGGGACACCCGTAGCAGTGACTTTGTCGTTCCGTCCTTAGTTCTCAATCACCATCAGCCAGCATTCCATCAATTCAGAAAAGCAAGTCAAAAGTTGATTGGATGCATGAAAAACAACAACACGAGTAACAGAAAAAATTCGAGGTGTGGATCTTGTAGTTGAACTATCGCACAGTGGGCACATCAGTGGCTATTAATTATTATTCATGTGTTTCCTAGAAGAAGTAACAAATGGCAGCATCTTCCTCATATGCTCTATAAAGAAGTTTATTTGTAATTCTTTTCCTTTAAAAAGTACTGTTTAAAAAGTATTATTGTAGTGAATCTTTAATAGTTTCATTAGTGAGCAACTCAATCAGAAACTCAGTCGGCAACTCAGTCAGCGTCTTATTCAGCATTTCAGTCAGCCACTCAGTCAGCAACTCAGTCAACATCGCAGTCAGTATCGCAGTCAGCAACACAGTCAGCATCGCAGTCAACATCGCAGTCAGCAACTCAGTCAGCATTTCAGCAGGCTTCGGTCCGGTTCACTTTGAAGGCATAAAATAAATTATTCGGTCATTTTTGCGAAGCTTTTTTCTCTTGATGCTACTCCTTCTTAATCCTTTTCGGTATCCTGTATCACAGCACAGAAGAACCATAAAACATAAACTGCAAACGCTGAAGCCGTCACAAATCTGATCGATTTCTGATGGCAGCAGTTTTAGGAAATCTCTGCATCCAGCTTCAATTGCTTATTCATTGCTTACACACGAGCATATGAACTTTTACACTTCTGTTTCGAATTGATTTTGTAACGTGGACGGAGGACGGAACCTTTAGATTTCATCGTGGAAGCGTTTAGTGCTGCTGCTGCTGCTCCTGACTTCCGGATGATGGATTTCTTTTGTTTTGTTTTATTTTGCACGGATTGAAGCCAATTTGGATATAAGTTCTTCGTATTGTTTCGGTCATTCTTCGCAATCGGAAGTGGGACTTAGAATGAAACCAAAAAATTACCGAAAGTCCTTCAACTGACCGCCGCTCAACATCCATCGTCTCCGGTAGTGGAGCTGGCGGCTAAAATCACTCACTCCTTGACTCACATGTTGGGTGGGTGGATGGATGGTTGCTAGGTTGGCCTCTCCTCCTCCTCCTCCGCCTCTGGTTGCACTTGTGAATGGATTCATTCGGAAAAATGTTGTTAAAAGCTCAGTGTTGCTGTTTGCTGTAGCTTTCATTGAATGCTTCGTCCGTTGGTCAGGCGCTCGACCGTCGATCGTCGGAATGGTCGACCATCGAGTCGATGTTTTCACTGTTAAGTGAACAACTGTTTTCATATTTTATATACTTGTATGTACTCGCCTCACTCTAAACCAACGTCCAGTGAGTCCAGGTTTTGTTTTATTTGGTTTTTCTTTATTTGCAGCAAAGCTAAAATACTCGTACTTAAAAATAATTTGTATAAAATACAGTGTTTTTATTTACAACGAGGTCATGATGAATGCGTTGCTGTGCTCATGAATGATGTGGATAGCGAAGTACCGGCCTTTTTTTTTTATTTTTTACTTTGGTTCTTTTAGCAGAACACTTGATTTCCTTGTGTGGTTGTTGTTGTTGTTGTTGTTGTTGCAGTTGCAGTTGTTGCTTAGTTAACATTGAATTGAATTGAAATAATAACGCAAGTAATAAAAATTGTAAAGGTTATTGAGTTGTATTCACTGTTTAAACTGGCCTTTCAGTGTCTCGATTGGAGTTGCTCTAGCTTTTGGTGGGGGGCGGGAGAGGGGGGCTGGGGGAAGGGTCATTGGAAATCATTCACTCGGAGGACGATTTCGTGGTTACTCAAGCTTCGTGGTTACGGTTTCAATACAGAGGGTGAAAAAATCTTTGAGCTGAACTCCAATATTCATTATCCAAGAAGAAGAAGAAGAAGGAGATTTTCATTCATTTACACTTTCGACGGTTTTATATTCACTCCCCATCAGTTCATAAAAAATTTCTTTTTATTTCCTGTTGATTGCAGTTGAGTGGATAAAATTAAGTAAATTTGCTGTAAATGATAGAAATAAAATTACGTTTATAGTTAAAAAACTGTAAAGAAATCGCAAAATGAGTCGTCTAATTATCACTTTCGTACGCTAACATTTCAAAGCCGCCAGCCACCCAATTCGCCACGCCTCCATGAATGCAATTAGGGCGTAACCAGTGCGGTTGTCCTGGTTCGCTGCCGCTAATGCGACTTAACGCGGCTCTAACGAGCTCCAGCACTCTAAAGTAAGCTACTCAACGCTGCCCCTTCCTCCTCCTCTCCTCCTCCTGTTTCTCATTCTCCTCCTCCGCCACCTCATTTGCCTTGACCCTTCATCCACGTATTCCAACCGCTTTTTGAACGCAGCCACTTCATTTAAATGGCTCGCAACTTAGCGTCAAGTCCGCCGCGTGGTCAGCGGCTCTGCCGGAGTCTCTTTTTTTTAATTGTTTTGTTGTGTGCACTCTTTTTATTTATTATATATATTTATGTATTATTTAAATTGTGCATAAATTATTTATGTATTCTTTCTTTTTGCACTCGCATTTGTTTTAACCACTTTGCGAATGGCAAAGAAAACTGGCTGAGAAGAGTGGCTCTTGATGACTTGTTGACGGCCGTTTGCGGTTTATTTTTGGTGGTGGAAGGAGGGGGGAAACCGGGGGCAGGGAGGAGAGTTGGGTGTGTGGCTTGGCATGTGACGATGCGGGTTGCAGAAATACTTTTAACTGCGCTTAGCGTACTAATTGCTTTTAATTAAGCAGCTTCAGCTTGGCTGTTAGCTTTATTCCCCCACTTGTCCCCCGCTTCTCATCCCCCTCCTCCCCTCGCCACACCTTCTTGGGCATTCTTCTTTGCAAGCATGTCCTTTTGTCCTGCGTTCTTCGTCATTTTGCAATGAACTGAAACGAAAGTATGTAATAAAGTTTATAATTTCTTCATTAACGTTGCAATAGCTGCTGCTGAGGAAGCCATGGAGGGGCAGACGACGCAAGCGGAAACGGAAATGAAAGTTTGCAGTTGCCAACAAAGTTATGTCGAAAGTGGGAAGAAAACAGTTTTTCCGCAGTTTTCAGTTTTAGTAAAACTTTGAATGAACGCCCTGACCACCCGCCCTCCCACCCGACAACCGACAAACTGCGGCGGCTGGAAAAATGCTGGCAGATGGAATGTTTCATAGTTAAAACTTTCAGAAACTGCAATTTCATGCAATCTACTGTCAAAAAGTCGAACTTTTTCTCTTCTTGGACGTTTTACTGTCGCATAATTATCAGGAATCCGCTTTATTTGTGGTTGGAAGTGTGGCTAAAAAATGGCCACCCCAAACTGAGGGGAAGGAAACATCAAAATTTAATTCATGGAGGATCAACTAGATATTTGTTTTCATATGGATTATGTATAAATCCATTAATTTTTACTCTTTCTAAATTCGGAAACCTTTTGGACATCAAAGATTTCGATTAAACTTGGAGAACTCCAAGACTTGGAGAAAAGTCCCCCTTTTTATTTAAATTTCCCTGAAGATTAGCTTATATACAAATATTTTCAGATCTATAATCTTCAAAATTCAGGTTCAAGCACTCATTTAAGTAACCTGTACCACCTGACATCAGCTTCGATTAGATTCTTTATGATTCATTAGTAGATGTTATTAGATCCATCATCTAATACGAATGTTATTTTAGTATATTACTATTTTATTATTAGTAGAATTTATACCATAACTTCTTTTAATTTTATTATTATTATTATTAAAAAATTTCAATGATTCACTTGGAACCGTGTTAATTGTGATTATTTTCTATTATTTTACATGATAATGATTGTTATTTTCACAATGTTATTTGCAAGCTATTATATTGAATAATAACAAAAGTATAAATAGTACAAAGAATTCTTTTGTTGGTGTGCTTGTAGTTTTTGTAGTTCCTTCTCATGAAAGAACACAGAATTTCAAGTATCCTCGATGGTTCACTCTTTTATAGCGCAAACATATTTACAATAAAGCAAAAGTAAATTAAATTAAAATAAAACTAAAAGCAAAAGTAAAAGGAAAAAGAAAGGGAAACGAAAACGAAAACCAAAACGCTAAAAAAACAAACAACAGAAAGCAAAAAGAAGCTCTTGAAATTTTTCTGCTAGGGCAGGTAAACAAAGAAAAGGTGTTGCTTACAGCACAAAGCGACTCGGCGAATCTTTTGTCTGCTGGCCAACACAAAGCGAAGCGAGGCCAGAAGACGACTTTGTATTCGCCAAAAAGGAACATAGGTAAATCTAAGGCCCCAAGGAAACCCACACAAGTTGCTGCCTCCGGGGGTTCGAAATACTTTTACATTGCATAAAACTGCACTCGCTGCCTGTTGCAAATGAACTGCAATTAAATTGAAGTGAGTTTAAATTGTTTGCAATTACGTTTTCAACACATTTTCAACACATTTCCAAGTGCGTGCAGGATTGCAAAAAGGCAACATTTAAGGTTGAGCCTGTAGGAATCAAGGGAGAGGGAAGACAGAGAGAGAGAGAGAGAGAGAGAGAGGGGGAGTGAGAGAAAAATCATCAGAGGTTGGAAAAAACGCAGCGATGAAGCTGTCAAGTGGAAGAGGCACGCATTTTCTCTGGAGGAATGCCTGGAATAGCCACACAAGTGCTAGCATTCATGTATGAGTAAACGTGTGTGTGTGTGTGTCTTTGGTGGCTATCCGAAGCGATTCTCTTGAGTTGCCTTTTTCTCTCCTACCAACGAACAAAAGCGGTAACAGCAACAATACTTGAACGCTACCAACCCAAGCTACTGCCCGGAGTTGTTTTCGTATCTTTATTTTATTTCATGTTTTTATTTGTATGGATTTTTATTTGGGAGGCCGTCTTTTCTCGGCTTCTATTCTTACCTTTGTTGTTGTTGTTATTGTTGTTGTTGTTGTGGGTGTTTATTTCTTGGTCGTTTATCTTTTTATACATTTCAGCACTTAAGTATCCACATCTATGAGATTGTAATAAAAATTCTCATGGTTTATTATTACTGTTGTTGTTGTTGTTGTTACTTATATTGTACTTCAATTTTGCTTTGGATTTCATTGTTGAAAAATCTTGATCTGCCCTCGAGGGCGATATTTCACAGATAAACGCATTTTTGAATGCAATTCCGGGAGACATGTTTTTCAACAGGATCCTTCAAGATGTGCCGGTTTTTTCTGCGTTTTTTCCTTTCACTATCAGCTGAAAGAGTCCCAATGAAACACACATGCATATATGTTCGAACATTGAAAGATAACCCCAATTATTTGCTTTCCTATAGACAACAATAATAATGCAAAAAAAAGGAATCCACACAAATAAATAAAACGAAAATAGATAACTTGGCTCTTTAAGTGGTGTCTTTCGGTAAGCATGAATTAACTCGTAATTGCTTTGGTAAACAGTTTGTCAACCGGGAATTCAGCGGAGTCAAAGGATACGTTGCCCGGATCCAGGATGAGCATATGGTATGTTCGAGTGCATGTGGAGCGTTTGTGTTCAACCAAATCAGCCACAAGTCAACCATAGCATCGTGTATTGTACTCAAAACATGTACATTTACCGTGAGAAGGTTGGAAGTATTTAAAATTTTCAATAGTATCCGTTGATTTCACAAAAAAATTACTTTTGTTTGTGTGATCTCTGGATTTTTAAAATAGAATGGATCTTATGCTATTAAGGATAATTTTAATAATGATGTTTATCACATTAGTAAATAAAAAGATGGGGAGCGGTGAAGGGTTAAGCTTTAATATCCATTTTGTGCCCACGAACTGGCTGATGCGCTCCCGAACAGAATCGCTGAAATTGCCGGACTTATAAAGACATACTTTCCTAACATAACGGAAGCTATGAACCCGTAACCTGTGTCCTAGCCTATGGACCTATAATTTCCTAATCTAATCTAACCTATGAACCTATAGTCTCCTAACATTACATAACCTAACATAACTTATGAACCGATTATTTCCCTACTTAAGAACCCATAGTTTCCTAGCCTAACCTAATCTATGAACCTAAAGTTACGTAACCTAATCTTCTTGAACTTATTGTTTCGTAAACTAACCTATATTTAATATAGTGTGTTTGAAACATGAGTGTGAAGTGTGACGAAGATGAAACACAAGCCTCCGGTATAATTGCCAAAATAAACGTATAAATATTATAATACATAGTATATATCTATTATGTTAATCCTGCGGGAGGAAGGCGCTGGCGCAGTAGACACAATAAAGAGTGCACATTAACGCCAAAGCAGGATAATGAGCGAATATCCTCTTAACGGTTACCATATGAAATTCAAGAGCTCAACACAAGTGCACACACTCACATGCACACACAGATGCAGCCACAGACACAGACGCACTTCGTACTTGAGTTCAAACCACGATTACATGCGGATTTTGACTCTGGCAGAGTAAACAAAAGACTTGGCTTACCACCAGGACCCGGATGGGTCGATGTGAGATCTGGCCCAGAGCAGGTTAATTTTGAGCAGGCTGAAAACTGAAATTGGACGAAATCAACTGTGAAATAATAATACAATACAATTACAATGAACAATAGACGTGCAGCTAGGCAGCTGCAGTGCGATAACGGGGTGGGGGGAGGGGGAGGAGACGTACTGCTGGGCTTCATAATGAAGTTAATAAACTAAATGAACGTGGGTTGGATGGATGCGTTGGCTGCATGAAGAACATGAAGAACAGATGAAGGATAACGTAACACTGACACAAACACAGTCATACACTCACACGTCCAAATGGCCCATAACCCGTTCCTGGCCACACCCACACTTAATCACTAAAAAGCAGCTACAAAGTCGGATCTAAAACAATGCGATGATAGGCTGATGATGGGTGAAAAGTCAGCTGCAGCAGTGCCGGGTTGAGGGCGGGTGGTGCTGCTGGGCGGAGGATGTTAAATCACGCATAACATTGCGTAGAATCCTTTGTTTTGACAGGATCAAAAACAATAACAACAACAACAACCATCACTGCAATCTGTCGAAACATTTCGCAACAACATTGGCATGAATTTTAAATTTCGAATTCTGAAGTTGGTACACTTAAGTAACCATGACAATTCGACGACGTAATGCTGCGGGTGTTGTTGTTGCTGTTATTGTAGTCAATTTGCAGTTGTGGACTACAAGTGGGCGGATGAGAAGATGGGATGGCTTAAAGTAGCGCGGGTCACAACGCAACACAACACAACACAACACAATACAAAAGTGACATTGTTTTGAATTACGAGTATTCCAGGTACGAGATATCTGTATCTATCTATCTGGATGTATGTCTATCTATCTATCGAACAGTTGGATACAGATGAATATTTGAAATATTGTCTTTCATTCGTCGTGAATTGTAAAGAATTAAGAAGAAGCAAATGTCTGCAGTTGTAATTTAATTAAATTTATGTATTTTTACAAATGAGTAAAGTGATAGTTAAAGTGGTTAAAATAAAACATTTCATTGTAAATTTTTAATTTAGTTGGTTTGATGAATTGTTGAAGTTTTTAATGAATTATTTGAAGAAATAAATAAAAATAGATTGTAGTTTATTTGTAATCAGTTTGATGCTCTAGAATTTTTGGTTAATTCAACTTCTACCATATTTCAGCATAGTATTTATGCACTTTTTACACGAAACTTCATAGTCAATGAAGATAACCGCATCACCATCACCATACTCGCTTCCATCTTTCATTCTTTGGAGTCATTATTATTCAGTCTACAGTTTTTTTATCATTTTTTTATTTAACGAACCTCGGCGTGACTTTATTCACATTTTATTATTATTATCTTTACAACATGATAAGAATTAATAATCAATCAAGTTAATGATTTTGTGAAAAGGGTTTTTAGATGTACGATTGTTTGGTTGTATGTTGTTGTTGTTGTCTTTGGTTAAATAGGTTCATGTCTTAACTAAATTCTGAAAATATTTTACTATTTCAATTAAGAATAGTACAAGAACGCTTTTAAGTTAAGTTATCGATTGTTGCTTAGGAATTTCTTGGAACCTGTTTTTAATTTAAGGTTTTTAGGGTAAATAATTAATAACTAAACTTGTAAGTAAATAAATATTTTTCGGGAATTACATTTTCTTACTACGTACACTTAAAACTGACAAAAGTACGATAAGCTTTCATACAACTTTCGTTATTCTTAATAACTCAATACCTCAAATATTTTTACTTCAATGTTTTTTAACCTGTTCTCAGTTGGATGTCTCAGGATGTGTTTATATCGTTTTCATCTGCTGCAACATTCTTTTGGTATAACTTGGATATCATTTGTAATTAATTATGCTTAAAATGCAAACATATGCATTAACAAGAATGGGTTTCCTTCCCTCAGTGTTCCATCCGCTTAGGATGAACTTAAAATTAATATAAATTGTATTAGCGCATGTCACCCACTGTGCATCTTTATGTCTGTCCCTCTCTCTCTATCGCTCTCTCCACACTGTGACATAAACAGCTTAAAGCAGATAACACTTACCTCCGATGCCGAATACTCCACGAATGCCCTGTACCATTCCAATGTAACCATAGTTATTGCAGTAATTTTAAAATTTTGTAACTTATTAATAAAGAAAACCCCGCAACGCACGTGCCGCGTATAAAAAGTGCTTTCAATGAAATTTTCCGGCGAGCGCATCCTTTGATTGTCCCCGGGGTGAACAGAAAACGCACCCTGCTAATCTGGGTGCCAGAAGATTACTGTCACCAAAACATATTTTCACCAAACAATACCAAGAGAATGAATTTATTTATGAGCACAAATTGACCTGTCGCCGGATGCACCCATTCACTCACTCATTCAGTCAGTCAGTCAGTCAGTCTGTCAGACAACCAGTAACGGAAAATCCTTTCACAGGAGTATAAGTGTTTTTGTTCATCTGAAGAAGAGGGGCAGAAAGGGTGCGTTTCATGGTTCACGCCGAAATGTTAATATTTCACCCACTAGAAATTTAATAGAAACGACTGTCTGTCGTAGACAGAGGTCAGGATTCAGTGTTCGGATTCAGGATATAGGATTCAGGGACCCTGGTCCACGGCTCAGAGGTGTGCATTATTGAAAGATTTCTGGATTAAGAATTAAACATCAAATATTCGTTCGCTATTCTACTCGATAGATGCTGAATAATAAAACCCGAAGTTAGGCAATAATAAATAACGCGATTAACTGTTTCTGAAAACGCGGCGAAAAATTACAAATTTTAGAAGTTTGAAAACTTTTTCATGCACGAAAGTAAAAACGACAAAATTATTCACTACACAGTGGAGCAAACAAAATATATTAAATATATATTAATAATAATATTAGTAATAATTAAATATAAAAAGCAAAAATTATATTATAATACATACAAAAATTAAGTGCAATGGATTTATTATAAAAAAAAATATAGGCCGATGTCACACTTGTAATCACGATGTGTGCATCATTCACGCTGAGTGATTGATTCCTTTCGCGTGACTATTTATATATCTATAAATAGCTGTATAATAATTATAATTATTATTACTCTGGTTCCACTGTATCCACATCATCCAAACTTTCGTTAAGTAAAACTTCACAATTTTGTATTTTTTTCATCAGTTTTGTCGCATTGTGTGAGTTGTAAATAAATAATTCGAATAAATTAAATGCATCCGTTACAGAAAACTTTCGAATAAGCATGAGTAGAGCATAAATACTGTTCACCCTCGTAGATGGGTAAAAAGCAACACCAACAACAACATCGGCAAAAATGTATTGAAAAAAATCTTTGACATTTATCCATACGAAACCGAATGAATACGGCATGAGTACGGAAGGATTGGGTCAAAAGACCCATCATCCTGAATTTATGCCTAATGTTGTTGTGTCTATTTTGTGGTTGAATATGAAATACGGAAGGGAAGTATGTAATTCAAATGTTCATTAAAATCTATTTTAACGACGTACGACGACGTATGCTCGGGGCCACAAGAGGGTACTCGTGATTCCTTTTATATTCACATATACACTATTATTATACAGACAATTGTTAGGATTTCCATTTGATTCAAATGTTATTTAAAAACTACAAAGTTAAAATGTACAAAATTAAAAAATACAAAGTTTCCAATGAATGCGAAGAAAGGATCGTATACAAAAAAACTGATCAGAGAGAGGAGAACATTTTTGGGTCACTAAGAATTCACTAAACGTGCTTGAAATCATATCAAAGCAATTAACAGCATGTATTTTCAGTTTATAGTTCATTTCCACAATCGATGATATTTGTTTCTACTCCCAATATGTACTATGTTTTGTATCTTCAGCCGGTCTTCATTCTCACCAAAACAAATTAAATTAACTCATCCATTCGGCAACCTTCAAGGGTTGTGGTTGTATTTATGACACCCTCCTTCCATGAAGCAAAACGGCAACAGGCCAGGTCATCCTATCATCCTGTACAGCATCTTGGTTCAAGTCAAGTTGCGAGTACACTCGAGGAAAAATGCTACAAATTATATAAAAAGTGAAAAGAACAAGTAAAAATAAATAAACAAGCAAAATAAGTTAGAAAAAATAATAAAAATTTAAAAAAATTATAGAAATTCAAAATTATTATAGTAAAGAACAAATTTACAGATATAAATATTAGCATTTAATTCAAGTTGTGGTTTTAATGCAAGTGAATCGAGTATGAATAAATAAATGTAGGGTGGGCCATCGGCTGATTTCTTTTTTAGAAGTGAATTAAAAAATATTAATAAAAAAATATTTTAAATCGGCAATTTAAGGAAGAAACCAATCGATGGCCCAGTTAATTATATGTATATTATTTTATTATATACAATATTTTTATTACAAATTATTGTATTACATTTTTCCCTACTCTTTTATAATTTCTATATTAATTATTTTCCGAGTGTAGAACTTGACTGAAAAAAACTTAATTTGTGGAGCGAGCGAACTCATTCAAGAAAGAATAAAATTGTTGGAAAAGAAATCAGCAAATAATAAAACTCGGTTGATGTTTGGTGTTTGGCGTGTCACCCGCAGACATTCGCCAAAACCCAACACCCAAAAACCACAAACCAGCCGCTGCCGGAGTTTCGTTGTGACTCGTATTCCGCCAGTGTTGCATTTTCTTGACTGACTGACTGACTCGATAACTCGTTGATTGCTGAGGGTGAAAATAATTTCTTGTTTAAATGAGGATGAGTGTTTTCGGTTATTATTGTGGTGTTACTTCTCGTTGTTGTTGTTGTGGGTTGAGTGTGGAGCGGCGTTCGTGGTTTATTAACGCCAATCAGTGGGGTTGGTTGTTTGAGTGACTGGTTGCTTGACTGCTTGCCGGTCATGCAGACGATTGTTGATGAGGGGCAGCGAAGGGCGCAAAGTGTAGACACTGTCAAAGTGTAATTTTATGCTTGAAATAATTTTGCATTGGTATTTATTCCAAACGGAGCTGTTGTTCTTCATTGCCGCTATTTTTGTTGTTTTCTGATTGAAGGAGGAGTATTTTTAAACTGTTTTTATAGACAGCGTATAATGTATTAAATTAAAATCGAAAATATATCGTATATCGGATTCGGATTCGGTATTTTTGATAAGTTTAAATGAATTTACTGACGGTTGTCAAGATATTTACACGATTCATTAGATTGAAATGATGAAATGGGTGAGAGAAAGAGAGTTTATAACTCTCTTAGAGAGAGAGAAGGATTTAGAGAAAGAAAGAGAAAGTGATAGGAAGAGAAACAATAGAGATGTCAAAAAGTAGACATATTAAGAAATTATTAGATTTTTGTTACAATTTTTCACATTTGTATTACCTTAATTTTAACTTAGTTTTTGTAGTAAAAAACTTTATTATTTATTTCTTATTATTTCTATTATTACAGAAAATTTCTAAGACTAAAATACAAAAAAAAATGCCACTTTAAGGCTGAGTTGTCATTTTTCAACAATCCTTTTTGTCCTCAGACAAAATATATCATTAGTTTCCATTTCTCTTCACGTAACCTTTGAAACCTTTTTTGTAATTTATTGGTGACCATTGAAAACAGATTCTGCGAACTTCCCAAAGATACAGTATATTGTTTTTACATGAATCATTAGCAGAGGAAAGGATTTTATTTCTCACTATTTTAACATTCAAAACATACCTACAAGGCTATTTCTACGATATGTATGTATATCAACACAACCACAAAATATATTTTTTATATTATATTCTTTATTGTATTTCCTATAATCCACTTTTTATACCCTACACTCGAAAGTGAAAGAGTACTAAGTTTGTTCTTGTGTCTGTGCTTGTAAGTGATTGGAGTTACAGGTCCAGAGTGACGGGATCAGAGATCCAGGTTAGGGGATTATAGTCATGTTTTCTGTGAAAAACTCCGATCTCTTGAATCTTTCTTGGGCCCTTTCTTGGAGCCTTTGTTGGGGCATTTCTTGGGCCCTTCCTTGGACACTCTTTGAAAGGATTGAATAAACATCATCAGCAATCTGAAAGCCAAAGACTCTATATGCATCAAACATCTATCACAAAAGATCTCGAGTAGAGTACATAAGATGCGACCAGACCGATCAGAATAATTTTTCGAGGGTTTTTTATTTCTATCGTATTTGTATTGAAAAATTCTGCAGTTTACGTGAATTTTTATTCAAATTTTATAGCTTTTCTTATTTTACCGAAGGAGTGAACAGAGAAACTTAGAAAAAGTGGAAAATAAAAATCAAGAAAAATACGCTAAAATGGGCGAAATAAAAGAAAGTCATTTGAAACATACATTGAAATGTTTTCGTATTCGAGATATTTGCATATTTTCGTAAATAACTTAGGGATACATTTTAATGGGTTGTTGCTATAGTTGTTGTTGTTGTTGTTGTCGCTCCTTCTTTAATATGCTTCAGCTATTTTTCTTGTAGCAATATAATTTTTAATATTGTTGCCTTCCTTCGTCGTCTCTTTTCCATTCCTTCTTTTTATCCATTCCATTTCATTGTAGTGTTAATGTTTTTTACGATCAAATAAATGGTTTATCATCATTATAAAGAACAAGAAAAGTCATTTGGCCCCCGACCTTCTCCCGTCCTTTTCGAGACATCAACATTCACTTGGTGACAGAAAGAGGATATTTTTATTTGCCGAAATTTACGTGCTGAAATGTTACTCAACTATTTGAATTGAGATTATTATTAAGTGAAATTATGAGACGATAAACTTTTGTTAATCGAAATACTCTGTTGTTGTACTCTGTTCTGTTCTACTCTGTTCTCTTCTGTTCTGCTCTCTTCTCTTCTGTTCTGTTCTGTTCTGTCTTCGGCAAGATGATTCTTATTCTGAGTGTCATTCTTCGTGAAGAAATGAAGTTTTATTAATTGCTTAATTAATTTGTAAAACTTGCGTGTAGTACAAGTGTTGTGCAGATCGTGCAGATTGTGAAGGAATGTCTTAAAGAAGGTAGAACTCGACAACACGATGATAACGTCGCAGTGCAAAAGGGTTGAAAAGAGTGGATATTGATTTATATTGAATTCAGAATGATAGGATTTCATTTAGGGTTTCTATTCGTAGGGTGTAAATTTCGAGTATGTTCATAAATACTTTGATACACATTTTGTAAAGCATTCTGTTGTTATTCGTTGCTTGTGGGGAAAAATAAACCATTCTTTCTTGTCTTCTGAATCGCCAATGATCTAAAATAAGATGCCGCTTAAACTCTGGTATCCTGCACAACTGCTCCAATGGATGTGGTTTTGTTTATATGTATTCGCTCTCTCTTTATCTCTTTCATTCTCTCTCTTCCTCTTCATGCAACAAAAGGTCCTTCTGCAAAAGGAACAAAACGAAGAATGAAGACTATCATTTACTAGATACTCCACTCATTGAATTCCTTGTCTCACGAAAGACAAGAAATCGAAATTCATTATGATTGTATTTAAAAGACGGCTGGATTGTTTCTCGAAAGGGGTTTCCGAGGTGGAGGTATTCGAATGCTATTCAGCCATCGAGTAACCATCAAGTCGGATGTATTTCTTGAACTTTTCTCTTCTGAGGTTCTGTGATGTTCGCTTCTGTTGTCTGTCTGTCTGTTTGCATGTCTGTCTGTTTGAATGTTTGTCTGTTTGTCATCTTCAAGGTACGAGCATCAATTATTCTCATCCTTGGAAATGAGAATCTGCATGATTCATTTATGTATTTATATCTCACAAGTCCTCTTCTATCCATGTTGTAGATTTGATGAGAAATTCTTCACTTCGTACTTCTGTCGGAATATTTGATGTACAAAGTTTTTAGTGAACAAAATGAAGAAAAATATATCCAAATTCCTGTGGTTTGCAACTTCTTTATTGAGCTTCTTTATATAAGTGTGAGAATATTTGTCAAATTTTTGCATCAACTGCGTTTGTTACAAATGAACTCGTCGTTGTCATTGTGAACGATGTCGAGAGACAGGAAAAAAATAAGGTTGCTCCTTGTGTAAGGTTTCTAGGTACTTTATTGACTCTGGTGTTCTTTTTAATACTCGGACTTGTTGTTGGTCAATTACTATAATCAACCGAAAATAGTGATTTGTTCCCTGTTGGTTTGATTCGCTTTCAATTCACTCCATTTTTCAAACAGCTGCAAACTGCAATAATACAGCATCGTATTTTTTTTTGTACAACGAGTTCATTGTTTATGTTGTCTCCCTCTCGCTCTCGCTCTCATGCTTGATGTTTAATCATTGCGTTAAGTGCACCCACTACACAGCACACTCAATGAATCTATTGTGAACATTTTTTAATTTAATTTCGGTTAACTTACGACCATTTAATGCGATAATTGAGGAGTAGGTAAAAATATCGGCTTGCGAAAGCGGATATGCGTGAATGTCCTGTTAATGTACAATAATAGTAATAACAACAAAAGCAACAACAGCACCAGCAACAACAACAATAATAATAATAGCGACAACAATAAAGAACGACGAAAACAATAATAATAATAATACTAAAAATAACAAAAGACAGCCTTTTGCGATGGGGAGTAAATATCAATTACAATTTCTATTGAGGAAATGAAATTAATGTAGGAGTGATTCGTTAAATGAAAGAAAGAAAAGAAAAGAAAGGAAATGACATGAAAAGGAACGACGAAAAAAGGAAAGACATTTTTTCGGGCGAAAGTTGCACCAAAGCAACTAACAACAAACAGACTCTCGTTTTGTATATGAATTGGCTCTGAGATGATACTAGATACTCCCCCTCGCTCCCCCTCCCCATCCTTTCCAACCAGGCAACGTTTAAGGTGCATTGAAACCTTCACAAAAGAAGTTGCGCATCAGTTAAAATGGTGGACGAGTGTTTGTCATTCATTTCCAGAAAATTAAATAGTGTGATTTTAAATACGTAACTAACTAAAATCGTGTTTAAACTCGCCGTCGTTCACATTTTTTACAAATGATTCATGCCAACAAAGTTATTTGTTTCCACAATCTGAATAAATAAACACGAAACAAAGGATTCGACGCCAGGTCATCCGCCGCCATGTTCAACAATGAAGCGATTGCATTCGGGTACGAGTACTCATTCCTTGGATTTACCTGAGAGAGAGGGAGAGCGACTGAGCTATAAACAATGAATTCATTTTTTGTTGTACTCGTAACAACTCGTATACGATTACCTACGATTACGAAGTACGGAATAACATCCCGATTGTTTTTTCACTTCAAGAGTACGAAGACGAAGACGAAGGAGAAGAAGATGAAGAGGAGAACAAACATAAATGAATAAAAAATGTATTAAAAAAACTATGCATTTCAAGCACAATATCAAAATTGAATAAAACTCCACAGGAAGCTGACATCTTAGCTACAAGGACTCATCATCATTCTGGTTGATTTAGAACAGCTACAGCTACAACCATATTGAAAACAACAACTGCACAGTCGGAAAACATAAAAACACAAAAACAAAAAGAAATAAAAACGCACGTGTATTAAAATTATTGTGTGCTTAATTCCAAGAAATTTAACAAACAAGCCGCTGGAATAATTCACATTAAATGTACGTTATAACGAAGGGACTATTCAAAGGATCTGTCGTTTTTATAGAAGCCGACGAAATTCCGTTAAGAAGTCTGCATTTTTTGCGATAGAAAACCGAAACTCTAAAATCTAGGAGTACATTTTTAGATCTCGATGTTTTCAATAATAATAATAGAAATAATAACAATAATAATGATAAGAATATCAGTAATAATAATATTAGTATTCAATAAAATTATACTTGTAACGCATTTAATACATTTTTGTAATATAAAATGACACATTGTTGTGAAGTTTAACACAGGGTTGTTTTTTAGGAAGTGTTGCAAGAGTACGTAGTATTAAGATACACGTAATAACGGTAATAACGTAATAACATTAGTGTAGTAGTTCAGAGTGATAATTAATAGTATTCAGAGTGAAATAGTTACAATAATTAATAACATAAATGATTTTTCTTCCGTAGAAGTGTTTTCCTTGAAGTGTTTGCATTAGAAGTCAACGGATTATTTGATGATTAATCAATGGTTATTTGTATGTGTTTTAACGTAACTGCTTTGCATACAAACTGTTCTTATTTCAGCTACCCACATAAAATGCAATAATTTCCTGGATCTGGAGGTCGTCTCTGACTCGAAGGACACCCCTCGACGTTAGTGCAAACAATTTAAATGTATTTTAATAGGAAGGGACTCGCCGCCCAATCGACTGAGGCACTGAAAGCATGCCACAAAGCAACAACAAAAACCACAGTACCAACCAGTGATTAAATCCCCTTCCTCGCTCGCATCGACCGAATAGCAACAACAACAACAATATACGGTAGTACATAATAAAAAAATTAAACAAAACATTTGCACAAATCTTTTGAGCACACAAACGGTTCTTTCTGTGTTTTGCGTTTATTCCGTAATTACGAAACTATACATTATATATTCGAACCCTTCACATGGCGTGTCCTTTTTTTTCTGGCAAAATCCTCGTACACACTCTCGTCGCTGCCGAAGCACTTCAATACAAAAGCAATTGAAACTTTTCATTGGTTGTGCGCAATCAACTCGAAATCAATATATTGTATTGTGCAATAATAGTTGTTGGCATCACTCAGATAGCGAGAACAGCGGGATCGGCGGCGACGTCAACGCTTACGTCAGAAAGAACGCTTACGTTGACGACAAACGATACTCGTAGGCATGAACGATGTAAATGGATGAAAACTGCAGAAAAGCAACAAAATCAGTACAAAACAATTGTAGCAGATGTCGGGAAGGGCAGGGAGGGGCGTGGTGGGAGGAGCAGAAACACACAAACTACCCTATTATAAGCTCACTGTTTGTAGTTGATTAAATTTTCGATTCCATTCTCCGAATCGCTTCACTTCGTGTGCTTCACTTTGAACATTTTTTTTAAGGAGTGTTTTTGTACTTCGTTGAATGAACTAAAAAGAAGTTGCGTTTAAATTTCAATTGCGTTTGTTTCATCTGTCATCAGCGCGGGGCACACAAAGGATTCAAGAGCTGCGCTGTCAAGCAAATAAAATAATGTGTTTCGTTATCCTGTGCCACATACTGCTGTATAACATATCCGCCATTTTTGCTGCTTGGAATTCAAGTCCTCCTTCCTTTCTGCCTTCTCTGAACACGTTCTCTCTCTCTCTCTCTCACTCTCACTATGTCGCTGCTTCCCTCTCATTCGCTCTCTGACATTAACAATTGAACAATTAAATGCTTTCCACTCATATTTTATTGTTCGTTTGTTCGTTCGTTCGTTCTTTTTGCAAGAAACTTTTCAGCAATCGTTGCAGTTATTGTTTCAAAGTACTTCTGCCATTGTTGTTTTTTGTTGTTGTTGTTGCCGTTTCTCTCATTGCTTTATAATAGTTATGGTTGTTGTTATGGTTATTGTTGTTGTTGTTCTTGTTGTTTTTCGCCTCCCTCCTGCCCGAGTGGGTCCTTGAACTGGCGTGCCATTTTGTAGGTTTTCAGTTACAAAATATTTTACGAATTATTTTCGTTTGTCTTTTTATTTCGTTTGTTTCGTTCGTTTGGGTCTTTTGATTCCCGATGACGATGGCTTTCGAGCTTTAAGTTGAATTGTGTGCCAGCGAAAAAGAATTAAAATTCACTTGAGAACCTCTTCTCGGTGCAATTCACAAAAGCGCTTAAGTTGCCCATTGTTGCTTATTGTGAATTTGGCGTGAAATGGCCCCCTACTTCGCTTACTTCTATTTTAAATTCAGTTTATTTATTCTTTGTCAGACTTCATGAAACAAGGAGATTTCATATGAAAGTGATTATATTAGATCAAAATCGAGTTAATTCAATCACTATTCATTTGATGCTAATGGTCGTCGATTCGCCTCATCAGATCTACTTAAAATACAGATTTAGTATAACCAGAAAAATTTCACTCTTCAAAAATTCCCCCTTTTAGCTCTCAAGAAACGTAATACACACTCTTTAAGCGCCCCCTCGAGGCGTTACCCACAAATGATTCACACTGCATCACCTAAGGACATAATCCTCAAACAATTAAGTGCGCACTTCATTTAAGACATTAATAGAAGCAATAAAATCATCAGTATCATCTGCAGCAGCAACAACAACAACAACAACCACCATTGACACCTTATAATGAAGAACATCTTGACAGCATTTAATTTAAAATTTCACCCTCCACAGTTTGCACAAGAATTTGCACTTTTTTGTTGTCCCCACCTTCGGTTGCCCCCCTCCGGCGACATGCTTGTTGGCTGGGAGACCGCATCCTTGAAGGATTGTGGAAAACTCAGTGCACAGCATGTTAGATGTCAGAGACAAAAGGGTGAACACCAGCGGATACACGTTCATGGATGCCGCATGGATTCCGTGGGTTTTCTTTTTTTTTTGGTTCCACAGAAAATATAACAAGACAGAGTACTTTGAGTTGAGGGTGGTCCATGGTGTGGTATTAATTTCAGTATTATTTTGTTATTGTTTTCTTAGTTTCAACTCACGCAACTCATACTCATCGTGAGCCACAAACTCAGAGCGCATTATTAGCGATTATTATGTTAAAACTACTTGAATTTTCTACAAATAAAAAGCAGAAGCAATTTAAGAAAATAACAACCAAAACAAAGAACTCTGGATAAATAAGCTGAAGAGGAGCTGCCTTCGGTTGGCAGCAAACCGAACACAAACAGACACAGAAGCAACATCGTCTTGGAAGCCTTTTTCACTCTCTCTCACGCGCTCTCTCCCTCTACGTGCTGCTTCTGGAGGTCGTCGCCATATGCAACCGTATGACGCCGTTAATAAGCCCGATAATGAATGGATGAATATGCCTCATAGCGGAGCTACTATCGAAATAGTTGATGTGGTTGTTGATTTAGTTGTTGCTGAGACAGAACGAAGACTTCTTTGGGCGGTAACTTCTTTTAATATTTAGGGTCTTCTTCGTCGTTTTTGTGTTGCCTTGTTTTTTGTCTTCTTTCATATTTAGTTTCTTTTCAAAGAGTTGTGTTTCTCTTTGTATTTCTTTGCTTGAATTGATATTGAAATAGCGTCAACTGCTGCCAACCAAAATCTCTATAATGTAGTCATTATTTTGCTTCGTCTTTCGTTTGGGTTTCCATTGAAGCGTACATTTTGAACATTTGTTTAAATATGGAACTTTATTTGAATTTTGTTTGATTTCCTTGATGATTTCGTCTTCGTCTTCGTTAAACTTAATTTCTATGGCAAATGAAAAAATAAATGAAACTATTTTCCACAAACTATTCTTATTTGTGTTCTTTATCGTATTATCATTCATTAATTTTGTCGTTAAGTATGCAATGCTTTTTCCCCACTACGTTAATCTATTACAAAGTAAAAATTATTATTATTAAGTACAATTACTAAATACTATAGTATATATATTGGAATTTACGCCTAAAATTAGTAATCATTTTCATTTTTAATCGAATTAACAAACGAATGTCTTTGAGGTGACAAAATATATCTAAATCTCGAGTGAATCTCGAGTGAATATCGAGTGAATCTCGAGTGAATACCGGGTGAGTCTCGAGTGAATCTCGGGTGAATATCGAGTGAATCTCGAGTGAATCCCGGGTGAATCTCGTGTGAATCTCTTGTGAATCTCGTGTGAATCTCGAGTGAATCTCGTGTGAATCTCGAACGAGTTCCATAAGCTTCTTAAATATAAATAGATTACGTTGTATTTTACATAAAAATCCAACATATTAAATCAAGTCTCTTAAATTATATTAAATCACTCGTTAACTCACTATTATTCTCTCAATGTGTGTGCGCCCCTCCCTAAGATTGAATATCGCAGAGAACCGCTCCTGTGGCGCTACCGAGTTGAGTATTTTTTTTCTTTTAGAACCCGTACCAAAATAGAACATTAATATTGAGTTTCTTATGAATATCATTACGCTTTAAATGTTTACATAATTATTATCAATATTTTTTTCTCTTCAATTTTGATTTTACGCATTTGGAAAGGTTTCAATTTTTAAGAAGGAAGCCGACAAAAAATTATTCTGTGTCATCTTAACACACAATTCGTTAAAATGGTGGAGGAGGAGGAGGAAATACGGGGGAAATCTACAAGAACAACATAAAAGAAAACTGCATAGAATAGAGTAGAGGAAGAAGAAGAAGAAGATGCAAGACACTTCCAACAGATGAGCCCGAAATTTTGGATGCAGCACATGGGAGGTCAACCTGTTTACACAAAAGAGCCGCATCAGAGTCGCTTTTTTTGTTGTTTTTTGATTTTTTTTTTGATTAAATTTGATGTCTCTAATGTTTTGCTTACATTAAGTAGACTTTTTTTGTCGCTGATGGAGTGTTTTTTAGAAAAGACGTTTTAAGTTTCCTGGCAGCCTGCTAAACAAACAGGGTGCGAATAGTCACAAAAGTGACAGATCAGGAGAAGGAAGCAAAGAATAACAACTCAGCTAAGGACAGTGTTGCTTTGGGACTGTCAAAATTAATTAGGTTCCGATTCTTAAGATCCTTAAATAGGCACAAAACTGTGATTAATTCATAATAAATATCTTAAATTTTGACATATTTTGTAAAGTGAGGTATTTTCACAGTGGTATTTACTTAATTTGAATTTGAATGTCGTAAATATGACATCGTAAAATTCGTCTCCTCTTCGACAATGTTTAGGTTATGTTAGGTTAGGTTAGATTAGGTTGGTTTATAAACAAGTGATTTGTTTGTGTGTTTTCTTAATTTGCCCAGGATATTCACGTTGTTCAGTGTGGCTGGCATTTTATCGCCTCGTAAATAGCAGCAGCAGCAGCTAAAACGTTGACTGACCCCGAATGAAACCACTCAAAGTCTGCCCGAAAGGGTTCTCGGACGTTACGGGGCTTCGGTTTGTCTGTCAACCGGCTATTGTTTGCTACTTACTTGTTTTGTAGTCCTTCGCCTGCAACATCATGTCACTTGGATCACTGTGGCTGACATGTGAAAGTCGCACCAACGCGTTTTGAAATCGCACCATCGCACCAGCAGCGGCGCACCGTCCATGAAACACAAAAGAAGCGAATGTTTTAAAATCATTTTCAATCGGAATACAATTGAATCCGAAAAGAATCGGATCGAAATTGTCGCAGTCGCAAGGATATTTGAATGCATACACTTAGTCTGTTTGTGTGAGTAAATATTTTATTTTTAAGGGTTGAGCAAAGGATTAAATAAGTGTGTGCTGTTGATGCGTGACGCAAATTTGGCCCAATTTAAAATAATTTCAAAGTTTGTCACAGCGTCGTCAAAATTTACATAGCAAAAATCAGCGATGATATCGCTTTGCGGAAAGCGATTGCTTACTGTGAGCCGTGAGCTATTAAAGTGCGGTTTACGCTGCAGTTTAGCGGGGTCACCAGCACCATGCGTGTGTCCTGCAACTGTGCAAGCGGCGTGTTATACTCGAATCAGAAGATGTTGAATGGGCGAAAAGAAGGATGTTTGTTATGTTTGATTGACAAACGTTGATAGGCGGCCCAGTGCGCCGCTTTGACTTTTATTGTGTTTGTGTTTTTGGCACAACAGCGGCAACAACAACAACCATTACCACATCGTACTGTTTATTGTTGTTCGCATTGATTATGATGGGTTTTTTGCTTCGGTTTTTGAATGGAAGTCATCCATTCGAAATCATTGAAATCTAACGATGCTAATGTTGATGCTGATGATGCTGATGAAGGCGCGATAAATCCAAAACATACGTCTTTTTTAATAGAGAAATCGTTTTCTTTTCAAACCAAAACAACACTCGCTTGTACTCGTAATGAGATTAGAACAATTGGACGCGATTCGGTTCGTGCTGATGTGTTGTGCTCTGGTCATGAGAAAGTTTTTGAGAGAACTCTTTGAGTGCCAGAGGATTAGCTAGAGATTAAATTTAGAAACGGTGCACGAAATGCATCTGGTGGCGATTAAGGGTTATAATCTGAAAGCTCACATCTCTGAGATCGGAGTGAAAAACCAGTCAAAGTAGGAAATCTTCTTTAAATCAAAATATTTAATCTTTATGTCATGTAAATAAAAACAACTCTTCATAAATTCTATAAAATATCTCATAAATATAAATACAAGCATAGCTAAAGATATCAGAATATGATTTAGTTATGCAATAATTAGGGAGATTTTATTATTATTATCCATATTAATGTTATTAAAAGGTGGGCCATCGAATGGTTTCTTTTTGCTCTGGATTTAATTCAATTTAAATTAATTATTTAATATTTGTTTTTTTCTCTTAAAATAATGCACTTAAGTGAACGTAGTTCTCCCCCTCTGTAATGTATTTCAATTGAATCAATTTAAATCGAAAACAATACAAATTCAACTCGATTCAATTCTATATTTTAACTTTAATGAATGGCCGAAACTTATTTGGTTTTCCTTTATATTGTGTGTGTGTGAATTTTGAATGCGTTTATAAATTATCAGAGATCAAAAAGTCATTCGATCCTGACCGCATGCATGACTGCATTTCGCACTACGGATTAATATATGGAATGTATTTTGGCACATGCGATGCGAAAAACCCCCAAAATTTCCAATATATTTCCGATGATTGTCACATGATTAATTTTTGTGCTTATTTAATTGTTTGTTTGGATGAGCAGCAGCGCTCGCAGCACCCGCACGAAAGCGGGTCCAAATCCCAAGCATTGCTGGCGAAAATAATTTTAAACCACAATGAAAATGAAATTTAATAACAAGAGAATTAAGCAGAAAACCGGTGATTAGATGGACAATGATACGGAAGGTACACAAACAGACACACACACACACACACACACACACACACACACAGAGCGATAAAGATAATCATAAAGCGACACTGATACACAGATTCATTTGCTGGAAACTGATATTTTCCGGTGTGAAATCCTTTTTCCCTTTTATAGTCTCCAGAATTTATTACGATGAACATTTTCCGGAGAAGGAACCAGAAATGGACTGGGAGAAGGTCCAAAATGACCAGTGTTGCCTTTGTTTGTTTATATATACTTGTGTATTGTATTGAAGAGGAATGTGAAGGCAACAATAGCAATAATAATAATATCGATTACAAACAAACACACACATCATCCCTACTAATTTGACATCCTTCTTCGTCCGACAGGCACTTTGCGGTAATCCAGTCATAAAAATAATTCATTATAATGGTGTTGGTGCTGATAAAGATAGGAGTAGAGAGAGATATGGAGATAATGATGATAATGCGAGTTAAGGCGTGAACATTGTCCAAAGGGGCGATCAAAAGAAGCGTCGGTAATGTCCCAGTCCCAGTCCCAGTCCCAGTCCCATTCCAGGTCCCTTTCCTAGTCCCAGTCCAATTAAAGTTTATTGTCATACAATCCTTAACAGTTCTTAACTTGAATCGTCGGACTACAAGACTTAGATAACTCCTTGAATAAGCAGAACATGTACAAAAGTGGAGCCACCAACCAACCAACACCAGGTAGATCCGTATATCATTGCCAACAAGTTGTTGTTGTTCAGAATAGACAACATGGACAATACGTCCAGAGGACACCTCGATGTATCTACTCGTACCGCATGGATTTTGAAAAAATGGACCGACCCTTCCATAGCATGCGGTGGAACTAAATCTTACGTGAAACAATACATTTTTCCAAAGTTTTTTAGTATTTTTCCCTATCTTTTGTTGTTTATAGGAGTTGAAATGACACAATCGTCGATATTCAGAATAATCGGATGGTCATATGTACGTACACATGTATGTATGTATCCTTGTATGTATGTGTGTATGTCATGGGCACAAAGAGGACACCAACAATAACGACAACGACGAGTGCTACTAACAATTTGTGCCATGAATGGAACCTCTTTCGTTGTTTGCATCGAATTCCTCTTTTTTTTTTTGCTCAGTCATGGGTCAGCGGCAGGAAGGTTTACCTTTGCTGCAAATGTCCTGTTTGGTCTTATTACCCCCCTCTCTCTCTCTCTCTCTGATATACACTCTTATATACGAGTACATATGCAAACACATCTGATTGTGATTTACACAATGCATCTTAGTGTGTGTGTATAGCACAATAAAACAATAAAATATGATAGTATCTTGAAAACCTGCAAAACATGTTCACATGCAGCATTCACTGTTGATTGTCGGCCATTGTAAGTATTTTGGCGATACCCTGCCATGGATTTTCGTTGACATGGCTAAAGATGAAGTGCCATGAAGTTGCATTTGCTTCTGCAGTTCAATCTGTGACATTTGTTCTGCTTGCTTTTAAGTACTCCCAGATAACTCCCAGATAGAAAATACGAAAACTATATAATGTGTCTAATTATATCATTGTCAAATTATAGAATCCGACTTCATCCTTCTACTAAGTCAGCTTCAAGAGTTTTCTAAACTCAATCGGAAGTCTTTATAGTAAATATAAAAACTATTTTTGAATATCCACTGCATTATTCAAAAATTAAAGGCGTTCGTTTTTCCTCTTTCTTATTTGTAAAATATATCTTATTTGTGTTTATACATATCTCTCTAGATCTCTGGAGATATTGTCTCTAAACTGGAAAAATTAACGAAAAATACGCGTCAAGATTTCGAGAGAGAGAGAGAATAGAGACAGATTCAGGTTCTTAGACTTCTTAGGAACCTGAACACAATCAGAATTCTTTCGAAGAGCCAGAATTTCTCCTTAATTCTCAAGAACTTCTTTTAGTTTCCCACATATTTTATGGAACATCGTTTATACTTCCAATAAAATACCGAAATACTGAAATTAAGTTTGTATATTTCCCCCATAAATAATAATAAATATAAAATTAAATACTAAGAAGTCTATAGATACTACATACCATATTTACAAGTACGCAAACACGTGTTATACGCTTTAATTCTTAATGGACAATTATACATACATTGTTCAGTTTTAAGTTTCTGAAAGCTACTGATTGATAAGAAGAATTCCCAAAGTTCATATTGCAACATCATATATCAATATGTGATTACAAATTGAGCTTTAATTTGATAAGTTATTTTTACCTTATCAATTGATATCATTGAATGTCAACGAGTAATCAAAAAATTTCTCTTCTAGAACTCAGTTTATTTCTTTCTTTTTCTGTCCATGCCAGTTTTTAGTTATGGTCAAGCACGTCCCAAGTGCTAGGAGCAGACAGCCAAGAGAAAGAACGCCAATTGAAATGTTGCGTCCCAAGCTTGGTAGATTCAGAGCAAACTGAAAGTTCAGGAAATTTCAATTAAGTTCTTGAATGGTGTTGAATAGAGTTGATTACCTTGATTTCTTTGGCCAGGTCTGCGCTCATCAAGGCCCTCATCGACATAATAAATAGCGGTGCATAGAAGTCCGGAATGTCCTTAAAAATTCTGCAACAAGAAAATTGGACAGATTGAACTCGGATCAGAAGTATGCCATTAGACACATTACTCACTTAATGTCTTTGTCCCTTCTAAGATGCACACTCATTTGCACCGCTCCGTTCACTTGCAGTGGAATGCCCAGTTTCGGTTCCATGACTATGAAGAAACCATCTCGTTCAGAGTCCGGATGAAAGTCCTTAACAGTATATGTATCGGTGTAACTCGGATCGGCGTACTTAAAGTGAGCATGCGACAGATAAACGGGAGCTCCATAGGTACACCGTCCTATGTCGGTGGCGCCACTCTTGGGACAATTGTCTGGTTGTCGATCCACAGGGCAGTAACACTTCATACTCGGGTTACGTTGGCCATTATCGAAGGTGTCCGGTTTTGTCTCGTATTTAACACCAGGCACACCTTCAATGGTGATGATCTGATTTGTTGGAACCAGGTTAATTATACGGCAAGTGTCCGTTATGAATATCGTAATGAACTCGTCTGCCGCTCTGTTTGGCACCCACAAGTCCGAAGTACTGCCATTAATTCGGCCGCAGTTACCCTCGTAGAATCCTGTTTGATTCTGCCCCTTCCAAAATTTCAAGTCGCCCATTTGGCTGAGATCACCCCGTCCGGTGTGTATGGTAAAGTCGCCCTCGAATTCTTTCGAGCCATTTCGACCTAAAAACCAAGCGAATTGATCCGATTCAATGGGGGGCAAGTTGGAATTATTAAAGCGCATGGAATAGTTAAGGAACGGATCGTAGAAGCCCTGGAACAACCATTCGTTGGCAGTGTGTGTCTGGTAGAGGGAGCCGCCATTTTGGTTGAGCACCCTATTGAAGACCTTCTTCACAACCCTCGGCTTATTATGCATTACATTGGATGCAACCTGGAATTTCGAATGCACGGCAATGAAACGAAACGAAACGGATCAGTGAAAGTCACGGAGTCTAAATTTATAAAACTTACAATGGACGGTAAGTGCGGACATGTTATCGGGTCATCTAAACTTCCGTTAGATAGAGCCGGTTCGTGGAACCATGTTCGCTTTTCATGGAAAGTAATGGTGTTATTTTCGTGCCACACCAAGTCCTCTTTTGATCTCTCCTCGCGGAAAACATATGGACCCATCTGTTCGAAACTGGGTTTGACATCGAAGGCAATCACATCCTCCGGATTCGTCCAGTTGAATAGGTACATGTACGCGTAAATGGGCATAGGAGTGATCGCCCATTTGTCAAAGGTCCTGGAGGTCGGAGTCAGTGGCAAGGCCTGGAGTCAAAAGACGAAGCATGCGTTCGTTAGAAATGCGGCGAAAGTTAGAAAATGGTACCTACATCGAAGAGAATGTCGTCCGCCCATGTTTCCCAGTAAAGTACGCCAAGCAGTCCGAAAGTGGCCAACACTAAGCCAAACCCGAAAACGAACACCTTCTGCAGGGTCCTATTACAACAACAATTGCAGCACATCCTATCCAATAGCTTTAGTTACTGAAACTAAAGTGTCCGAAGCACGTCATTGCGAGTGCATGAGAATGAAGCCCATCATGCGGCAAGCTATCAAGTGCCCATGTTTGCCAGATAAGCTTTAATTGAAGATTGTGTTAATCATCTTGGAGTTCGTTTTCGTTCAAAAAAAAACGGTCAACTTAAAATATTAAGATATACAGTTGTTATTATTCGAATTATCAAAAATAATTTGCTTACTCTAAACTTTTATATGTTAGATTATAGATTGTATGATGAGATGGAATTTAAATATTTAATGATTTCCAAATCTACCTGATAACCTTTAATTAACTTCTACGTAATACGAAGCTATTACTGTAGATTCCTAAACATTGGCTTAGTATGTAAGAACCTAATTAAAAGCTATCCAATACTGCATTTAAACTTGTAGTTTAAACCGCGGTTTCAAAGTATGCATTCTGAGAATCAACAGTTACTAGAAGGAACGCCCTTGAAGGCCCAACTGATGAAACCATCATAATCACCTCTTTTTGTTTCTTTATCACCGCTTTAATTAGTAATCTTTCAGAAGTATAATAATAATCTACAATAATAATAATAATCGAAGCTGATATGTGATATTAATATACATACTCACTCGTACACAACAATATAATATTAAAAACACTCAAAACTCTTAATGATTTAATATTATTTTTATTTAAATAATGTTAACACAGATTTTTCATAAATTTATAATACATTTTGTCCTATATAAAGTTTATAATTACTTTGTCGCAACTCGTATTCGACTAAAAACGAACATCCATCGTATACACAGTTTTTCAAACCTCGTTTCAATACATTACGCATTACATACAAAGTGTAATGTCCTAACAGTTATCTACAATTACATGTTTAATTACGGAATTTAAATAGCTACTAGTTTAGGCAGAAATCAATAAATCGAAATAAAAGAAAAGCTCCATGCATGGAGTTTCGTTTATGTACAATAACAACAACAACATTCATGTTTGCCTATTATATATGAACAGAGAGAACAAAAGATCGTTGCGATGTGGTGCTTTTTTAACATGTGCAGTGCTGCAGTCACGTGATATGAACATCTACCAGCCAGCCAGTCAGCCAGCGCTACTCGAAGGGCCTGAACATGATGCCGCCTGTTTCGGCATTACTGTAATCTCAATCCTGCGAGTCGCCAGCGTTGCTGTTGCGATCGACGCCGCCATTGGACTCCGATTGCTCGACATCTGCTGCAATGACGCCGGGCAAGTATCCGGTGCCCGCGTAGGGGGCGGCCAGAAAGCGTTTGGCGTGCGCCTGCATGAACGGATAGCGATGCGTGGGCGAGCCGAATACGGATGGTGGCACCAGTGGCGAGAAGGCTGACTTCAGCGGGAATGGAGGTGAAGGCGGTACATTTGGTGGAGAGGCGGCTGCTACTGCGGCCGCTGCTGCCGCCGCTGTGGCAATGGCCTGGGAGATATCCTCGCCGGACAGCATGGCTTCCATGGCCTGCAACACGTCGCCGCGATAGCGTTGCAACAGTTGCTCCACATCGCTGCGTCGCCGATTGGGAAAGACGCGCAGTAAAACATCGACCGGTGATCGTTGTGGCGGTGGCTGGGCGACTGCATGATGTTGTTGTTGCTGCTGCTGTTGCAGTGGATGTGGATGAAGATGTGGTTGTTGTTGCTGCTGATGCTGATGCTGCTGCTGCTGTTGCTGGTGATGGTGGTGGTGATGATGGTGCTGGTGGTGGTGCGGCGAATGTTGATTATGCGGGTGCATAGGCATTGCGGCGGCTAGGAACGTCGTGTGATGATATGGTATGAATCCTTGGCCAGTGCCGTTGCTGAAGTTGCGTAGGAGGTGCAAACTATCCGAGGAGGGAGTGTTTGGCGGCGAGTTCGAGTCCTCCTTCTTAAGACTGAGATTTTCGGGGGTAGCTTCATCGGGTGCCGAGTCCACATCCAAGTCGGATTCCGGCGAACTGGGCGGGCCGGTGCGTGCAGGCGAGAGGTTGCCGGAGTTGTTGAAGTTGCTGCCTTTAGTACGTGGACTGCCAGGAGAGGACTCGGAGCCGGTATCTGGATCAGTTTCGTTGGAGAGGCGCGCACGTTTTGAACCTTCAAATGACAAGAATAACAAAAAGGAAACACATTAGAAATGAGATTAAAAACAACAACAATTAAGTACTACAGACCACACACGTGGTCGCCTTCCAATTAAATGGGACTCACGCTCAGTCCTCACTTGAGTCCTCACTAACCAAACAAATGGACGACCTACACACAAACGCAAGGAAATCGCTTTGTTTGCTTAAAGCCTGGTCAAAGAATTCGATACATTTTTAAGTGGGGTCCGACTTCATGAGCAGTCTGTTGCACTCAAGGATCAAGTGTCCATGTTCGCTGCTCTGCGGAGCGCAAAAATGTGGCTTTTTTCTTAAGTTTTTCTTTTGCTGGTGCACCCAAATTAATTTAATTGACGCTTAAACCACGCACTTGGAAGCAATCCTCAGTTTATCCCTTGCGAATGCAAACAGATAACAATCGGTACTTGTAGTCAGTCAGTCAGTCTGTCGTAGTGCAGGAGGGTGGCTTCAAGCAAACACACGACGAGGGCTCGGCAGGCTTCAAGTCAGCAGTGTATCCGGGGCAACCTGAAGTACCTGCAGACCTCGAAATTGAAAGGCTCGAAATTGCTAAAAGTGAAGTTATTCGATATCATTTCTATTTGACGAATCACTGTTTATTTATGTCGAATTTAATTAAAGTATCGCTATAATCGTTCAGAGTTGCTTTCAAAAAAGGTGCATCCACAGAAGTAGCAACAAAGTGAAGTTTTATTGATTCTGTATTGAATTTCAATGCCTCGAAATGGGGCAGGTAATCACATAGATTTTCCTGTGTGCACTTTCATGAAGTGGAAAGAGAAAAAAATAAAAGATTGTCGTGGGAATTTTTATTTCATGGAAATCTTAATAATTTCATTAATACAGGACTTGAGTGCAACTAGAAGTATAATAGTACTGTACGAATGTAAGAAATGGGCCACGTAGAACATCTAATATCAAGTATTTCGATAATATTCAATCTACGGTAAGTATTGACTCTATTGAAGTTTCATCCTCTTCCAAAGGTAGTTAATTTTGGGACGACGAATTGAAAATAAAATCTTCCTTTTAGAACTGTAATATTCTAGAAAGCAGACCAAATATTAAAGGAATCGTAATTCTCCATAACGTTTATGCATACTTTTGTAAAAGTGTGACCTCATCTGGGAGAAATCATGATAAAAATTATAATTATAAAAATATCACAGTCGCGGTTACAGTAATTATCCTTTGTCTATGTTTTCCTCTAACACAATATTGCTTTCAGCATCTTTTCTGCCAAAGAATAACAACAACAACCACAGAAGTTCACAAAATCATCCAAGCTACTGGTCGTGGCCTTTGTGAGCTCTCCGGCCGTTCAGCACCTTGTAAACATGTGTGTGTGCAGGTGTGTGTGTGTGTGTGAAATCCTTTGTTTGAGTAACGACGAGTGCGGCAAGACGTAAATCTTACTTTACGTTTCGTTGCACTTTTTGACTGTTACGTTTACGTTTTCTTTGACTCTACACTTTTCGACACTTGAAAAACTGTGCAAACGTTTGAAGGAATTTTTCACACACAGACACACACATCATTCACAGGTTTTTGCTCATGTTACGTCAGACGGTCGATTCGGATGGCGTCACTCTGTGAGTCCCGGACTTACAAAACAATTGTCGCGCTTCACTGAAGCGTTCGGCACCCACGAGATGCTCAGAAGTACGAGTATAGCAAAGAAACACTTTGCAAGCGTCAAAGTTTCGCGACCCCCCAAATAATTGCTATGCGGCAACGTGTTACACTTGTTACACGTGACACTTACCCGGGCTCTCGACGTCAGTGCGGTCGGGCGAGTAACCCATTGAAAGGCGCTCGGAACGCATACGCACATCCGTATCCGAGTCGTTGCCGTTACCAGTGCCGTTAAACTGCATCCGATGGCTGCTGCTGCCGTCGAGTCCGTCGCTGGGCGGCGAAGGAATGCCAGAGTGGAAGCCGCCGGAACCTCCGCCATTCGAAGGTCGGGAGGCGGAGTTCGACTGAGGTGTCGTTGAGCCGTTCTCGCCAACGCTTTGCTGAGACGGAGGCACGCTTGTGTAGAGCAGCCCCAGTTCACGTGCTTCGTTCTCCTCCTGAGCCTGTTGGCGCCGCAGTGCCACCTGTCGAGAAGAAAGCGAATCATGAATGCATGAGTATTTGAATTAATTGTAGAGGGTGTCGTGTGGAGGAAGGCGGGTGGGGGACGTGGTGTCGTTGGCGGCTGATGATGATTGAAGTTAATTTGCTTAAGTTGCACTTAAACACACGTCCTGGACTCATACCTGTGCTGCCATAACGCGTTGTCGCTCGGCAATCAGCGTGCATTTCGCACAAACGCAATCCCGCCAGCGGCAGTAACGCTTGTGACCCTTCAGAGCGCTGACCTGGAATTAAAAAAAGAATTGGTCGCTGTTTAAATTCGGTTTATTTGAGGCATTTGAGGCATTTGTGTAGTGGGAACCTTCGATTGTAACGAATACCGTTAATTACGAAACTTATTTGCAATGACGAAG
This sequence comes from Myopa testacea, assembly GCA_949629155.1. Classification (NCBI taxonomy): domain Eukaryota; kingdom Metazoa; phylum Arthropoda; class Insecta; order Diptera; family Conopidae; genus Myopa; species Myopa testacea. The sequence goes on along the minus strand of OX451345.1, from coordinate 45,317,531 downwards.
GAGACGAAATCCTTTTTTTGTTTCAAACTTACGAATCCTGAATTCATACACGGTCTTCCTTCCCCCCATCACCCTTAATAAACTGTTAAACCCTTAAAAAGAATTCCACTTAAAAAGAATTCCATCGAAGATAAGATTCGGGTAATCGAATGGAGTTAATTTTCTTATAATAAAACTCAGTAAATCGGGTTTTAAAAATTATAATTAAATATTTGAAAATATTTTAAATCGGGTTCTAAAATGAGCCTTTAAATTCCAACCAAATCTTCTTTGTTAGTCTAATCCATCTACTAATTATAAACATTTTTCCAAAAAGGAAGCTCCTGCAATTTTTTATTTAATGACTGCTTCAAAAATCTAATCTGATATTCTATCTGATCATTCTATTAAAACCGATTTCAAAACCGATAAAAGGCCTTTCTGATCAATTATATACTCGTATATTAAATATTTTCTATAAAACCCAATAATACTGGGTTTTATAGTTGAATTAAGAGTAAAAATACTTTTAAATTGCTCTCCACATTACTAACTTAAAGAGGAGGTTTGAAAACCGTCAAATCGCAATCCAAAACTTAGCAAACTATTAAAACAGATCATTATGTGGAAAATAGACTATTGAAATTCAGAGAAGATCAAACAACATCAGATCATAATTAGAAAATTTCTCAGGAGAGGTGAGAGGTTTCTAGAAGTAGTTCCGGTTGAAAGATGTATAAAATCTGGAATGTTCCGGTTGAAATAATAATAAAAGAGACTTGAGAGGCTAATAAATAATAAAGAGGTTAACTTAAATTATAAGAAACTCCAAATAAATGAGAATGAGTTGGAAAGAGCAAGTTTTCAACCGGGTTTTCTCCGGGAGTTCTAACGATTAGTTTATGTATGAGAATGGAAACATAACTACGACTCTTATTACACATTTTTTCACGTAGCTTCAATATTTAACTTCAGACTTTTTATCCGAATCGAAGAAACCTTGAATTTTCTCGCGACGGTTTTGATTAATCAGGGGAACCCGGAGCTCCCTTTTGCGAAGATCGGATTTGTATGGATCGCGGAGTTGCAGGAATCATTGTGTACTTACAACTCCGTGATTGCGACAGCGAGCACACTTCGGTGTCCGTTGATAGCGTTCCGATGCAGCGCGCAAAAAGAAGGCAGGCGGCAGGGCACCCAAAACGGGATGCTGAGACATAAGATTCTGCATGTCCACGCCGCTGGGTAAACTCATTACGCTGCTGTTGTTGTTGCTGTTGCCGTAGAGCACTTTCAAGGTATCCGTTGTTCTTTAGAGGTTTTGTTAGCAAATGTTTTTTGTTTCAAATTTTTTATTGAATATTTTTTAAGAACTTGCAACTTGTTTCATATCAAGTAATGCACACTCAGGAAATCACTCAGGAAGGAAACATTAATCACAGTCACTTCATCGATCGATTGTAGCGATGATTTTTTTTATGTCGAAAAAATATTGTCTAAAAGTAATCGTTTATTTTAACATAAAACACTGTCACTGGCATTAAATCGAGGATGCGTTTAACGATTTCACGTAATCATGGAAACTGGTTTTGTGACGCGGTGACGTCGTCTTACGTCGAAGTTCCAATTGCAACTGATTCAAGTTGGGCAGCAAACAGCCACTGCCACCACCACCGCCATCGAAACAACAACAACAACAACAGTGATTGCTGACATTGAGGCAAACGTTGAGGGTTGAAAATGAAATGTTGCTGCTTTGCCAAAGAAGGACTGACTGACTGACTTCCTTCGACGATGTGTTTCTGGCGACGACTGTAACTTAGTTGGCACAAAAGTACAAAGAAACAACAAAAACCAACGAAAACTGTAACCACCACCACCACCAACACCAACACCAACACCAACGCACCGCTGTCAGCTGGTTATACAACAACAACGATTCAAAAAGTTTCAAAATCATATTTTCTACTGTATATAAAAACCGTTCACTCTACAGAGTAGTTAGTTGACTGGCTGGCTGGCTGATCGCGGCGACTTCCTTCACAATGCATCTCGTCCTCATCCTTGTTCTTGTTATCGTCCTCGTTCTCGTCCTCGTCCGCATCCTCTGCTTCTGTGTTTCTCCTCCTCTTGCTCACACTCTGCTATGGCACATCGAGTGTATTATTTCTTGCATGCTCTGGCAACAGTACCAGCTGAGTGCCTTCTTGTTGTTGTTGCTGCTGCTTGGGCCATAGCAGTAGTTGTTGTTACTGTTGTTGCTGCTGTTGTTGTTGTACAGTTTTAACATGCAACAACCAACCAAAAACGTTTGTTTTACCATCTGCCTCCAGGCGCTGAAGTTCCTGCCTGAACGGTTGCGTGTTGTTGTTGCTGGATGACGCAGTTGCCGCTCAGTTCATTGTTGAACCAATACCAGCAGCAACAGCAGCGACGACGACACAAGAAACAACACACTGACAGATTTTTAATAGTCTCTTTGAAGAGGCGGACCAGCCACGAGCAGAACGTGGCATTTTGATGTGCTACCCAGCTGCCATGTTGAGATGTGGGGCAGATGAGGCGGATTGGGACAGAGCTCCATGGGGTTCGCGGCTGCGGCAGGTGATGTGGTGGTGGTGGTGAATGCTTGCCGCTGGAATTTTGTGTTTGTTGCAAAGCGAATTGAAATTGAAACTGGTTTTTAAAATGTTTAATTGTTGCGTACTCGCGCCTGCCATGCATCGTGGGACAAAATCCAGGATACGCGCACAAATAATAAAACACTAAAGTTTACTCTCACGAAAATAATTGTTAATTTATGTGATTACTAAAGTAACGGTTTCAGGTTAAAATACAGTATATAAATGATATACTATATGTACCAATGCTCTGTTTGGTGTTAAAGTTAATTTATATTTTCTTGTGTTTGGTTTTGGATTTGTTTTAAACCAAATTTAAAAGTTCAGAGGCTTCAGAGAGCTCATGAAATGTTCTCTAAAACACTTTCTTTGAGTTACAAAAAGAGGCCTTGAAAAAGGTGTCTATTATTTCATTGTTAATAATGAGGCTCCCCGATATTCTGTATTATAGGAGTATTTAATACTTTCATTAACTGAGTTATCTTATCTTCACTGACTTCGCTTCTGATTTCAATCTTGAAAACTATTAAAGACTGCATTTAAATTATCTGGCATTTATTATCGCACTTAGAAATTCTCTGTCGACATAATATTATGATTTGTCCCATGGTACACGTGTATATATACGCAGCATAAGGCTATATACTGGTACGCATCATAAAATATATCTAGATAGACAAGTTTATAATAAATTCACTTTGCAATTTGTGTGAAAAAAAAGTGTATTGAAAACTTTTAACTACTGAGATATGCGCATATTTCAACAGCCCCAACAACAACAACAATATACCTCTATTCCCTCCCAAAATCTCACTTATTATGTCTCTTTCTCTCTCGTTCGTTCTCTCTCTCCATCCTCCCCTCTTCACCAGGTTTTCTCTCTCTGTAGACTCTTTTTAAAATGGCGCAGCTCCCCAGTTGATGTCGTTGGGGGCATCTGCAAGGCATGCTAAGCGCAGGCTTCATGAGTGTGTCATGCAGCCTGCGTGCAGACCAGCCAGCATCCGTCCCGAAGCGAAGCTGTAGCTTGGTATGTGTACGTGTCTCGTCGGTGCTGGTGTTGGTTTTGGGTGTTGCTGTGACTTCGGTTTGGTTGTGTGCCCCCTCCCAGTAACCGTTTAAGTTAAATGCTTATATACAGCTATCCTGCTCTCGCACTGCCGCATATTCAGCTTCTGTGACGGCCGGCGGGTTGACGGGTGGCATGTTGGCATTACGAATATTTGAAACTGTGTTCGATATTCTAGTGGGTCGTTATTATACTGTATAGTGTATAGTATGTGGATGTGTATAGTATGTGGATGTGTATAAGTGTGTGTGTGTGTGGGTGGAATACATACGACATTTCGGCCAAGCCATTGTAAGGACCTGCAACCGGGTTTAAACACCATGCTGCAGTCGTAATAAATGCATCAGCTTTCCTTACTCTGTGTTCAACTCGTACAAAGTTGTGGTTCATAAAACGCTATCAGCTGAACGGAATTTAATGGTAAAAGTTTCCCTACGGACGTGTCCCAGATAAGGAGGGTCGCAGGATTTAAAAGCGAAGGGTTAAATAGCGAATAATGAAGAAACTGAGTGACGTTGAACCTTTCAACATATGGTACTTATATGTACATATTTGTAAATAGGACGAGAGAATAGAATAGGACGAGAGAATTGATGTGGAAATAACGAATAGAATTGAAGTTACGATGAAAACGTAATAGTGATTTATATGGTTTTCGTAATTATGTCCGTTTATACGCGATTTATACTTAAACTTTGACTTAACTTGGACTTAACTTAGACTTAGACTGAGACTTAGCTTAAAGATAAACATACATATATTAGTGACTCTTAAACCGAAAACCGAGTATTTAATTTTAATCGAATCTCATAAACTCTATTCTGAGAAGATTTCCTCGTGTTTCTTAGACATCCTGTAAAAGATTCGCCTTGTATATAATGATCATGTAGCGTAAATGATCAAACGTCGGGACAACTTTTTATATCTGTAAATATAAAGTATGTATGTAATTCCAATTTAATGTCAGTTCGAGCAGATGCTGTTGGGATTCATTACATAAAGTGGGATAAAGTGACAGATGTCACAAGATCGCATGAGGGTGTGGGTACTATAATATCTATAAGAAAGAAGGTGGTAATAAAGGAAGAGTGGAAGAAGAAAGAAAAGTGGGGAAAAGCAGAGAAGATAAAAGAAGGGTTAGCAGGAGGGTAACAAGGAAAGCTAGTAAAGGAAGGACTGTTGGACGAAAGGAAGGAAGAAGGGAAGGACGGTAGGACGGAGGAAGGAAGAAAGGAAGGACGATAGGATGAAAAGAAGGACAGAGGCCAGGAAGAACGGAAAGAACGAAAGAAGCGAACAACGCAATCCGGAATGAAGGACAAACGTGTTAAGAATCTGAAAACGCTAACAGAATCCTTCAGTTTTATTCTCTTATTATTAATTTAATTGCTTGCTGTATACAAAACAGTTCCGTTTTTATTTGCAACAACTTACCGTAAAATGGTGAAGCTGCGTACGGTTTTTCTTAATAAAAAAATTAACAGAAGAAAGGAAACAAAAGCAGCAAGTAACGAATCAAAATAGCGCACAGAAATACAACAACAACAACAAGAATAACGAAGTCCAAGGATAATGTAAAGCTGCAGAGCAAAGAGAGAGAGAGTGAGAGAGCGAGAGAGAGTGAGAGAGCGAGAGAGAGTGAGAGAGCGAGAGAGAGTGAGAGAGCGAGAGAGTGTCTGATAGAGAGTGAGGAAGGCCTCACGTCATGAAGCTGCTGGCCTGTTAAATGTTTCAAAATAATTGAAACATTCGCCATATCAAGGAGCGGCTCGTTTGTTTGATTGTATGTATACGTAGCTACTCACATCCTTGCACAGGATTCTTTGGATGCAAGCGAACATAAAGCTGCATGTGTTGGTGAGTGTAACTCCGCCCTTTAGTGAGCCAAGGAGGAGCTTACAGCGGGTTCTTTTGCTTTTTACACACACACACACGCATGCAAACATCACCACCACCAACAACAACAACAACAAGCATAACTGGATACATGAATTTGAAAAGAAACACCATCTAAAAAAAATTAGTTTCTCATCTGTTGCGAGTACGTTGCGAGTTGCCAGTGTTGCCGATCCGACGCAAAGTGTGAGGTGGGAGTTTTTGCAGATATCATTACGTGGTAAGTTTTGCAGCTTTATTTTTCTTTAGTAGGTATTTAAGGAATGTTATTTGTTCGTTTTTAGTTATTAATTATTTAGAAACCCTGCATTTTTGCAATTAATACTTAAAATTCAAATATACATTTGGATGGTCTGGTCTCTAAATACTACTGAATCCATGTCGAGAGATGCACCTGATAAAATGGCTCAACAGATGTTATCAGCTGTATTTTATTAAAATGTACAAAATATTTAACATTATTGAAGTATAAAAGTTCGTATTATCAGCTGTAAACTGATCGCTCATATCAGTTGATATAAATTTGCCTCGTTTTCTTTTCGGCCGCGATACGTTTTCACGCCGGTTTGCCTTTTGACAATAAATTCCTCTTCATCATCCTTTGTAGCGCTTTCTTCATTCAAATGTGGTGACGCTCTTCGGGAACGTCGGCGTCTTAAAGACAAGCCTGCACTTGACAATCTACAAATTCAAGGAAGTTCAGCGTGTACAGAGCAGAACACATAAAAGGACGACACGTAACACAGACACAGGCACTTGGAAGGACAGACGGAAGGACAGACAGAAGGACAGACGGAAGGACAGACGGAAGGACAGACTAGAGGACAGACGGAAGGACAGACAAAGAATCGGCCAAGATGACGGCTCTGATAGCAGCCAACCAACGAAAGTAAGAGAAACAACAAACATTCAAAATCAAGAAACACAGTCGATAAAAACTGATTGTTGCAAGTGGCCAGAGAAGACTACCGGAAGGACAAAGAGAGGCTGGGAAGGACAAAGAGGAGGCTGGGAAGGACGAAGAGGGGCTGGCAAGGGAGCAGAGAGGGCTGGAATGGGACCCAAGGAGCAGGGAGGAGGAAACTTAAAAAGAAATTCAGATGCTGAAACAGAAGAAAGTCATTTATTTTATGCTCTCTGCTCTGCTCTCGTTCACTCGCTTCCACAACCAAAAGCCGATGGCGGCGACGGTTTCCGTTTCCGTTTCAAAAACACGGCGTTCGTGTGTCCGTTCGCTCGAGAGAAAAACTGCAAAGATTTCTAAAGTGAAATACAATTTCACGCCATGTTAAACAAACACAATTTATTTTCTTTTGTAGAATCAGCAACAGCAACAGCAACAAAAGAAGCAGAACAGCGAAAGTTTAAGTTTTGCGTGGTGGATGATGGTGGAGGGGGGAAAGAAGGAGGAGAAGGAGGAGGAGGGGAAATATTGCATAGACTTATTAATTTTTCAGAGTAGTACTTCGATTCTTCACATTAACAAAATTTTTAATTCATTATAATGTAAATTGTTGCTTGTTATTTTATATGAATTGCTATGAAGTGTTTGTTTTTGTAAATCAATGAAATTCAATTATCGAACTCTGAAGAAGGCACACTTCACACTTACAACATACACCCTACACTCACGTTTCCGTGAAATTGTTATTTTCTCGTTGTGGTTGTTGCTGTTGGTGCCGCTGCTGTTCTTGAAATTAAATTAACTTTTTTCCTTGAAGTGTCATTGGCTGCAAGTGACAGATACCGAGCGATAATAATAATTGTTCAATGTTGTTGTTGTTGTTACACAAATTAAGAGCAACTCAATTTCAGTTATCATGGCATCAAGAAAAACATCGACTCGAAACAAACAAAAATAATCACGGAACAACAACATTGAAATGCATAAAACTTTCAATATTAAAAAGAATAGAAATAATTTAAAAAAAAATCAGCCAACAAATTTCAATTATTATAGAAAAAAATTCTCACAAAATCAGCAAGCGTTACAAAAAACCTTTTAACAAAATGTTCAACGACGACGACATGAAATAAAATATGCAGAGTGGTTGAGTGTCAAAATAACTCACCTTGTTGTGTGTTGACGTCACATCAACACCGAGCTAACATTTAACAAAAGTTTGGTAGCTTAAAAAAACATCCTCCTGCTCTTCTTCGCCTTCTACTTTTTTTCTTCTTTCAAACTTTACGGCAGCCCGGACTCTTGACAGTTTATTAGTTTTTATTTTTCGTTGCTTGATCAAATAATAAGCGTGGTCGATGTGTGGTAAATATTTGTCAACACTTTTAAAGTAAAAAAAAAAACAAAAATCTTTTTAAAAAATTTATATTTCAATGTTTTTGGGCTGCGCTGCATTCATTTCGTCTGCGTAAGAAATTCGTTAGTGTTGTTGAAGTGGTAAAAGAAAAACAGTGACTCCACATTTCACAATAGTCGTTAATTGTGAATTGTAATGTTTCAGTGTCGTTCGGGGGACATTCTTGACATGAGGTCACCACCCAAGCACTTTATTATTTAATTTATAACTTTTCATTCATCTTCAATGTAATTCGTTTTTTAGATAACCTTCTAGTTACTACTATCATTTCTACTGCCATTTTTTTACTTCTAAACAATCACCCTACCCTCAGTACTATCAGAGTTATCACTGAGCCGTTGATTGCTCATAATGAAGAGCAAGTAAAGTAACAAGCTTGCGTCCAGACTGAATACAAAACGGGTTTATGTATTTTTTTCTTTTAAATTTTGAACTCAACGAAAATCATGGCCGCTTTTTTGTTGTTTTGATCCTACTGCGTTTGCAGCTTGAACTTGACGCTGTAGGTGCTGTAGTTGTTATTGTTGTTGTTTGTGTTATTTTTATTTGCTTATATTCGTTTCTACATCCTCTTTTTTCATCTTTTTATTTGATGTTTTGTCATTTGTTTGTTTTAATGAATATTTCGTTATTGTAGCCGCCGCCGACATGCAGTAGTTTATGTAGAAAAACAACAACAACAACAGAAGTTACTCACCTGATCTCTGCTACTTGGTAATAAATGTCGCCTAAACTAATTTACATACTCTGGCTACGCTACTGTCGATTCGGTCGAAGAAGAGGTGAATTGATGCCACCAACCGAGAGGGCATTTAATGGACTCCTTCGTCAAGTGGTTGCTTTTACACTTCATCAACTCCGAGATATTCGTAGGTTAAGCTTAAGAGAAGTAAGAAAGATTATCTTTAGCATTTCCGATATGAAATCATTAGTAAACCTTTTAATTCTCAATTTAAGGTCAGTTTAATTGAAATCATTGAGTTAAAGTTTGGATTCTAATTTTATATTATTTCCTTCATTAATTAGATTGGAATAATTTTTTGTTCTACATAATAAAATAAAATATTTTCTAAGCTAACGAATGAATGATTTATTACCACTTATCTTTAATTATTAAATCACAAGCAGAGGGAGATGAAACATCAGCAAATTAATAACAAAATTAAGTGAGTTCATTTGAAGAGTTTCAAAAATCTTATCGATTGCAGTGTCAAATGTTAAGTTTTTGCTTCTCGTGTTTGGAAAGAACGATTCCAGGAAATAAAAAGGTTCGCTGGGAATTCGGATAAGCGTGAGAGAGAGAGAGACAGACAGAGAGTAGCTCCGATTTCAGAAATTCGAGTACAACAGCCGTAGTTATTTCGTTAATCTTATTTTATTTGCAATAACTTGACACGGTTATGCAATCGTTAACGGAAATAAATACTTATTGATTTGTATCTGCTCAAGGAACAGGAGTCAGCACATTATATCAGGTAGGATGAGGTTCCCAGTGTGTGTGTGTCCTTGCTTTTGTACTACTTTACTTTTTTTTGTAAGTAACAAATAAAGAAATGGAAATTGTAGATATTTATATCCATTTTGTGTCGTGCCTACTTTGAAATACGAAGCTGCTGCTGCTGCTGCTGTTATGAATCCTGAAGGGTGTTAATTCAAACCCTCTCTAAGCTGCAGTGTCTAGTGTACAACAGTTGAGTTGTTATTAAATTATATGGGCAACTGAGGGCCCTCGAGGGTCGTCTTGTTTTTTCGCAAGCGCACACTTACTGATGCTAATCGTCTGTTTGTTTGTATAAATACTGTTTCCGATATTTTGTATATCGTATGTCAGCGAGTGCAGAGAGTTCGTTGTTTTTGTTTTTTTTTTGCTGGTGGAAAAACGAACGCCTTTTTCACAACTCAAACAAGAGGCTTTAATATGAAACTCTTCAGTTGTGAGAGCGATGAAGCCGAGAGAGACGATGATAGGTGGTGAGAACACGACCGGGGAGGGCGGGCAGGGTGAGTTTCAACCCGATACTGTTATTAGTTCGTTTTGGCTTTTTTACTATTATTACTTAATGTAATAAGTATTTAATTATGGACTCGGATGGCGGGGCGTGTCTTGGGCCGAAAAGGTGCCTCGGTTGCTTGCAGTTCATTTCAGATCCATTCTCAGTTCTCCGGCTGAGTATTTAATTTAAATTTCCTGTATTTCTGGGGCACGGAAGGACGAGGAAACGCAGATTCCGTTTACGGTGTGGCACAAATAACACGGGTTCAAAAGGGTTGCCCTCATTGCTGCTGATGACGGTGACGACGACGACGATGACGATTACGACGATGATGATGATGATGACGACGACGATGATGATGATGATGATGACGACGATGACGTTCGCCCGGAAGGAGTTACGTCGTTGCGGTATGTCTTTTAAAAGCCTTACAACAACAACAGCAGAATGTTGAAAATCCAGCTGTGAGTTTTATTTGATTTCATTTAAAAACTTTGCTCGATACAAAAATCGAGAAAAAAAAAGCTCGAGAGCTCATTGAATAAGCTATGTTTTTTTTTTTCAAAAGTGTGCGCTTTTTTGTTGTGTTGTCTACTCGCATTTTTATTAAATGAAGCCTACATTTAAAAACAGCAGACTTCCTTTTTTTCCCCAACATATTTTGCTAATTTTTTCAAGAACCGAGAAGTTGTTGTAACATTCACCCTAGCGTAACATTTGATATTTTTTTTGGGGGGGGATTTTCCGCCTAATGAAAGAAAAATCTACCGAATTTCTGTTTATTATCTATCAATTTACGTGTTCACCTGTGCGAGTGTGTACGAGTGTGTGTGTGTGTGTGTGGTTGCCACAGAGAATCGTACGCATCTATTGTGTGGTTTCTTTGCTCATTGTTCAGTTGCGAGAATGTCGAGCCAATTATTGTATCTCGATCTGCTAGATAAACAGTTTATTGCGCAATTCAAATTGTTACTTTCCATTCTTTTATTGTTGAGCATCATGTGGCTTTATTGTTTTTCTGTTTGCTTGTTTGTCTGTCTGTCCGTCACTGTAAATGATCCGTTGATAACATCTCGAGTAACCCACTCGAAGGATCTTCGATTACCTTGTGTTTTGTCCATCACATGATGAGGATGTTTATTTGCTGCTCTAAGATGTGAGGAGTGATGACGAAGGGGGGGTGGAGGGGTGTGTGTATGGAGAGTATGTTTGCGGTTCCTAGCTAAGAATCCAGTGAGAAACTCTTTCATGCCGCACCTGCGCACACTTCAATCGACTCTGTTCGGCGTGTTTGCAGACGCACCGCTGCAGCATTCTAGTAGCGTGGGAAATACGATTCCGAAACTAACAGAAATAATTGACGACGACCCGACTGTTCTGTGTTTGTCAATCATACGCGTAAATGTGAATCCTTGTGTTCCTTTCGAACCCAAATCGAAGTTCAGAAACTAACAAATACGCTTAAATTGTGTATATTTTCAACGCTGACATTTTATACATTCAAACACTGATGTATGTTGATAATATATCTTCAAGAATTATTAATAAATAAATCGTACTTGATTTATTTTTATTTTTTAATTAATTACGTTTTTTATTACAATTTTTATTAAAAATTCATTTTTTGTTTTATTTTTTATTGATATTTAATATTTTTATTCAAATTCAAATTTATATTCAAATTTTATTGTCGAATTTAAAAAATTTAAAAATTCACGTACGTTTTTTATACGATATATATATATCGTTTAGTTGTTAAAGTTATCGTTTTTTGATTGCGTGCGTCTTCGATATGACTGTGATAATGCTACTCCTCACTACGAGATGGCGCTGTAAATACATGTAAAAGCAGAAAATCCAGCTTTTTTCGTAAAGCTTTTTGAATTTTCTCAAAAAAGAGGCCTTTTAAGGTTAATGGTATATTCTGTGTTTCACTTTCTGTGGAAAAATTTCTCGGGGAAAAAGGGTATAACCATAAATTGAAGGTACTTGCTTGGTTTAGGAGATATTTATTTATGCTGCACCAAAAACATCTGCAATAAACATCTTTACAAATTCGATGTAGTAAACTTGACTACTATAAAGTTGGTTATTAACCCATTATATTGACCTATCCGCACATTAGATTTAAGGTCACCAGCTGCGAGTCCCTCTAATCGAATAAATGTTATTTCGATGTAGATTACTGGCCGCGCTCATCTGTTGTTGTTGCAGATAGACATGTTTTTGTGATCGGAAAGCAACAATAGGAAAAACTTCCATTATCAAGAAGACGAAACTCGTACTCGTGTTTATTTATTACCGAACCCAGCCAACTGTCCATTCTCTCGTTACAGTCGTACAAATTCAGTTTCTTATCTACATCGCTTGTACGTATTCAAAAGACATTTGACCTGTTTACTGTAGATCGAGTCTAAACAGAGTCCGATTCTTCAGAAATCCACTCGCTCCCTCCGTCGCAACTCCTTCGATCATCATCATCGTACTCATCACTATCAACGGGGAGCCGACGAACACGCATCGGCATTTCCTAAGTGTATAAATATGCATCGAGTACTCGCCGCTGATTTAGTAAGTGACTAAACCGAGACGAAACTAGAGCATCACATCCCACATGCACAACATGAAGATCTTCGCTGTAGCTTTGGCGATATTGGCTTTGGTTGGTTTTACTATTAATTTATTATAAATTGAAGCATTAATTAGTTGAAAATATTAAACTAATTAAAAAACATCAAATGACGCTGATATTCTTCACTTTATTTGAATATGTAGGCCACCGCAGATGAATCATGGAGACCCAAGACCGGCGAAGAGATCAAAACCATTCGTTCAGACTGCATCAAGGAGCATCCGCTGTCGGATGATTTGATCGTGAAAATGAAGCAGTTCGAATTCCCAGATGAAGAACCTGTTCGTCAGTATTTATTGTGCACAGCCCAAAGAATGGATATCTTCTGCAGCAAGGCAGGTTATCATCCCGATCGTCTGGCGAAACAATTCAAGATGGATCTGGAGGAGGCCGAGGTAATGGCCATCGCTGAGAGTTGTGTCGATAAGAACGAGGAAGGCAGTCCGACTGATGTCTGGGCCTTCCGTGGCCACAAGTGCATGATGGCCAGCAAAATTGGTGAGAAAGTGAAAGCCTACATCAAGAAGAAGCAAGAGGAAGCAACTAAGAATGCGAGTGCTTAAATTATTCGATGTACAGATATTTGTTGTAAATGTATACCAACCAATCTGGGGGATAAGATGATATATTAAAGTTTTTCAGTATAAAAAAATTAAGAATTTGATTATTTATTGGAAAATAACAAAAAACCGAATGATGCAATTTGAGGAAACGAGCTCATTTCGTTCTTCAAATTTCATATTCGTACTCAGATATGAACATAAATAATACTGCAGTAATTCGGAACTTAATGCCAAATATTTATGATATGTTCATGTATATATAACCGTTGCTTGATATCATCCGATGACATGCTACAATAGACTTAAAAATTCCAAGGAATTACGTATATTAAATTTGTTTTAAGGTTCGTTTAACTTTAGGCGTTCTCAGGATTTGATTAAGAAGTTGTTTGGAATTTCGAGGCATGTAAAGCTTCCCACAACTCAAAATTCTTGGCTTGTCTGCTGCTAGTCCTAAAAGGAGTGACTTTTTTTATGATCCAAAGTGTTACATGATTAAACTGAAACATTATCAAAAGCAGCCAATGCTTCCATGGGCTTGATTAGTTGCTACCATCTGTTTGCCCCATCCACTGTTCCCCAACGCTATCTATCTGCTTCATCGCCCCCCCCCCCCCCCCCATTCTTTCACTCTCACGAATTCTTCTCTCTCTCCCGCTCTCTTTCCATAAGTTATCAGTGACGAATCACTTTCAAATCTCTAGATAAAAAAAAACACAGAATGTAACTCGACTTCGTAGAGGTTAAAAAACAGTTTCAGAGAAACAGAGCTCGACTATTTTTTGCGGAACACTTGTTTTTCCAACCATATTGACTTCGGTTCGCGCTGTTTTCTTATCAGTTACTGTTTTGGACTCAATAAATGTGTTGGAGTTTATTGATACTTCGGAGTTTGGATACTTTGGAGTCGCCTAATGTACGAGTTATTTATTGTTGGTTTATTAAATACGTTTTCCGAAAGACGTTTTACTACAGTTTTTTTTTTAACACGGTCTAAAAGTGATAAAACAGATTCGTAGCGGGACATTTAAAATTTTTTTTTTTTGCGCGTATACGTGAACAAATCAGTTGTGGAATTTTTCAATAAAGATGACGCCCCTAAAGTGTGTCTTTTCTTTTAAATCAAAACTACAATATGAAAAACAATGTGTGTATGTATGTTTTGCAGAACAGTTAGATTTTAGTGTCAAAACTGTTTAAAAAGCTACTGTTAATTTCCGGTAGAATAAACGTATTTGTTCCCATAATAAATCAAAGCGATCACTCTTTGATCTGAATTGACTTGAAATGATAGCTATAAGCTTTGACTTAAGACCTTTAGAGTGGGTCTCTTGGTGGACTATCGTCATGTTGCTATATCCTTGCATGGCACAAACAGCATCAGCCGAAGAAAACCTGGTAAATGGAAGCTCTCAGAATTTCACGTAATCTCCCAACTAATGGAAATCCGAACTCTTCTTTCAACATTCAGCTCCCATATGAATATAGTGATACTTGGACGAATGAAGATGTACGCTTTGCAGAGGCGCGCTGCCAAGTTGACAGCCGTGCTGACGACCCCCTGAAAGCTCTGTGGGCCAACAGAACCTATCCGGACAACCATGAGACCCACTGTTATGTCAAATGTTTTCTGGGGAAATTGGGTATTATCGATCTGGTGACCCGTGGCTTGGATGTGAGTAGGATTCCTGTTTGTAGATTTCCCGTTACTCGAGCCTATGATTTTTCTCACATGTCTTCTGGCAGGCACAAAAACTTAATAAGTTTTGGGAAAACATTGAGGAAGACGTTGATAAGCAGTGCTTGTTCAATGCAGACTTGGAGGACTGGATGTCTGGCACCTGCCAATCCTATTACAATAAATGGCTGACTCTCCAAAGCAGCTGCAAGGATCTGGTCGACTTCGTCATGTTTTCCAAGAAGAACATCACGTTTACCTACGTAAGTGTTTGGCGCAACTGTCAAACGCATGATCCAGGTTTTCCTTCATATTTGGTTTTATTGTCACCAACAGCCACCTCAATCGAAGTCTCTGGGGCAAACCGCTGTGGAATTCTGCGACTGGGAGGAGGAGGACAAAGGCGGGGAGGACTCTTTGCCGTCGTATTACATGTCATTCGTAGCCCAGCACAACTGCAAACTGAGTTGTATTTTTAAACATTTTCGCTACTTTGATGCATACGGAAGACTCGATGTATGTATGAAGAGACCGGCAAAAATATATACGAGTTGGCTTTCTTTTTTTCATTTCGATTGCTTAAACAGGGAGATGAAATTTTACGCAGCTTCCGAGAAGCGGGTCTCTCGTCGGCTCCAAACACCGCCGCTGTTCAAAAATGCACGCATCGAGCGAATTCTTGCCTGAGTCTGGGTTCCTGCATGATGGCAAAGGAACTGTATACATGTCTGGGGAAGTCAACGAAGGATTTTCTAAAAGTCTATCAACTCCGTGATACGCTAACGCGCAAATATTAAGTTTTAACCTTAAGGAAAGGCGATTTTCAGCTCGTTACAATATTTCGTAATTTATGTACCATATGTATTAGTTGTCGGTTACTCAATTGGTTCCAATATAAGTTGCTGTTACTGTGAACTTAGTTGTATGGGCCGTTATCACAACCGGGGGATAGGGTAAGCGATGGAATATGGGGCAAGATACGGACAAGTTATCGTATTTCGCCTGATAGTTTCACTATACTTTATCTAAACTTCTTTATTGTCTATCTTTGAGCCGTTATCTTGATCTAACTCGTGCTGGTAAGTTTTTCATCGTCGACTATTGTTTGCGTTGTTTATTTGCCAACATTAAGTTCAAGAATGTGAAATATGAGTATAAGCTTATAATAACAAATGATTTCATATACGTATTTGTATCGAATGGAAATCCCTCTCCTCCCCCGTCCCTTCTAAACACTTTAACCCCTCTCGATGGGCCTGAATAAACATCTGAATTGGATGGTCTCATTTTTTACTTTCCAAACACCTCCCTCAGTCTGTCTTCACAACAGTATATCGGCGCGTCTAGTTGTCCGTTGCAAGCGATATGGTTTTCATGGCTTCCTCGATGTGTTCCACCAGCGGCAAGTGTTCATCCATTCTTGGAAGAAGAAAACTCTCCAGGAAGTAGCAGGTGCTGTTGCCCGCATTAGGGAACTCCTTGGGCAAGCAGCTCGGATCGCGTGGACGTAGATCAAATTCAAAACCCGGATGTTTAATCAACCATCTGCAAAGAAGTTACGAAGTAAATGAAGACTCTTCACATCGAGATGACTTACTCCCTGGTCGTTGGGCTGACGTTGATCTTGCACGCCTCGCTACCCGACTCGAATTTGTTAGCGATCGTCACGTTGTGTCCGAACAGACAGTAACGCGGCATTTTGCGGCCCACTACGCCGGCCAAAACAGTGCCAGTGTGTAAGCCGATTCGCATCTTGATTTGCTCGCCGTCGTGCGTTATGTGCTTCGCGCAGGCGGCTATCATCTTCAGCGCCATCCAAGCGACTTTATGTGCATCGTAGATGGAAGCGCGATGCAAGCCGCTGGCGACACAGTAGGCATCACCAATGGTCTCCACCTTGTAGACATCGAACAGATCGCAGAACTCGTCGAAGTCTTTATACAAACTCTCTAGCATGTTGATAACCATGAAGGGCGTGGCACGCGAACAGATGCTGGTGAAGCCAACGATGTCACTGAACAGTATTGTGACGTCGGGATACGTTTTGGCATCGATGCTGGCGCCCAGCCACAGACGCTCGGCGATCTCTGCCGGGAATATTAAATGCAACAGACTGACATTCTTCTTGCGCTCCTTGGTGACGGCCGCATTGGCTTCTTCAATGGAACTCTTGAGCTTGTCCATGCGCCTGCGCAGACCGTCCTGAGCGCGAGCCTGCTCGCCGACCAGTATAACTTCGCGCGTAGCGTCATGCAACGGTATATCCGAGATGAAGAGTCCGTTGCAGGTCAAGCCATCCAAACCGTCCAGAAAAGGCGAACCAATGAAAAGTAAGGAATTCGATTCTGGGCAATGCACCATTTGGCCCTTGATTTCTAGGCCCTAGAAATTGGGTGGATTCAAAATGTTAACCGGGTTAATGAAAGGTTGTGGCTTGATGTGTACTCTACTTACCTCGGCTGGGAAATCCTTTACATCTGGGGGAGTCTTAAGTGCCACCAAAAAGGGCGTGTAAGTGCGCCGTACGATTTCACGGAAATTCAGCGATAGTCCCTTGGGCCGCTTAAAATTGAAGTAGACAGCAGCACTGTGACCGTGTTCCGGCATGTGGGGCTTGTAGAGCTTGCTGAAGCCACGTCCTACGAGCATACAAAGAAAAGTTGCACAAAGCATCGACAAAGATTGATCTTTCTGCCTGCAACTCACCCAACTGCACCAGTTCCAGGCTCTCGTTCATGATGAAATGCCATGGGAAAGCTTTGCAAAAAGTGCTCATATTGATGGAGAGATCCGCCGCGTGGCTGGAGTTGTTGCGTTGCGCCGGCAGTTCGGAGCACTTGACCAGATCCGTTTGGCGTTCAGGCGGTGGCTCATTCGCTACAGAGAATAAGTAACGATAGCGACGCGCATCACCCTCGACGGGCTCGATTTTAATGTTCACCAACACATTGTAGAGCATGCGTGTCATGGCTTTAAGTGAACCAAGTAGTAGCCAGGCGATGACTGGACGCTCGGAAGTGAAGATTAACTCGCCATCGCCGGCGCATACGAAACCAGTATCGGTGACGTCTTCCTATGATTTGAAATACAGAGAAAATAACGGTTTATACAATACGAAAGACTTAAGGATGTTCTTAAATATGTAAATACAAACACTGGTACCTCTTGTAATTTTAGGACATCGTAAACGCCATCCAACGAACCCAAAAACTCTTGTAAATCTGTGCCCAGACACCTGAAGGCGCGCTCTATGATGCCAGTACAACACGAAGATATCAGCTCCTCTCCCAGCAGTACCAGAATTTCACTTGCGCTGGCTTCATCCATTTCCAACAGGATGTCCTGAATATCTCCCAAATAATCGTAGTTGGGGACGGTTTTCAAGGTCTCCAGATCAATTTTTCTATGGAGAGATGTTATGAGAGAGTTATTTATATGCATATACGATACATATTTATGGCTCAATAATTATAATTAGAAGATTGGAGAAGAATTGCAAATGGCTATGATTTCGATGTATTTTCAATGCAATCCATTTTCAGTTGCTCGACTGAACATAATTTTTGCTTTGCCGAAAGACGTAGTTGATTTTTCCAGAAGAGAGCCTTCGCTCAATGGCGCAAATATTACGATTTCCACTATAACAACGTGATGTCATTCAAGAACTCAATTCTTATTGCTTCCATGCAGTTCAGAACACTTTCTTTACTACAGACCCTTACTTCAAGGATACTTTATAAGGATACGAATCCATTTTGTACTTACAGCTTGGAAATATTTGGCCAATTGTGGCTATATTTAGCAATCAACGCGGTGACAGCAGTATTAAGATCGTCATTCTGGAAAATAAATTCGGTTACAACATTAATACATTTTATTAGATGCGTTGTAGAAACGATGGAGCTCACCGATGGCGCTGTCAACAATTGAATCGCCATCTGCAAGTACGTCAAAGTCAGCGCATCGTCGGGGAACTCGTCGTCCTCCAGCGCCCAGTTACTAGTACTCGTTTCAGTGGCAACCGAAGGTTGTCGCGTTAAGGAATCCGTGCGACGGAAGAAGGGGCATGCCATCTTGCAGTGCTGATTCACTTCCGTTTCTTCTGCGTAGCCGTGAAATTGAAAGGAAAACTCGATGAGCTTGTGTGAAAATATGCCTTGGTGTGTGTGTGTGTGTCTCACCGTGTGTTTGTGTGTTTAAGCAGACGATGAAACAAGGACGAGGTTTAGTGGCCGGCCATCAATATAGCAAGGCAACATTTATTGAAGGTTTTCATAATCTGAAGGAAAGCGATGTGAAAACATAATTTGCACAAGTTTATGGTTTAGATATTTAATTAAATTGTGTTTTGAAAGCACTTCGTAGCTATTATTGTGTGCAGGCGATTAATAATCGTTCCGTAGAATGTAATGATTGGAAGCGCGTTGGCAACTCTAGTGCCAAAAAAAGGACACTTCTTTTTCTCTGCTTGACACACAAATTAGGCCAAACGTAACTCACGAATACATAAATTGCTATGATGGATACATACATACAATTTTTTTCTGGAGGAAATGTAAACAGTAAACTGGGGACATTTTTTTTCAGCTCTAATGAAAACACTTTACATTAATATATAAAAAATATTAAAAGTGTGAGCTAAAGTCCACCCAAAAGCTGAAACCAACCTCAATAATGATTGCAATAATTGGGCAACAACTAAGCGAAAACCAGCAACAACACTTTCTGGTCAACGCACCAGGAACACGAACGAACAGTTTGCACCAGGCTACAGCTTAAACTGAAGAAGCTTTTTTCCGTTTTCCGTTTAAACAGTTTCTTCGCTCAGACATCCTGAAAAATGGCAAACCCAGGCTACGAAAGCTTCTCGGTTCTTGCAACATTCACTGAGAGACTGGAGACTGCACTTCCTCCTGTCAATCCCTCACTTCCTCCTTTTAATTAGTCGTAGCATCGATTCTTTATTATAATTATTTGTAACTGAATCCAATCAGCACATACTGTATGCTTTGTATCCATACTGTATGCTCAAATATTAAAGGGCGTGGTCCGCCTGCTTTGGCATAATCCACCCTATTTGAAGTCTGAACATAACGGTTCTTTTGTGACTGAACATGTGGTTACTTTTGTGAATGAAAAAATTTCAATAAGGTTGGTCAAGTTTAGAGTTATTTGCAATTTATTACAAAAATGTCTAGTAACCACATTTGTGTAATTTAGTTTAAATATACCCAAGTTAATAAAGTGCATTAATTGTTTGCGATATTGTTTTGTAAATGCTAAGCATTTTGTGATTTGATTCTGTGTCATTTTAAAACTACAGCAGCCATCTGCTTACCTTTAAACGATAAACAAGTGAAAATTTTCAGTGGTAAATACAAATATACATAATTTTTTAAAAGGTAACTAAATCAAATCATCGTCTTTAATCATTTAAGACCATCAAATAAATCTTCCTCTCGGGATAAAAAGAAATTTTTAAGTTACGACCCCATCCTTAGTGTAAGAAAAGACAACACAGTGTCCAGTGGACAATGGCCACAGTACTGTGAAAAACAAAACCGCTGCAGGTATTATAAGGATGGACAATCAACTTTCACTGCTCAAAGTGTCGTACAACTCTATGTTTCACAAAAAAAAAAATTGGAATTGAAATTTCAATTGTATCTAAACTCGGTATTTTTTAATAAAATAAGATAATTTAAATTCCAAGAATTCCATATTGATCTGCAAGATTTCTTTGTACTTTGAAAAACTAAATTTATATTTACTATATATTTATATATACTATATATTATGTATACCATTTCTGCCCGCTGTAGTATAGAAATGACACTCCACCATATGTTATCCTTTCGTTCTTTTTCAAATTTTTCTTCTAATTTAATTTTTATAAAGTTGAGATAGTATAAAACTTTTATATATATTCTTTTCCAATAAATTTTGGAAGTGCATTAAACGTTTTTAATGTATACATTAAATGCAAGTACTTATAAAGAAATGCTTATAATACGGTAAAAAAAACAATTACAAAGCTTTAAAAATAAAATTAAATAGGTAAAATAATGCAAAAATAATACAAAAATAATACAGAAATATTGCAAAAAATAATACAAAAATAATGCAAAAATAATACAAAAATAATACAGAAATAATGCAAAAATAATACAGAAATAATGCAAAACTAATAATATGAATAATAACAATAACTACAATAATAATAATAATAATCATAAAACATACAAACGCAATGTAATGAAAAAATTCAAAATACATGAAATATAAAAGTAATATAAATTTAAAAATTTTGTACAAGTATTTAAAACAAAAAAACTTGATGCATTGAAAGTATTTTTTTGATATTTTCTATTTAATATACGTTTTAAAATTAAAATAAAATTTACAAAGTGGAGTACGCCGTTTTTCATACAGTTTTAAAAACAATACGAGTATAATGGTATGTAGTTGAAAAACATTTTGTTGACATATTTATTAAATAATATTAATAAATTTATTAATAACAATAATAATAAAAGTAAAATGTTTATTAATCTTTTAATCCTTGCAAAATAGAGGAACAAATCACCTATCAATTTGATTTGATTATAAATCATGAAATTATATGCACAACCTCAAAGCTCTCTCTTAAAGCTCTCCTCTCTTAGTTAGCGTTGCTGTTGCACTTTTTTCTGAAAGCTTTTGTTTTATTCTCTTCTCAATCTGCACCTGCATTCCATTGCAACCACAACTTACAACTACGACAGGTTGTTGCAACCTGCGCCACTTTCCAATCGTGGAAATCCGTGGAATGAAATGCAGCAAAAATACAATAAAATCACTTCGGAAATGCCGAATGAATGATTTTACTGGCCAAGCGGCTTGGCCAGTTACTGGCCAAGCTTGCCAAGAAGAAAATAGGCCTGGCTAGACGCACTGCGTAACAGGAACTTTTGAAATCGTTTCACTCAGTGAGTGAGTTTCTATCCTAGTGATACCCTCCCAGAGGGGTATGAAGAAACGAAGGAAGATCAACGTACTTTGCCGAATGCGTCTTCATATTTTCTCTCACTCTGGCCAACATTTCGATATGCAGTGCGTTTCACACCCAGTGGGTGTGTAGCCACCGATGGTATCAACATACCATTAGTGAAACCGCTCGAAAGATACTACGTCTAGCCAGGCCTAATGTTCGTCATCAGAACCAAGAAGAAGACCACGTCTTCAGTCACACACTGTGTGTATGTGAGAGAAAAGAATATAAGTGATGCCGTTTCTAACGGTAAAGCATTTTGGTTTTTTTCAAAATCGCCACAAAATTATGGCGTGACTACGTGACAGGGATACCAACGACACAACTTTATTATTTATTATTCCTTTGGTTTTTAAGTAAGCATTACTACAAAACCGAATGAATGGAGCAAAGTGCTCCACTCAGTTGCTCGTTGATAGCTCGGCAACACGTGCTCATCGTCGTCGTGGAAACGAACGTTTATCAAAAACGTTTGTGTTGCTTCTCTTGTGTGAATGTCATTTAAATACATATCGTAAATTGAGATGAATAAATAAATTGAACTGGCAAATATAAACAGTAAGCCACACAAGTAGGTTGGCTGAACTCCGCGTTGTATTACTCTGTGTATAACTGTGAATAGTTGTGTATTCCTATAATAATTAATAATAATAATATCAAAACGATAATATTAATAAATAAGACTATAAATAAATGTTAAAAAAAATCGCAAACAACTATATAGAAGGCTTAAAAATATATAAACCGAAATCGAAACAATACGAAATCGTTCAGTAGACAAAATCTGGATGCAATTAAATATTAAACATACATACATCAATCATTGAAACATGTCGACCGATTTAGCGGTGCTCGTAAGTGACTAATTTTTTACTGTGACGAGTTTTGAATGTGCAAGTGTGCAGTTTATATTTGCAAATAAAAAAAAATTACATGAATGCCAACAACGATATAAAACCACATTTAATCTTTATCGTTTGTAAAGGGTTTTCCAATAAGAGGTGTAATTTTGAATAAACGTTCAACAAACAAACGAAGAAAGGTTTAACTTCATTTCGATTCCAAAAATTTATATCATTGATTGTGGTTTCTCTTGTCCCTCTTACCCGCCCTCCCGCCACCTTCCCCGCCCCTACCATTCATTGTTTATCTGTTCGTAAACACATTCACATTCTTATATCATATGCACTCGATCGCAAGTCAGTTCGAAGTGCAAACGAACTGCATTCGTTGCTAGAAGCTAATCACGAGACAAAAGTGGAAAGTGAGAGTAACACACAAATTAGTCGCCTCATGCTTTATTCTTGATCATCAGCGTTCAAGAATTCTGCGGGTATTTTTCAATAAACATATCAACAATAAAGATTATAAAAAAGAAAAATCATACCACACATAAACTGATAAATCCATAAAAGCACCCAATACATTCTGTGGAAAGTGTGTTTATTTTATGGATGAGTCTAAAATTTAGGGTCTTACTTTGGAATAAAAGAAATTCTTTTTTTTCTATTTTAAAATGTTTCTAGTTTTTAAATAAAATTAACATATACGATAGGAGAAAGTGTGTTTTAATTATATACTAAATATTTCATACAAATATTTAAATAAATCTACAGAAATATGTACAAAATTTTATTTTTATTTATTGCATTTCTTGTCGACAGTTTTTTAAGATAACTGTTTTTAATTTTGTTAAATTCAACCTTAATCTTTATGAAACGTTATTTTTTATACATATATCTTCGATATGGTGATTGATAACCTGGTTTTTAATAAACGTTTGTATATAAGCGCAGTTCTCCATTACGCCATATATAGGGTAGGCCATCGACCGGTTTCTTTTAGAAATGTAATTTAGTTTAATATAACTATAATAAACTTAAGTTTTTTTAAAGAAAAGCAGTTTTAATAAGAAACCAGGTGGATTAGGAACCACCCTATATACGTATATTGTCATATACCCACTATATGTTTATACAAGTGCCAAAGTCCACTTTGCAAATGATTTCGTTAGTCTTTTTTATTTTTCTGTATATGTATTTCATCTATCGGTGTTTTTATAATTAATTATTGCTTATTATTGACTCACTTCTTTGTAATTTGATGCTAAACAGGTTCGATCCCAAATCCTGTTCTTAACTCCGTTTCTGAACTCGCTGCTTGTGTACTTCGTCTTCCTGCAGGATTCCCAGGACGAATTGTGGGGCACGGTACTGAAATGTGCTCCGATTATTTTCCTTGGGCTTTATATCTACCTGAAAGGATTCGATTTAACTGAGCGGTATTCCTTTAATGAATAACTGGCATTGTGACATTTTACATTTCATTGTTGTTCTTGCTTTCTAGTTACCATTGTTCGCAACGCATTTTACTGGGTCTGCTCTTCTCCTGCGTCGGCGATGCTCTGCTTAATATCGATCTCTTCCCTCATGGAATGGCGGCTTTTGCAGTCACCCAGGTTTGCTACATATCCGCCTTCGGTTGGAAGCCTTTGAAACTGGCGATCGGTCTGCCGCTCTACGTGGCTGGTGCAATCAGTAAGCTGAGTTTTATTTGGTAACGCATGGATTGGTTCTGGTCTCATTGCGATAATTTTTTTTCTTTTTGGTTAGTGGTAGCTGTGCTCTTCCAACGTCTCGATGGAATGCTGATCGTTGGTGTCCCCGTTTACGTTGCTCTGTTGTTGACCATGTGTTGGCGTGCGCTGTCGCTTGGTGCTCGCAAGAATAACCTTCTAAGCACATTCTGCACCGCAGGCAGCGTCTTGTTTGTGGTCTCCGACGGTTTGATAGCGGTCAACATGTTCTTAATGGAAATACCACATGCAAAAGTATGAAAAAATGTCCTTCAGCAGATTGAATGTCCTCAAAATAGTATGTCTTTTAGATTTTTATCATGGCCACTTATTATACGGCTCAATTCAGCATCGCTTTCAGCACTGCCATGGAGTGTAAAGCTCCAAAGTTGTCGCCGAAGCGCTCCAAGCTGTCAGTGCAGACCCGCATCAAAGGCTCCGAAGCTGGTCGACGACGCGTTGCAACAAAGGAATAAAGTCTAAGAAAAGCGAAGATTTGATTGACGACGACGGCGATGATGACTCTTCGCAATGAAGACAAGCAAATTACAAGCATTCTTCCTATAAAAATGCAATAGAAATTCAATTCCAATCATCTTTGTGCTTCCACTTAAATATGTATAAGTATATATGTTCATATATGTATGTGTGTGTATATAAGTAAATATATGTAATTCAAGCATACCTTCTTTATTGAAGAATAGTGTAAACTAAAGAAAATTGTACTCTATTGTTTGCTACATTCGATTATTAGTTATCTAAAATAAAACTGCATTTATTACTTACTTTCGAAGAACACAACCTGCAATAATTTCAAGAAACTGAACAGAACTTCAGAAACAGTTGATTGCAGAGTTAACACCAAGAAGATTATCAGGAATTGGATAATCACAGTAAATCGTTATTCGTTCAGTCGGTGTGAAAACTTAACAACTACCGAATAACGAGTTAACGAGCAAACCAAGCCTTAATATGTGGGTAGTCCTCGAGAAGTGCGCCACTACGTAGTACGTACACTTGCTCCAATGCACAAAAATCCGTTCCAAACCTGTTCTTAATTAATAACACTTCAGTTTTCATTTGAATTTTTAGTCAACTTTCAAAGTCACATTAACTGATCGTCTATGAATAGCAACACCTCCTGAAATGCCTTTAATAATCTTTTAAATCACAGTACTCAAGTGAATAAGATCAAAGTTTAGTGTTCGAATATCGAACAACGTTGGTTTAGTTTATCTTCTTTCTTTTTATTCACATTCAACTTATATTTTTGTTTATTACTGCTTTATATTTTAAAACAAAACAAAGTCACCTGATAGTTATCAGGTGAACTCCGAGTTCACAGTTAAAATTTAAGTGGTATTGTTTTGGGCTCTCATAGTATCACACAAACATATCGTAGATGGTAGAGGGTGTTATTTAGCTCAGATACTCGTAGATTTATATAGTATTTGCGCCCTTGTAGTGTTTATTAAGAAATAGCAAAAATAATAAATAAAATCTTCTTCTCATACACAAAACGAGTAGGAGTTTAAGTAGTTATCCAAAAGGTATATACTCGAAAGCTGGAGACTTTTTATCAACTCAAGCAAAGCACTTAAATCATGTCCGATTTATGTCTGCAAGTAAGTACTAACATGGTCAATTTTGGTCAACAATACAATTAAAATAATAATAGTTTTAATATTACTGATAATGCTAATTTATTTTCAATAATATATAATGTAGCTTATATCACATGGCGTGAAGCTGGTGCCATTTTTTGTCTCCGTTGCCGTGTATTTCACATTGGTACAGGATCCTCAAGGCGAACTGAAGACCACTCTGCTGAAATGTGCCCCGATTGTGTGCCTTAAGATTTATATTTTCTTAAAAGGAATCGAATACAACAGCAGGTACATACATACATATATTACTTGTGATCATAACTAAATAAAGGTCATATCAAAACATACACGTCCAAACAAGCATAGAGTTCATGTTCTCAGAGTCAATCACATGGATATAATACAGTCGTGTCTCTTTGCAGCTTCATATATTCACAAAGAATTTTACTGGGTTTGGCTCTTTCCTGCCTCGGCGATGCTCTGCTTAATCTTGATCTTTTCCCTCATGGAATGGCGGCTTTTGCAGTCGCCCAGGTTTGCTACATATCAGCCTTCGAGTGGAAGCCTCTGAAGCTGACGATCGGTATATGCCTATATGTGGTGGGTGCAATCGGTATGTTAAAAATTTCCCTTAAAATGGGCTAAATATGGGCAATTGGCATTTCTAAGCTTCCTGCTTTTAAATTCAGCGGTGATTCTCCTGTCTAACCGACTCGACGACTTGTCACTCATCGTTGGTATTCCTGTGTACATGGTACTGCTGATGACCATGTGTTGGCGTGCGTTGGCGCGTGCTTCTCACAGAAAGGACTTTCTAAGCGTATTCTGCGCCTTAGGTAGCGAGCTCTTCATAATATCCGATACCATGATAATTATAAATATGTTTATCGTGGCCATACCATATCAAAGAGTAAGAAAAATTGCGGTTTTATAAGGTGTAAAAGCATAGAAATAGCTAATGATAAATTTATTTTATAGATTTTGATTATGTCCACATACTATTTCGCTCAGTTCGCTATCACCTTAAGTACGGCCGATGATGGAAAAGGGCAAAAGTTAACGACGACTCCTCATGAAGTCATCGCATAGAACCCAGTCTTAAAATAACGAAAGACTTTATTCGCTATGTTAGCTTTATTTAGCTATATATTATACATACGGTTACGCACAAAATTGAGCGTACACCCTAGTTCAAATAGGAAAAAGGTGAATACTGACCGCATAAGGCAATGGAAATTTTTTAAAATTCACATTAACAGATGGGGGGTTCTACAAGGTAGTAACCACCATAAGTATTTATTTTTACAAAGAAAACACAACATATTTATAAATAAGAAAATTAAGGTGAAATTCAGGTCACAAAATTGAGCATACACTAAAAGTAAACTAAAGAAAAATGTTTCTAATCCTAAAAAATTTCGAGATTGTTGTCTTTTTGGAACCAATACCATTAATGTTCAGACGTAACCAGAGATAATGAGATAGGACACTTCGAATTCGCTGCTTCAAAAATCGGTTTGAGTCTATTTTTTATGAGCTGTTGAATTCATGTACACTATATGTGACAGCTACCATATTGTTGGTCTTGTTTTCTGTCTTCCAGTATGTTGAAAAAATCAGCTGTTTCATGTTTCACCACGGATTCCTTTAGTTATGAAATCAGCTTGGCTAGACGCAGTATCATTTAAACGGTTTCACTACTGGTTTGTCGATACCATCGGTGGCTACACACTGTGGGTTCTCATTTGGTTTCACAAGTCGTAAACACGTGATGCCAAAGTTTGTGTGAGATTGACTGAATATCCAAATGTTGGCCAGAGTGAGAGAAAATATGAACACGCGTTTGGCAAACTATGTTGTCTTTCTTTCGTTTGACAACTGCTTTCTTGTGTGCGTGCAAAGAAACTGAGTAGCAGGGTCTATTTTCAAAAATTCTCGACACTCGATACCAGAGTATAGACTTTTCTCTTTCTTCCTCATCTCTCTCTCCATCGAGTGAAACCGCTTTTAAAAGATACTGTGTATAGCCAAGGCCATTGGCTTTTAAAATATAAATTTCACCATATATAAACAAAGGTGGTGAAGTTTCCCAAACCTAAAATGGTAGGTGCGAACGGATGTTTGACCCCCCCAAGTGCATTAACGATGTATAACAATACATAATTTTCAAAAATATTACAAAACAAATAAAAAAATATAAATGCGACCATTCTGGAGTTATAAGTCGCAATTCTTTTTGTCACAAGGTGAACAACGACAAATTCATACAACGACTACTTTATACCAAAGTAAAAATGAGAAATAAACAACCAATACATGGTAAAATATGGAAGCATATATTAATTACCATTATACGGAACGGGGTGTTATGTTTTATATATATGTTACACATATAAAAAGGATAATATTTTTATTTATTTTTATTTTATTTTTTGACGTTTCATAAACGAACCCCCGAAAAACAGATTTTGCATGCGTTCAATTTATTTTCGGCGAAGTAAAAGTTTTTGCAGCGAAGTACAAGTTTTTTGCACAAAATCACAATTTTTTATCGTAGTGTTAGTGAAAATGCCATTGTGTTTTGCGACGAATTCAAAGTGTTCTATCTCATTATCTCTGGACGTAACGTAGCGTTCCACCTTATATTGCGCCGCCACCATTACTATATCAATAATAATTTATTATTATATTATATCATAATCATGTTAATTAGAAGTATATATTCCAATAAAGCGAATTTCGTTAGTTTAGGATTCGGTATCTATCTGAATACTTTATGAAGAGTTTTCCTCGATAATTTAAGGTGATGGCGAGCTGAGTTAAACAGCATAGGAACAAAATCCTAGGCTAAAAGTTAAACTGATTAGACGATTTCTATGCCATAATTTCTCCACTTTTCTTACTGTTTGATCCGGTAAGAACATATTTATAATTATCATTGCATCGAACATTGCGAATTCGCTACCTACAGCGCTTAATATTTCCTTTCTGTGAGAAGCACGCGCCAACGCACGCCAACACATAACCAACAACAGTACCACGTACGCACAAATAAAAATGTGTAACACGTCGTCTAAGTAAAAATCAGGAAGTTTAGAAATGCCAATTGCCCACATTCAGCCCATTTTAAGAAACGTAAACTTACCGATTGCACCCATCACACCTGTACATACATATGCGCAGAGGCATATACCGATGATCTCTAGCTGCGCAAGCTTCCAACCGAAAACTGATATGTAGCAAAACTGTGCTAGTGCAAAAGCCGTTATTCTACAAGCGAAGTGATCGAAATAAGCACCGCCGACCCAGGAGAAGGTCACACCCAGTAAAAAAACCACCGTGGGTTTTGATACTATAAAGCTGTAAGAAGACATGATTGTATTATATCTATGTATATGGTGAGCATTAACATGGCAGTTATTGTCAAAAGTATTTACATGTGTACATAACATATTTACTTGGAGTTAATTTGTCCAAAAAAAATCCATATCTTAGGGCCCACAATCAGCACAAAATTCATCGGAGTGTTCTCCAGTCCACCATTAGGATCCTTTAACAATGCCCAACGCACGACAACGAACCCAAATGGAACGAGATTCCCACTCTCTGATAAAAACTACATATATTATTTAAATTAATTAGTATCGTTCTTTTTTAATTGTATTGCTTATAGTAACTACACCAGGCTATGATTTTAACACAATTAAAGTAAGAGCTAAGATTTAACTAAAGGATGCCAGTAAATCATTCCCTGGTATAATAAAATATTATGTTTCTACATATGAAACGGGGTCCTTAGTTATTACCATTGCAGAAACAAAATTGACTAGTTTAGGACTTACGTTGTGAAATAAATATGCCATCGTTCTTTGAGACATGACTGTTGCTGTAGTTGATAATGTTTTAAGTTAAAACTTTTAACTAAGCTTTTTTCTTTAACCTTTAGGAAATAATTTGTTGTTTGTAAAAGTCTCACAACACTTTCTACGTATTCACCATGTACAATCTGAAAATAAAAGGTTTTATTAGTTGATAAATTCTAAAGTTTTTGTTTTGTATGCCAAGCTGCTAACATTTTGTCGAAGATTTTTACCAAATGGTATATGGTAAAGTTACTACTAAGGATTACTATATCATATCTACTTTTACTCTATTGTGAGTACTTGATTTTGTTTTTTGTTTTGATTCTGACCTTTGTACTCAATATTGTGTGGTAGATTTGGTAGATCTGCTTAAGCCGGTCGGCGCACAAAGCAGAGAGGACATCTCTGACAAAAATGGTTTTCCGTCTTTCGCAAGAAGACACAAGAGACATAAGAAGGCATTAGGGTGGATACACATGATTCATTAGCATCATGGTTAAACTTTACAAGCGGTATGAAGGAGTAATTGAACCTGCTAGTTGAAATCAATGTGTTCTGCGCAATGGGTAATCTGGTATTTTATAAATATTGCGTAAAAGGAAATATTTACCAGTATTGCCCATATTTATTACTCTTTTCTGGGCATAAGTTGAAGACTCTGGCGCAGCTCCGATTTTGTTGTTGTTTTTTCTGTTGTTGTTGTTTTCCACGGAAACTCCAACAACAACATCATTTTGCCCGCGCTCGTCTGGTTTCGGAGTTCTAGTCGTTTAAAGTTGGAATATTTCGGACCTATATCTCCCAAACTATAAGATATACCTACATATTATGGGCATGGTTGAAAAGGTATTCAATTATCTTTCAGTTATGTAAGGAAATATGTTATCGAAAAAGTATTACTTTTCAAGAAAATTTAAATTTTAGATTTTTTTTATAATATGTTTTCATTTATTAATTTTTTACTAAATAAAATGTGTTATTAACCTATATACTTATCTCAATATTAAAAGAGTAGAGTCTGTTACCTTTCGTTAGATATATTTATCATCAGAATCGCTGCAGGATTTTAGGAGAGATGTTTTTTCACCTAGAAACCACCCTGTGTTTGCTGAACGCTAGGTGCGCCACCCTATAATTTGAAATCTACTGTCAAATCTCCCTCGCTCCGGCTGTCAGTGAATTCAGATTGAAAAAGCATCAAACAGAAATATACTCGGCAACAAATAAGAGTGATCCAAGGAGTCGTGTTTCCCTTTTAACGATTTTGCTTTCGAACTGTTGAACTAAAACCTAATCAAGTGAAGGAAGTACATACAAAAGCCAATCCTATGACTATGGTTCGTCCCACCGAAGTAAATTTGATTAATCCGCCATCTGACGCCATTTCAGCAGTGAAATTCGGTCCCGACACTAATCAATACCTAATTTCGTCTTCGTGGGATGGAACGGTACGATTCTATGATGTGGTAAACAACGCAATGCGGCAGAAATTTTCACACGAGGCTCCAGTGCTAGATGCTGCATTCATGGTAGGTGGGGGTTCGTCAAACTGGATCTAAAGCGGGCATCATACTTTCAGTACTTATGTTATATATCTTTCTAGGGTATCGTGCATGTAGTCAGTGGCTCACTAGACAATCAGCTTAAGCTATTCGATGTTAATACTCGTAGTGAAAGTGTAGTTGGCGTGCATGATGCTCCAATACGCTGCGTAGAGTACGCCGAAAGCGTGAACGGCATACTAACAGGTAGCTGGGACAAAACAGTAAAGTTGTGGGATTTGCGTGAGAAACGCTGCGTCGGCAGTTACGAGCAGAGCAACGGCAAAGTCTATTCAATGTCGGTTAACGACGAGAAGATCGTTGTTGCTACTTCCGATCGCAAGGTGCTCATATGGGATCTGCGTAACATGGAGGAATATATCATGAAGCGCGAGTCGTCTCTAAAGTATCAGACGCGATGTATACGCATCTTCCCGAATAAAGAAGGTTATGTCATGTCGTCGATTGAAGGCCGAGTAGCTGTTGAGTATTTAGATCCGGACCCAGAGGTGCAGAAACGCAAGTTTGCCTTCAAATGTCATCGCAATAAGGAGGACAACATCGAGCACATCCATCCGGTTAATGCGATCAGCTTCCATAAGGTTTACAACACCTTTGCCACCGGTGGTTCGGATTGCTTCGTCAACATCTGGGATGGGTTTAACAAGAAGCGTCTCTGCCAATTCCATCAATACGACACCTCGATCTCTTCCCTGCACTTTAGCGACGATGGTAGTACTCTGGCTATTGCCTGTTCATATATGGATGAGTTTGAGAAGCCCCCAGAGAACATACCCAGTCCTGTGATATATGTGCGCTACGTAAACGATCAAGAGACGAAACAAAAGTAACCATGGAAAGGCGGACAAATGTACTATTAACAAGGAATTTTTGAAGTTTATATGAAATAAGTTACGCTACAATTTCTATGTTTGAACATTATTTCGACAGGTACTATAATGTAGTTTTAAAGTTAAATAATTGTCAAATACATTCGATTTAAATATTTTCCACCGCTCTTAGAAAGGAAATAATTGTACTAAGCAAAAGCTAAGAAGTACAAAATATGGTCCCGATTACATAACGAAAATCTGTTAAAATAAATTACGCATTTCGGTGCTTGCTTTTATATGCTTATTGTTTCTTTGTAATATTTTCCATCCGAGGCGAGCTCTCAACTGGTCCCAAAGTGTATTGCGATCGCTACTCGCTTCTTGCAACGCCATCAACAGATAATAAGCTAACTCAATGAAACTTATTGCTGAAGCACCCAGTAGAAGTCCTAGTATACCACCGAAGTTCGCTACAATTTACATCATGTGTTACCAAATAAAAATACGTATATACTTTGTTGCATTCATACCAAAGAGATCCATTAACGTGTACTCGAGCTTTGCGGAATACTTTGTCAATACTGAATTTGTGAAATGAATGTCAAGACTGATCATCGGGTCGCTGTTATTAGTCTGACTGTTGAGAAAAAATAAGACGCATTAATTGTGTGGTCCTTTCAGTGCATAGGGCAACAAACTCTGTCAGCAGATCCGTATTAAACGTGATCGTATATTGTAATGAGTTGCAGCTAGAAATGCAGTCACAGAACATACCGCGACGATCATCCTTAATAAAGTCGCTCTCGTGCGGTGTTTTAATGATACTGAATATATCTGTATATATAGTGAACAAAATTAGATAGTGATCTGGCACGGAAGTCACCATCTCACCTCTGTTTTCGTAGATACAATCATAATCAGATACTTTGCACTCCGGTTGTTTGGTTGCTATAAAGAAGCTCACAAAATTATCAACATGTAAATTCTATTATTACAGGATATACATATGTAACGGATATCTTTAATAATTATTTTAAAAAATTGGGAAATAATTAGGAATGAATTAACAAATACTTCTTTAGTCTAGATTTACGAATATTCTTTAAAAATAAGGAAATGTAGAAAAGAAGAGGTTTTGTATAAATAAATTTTAACTCAATCTAATTAATTAAAAAAATGTTAAAAACGTACATATCACAAAACGTAGTTGTGTCCTAACCTGGGTCTGGGAAGAATATTGGTATCGTGCAATGGCAAACTTTTAGCAGATACTCCTGCTTACAGTGCGTATGACAGTTGAAATAATTGAAATGCAATCCTTTGGCAGTCTTGTAGTAGCTGGATTCTTCGTCCTGTAAGATCAAGATCTAAATCAGTAGGACCACAATAACTAAAGGCATGCATCGACTCACGTCGAATAAACATCCCCGTTTCTCTGGTTTCATGTATTTAGTATTATTGTTGGCTACGGTCAATATTGGTAGAATCTGTATTGAGTTCCTAGTATTAGGATAAACGATATGCGTGATGGCGTCATTCCATTCTTGCGGCTCCTTTATCATCAACTAAAATTTGAAATTAATTTTAAAGATTGAAATACGAGTAGAACTTCAATTCACCATCACTCACATGCATAACGAAAGGCATCTCATTGCCCGGGCGCTGATATATTTGATTGTACCTTAAAACAAATTGTATCCCGGAACCCTCACCATCATTGTTTATTTTCCTGGGATAGTGCTCTTCAGTGATCTGTCAAAGGAATCGTAATTGCTACTAAAGCTCCATATGATACGAGTATACATCACCTTTTTCATTTGCGACTCCTGCGATATCATAGAATTGAACACCAAACAGATTCCCTTCTCGGTGCGCTCGGCTACAAAGAGACTGCAGCATTCGTAGGGTTTGTTATCGAAAATGCATTGGTGCAAGAACAGTTCTTCACAGCGAAAGGATACAAATTGGGCCAGCTGTGATATGCTAAACGAGTCCATACCCTTCAAGTCATTAAAGTTGCTGAACTGGTCAAAATATCCAAATTCCAGAGTCTGCATGTTGATGAGGAGCTTCCGGAAAGCCAACCTAGTCTTAGCGCTCGCGTTTGTTAGCAGAAAACGCTCTTCTGCAGCATTGACACGCTTCCAGTTTACATGATTCGATGGGCAGACTGCGACGGCCGGAAAATATATTTCATGAACGGGCAGACTTGTAGTTTCTACAACAATCTTCAACTGCTGACGATTATGGCGATGTGAAAGAATGGAATACATGGCAAAGCAGCCAAAAACAGCGATAGCTAGCACTGAAATCCAAAAATAACGTTCCAAACGACGCTTATTTGGTTTTAGAACATAGGGCAGTCCATGTATGCAACCATTGGAACCTGCATATCGCTGCAGTAAGTCGGAGTACTTTTGGCGATTTATGTGATTCTGGTGTATTCGAGGAAAAATTTGTAGACCGTTGGAGGCAATATTCGCTTTATGGCTTCGATATTGAACCAGCTCAGTGTTATAGAACATGCTGATAAAGCGAAGCGAACAGTTCGCACAGTTTCTACTTAGTTACTAGTAAGTTAGAATAAAACTTACCTAAGAACAACCTGCCATATTAAAGAATTGGACAATTGGTTAGAACAAAATTCGAAAATAATTGAAATTAATTAATTTTCAGGTGAGTATTGCACATAATTGACATTTTAGGAAGAAACTTTGCAAGTTTGGTTTCCTATTGGAGGTTTGGTAATGGATTAAGTGGTTAGAAATGCATATTTAATTCTTTATTTCTTGAGATAATTATTAATTAACTTGTGTATGTATATATTGTTGTATCATTGGTAATTAGGGAGATAGTTAATGCAGTACTTAGTTAATGTAATTAGAAATTTGTATATGTATACTTTACAATTAAGCAAATAAATATATATTTTTATGTAAATTAAACAGTTTATTAATAAATATTTATATACCTATGTTATGTATGTATATAGCTACTTTTAAAATGAAAAAAAAATAAGTAAGGCGTGCTGTTTCCGTCGAGTGGAGCGTTTTTCATTCTGGTGTACAAACATATACATATATGTTTTTCTAATATCTTTTATTTACTTCTTTGTATGTATCGATACATTGTATCGTATACGTTTTTAAAAATTGTAAAAAATTTTAATTGAAGTGCCTTTTAGACATCATAGCTGAATATATTTTCTGACGTTTGGCATATTCAATAACAATATATTTTGCTTTGGATAACAACGTTTTATATTTACTACGAAATCTTCATTATTATTAATATCAAAATAATATAAATATACATATGGCTGAATAAGTCGCCGAAGCTCGTTCCTCTTGACCAACAGCAAGCTAACTTTTAAACACAAAGATATGTACGAAACGGGCATTAGTACTTGGGATAAGATATGTTTGCTCTCATGGAAGAACTGGAGCGTTCTGTGGAGTCAACGAAATCAGACGTTGCTATCGTTGATTACGCCTAGTTTGGCTGTCATTATTTTGATATTGTTCAGATTTTCGGTGGAAACACAGCACGTGGCGGTGACAAAGTATGAGCCCATCGACTTGGAAAAGCAATGGATGTATGTTGACTTGTACCTTTGTATTTCAGTTTGTCTCATAACAATAAATTTTTCTATCCATGCAGAGAAACAATTAGCAGGCTGAATCTTAAAAGACAAATGCTACCCAAGGAAGAACAGTAGGAAGATAAGCAGTTAGTTTGATTGTGACAGTTATTTTATACATGGCAACTTTTACAGATCCACCACGTCAAGTTTATTTCCAAAAATTGTTTTGGCCTTTTCACCAAATGATCCGCAATATGCAAATCTCATACAGAAAGCGTCCTCTGATTATCTGAACAATATTGAGGTACAAGGCTACAGTAGTAATAAGGAGATGCGCGAGGCCATGTTTAAGGAACACCATCTGGCTGGCGTTCATTTCTTTACAGATTTAGACGAGGAATCTACTGAATATAGTCTGGTGTTTCCAAGCGAATTGAGATTCTACAATGACTCCTTCCTAAGTGACAACTGGCAAACAAATCAACTGTACAGTTTTCGAAAAAAGCAAACCCCTCCGAATTTCGACGCAGATGGAGGCCATTTGGGATATATACGTGAGGGATTCGTATCTTTGCAAAATGCAATTGCAATGTCTATTATAAAAATTGCTTGGAATGATAAGTACGAAGACACAGATGTACCAACAATAGGAATTCAACGGTTTCCTGATAGTGAAGACGTATTCGACGCACTCCTTACCAGCGCCGATTTCAGTCTACCATTCGTTATACTAGTTGGATATCTTTACCCGTGCTTAAGTTTCACCAAGGTAAGAAGGTCAATTCGTGAAAGAAGAAGATAACTAATATCATCTTACTTAATGCAACAGTCAGTTGTAACAGAGAAAGAATTGCGTATCGATAAATATTTAAAACTGCTCGGAGTTAGTCATAATACTATATTCTTTAGTTGGTTCATGAAGGGATTCATCCATATGTTTTTAGCCTCCATACCAGTTTCTGTCCTCCTGAAGGTTTGCTTTAATACTTAGCGAAATTCTGACAAAATACTCACCTCTGTAGTACTTTCTTTCCAGGTGCACTGGTCTCACGGCTACGGTATTTGCAGCACAAGCTCATGGACGGCCTTACTTTTTGTTTTGGTATCCTATGGCATGGCAAGTGTGAGCTTCTGCTTCTTAATTTCGTCACTGACAAAAGAGACAGTTAGTGCAGTAATAATGGTTGGGGCTCTATGGATTTTTACGTTTTTACCTTTTATGGTATCTTCTTTACCGAACTCGTACGACGCGATATGGTCATTAATATGTTCAAACGCAGCCATGGGATTCATCTTCGAAGAGATCGTACTATTAGAGCAGGTGAATCAAGGCCTTCAGTGGTACTCTCTGTGGAATAAAATAAGGCCTGACGATAGACTGTCCCTTGGACCAGCGATCATTGTTCTGATAAGCTTATGCGCTATTTACGCATTCATCGGTCTATACCTTGAAAAGAGTATTCATACAATCGTTAAAATTTTTATAAAGTGGTATTCGGCGTTATTCCGCGTTCAAAATGTGTATGACAAGGAATCAGTAACTTCAAAGACCTCACGAAAAACGAAAATCATAGAAATAGATCATGAGTACAAGAAAATCGGAATCGAGTTGTTAGGCATCAGTAAAATTAGCCGCGGAACTTACATTCTTAAGAATATAACCTTCACTGCTAACGAAGGCGATATAACTGTAATAATGGGAAATAACGGTTCCGGAAAGACCACACTTCTTTCCATAATCGCTGGTATTCTCGCTCCTACTTCAGGTCATGTGTATATTGCAGATTCCGACAAAGACATAGCAGTGTATGGGGGGCTGGATATCGGCCTTTCTCTGCAGCAGAGCTTTCTCTTTCCAGATTTGACGGTGATGGATCAGATTATTTTCTATAGTCGTTTAAAAGGGTTAACTGGCGAACTCCTAAAGGCAGAAGTTAAAAAATACCTCAGTGCAATGAGTCTGGAAAATATAGCTAATGTCCTAACTCGCGATCTATCACCAGCTTTACAGTGTAATCTTAGTGTGTGTTGTGCTCTCTGTGGCAACAGCAGGTATGTTTTTCTAGATGAACCGAGCACAGATATAGATCAGAATGCTCGAAGAAAACTTTGGGACTTATTGCTTAGCGAGAAGGCGAATCGCACGATTATATTCACAACCCATTCGTTCTATGAAGCTGAAGTGTTGGCAGATCGCATCGTGATTCTATCTAACGGTGAACTTATGTGTTGCGGTAGTTCTTTCTTTTTAAATAACATGTATGCCAAAGGTTACCGCCTTGTAAGTGTGATACAAATTTTACATTCATTGCTTAATAATAAACCCATCATATATCTTTCAGGAATGCATAAGAACCGAAAACTGCGATTCGGATCAAATCACACAGTTAATAAATAAGTACATACCAAACACAACACCCCAGAGTGATATTGGTACTGAAATTTCGTACACTATAAGAGAGGCACATATAGAAATGATTCCAAAACTCTTGCATGATTTGGAAGCATCCCTTTCTGATCTAAAAATCAGTAGCTGCTCCATCAGAGAGACGGGGATTGAAGATATCTTTCTCCTCATGAATTCCGAAGATTCCCTCGAAGATGATCGTACCCGTCATAGTGACATTATGAACGGCTATTCCTTTTACGCAGAGGACTATGCGAATTTAAGCTTTCTGAAGAAATATGACACTCACAAGGGCTTTACACTTATTATTAAGCAGTTTTGGGCCTTAATATTTAAGCGCCTTTATATTTCTAGAAACTACACAAAGACGACGGTAATGCAGCTTTGTTTGCCCGGACTGATCACCTACCTAACAATTCTCCTGTCCAATCCAAATTACGGGCGCAAAGAGCTTCCGGAGATGTCCTTCCGTCTTACTCAGTATCCCGGTTCTTCGACAATATTAGACATCGATCGGAAACAACCTATTACAATGTCTGATTTTAATGCAACACAATTCAAAAGAAGCTACAGCGAATTGTGTCAATCAGCGGGTATAACTCACAAGTTGGAAACGACATCATATCTGACATTTTCCGAGTATATACTTTTGCATCGACATGTGGAAGATTTTGACCACAAGATTTTAATAGGCGCTACTTTTGAACCCTCAAATATAATAGCATGGTTCAACAATTACCCTTTGCATGCCGCACCATTAAGCTTGAATATGGTGCACAACGGGATCATTAGGTACGAGCTTTCTTACTGTGCGATTTGTTGATCGATACCTGTTAAAGTTCCGTTACTTTTCTAGGATGCTTAAAAATCCAGATGCTTCAATTACCGTCTTCCATGAGCCACTACCTTATTCAACAACTTTCGACTCGCATTTTGTGATCGACCAACAACATTTCGGAGAGTATTTGGCACTGAACTTGAGCTATATTGTCGCCGTTATGTACTCCACCGGCTTCATCTACCTCATCTACGAAAGCGGAACACGTTTCAAACTCTTGCAATACATCAGTGGCGTTCGTCCCTGTGCTCTTCTATGCGCAAATATGTTCTACGACATCTTTATGGCCACATTCGTGTCGACGTTTGTCTATTGTATGCTTATAAGTTTTGCGGACGCCACCATATACCGCGTCCAGAGCGCTGGTACCTTATTCCAATGCCTTTTATCTGAAACCTCTCATTAATCTCTTTCTTTAGTCAGTTTCTCCTATATGTTGATTATATTCGGAATGTGCATCACACCGTTTTATTATGTTCTATCAAAACTCTTCGTCAAACACATAAATGGATATATCGCTCTTTGTATTTTGAACGCTAACAGTGGTAGGTCCCAAATAAGAGTTACGATACTACGAGTAGATGCCAAAATTTTGGCACATTAGAATGTTCTTTTTAATGGCAAACAACCTTCATCTTATTCTCTTTCTTCTCATCATTCTTCTCTTCCCATAATTAATTTTGTTCGGTTTGATGACGTCAGTCGCCATCTATGCTGCTGTGTCATCCGCTTGTACCAGAACTAGCCATCTATGGTTTATTAATGACTACAGATGGTTGTTTCGCATTCTTCCGCACTACTCTCTATGTGAATGCTTGTCGCACATCTTCAAGGCTGAGGGATATTCTAAAATGAGCGCAAATCAAGGTTATTTTATCACTTTTATATCGGTGAATTTGGATAAATGTTTAGAATATCCGAGCTGCTGCCGTGGTGAGTAGAATTGTTTTATTCGATAACATGTCTCATTTCCCTCCCGCTGACTGTGTAATGGACTAATGTCAACCTTTTCCAAGACGGGGATTCATACTTCTGTTGCATTCACAAGCAAATATTTCCCGCACTAATGTATCTGCTGGCAACCGGTGTCTTCAGTGTGATTTTACTATTTGCTCTTGAATACCGTAACACTATCAAGAAGTTCCTGGGATGCCGAATACCTCTGGACAATATGTAAGGACTGATAAGCTTCACAACTACAAATTTAGTTTTCGGAAAGTAGTTGAAAAATACTACATACAAATGCCGTAGCCCTTTCAAATCATATACAGGGATTATAGATAACGATCACAGGCATTCAAAACATATATGTATGTATATATATTTCCAGATCGCTTGCAAAGCAGTCGTTCGAAAAGAGATTTGATGCACATGAATCTGTTATCAAAGAAGAACTTCGTGTGAATAATCTAAAAGAAAGCCAGTACAAATCTAAGCCGCTTGTGATGTCCCATGTAAGCAAGATTTACGGCAAGAAGGTTGCTGTGAGTCGGCTTTCATTGCTCATGGAA
Source organism: Myopa testacea (assembly GCA_949629155.1). Lineage (NCBI taxonomy): Eukaryota > Metazoa > Arthropoda > Insecta > Diptera > Conopidae > Myopa > Myopa testacea. The sequence continues at coordinate 45,276,990 of OX451345.1, read as the reverse complement.
CGGTTAGCATTTATACAAAGATTCAGGTTGTTCAGACCTCAATCAGTTGTTTATCCTTACAGCTGCGAATGTATCGGTTTGCTCGGCGTCAATGGATCTGGCAAATCGACGATAATTAAAATGATTACTGGTGATGAAGACATGTCTTCCGGGCGTGCGTACATTGACGGTTTCAGTATAAGTAAGCCCGTGTTGGGTCGGGTTGGATATTGTCCGCAAGGTGTGTTTTTGCCCAGGTTTTTGACGTGTTGTCAGTTGATGGAATTAATATGCCATCTACGCGGAATTCCGAAAAAATATATTCCCGATATATGCGTTTGTTTGGCCAAGGTTATGGGCATTATAAATTACCTCAACAAGCCAATTGCAATGGTAAGCCCGGGCAACAAACGCCGTCTGAATACTGCAATATCCTTTATTGGCTGTCCATCCTTAATTTGCATGGATGTCTGTGGTTCTGGAATAGACGCAATCGGACGGCGCCAATTATTGAACATTACGTGGCGGATGCTGAAACAAGGTTCAGCCGTTTTAGTGAGCATGATCAGCTTAAACGAATGTGAACGATTTTGCACACGTGTTGGGCAAATTGGATATGGAAACTTGCTCTGCGTGGACACTATTCAAAATTTCGCCAATATGTACATGAAAACCTACGTACTGCGCGTGAAAACAAGGCTCAGGAGTTCAATTTTGCCAGATGACGATGAAGACAAACCTTTATCACTACAGAATCCATTTTTGAAAGTAATATCATTTATAGAGGAAGAATTTCCCAATAGTGTACTCCAGTAAGTTGTCAAGTTTAATCGTCTCCATCATCGCTTTTGACTATCTACTTAATAGAAACCAACGAGGATGTTTGCTCGAGTTTTTAATACCCGTGGAAAATATTTCATTATCGTCGATCTTTAAAAAAATTACACGTAATGCTTTCACTCTGAATATGGACACTTTTACTATAAAACGGTCGCCGCTATCAATACCTTTCATAGAGATGGTCGAAAGGAGTAGTAAACTTTACGGAACTTCCGTAGACAGTGAAGCGAGTAAGCCTATCTAAACAATTAAATAAATAATAAAACGAATGCTTACATACTCACAAATATATATGTACATATGTTTATATGGTATAGTTCGAAATGTATACATACGAAAATACATAACTTGCTTTTCATGACGTGTGCCGAAAAATTACATTTGTTGTTTTATTATTATTAAATGTAGTTGGTATATAATTATATGTTGGAAATATGTATTTTAATCCGCAATTTAAAATACATTTGATGTTAAACCAATTGTCCGACAGATCTGGTTGTGGCTAATTTAATTGGCCGAAATAGTCTACTTTCAAAAGTTTTCGAAAGCATGTGATTAACTTTCAGGACGAAAAAGTAATTATAATTTCTAGCATGCACATGTTGATAGAGTCCGACTTGTGTTTTGTTAGCTCTGATCAGTAGAGCAACCCATATCGTTACGTGCCAGAGCTATGGTTTGGCATATAAATGACATCGGTTCCTGCAAGAGCCGCTACGTCGCTGAACAGCAGCGGAAAAGTTTCAAGCAACTGCTACATTCCTATTGGCAGATGTATTGCGAGAGATCATCTATCCATGGAGTTCGTTATCTCAGCGATCCGAATGTCAGGCGCGTTGAGAGGTCAGTAAAAATGGTTCGGTCGTCGAACACTATAAAGCATTTCTTCTTTAGACTTATTTGGAGTGCCATAATAGCTACCAGTGTGGTGCTTACTTCAATCTCATATTTAATACTTACCGAACGCTATGGAGCAAAAAACCTACAAACTGTTGTACAGGACTCGCAGTTTCCCGTCTTCTACATGAGTTTTCCTGCCGTGAGCATTTGCACCAACAACCGCATTAATTGGCTGAAATTTGAGCAGTCCAAACGGGTTTTTCTGCCACGTGGTGCCGACAACAATACAATTAAGATTTTCACCGCATTCGTCGAACACATGGAAACTATGCGATTCGGCAATTTTGGTAGTTTTAAAGAAATCGAGGATATGCATTTAGAAACACTGGATTTCTTGGATGTAACCGAGTTGGCGACATTTCTAACACTGACCTGTGAGGACATCTTTTATGCAAACTCTTGTCATTGGCGTGGTATGAGCTTCAACTGCTGTGAAGAATTTATAATGGAGAACACGGAGAGGGGACTGTGTTTAGTATTTAATTCAATATTTGCACCGAATGCATCAAAGTCGAATGTAAGTCCGATTATTTTACTAATTGTGAACACATTTACGACTAAAGCGAAATTAACAACAATTCGTTTGAACTAGTGGCGAATAAATAACAAAATCTATCCGCATCACAACTCGCGGGCAGGACAGGGCACCGGTCTAAAGATAAAGCTGCATTTAAATACTCAACTGAAGAGACCGAACTCCAGCTTTGACGACACGCTTTTTGTGAGCTTCCAATTGGGAATTAAGTTTTCTTAATTATTTTATGGCACTATCCTACATCAATTTAGGTAATGATAAAAAAAACCGATCAATGGACTGGCACCGGTTACAGCGTCATTCCGAACACTTCCTCATATTTGCTTGTTAGACCGGAAATAACCGATACAGATGAAAGCACAAGACATCTGACGCCCGAGCAAAGAAATTGTATATTTTCGGTAAATACAATTTCGCCATTAAAACAATCGTTTTTCCTTTGTGAATTGTATGTTTGAACTTATATATACAATATATATATGTATGTGTATTGTAGAATGAGAACAACTACTCGGGTTATGAAATCCTTAGTGGCGCTCAATATCGTCGTGCCAATTGCATGGTTCTCTGCCACGAGGAACATTTGATTAAATTCTGCAATTGCACGTTGCCACTTTACTTCCCCAACAATAGAAACGGTAGGTGATATCTATATGGATATCTGAATTAGTAAAAGCTTTTTCTATTCCATAGCAGTACAACGTTGTAAACCATCCAATTTTAGATGCTTGGCTAATAATAATGGCAAGTTAATCAAGTCGAGAACTTATCCTCAATTTTAACATTGAATTCTTGGCTAGAGATCTTTAGCTATGATAAGCACATAGACGAGGAAGCTGTTTTCAACTCGGCCATTGCTGGAATGACGTGCGCTTGTCTGATTAGCTGCAAATCTGTGGAGTTTTTCACCTCGCTGACCATGTTTCCCGTACCCAAGGAGATGCTGTAAGTTACAGTAAAGTTGTCGGTCGCCTGAATTAATTCTCTCCTCTTGCACCAAAATAGCCCCAAGAGTCCAAACGTAAGCGTCTTCGAGATCGACGTACACTACCAAAGCGAGGTTATGGTCAAATACCGCACCAGTTTGGAATTCACAAGCACTGATCTGATTGGTTGGTTCCTGCAATGACTACGAAATGTAGATTTATCAGTAACTTTCTCTTCTTTCTCTCGAATATATGAGTACAGCGAACCTTGGAGGCATTATTAGCTTGTGTCTAGGCGCTTCTATGGTAAGCGCCGTGGAACTTCTCTATCATCTAACAATCGGATTTGGTCTTTACTTGCATGACAACAACTATTGGACTGCTTTTAAATTAAACATCAATAGGTGGAGATTGCACGTCTTTGAGCAGCACAATCCAACGACGAAGGACGATCAGCAACACAAGGCAGTGACTACGAAGTGTAGCTTCCCTATCCGACCTCTTAGACACCGTCAAGTTCGTCCAACGATCCAGCGGTTTGTTCCTAGCCATCTCTAAAGACGACTACAGAAGAGAACTCGGTATTTAGAGCTAATCTTTATGTATTTTCAATATCCTTATTAAAATTTATATTATTAGCAAAACAAATGACAGACTATTTTTGTATTTTATTTAAATTAGCTACAATATAAATAACTATTCCAAAAAACCTACTTATTCTAACTAATAAATATATTTATACTACATACATACAATATAAAACACTTACAAGCTAAATGTACAACATTTGAAAATTATAAGGAACTGCATTAAAATGCAGTAGTAGTAATAAAAGTGTACGAAATTTAAAATTCAAATTCTTCCACAAAATGACTAAGTTTATCTAAAAAGTCTGAGTATAAAAAACATAGAATTATTGATGCGATTGCAAGGCTGGAAGATAAGCATTTACATAAATATGAGTACGTTATCGTTAATTAACGATATTGAATTGACTTATGACTCTGTTGTTGTCGGCGTTACAATCACGGTTGGACTAGGCGAGGTCACACCAGTCGATTCTTGCTTAGCATTTCGCTCTGCTTTGTCATCATCCATTGAGTCGCTGAGTGTCTGTATGTTCAGACCGGGACTATCGTCGTCCCTGCTTTTCGCGTATTTAGAGAAGTAAGTCAAAGATTTCATTAGTTGGTAGCTCTTTGAAATCGGTATATTCGAATCATAGACACTTTTGCTGGCATTGCAATCAACGTAGAACCACCAGTTGCACTTGAGAATGGTCTGGTCGAATAGTGTGTTCTCTGGACAGAGGAAGGACTTGCGCACCAAGCCATCGTCAGTTAAGGCACATACGTGGAACACCTACGATGAAGACGAGGATTTTAATACTCGATCATTGTGATGGACAAGTAATGTTCAACCTTACCATGCAACCGAGATCCGTGTCTGCATACAGGCCAGGAAAATGCTTTTGTTTGCCACAGGAGAAGCTGGTGTGAGGCAGGTCTACTTTCGATTTGAAGTTATCGTCGAAATTCTTATCATATCCCGCAGGATAGTATTCCTTTGGTGCATTCATCACCTAGATTATAAAGATATAGATATAAATAATGGTTTCAATATATGACTGAAGGATGGTCTGAATTCATAATATCAAAAGGATATATGTAAATACGAGTGCTACATTTTAGATTAGATTTCTTAGGTGATGGAGAATATAAGGTTTAAAATTTGAAATTTTTGCTTATACTATTATATACTCAATAGTTTCGGAATATAGTAATCATTGTGTAAACACCAAACGCATTGTGTGGTTTTGTACGTGTGGATAGGCCCGTTGCAAGTTGCATCGTCGATTCATTGATGGGAACGGACCCATCGATAACATCCTTCGGTTTGTTTGACTACTTAGTTAACCGTCATTAAACAACATTTTACCTTTACTTTTCATCTGTGCTTGAGTTGGTTACAGTTCTTAAATTCTTGTTTTAAATCTCATTTAACGAAGAAAGGATATCAATAAAGAAGTAAGTACTACAATACTACTTAAATCGACTAACTTTTAATCCATCAACATTCTGCGAATAAAAACATTGAGTGGTGTTTTTCTTACTCTCACTCTTTCACTAGACCCCCATCTGCCCTCTCCCTCTTTCGTTATAAGCGCTGCTGTTACCTTGGACATCTTATTTTCATGTGCTATATTTTGATCTATTTGTGGAAGAGCCGGTTGCAGTGATTCAAAGTAGTCCACCGGTCGCCTCGTGCTCGTCGTTGTTCTTTTCTCTATTCTCGTCGTCTTAGTCGTCGGCGGCATTGTTGGGCTCATCCTCATTGTCGTAAGACGTGGTGTGGTCGAGGTGCGCATAAACTCATCTCGCAGCTTTGCCGCCAACATGGCTCGATGCTCGGCCTTCATCTGTTGTTCGCGCACATAAATGGCGTGCTTAATAGTGGCAACGCTAACATTCGCAGCAGCTGCTAGCTCCTCTATGGTGACATCCTTCATATCAAATTTCGGCTCCTCGAACTGTAGATAATTCGGAGCCTCGATGTGATTGTTATGGTGACCCACTATTGTGTCGGTAATGCGCGCCACAGAGTTTGGCATCGCCTGGAATGCGGGCACCGCTACGGGCTGCGATAATATAGGATTGGCCACATGGTATGTACGATTGGAATGCTGCGTTAGATGAAGCGAAAATATATGTATGTATAGGTATGTATGCATCAGTATGAAGCTGCGGTCACACTTACCACCGGCATATTGTATCGCTCAACTAGTTTGTTGTTGACACTGATACGAGGATTGGTGGAATCAACGCCAATGCTGGATCTACGCTGGGCGGTTGATGAGCCTACTGCAGCCTTCGGTATGGGACGAAAAGCTGGCACTCCCAGCGGCAGTGGACGCGCCTCGGTCATTAGTGGCACTGACGCTGGTGGCCGCCTCTGTATTCCTCCTTTCCGATTCGCGGACGTCCTGGCAACCGGCAGGGGGCCAGTAGAACGCGATGTTATGTGCTTCTCCGGTATGGAATATTGAGGAGGCTGCACGTAAAGAAGAGGAATTTAAATTTGATTACTAAAAGATAACTCAACTAACCACTTGTTGTGCTGCTGGCAGCACGCCCACCAGGTTCGGTGACCCATTTTTGTAGCTAATTGCTCGTCTGCGCTCACCTTCCAAATTTCCCAGAGACTCACCGAAGCCAAGTTCATCACCTAGACTGAAACCTTAAATCAAAAGATTCAGTACAAAATCTCAATTAGCGACATCGTCGGTCTAAACTAAAGACGGTCAGTGAAGTGAAGTTGAATGGCTAACTAATAAGTCAATAAACAATAAAAAGTCGCTGCTGATTAAAGCCAACACCGAAGACATACGAACATTACGAACAAGTTTCCAAAGAAAGTCATGAGTAAGTTGGCGTGAGTAGCATCTATGCATCTACCTACGATACGTATATATATGTATATTTGCATCTATGTTTAGTACTTTAAGCATTGAGTATCATCATCAGCAACAAAGAAATGTATTGTAGAAAGAAGAGTTAATGTTCAATAAATATTTACACTTTTTCTACAGCATGAAATCAACTTTCATTTGAAGAAACTTTAAATTTATTTGAGGTGTTTATATCAACAGACTTAATTAATGTAAGGATATGATTTTTTTCAAATTCAAAATTTTGCAGCGTTTATTTACCTAAACCGAAATGTGCTTTTAGGCCGCCCAAATTCCTTACACGAAAAAGTCCAGACTTTTTGAAGTTACAATTGAGTATGAAACCAAAATCGGACTCAAAAACGCAGGTCCCGCAAGCCAATCCTAAAAACAAATACAGGAAGGAGTTTTTATACAACAGATTTTCGAAAAAGAAAGATGGTAGAGTTTTGAAATATGTATGTATTATCGATGAAGTGTAGCTGTATAGTAATAGAAATGAAGACGTTACAAGTGAATATCGAGTTTAGTTATTGTTTTCAAAGACTACAGAATTGTAAGGATATTAAAAATAAAACATTAATAAAGTACTCGTACCATCACCATGATTAAATTCAGTCACTTAAACTATCACTATTCTAAAGGCAATCACTATCTTTAAAATTGGATTTCATTAGTCTTTAAAATTTATGAATTCTGAATATTTCAACAGATCAGTACTAACTTTCCTTCTATTTCTCTAAAATCGATAATTAAATTAGAATATCTCTTGAGTTAAGTCTCATCTTTAAAGTGAACCATGTTCTCTTTCCCCCTGAACATTAGAGTTCATTGTCTTTATTACACTTGAGTACCTACACGTAAAAATTACACAAAGCAAAAATACGTATAATGAATTTATAATTAAGCTGAAATGACTTGGTGACATAAATAGAGGGGAAAAACAATTTCTAGTTTAGTGTAAATAAAGATTGAAATTAACAATCTTCAGAGTTGATTTATTTTTAAGTATGTCATGAAAAGAAAAACCGTAAAATTTAAATAAAGAAAAAAAAAAAAATGATGAGAGACGGTTTTAAACATAATTTGTGACAAGATCGTTGGGTGTCCAAGATGGCTCAAAGGCCAGAATGCTTGATCTTTAGGCTTTCGAAATGCTTCGAACAGTGATTAAGTTGAACTCGTAATCTCTTTAAGCTGGCGATATGCGAATATATATGTATCGATTATGTATGTAGATGAATTGTCGAGGATCACAGGTACCATTAACTTGATACTTGAACTTCCTTGTGACATCTTTCTAAAGTATATACATATACATACAGATGTAGCTCAAAGAAGACATTACCAGAGCCTAACTCACTTAACTGAGCTTCTTTTGTTGTCTACCACCAAAAAACCTGGAATGAAACCGATCACGCGTGTAATCATCGTTGTTGTTGTACATCGGTATGTCTCACGTCATGCGTCACGCTGTCTGTATTCATTTTTCTTATGACAATAACCGGAATTTAGCGAAATTATAACTTTCTAAATGAATTTAATTGTTCTCTTATATAATAAATGAATAAACAGAAGCTGTTTTAAATTTACTGAAATTTATAGTCATCTATTAAATAAAAATATTATTATTAATAAAAATAATTAATAATTAAAAAAAGACATAATTAAAACATTAAATGAATAAAAAAATAATTAATTTAAAACTGACATAAATTTTAGAATACGTTGCGTCAAAATTGCATTTTCGACAGACAGTCGTAAAAATTTATTTGCATTTTAAAAGACATGCTTTTTTCCTGGTCGTTTCTGTTCGAACATAACAGAGACTCACTCTTAAAAAGCAAACAATTCAAAGTTTTGCGTGGGGAAAGAATTCAGCGAAAGTTACAGTCATTTATTTACTCGGTTTAAAACTGAAACGTATAAACGTAGATAAGCGGATAAATGTAGATAAACGTATGTATGTAGATCCACGTTTATGCATTCGCATGAGTTATTGGCATCCAAGATAAGATCAAAATAAGATCATCATTCAGGTATATGTACATATGTATGTATTAAAAGAGATGTTGGAGGTGTGTTTCTTAAAGTTATGCTTTAAAAATCACTCCCAGTAACTCAATGGCCCTCCCGAGATTTACCTCTAAGATTACATTATCCAAGATAATCCCGTATGAAAGGTAAAACTCAATTGAATACACACGCATATGTCTTGAGACTTCAAACTATACTTTAATTTAACGCACATTCTTAACATTCAATCATCATCGTCTTAAGTCGCTGTTGCTTATTAACTTTGTGCGCAAAACATCGCTTTAAAAAAGTCAACGCTTTGGTCAAGTAATTTTAGAAGATTATAAAAATGCAATAACATATCCATTAAGAATGAAAAATCAAAGTTCAGCTAATTCGTACCTGTTGTGTTGGTGATCTTAAACCTTGAACTGGGCCAGCAATTGAAACTTTTAATTTAAAATGGCTAAAAAACCTGCCTTCATCGTTTATCTTTAGAAATAAAGAAACAAATGTGCTTGAAATAATGATTGGGCACAAGTTGTCAGTTTTATTTGAATGAGGTGCTTGTCGGAAGGTACTACAATTAGAGTTGCCATATCTACGAATCCAGTCAGCAGCAACAAGTAACACAACAAGCAACAGTTGTAACCACAGCGGTAGCAACAACAAACATGCACTCATACAGCAGCTCATACAGCAGATCATACAGCAGCTCATACAGACGAGTGCAGTGCTTCTTAACGATGAGGAGGTGACTCTTAAAGTTCTTAAAATAATAAGTGGGCAACCTCGATTTTGTGCCTGGCGATCTGGCGCAATGTCAATCTTTTGAAATCATCGAGTTAAGATCTCATGTTAGGATCATGTAGTGTTAAATTACATATGACACTGCATTGAGAACCCCTGTTTTGACATACATACATAAATACGAGTGTTTATAAGTGATAATAAATTGCCACTAGAATTCTTGCAAACTTAAAAAGCGTACACTAATTAAACAGTCTGAAGATAATTGAGTATACAGAAACATTAAAAGCATTACAAAAATTCACTTCAACTGAACTCTAAAATAAAATTGCATTAAAAACTTCCAAATTTTAGAAGTCACGGTTATATTGAAGATAATATAGAATATATGAGGAAGTTTTTATAGATAAATTGTGTGTGTGAATATAAAACCATCTTCAAAGTACAAATGAAGGAAAATAGGTTCCTGTTTCTTCTGGTGTAGGGTATAAATATGTACTTCAATAGATTTAAGTAATACAATATATCATATTAAAAACTAATTTCAATTTTGACATTCAGAAATACATATAAAATAATGACATTGAGAAATATTATAAATGAATGACATTAGGAAATAATATTAATCAATTCTTAATCAATTAAGTATTCAATCGAAATCATGCAAAATTGTTGATGTTTTAATAAAACTTATCCGAAAAGTGGCGATAAACTCTTTGCCAATGATTGTGGTTTGAGTAGCTTTTTATGCTTTATGTCTGTATATTTTAGGCTCAAAATAAAAGATTTAATGAGCGTCTGATTATTTATACATACAACTACATTATTTTATGTACGTAGGTATGTGTATATGGTACCTATATACATATGTACATATGTAACTTAAATGTTGTAACTTACAATAAATTACGAAATAAACATAAAATATACGATTAATACTTAAGTTAAAAAACCAATTAATCATTGAAAAAATTCGGCCTAAAGGTATTAAAGATAAAGGTACGTACGATATATATATATATATATAGTATATATGTATATATTTGATCAGTCATGACCAGACTTAACTACATAATCATGTCCTAAAGATTTTTTCTTTTTGTTTTTTTGGAAAAATTATTCAATGACAAACGGAATCGATTTGTATAAAAGCATAAAACATGCGTTTCATTCATATTAACAACTTTCGAAAAGCTTTAACTAATTTATATACTCGTATATATACATATACATATTTTTGCTCATTATAAAGTTGTACATATGTATGTAGATGTTAATAGCTTGGAAAATTCACTTGTAGCTTGTAATGCTGATGATGATGATGCCAGAAAAACTACCTGTCATAAATGCTGGTTATGCGACACTTATTTTTTATGACTCTGAGTATTGGAAATTCTACGAAAACTAATCACGAAAATGGGTCAGGAGGCATACAATACTGTTTATCTCTGTCTCTCTTTCTCTCTCTCTCTCTCTCTCTCTCTATCTCTCTCCCTCTCTAATAACCACAATATTTGTATCTGTTTTTATATTATGACTAATAATATAATCGATGTACCACTAAAGATGTGTATGTATGTTTGTATGTGTGTGTGTGTGTGTGTGTGTGTGTGTGTGTGTGTGTGTGTGTGTTGGTTTATGTATTTGTAGTTGAACATTGGCCCATGGAACAAAAAAATGTATTTCAGGTACTAATGGACAAAAAATAACTGAACAAATCTTACATAAAGAAAGAAAGAAATCTTACATAAATCAGCACCTCTGTAGTGGACGTCCATAAAAGATATTTATCACTCATCATACGGACATCAGCAATATATTTCCTAAAGACAAAACTCAACACGGAATAACTTTTGGAAGTTACCGAAAATTACAACAACACTGCATCCGATCATACAGCGTTTATTTATCGTTTAACGTTTATTTATCGCTTTTTTTGTGTATTTACACTACATAGTAGATTCCTACAAACATACAACAAATAGCGTGACTATGAATATGACTAAAAAAACAGTTTAATAAAAAATTCATCGGTTCATCTAAGAGTAGAATAAGTGTTAAATTAAAGTACACTTCGAGGAAAACTCATGCCAAGGTTTAAAAACCTCAATCGATTCGTTAAGGATTAAAAGTCAAAAATCGTTAATCTTTAGTCAGCGACCATTAATAATGATCGGTTAATTAGATATTTCAATAAACTTGCAACTTAAAGCGGAAAATAAACTCATAATGCGAAGGTTCAAAATTGCTCATTTCTTTCAAATTCCTCATTGAAATCGATCGTGATGATCATCGTATAGATCACATCTCATTTTACAATTGGTAATAAAACATGTAATAATAATAATAATAATTACTGTATACATATAAGACCACAACAACAAAGTAACCTTTTTTACTATCAACCAAGTAAAGCGAAGTGTTTTACAATCAACTTGCAAATTAACTGCACAAAAACGTTCAGACGAACAGATTTGTTTTATAGTTTAAACTAATACGCACAAACACGCATACACAGCCACACATACATACACATCTTGTATCTCAATACTTGCAAGGTCTTCATGCATGTCTTAAGTTTCTGAAGGCGTGCATTTAATTAATACAGAAAAACCTTCAGAGGTCAACAACTAGATTTAAAACTAATCTTTGTATTTTGAATGGATGAAAAGATTGGCATTTTACTGATATTATGCAAATCTAAGAGTCTGATTTTGGACAACCCATCAATGTCAGTCATCATACTACATAGGTACATAGATAGATATGAACGTATGTACATATAACCTAAGATATTTAAGATTATGTTTAGAGATCGTTATAATCAGCATTCATCGTTCCGATTATTCATTCGAATCCCTTCTTAGAAAATATAACCCACTCATATAAAAGACAGAGTATCGCATACATTCATCAGAGGGTATATAATGCTTTTATAATGTGTATATATGTATATGTAGGCATGTATAGTTATACGTATATATTCACTTATAGAGCAGATAATGCGAAATTAGGCAGGCCTCACCCATTATTGCTAAAATGTGATACGAGATCAAGAGCCTAATAAAGTCCCTCGAGAAAATAGAACGTAACAGTTGGCCATTCGTTTCATTTCTTGGATGGTAAGGAAAGAACCAAATTTAAAATCCAATTTAAAACCAACTTTATACTAATTAAAACAAACTACTTTAGATTTTATGTAATGACTACATAAGTACATATGTATATCCAGAGAGTACATAGAGAAGAAAACCAGATATTGAAAAAGAGTAATCTATACGAGCCACTAATAGAACCAGTTCACTTACTATAATTATCACTCAAGGTTTCGTTTTGGTTTTTTTTCCTTTTTTAATTTTATAGCTGTAGATAATTTCAATTTAATTGAATTGAATTGAATTGTTTTACAATTTTTTATACATTTTTAACCTATACACGTATTTGAACGTATGTTTTTTAACACTTTATACGTATTTAACATTTAACGCATTTTGACGTTGTTAATTCACCATAATAAAAAAAACGAACCAATTATTTTTGAATATGTTTAGAAAATATTCTGAATACCCACTACTAAAAACAATTTTATCGCAAAATATAAGAACATTAAATTATACAAAATTATTTCCGCAAAAATACTCATGAGCGTGTTTGTTATTCGCATGTTATTAAAATGGCTCCAACTACGAAAATTGTCCCAAAATGTGACAATAAAAGAAAACGAGTCTGTTGCAAAGTTGTCCCAAGTATGTTAGTAGAATATTTGCGAACATTCTTTGGCAATCAGTAAGAAGCTGCAGAATGATGTTCCGCTTATTAAGTCGTTGCTATCACACGCAATCCACTTGATATTCTGCAATTTCTAGCAGATAGAATAGCAATAAAGTTATTTTAACCATAACCATACTTTAATAATTTCTGAATTTAACAAGCAGAAAATTGCTTAAATTTAAGTGCTCATCACACACACACCCATACACACATGTTCAGAGGGGCAGAGCAAAGAGATGAATAAACACTGGATCCGTAACTAAATCGATGGAGAAGAGTCTGCAGTGTGGCAACACGACCAAGTAAAAATAATACGCTACACGAGCATAAAATTTTCCATATATTATTACATATACATATTATACTCATGATTATTTCCAATCGCAGACACAATCAAATTATTCAGTGGCAACTCCAATCCATAAAATCTTCGCCAATAAAAGGTTCATTAAATTTTAGTTCATTACGTGTAAGCAGCATTTTGCAACTTTATTGCCGTTAAAAATAACAGCAGAGTTTGTTTTAATGAATTACTAATTTGGAATAAATTTGTTCACTAGGAATTCTAATAATAACATTATATATTATTAATAATATTATTATCATATAATGAACTGGACAGTGATCAAATTATATTCGTTTATTTATTTCATTTTTCATTTATTTCAATTCATTTTAAACTCTCTTAAAGATCTTAAAATTTTACCATACGATATTTCACACAAACCCCATCTTAACAACAACAAGAGTTCTTCAGTATAAAATTTAATTGTTCTATTTTATAATAGCTATTAATCTGCAAATAAAAAAAGGCACCCAACGAGGCCACAACAATTCCATCCTCTATTAGAAATCGTTGATTTTTATAGTATTTGAATAAAGATCTGCATGATATAAATGCTTGTTGGACAAACTGTTTTGTACCAAAAACGGGGGCTAACAGGGGGCTGAAAGGGGGACGCACATATGAACAAAAATGCATACCCATATAATTATATATGATATGTATATATATGAATGTGTGTGTGTCCGACATATACATACATACACCCATACAAATGATCTGCAAATTATCGCCTTTTACGAACTTGAAATCAAACCGCAAAAGCGGCAAAGTAACTCAGAGAAAAGAGTGGATTAGAAGCCACCAAAACTGATAAACAATTAATATCAGGTCTGATGTGGTCAAAAAATCGTATTCGATAAATTTTAAAAAAATATACATACGAGTATATTATAAACTTAATAATTTTTTGTTAATTTTTAAAATAAATTCAATTTATGTTATTTTATTACTAATATTTATAGTTTAATCTAAATTAATGTTTTATTAACAAAAAAATTAGTTAATTAAATTCGTTAATTCTTCAGTTAATAATCTATAGAGCTTTATTTGATAAGCAAATTACTATTATTTTTAGTATTATTTGTATTATTATTATTAGTATTCAGATTCGGCCGGGTAAGAATAAAAGACCTCATGACTACTCTCCCCCCCCCCCCCCCCCCCGCTCCCTTCTGTTCACAAGCCATTAACTAACTACTTAAAATTGAATTAATCAAGTACTAAATATAATCTACAGTATTCCAAAAGTAAAACAATCAAACTTACTTGCCGCCTGCATGATTACCACGCCTATAAGAAAAAAATGCATTTTGTTTGTTTGTCTCTTTGATGTTCCTGTGAATTTTTATGTTTCTCGCTCTCTCTCGTCTGTAGTGATGAGTCTGTAGTAATATTCTGGTTTTACAGTTATGGTTATTGGTTATTGGTTTCATTTATTTTTCTTCAATCTTTAATCATTAATAATTGTTTCTATTATTAATAACTATAAACACAAGTAGATTGTATAAAAATAATTATTTAACTGGTAATTTTGTTTTTCCTTTAATTCTTATTTATTTTAAACAATGTTAAACATAGTGATTCAATTTATTTGGAGAAATACCCGTATCACTTTCTTTTTAATTCAAATTGAATTTTATTTTCGATTTCGAAAAAATTTAAATTTTCTGTTAATCTTCATTTTTATGTTGAAAACGGGCGCTAATAAAAAAATAGACAAAAACCGAAAACTATAATAAAATCGTTATGACCAGAGAAACGTTGACTTCACGCGTTGACGCCTGTATCATGCGTGCTTGTGTGTGTGTGTGTTCGCTGTTTCTGGTAGATCGAAGTCACTCTCTCTTTCCGCAAAGTAAAAGTGGACCCAATCAAATAGCAACAACTTATACGCGTATGATAACAACAACAAGAATAACACCAAATTATTCAGACAACCGCAGACTGTCCGCTGAAGATCAATAAAAATAAAAATGAGTCTTCATTGATAGCAACTTGCTTAATTTTGTTTTTTTTTTCTTTTAATATCTTTTTCATTTAGTATAAAATGTCATCGACAATATCCAATCATAACTTTCCAATCAGGTTGCCATCGTTTATTATTAACACGCGTTCCGGGTTTAAACCTTGACCTGAGTGCTGAACTAATGTGCAATATTTGAAATATGAAAGTTGGGAATTTAGAAGCTTGAAACAGCGAATCAGGTGAACGTTTAACGGGTTCGAATTTGGAGCGGCGCACGTTTAGTTTTGGTGTCGCGAATTGTAGAAAAACAACTTGGTGGGTAATATAAATTTTTAGTAGCACGTTTTAGTGTATACGTATGTAAACTTTTTATAGTTTATAGTTATAGTTAAATTCTTTGTTTGGTTTTTCGAACATGCAGTCACGTTGCATACAATCGTTGCAACAATGAAGGCTGCAATGCATACATATATACATATTATATACTCGACGAAATGCACCAATTAACAAACTCAAGCCAACCAACCAGCTTCGTTAATATTATGTTTCAACTTCTAACCGTGTTTTTGAGCGAGCACCAAAGACGTCACAACGCATAAAATTAATAAAAACAAATAAAAAAACGGTTGTTTCTATGTAAATTCGTGTATTATATTTGAAATTTCGAACGTAACGTTTAACTACTCACTGACCGTCCAAACAACTCGTAAATGGCCCACACTTCGTGGTGGACTTGGTAAGACTAAAATCTAGACTCTTTCCTCAACAGTTTAGCAAGTGTATCGTAGCTTGACTTGTCGACCGACCAACTGCCTCTGCTGCTACAAAGAAACGGTAGAAAAGAAGCTGATATAAAAATGGTAGCAACCACCACAAAAATGGTCATACGAGTACCATTCAACTGCTACACACGCGCAGCAAACGATTTTTATGTTAACAATCGGTTGCTTTGCTTAAAAACACATTCAATGTGTGTGTTTTTTGGCAAGCTAAGCGAAAAGTTAGTCCGTTTCGTTAAGATTGTTAAGGTTGTGTTTTTTAAATAAAAACATGGAATTAGTCCGTTTTAACTAATTTAATCGTAAAAAAGTATATATAAGATCAGATACATGAAATAAAATAACAATTAAAAATTATTTTCACTACTTTTGTATTTTAACGGTCTTTTAATTAACCTGAAAAAGTACCTATGTATCTAACGGCTTATTTAGTAGAAACGTGTCGTGATCTAATTTCCACCATGAAGCCACAATGGTACGTTCATACGCCACGTTACGATACGTCTCGACTCCAGCAAACAACCGCAATCAATTGGCAACGCTATAACGATCATCTCTGGACTTGTTTACACCAAATTTTCAACAACGACGACCTGTTCACGTCGCTACTGTGAACTGTCAGACAGAGATAATGAGATAGGAAACTTCTAAAAAGTGCAACTCTGGTTGTCAAATCGCATCTTGGTGGTTGTGTTTTTGTATGGTAGTGTTCGTGAAAACTCGATAATTGATGACGTTTTAGTGTAGATACTCACCAGACTCAGACCCCATTCTTGGAATTTTTTGAGAAACTCCCCAGACTCGCACCCCCGAATATGTATCAGTTTTATTTTATACACCTTAGACAGAACCCTTTGTTTTGAGATACCAACTTGGTGCAATGAATGAATGTCAATTATTTACAGATACGCTATTTAACAACCACTCGAACTTACTAACTGTAATTTCAATTTGTTATCAAGAAATTTTGTTCTCAGGAAGACAAACCGTCAAATTATCTTCAATATACTGTGCACAATTTATTTCTGGTTTGGCCGGCTATGAAATTACAATGCGTGAAGCAAAATATTTTGTTCAAGCTTTTAAAGAAACGTTTTAATATACTTTGCATTTAATCAAAATTTAAAACGTGCCTTTTATTATTTAACTCTCAAATACAACGAATTAGTTTTTAATCACAGAGGAAAAAATTTTCTTAAGTTCTGGAAAATTAGAACTGAAGTGAGTTATAGATATATGCACTTATTTTTGGTTCTTTGAAATATATCAACACATTTAAATTTTGTATATATATATACAAAGAATTTCAGAATTGCTATTAACATTCCAGTTTGTTTTAAATTTTTTTTCAAGGCTATTGCTTAATTTTTATAATTTAGACCAATCCTAAATTCGTTTTAGTTTGTTTTTTATATATATAGTTTCCAGGAACACACATTAATAAAACAAATCCTATACCGAGTCGTTTTACTTTATTTGCACTCACAATCTCAATAGTTACCAAAAATGAATGAAAAAACCCTAATTATATTATCTAATAAACAATATTAAAAGCAAATAGGTTATTAAATTTATATAAATATATAGGTAAATAGAATGTGGTGTTGGCATATCTACATATTTGATTCACCTCATTATTACATTCGGTTTTCCGGTTTGCAAACCTCGCACTATTACGTTCATTTTAGTACTTAAGTAGTGCTACCAGTGCGCTACGATCTAACTGAAAATATGTTTTTTTTGGTTGAAAAATACACGAGTGTAGTTAAATATGCCTAATCTATTAAACATTATTGTAATTATGCTTTTCTTTTCATGTTATCAACATATTTTTCATTTTGTTTAAGTACACTTTTTCCAACTTACACTTTTACACAACTTCGTACATTTATAATTTCTTCTGGTAATGTGAACAGAAACGCTGTTTCGTGACGTCATTAAAATGTTCACCTCACTTGAATTTTTCAATTCAAGCGAACAGACAAACTATACAATTTGCTTAAATTTACTAATTTTGAATTCCTTTTTCACATATTTTTCAAGAATGCAAGAAAGAATGTTCCGGGGACATCAAAATGCTCAAATTCCCAAATTTCAATAATTTTTTATTTTTCATCTTTACTTCTTATGTGTATAATATTATTTGTATATATCTTGTTTCCAGATTTTTTATTTATTTATTGTTTTAGTTTGTATTGTATATAACTTTTCGCTAGTCTTTATTTCTGTTTGTACCGATATAATAGAATTTAAGTTAACTGCTCTTGTATATTTTAATTTCTACCATAACAATATGCGTGCTTTAACATTGCACCAAGCTAGCCACAACTAACTGTAGCAACTGTGAGTCAGTCAGCAGCGATGGAAATGAAAGTAGTAGAACTCTTCGATCAAGTTCCATCAGTGACTCTTTCCAGTTGGATGAAAAGCTGGCGACCAAAGCTTGACTGCGGTGATCTTGCTTACGTAGCTCATCTATCTGTTTTTTTTCCCAAAAATGCTCACCATCTTACAAACTGTTTGAGGCCACCAAAAAAGGAGGAGCAGTATTTCGTCGACGTAATCAGCACGGCACGCACTGCTCACGAAATAGCTGCTTGCAATGAGTCCCAATATCTAAGAAAAAATAAGAAGAGGATGAATAACTAATATTTCGAAACGAAAACGCCTAGTATGTAGAAATATCTTGACTTACATCTCCGAAGCTTGTGGCACATAAGTTGATATCAGAATATCAGTTGAATGAATCAAACATTGCTATTAAATCAAAACCATCCTGAATGCTCATCTCAAGATTTTTCTAAAGGGGAAAATTAAAAAATTTAGAAATACTGAAGTAAATTGAAGCAAGAATTTTGATGAACTAAAACTTTTAAATGAATAAATTATTGAATTTCGTTATGAAGTTAGAATTTACCTATAGATTAAAAGTTACCAAATTAGGAAATAATTTAGCAAAACTAGATATATAAATACAATATTCAATTTAAAATATTTTTACAAAACTCAAAAATTAAACTAGTAGAAGGTTACAATAAAGAGGATTGAAATCTTACTATCATTAGAGTCAATGTTTTTTCCATAATTTGATTGAACAGATCTTGCGCCTTCGTGCCAAGAATACTCCCTGCAGGCATTGTCCACCAGAGTGAAACTGGGGCTCATATGTTTACTACTAGCAGAAAGAAAAGAATTACATAGTTAAATGAAATCTGATCAAATTTCAGACAATTACCCCATTTTTTTGTTGTGCATGTGGAACTATTGTTATTCAACAACATTATTATCTTGTTATTTTCTTTATTAAGAACTCCAACTCCGTATTAAATGAACTCTTCGGTCGGAACTGTAGCAGTTCATCTTGCAATTCTTGCGATACGAGCTTCCAATTCTGTTTTCTCAGGAGTGTCTTGATATATGCCTGCGACAAGATGCCACAAAAGTTTCCAATCATTGCTAAGTAGATAAGAAACAACTATTAATATAAAAATATTTTAATACTATCGAATTTGGTTCACGTTTCTATTACAATTAGCAATTATAAACAAAGAATTTCAATTTACTGAGTTTTACGGAAAATATTATTATTATTATTATTATTATGCAGTAATTAATTACTACACAAATAGGACAGTACTGGCAACTAAGGCCATCGACTGATAAGGGGATAGAGGGGATAGAAAGGTAGAGAGAGAGAAAGACAACAAACACAATTTAAACATCCATGCGTATGGGGATTCGAACCACCGTCCTCAAGGTTGGAAGGCAAGTGCGTTACCTTCCACGCCATCGAGGACCGCTTTACGGAAAATAACACTTCACACTTGCAGTGATTCTTTACAATGATTTGTTGACTTTATTATACAAAGAATTAAACTTTTGCCACTCGCCGATCTTCATAACAAATTAATAACACTCCAAGCTTGCAGAGATTGTTTATACTTATCTTTTGATTTTATTATGAATTTAATTAAACTCCCTTACAAATGCAACCTTTGCATTTAATTTACTTCTCCTTGCCTTGTGGTTATTTCTTTTTTGGCACTGTTGGTATTTCGCCTACCAAAACTTCCAGCAACCATACACGGATCAATGGATTGTTTGCATTGGCCTGCTCTCACCGATAACTGGTCTTCACACGAATATCACCTTGCAATAGTATGGTACACAGAACCGGACACAATCGAGGATTCTCCTCCAATATTTTCGACTTTGCAATAGCGACGTCGGTAGCTAGTTGAATTTCAATAGCGAAGTCGATGTGTTCCCATACCACGCACACACTTTTATATACGATTTACTTTAATATCTATTACTTTAATGAGCTTATTAATTGAATTTAATTCAATAAACAAAAATTATTGCCCGATTCCTCCAAAAACTTTCTGTAAATAAACGAAACGTCATTTAAAATGTCATAAAACCATGACGTCTTATGGTGAATAACACGTACACTATACGTGTAGCAAATATTCATTTTATTTTGACACATTTTTTGGCGGGAAAAGAGTTTCCCATCTCATTATCTCTGCTGTCAGATACTGATAAGAATTTCGCAAGGTCGCTTGATAAATTTGGTTATACGTACGTTCTTTTTGTTCTACTATTTGTAGTAAATATTTCTAGAAATTAGAAATATGTATTGGAAGTTATTTACCAATTTCACCGCCTTCAGGTAATAAACAATAACTCTTATTAAACAATGATAACATAAAATATATAATACTACTTTGTAAAATATACTTAAATAATTTAAAACGTGAATTATCTATCTACATCCGTAAATGTTTTTCAGATCTTATTCTGGCCAAGCATTTAAGAATGCCCCTGTCGTGCGTCCAATCAAAAAGATTCTCATTTCCAATCGAGGCGAAATTGCATGTCGCATCATTCGCACTGCACGCAAACTGGGCGTGCGCACCGTAGCCATCTATTCCGATGCGGATGAAAGGTCTCTGCACACGCAGTTGGCCGACGAGGCTTACCGCGTAGGAACTGCATCTTCCGCACAATCATATCTGCGTGGTCAAAAAATACTGGAGATAGCAAAACAGGCCCACTGTCAAGCCATACATCCCGGTTATGGTTTCCTGTCGGAGTCACTGGAGTTCGCTGAGCTTTGCCAAAAAGAAGGTGTCATCTTCATTGGGCCACCCAGTTCGGCTATACGTGACATGGGCATCAAAAGCACAAGTAAAGCGATTATGTCAGCTGCCGGAGTGCCCATTATAAATGGTTATCATGGTGACGATCAATCGGATACTAAGTTGCAGGGTGAGGCCGATAAAATTGGGTATCCGTTGATGATAAAAGCGGTGCGTGGAGGCGGTGGAAAGGTGAACGATTTAGTTTATTTATTATGGTATAATGGAAAACATTAAATAACTTCTCTGTAGGGCATGCGTATTGCTCAAAAGCGAGAGGACTTCATAGATGCTCTGAATTCGGCGAGGACAGAATCACAAAAGTCTTTCGGTGACAGTTCGGTGCTGCTGGAACGCTATGTTCGATCACCACGTCATGTGGAAGTGCAGATCTTTAGTGATCAGTACGGCAACGCGGTGTATTTGTGGGAACGCGACTGTTCCGTTCAGCGTAGACATCAGAAAGTTATTGAGGAGGCTCCAGCGGTAAAATGGCATTACACTATATACAGATATTAGAATTATTATATACGTATTTGGAATTTTGCATCTTTGTTTGCAGCCTGGTTTGTCAGAAGGATTGCGGCATGAGTTAGGCGAAGCCGCTGTACGCGCCGCGAAAGCTGTTGGCTATGTTGGTGCGGGCACTGTCGAGTTTATTGTGGACAAAGAGGATCTGTCGTTCCATTTCATGGAAATGAATACTCGCCTTCAGGTGGAACATCCCATTACGGAGATGATAACCGGCACTGATTTAGTGGAGTGGCAGATACGCATTGCAGCCGGAGAACCACTGCCCATAACGCAAGCGAAGGTGCAACGGAAAGGACATGCATTCGAAGCACGCATTTATGCTGAAAACCCAAGGTGAAAACCCAAAAAAATAGAACGTGGTTTGTTCATCCAACATCAGCAGTTTTTGTGAATTCAATTCTTATATCTGCTAGAGATGGATTTCTGCCAGGCGCTGGTCCGCTGCGTTATCTTGCCACACCGCAAGCCAATGAAAATGTACGCGTGGAAACCGGTGTGCGTCAAGGCGATGAAGTATCCGTCCACTACGATCCCATGATTGCAAAATTGGTCGTGTGGGGTGAGAATCGTACGCAAGCTTTGGATACTTTAATCGCAAGATTAAGCGAATATCATGTAATTCATAAATTTCAAAACATTCAACCTTTTATTTCATTCCATCAATCAAAATTGCTATTGTAGATAACGGGCTTGGAGACTAACATCAATTTTCTGATTGATCTTGCTGCCCATCCTGAATTTCAGCTGGGAAACGTTCACACCGGCTTCATTGATGAACACTTCAGTACGCTTTTCCCACCGATACAGATCAATGAGGATGACTTGTGCAAAGCAGCACTGGCCTTAGTTCAAAATGAGTTGCAAACTACAATTTGTAATGCTGCTGGGCAGGATCCGTTCACTGCCGCCCTGAATGTACGACTAAATCACGCATTAATCAGAACATACAGTTTAAGGTTCAACGATCGAGTGTACAATATTTGTGTAAAGTATGACAACGACGTCACACAGATTAAAATCAATCCAGATGGTGCATGGAGAACAGTAAAAGCAGAGCTCCTTACTGGCAATGAACATTTGAGGATTCGCACAAATATTGAAAATAAAATATCAACCTTTAATGCACACATTGATGAAGCTGGAGTGACATTATTTTTGCAGGTACATATGTCTAAAAATACGTATATAAATAATTCTCTCTAATCCCTACATAAATAATCGTCATATGTACAATATTTCCTTATAGAATGGTAAAATAAATTTTGAATTGGTGCAACCACAATTCTTGAATGCAAACATTGACCAGCTCGGTGCTAGTGGCTCTACGGTGGTTGTAGCGCCAATGCCCGGAGTTTTGGAGAAGATTCTAGTCAAACCAGGAGATCAGGTTAAAAAGGGTGACAATTTGGCTGTACTCATTGGTAAGTTTGCGTAAAAATGTATATAATTTATGAATTATTGGAAAACTTTGATTTCATAGCCATGAAAATGGAACACATTCTAAAAGCGCCGAAAGACGCAGTAATTAAATCAATTGGTGGAGCTGATGGTGAAAATATTGCAAAAGGAGCAGTTGTGATAACATTTACAGATGAGGTGTGAGTGAATTCGCTCTCGTATAACGGATGTACCAGATAAAATAACTGCATTTATAAATGTACAACGCTTGGGAAATTGTTCCAATTGTTAATTTGAATTGTGCTAAAATATCCTTTAAACACAACACGAAAGTGGCCGCCAATGATGAGTTTTAATCAAATTCAAAACTTGTACTTTATAATGGATTCGTAGAATCTGTATTTATAAATTCAATAATTACTTCCCTGGCACTGTGTTCCAATCTATTTACATTTATTATATACCTCGCATAACACTTAGGAAGCTCGAAAGTTGTCATGTATATTTTAGTGTTCTTGTTTGTGTTCACAATAATAATCAAGTTCAGTTTATATTTTTCAATCAAATGATGTTTTATGTTTCTATATTTGGTAGCGAATATATTATATTTATATAGTATATATACATTTATTTAATGTCGAACGCCTGGGTAGCTTCGCTTGGGTATGATTTGTCGGTCTTTCGATGTTCCGTAATAGTCTTGTCCGCATCTTGGATTTTATCCAACAAAATATGGTTTAAATCTGACAACACGTTACATGTTGGTATTGGTGTTTTGCATTTAAACTTTATTGCTTTTTTTATTCCTCACTAACTAAGTAATTATATTTTATTTCCGTTTTGATTTATAGTTTTAAAAAAGAAAAGAGTTTATTATATGTAATAATAAATATAAATTACACAAAATTTAATAAGACTGTTTGTGGTTTTCTTTTTCAGTTTATTTAAATTTTAATATCAGTATTTCTATATTATATTCATTGTTTTCATATAGACAAAGAATTGAGAGAATTAAAGAAAAAAAGAAAATATGGTTGCAATATGTTCCGCTAGCAATTATTTTTCAGCTCATACTTGCTTTCATATATCATGGTAATGCTATGAATGAAATTAACAATTCAACTAAAGTACAAATGTTTCTTTGGAGATAATAAATGTTTACTTCACTTTATGTTGCTTTTAGACTTTTTGTTTACTGTATTATTTTCTTGTTTATTTGTTTGTTATATTTTACTCATAATTTTTTAGTAATTATTATTCGTTAATTTACCAGTTAATTATTTCTTGCATTTTCGATAATTCGTTTTCAACTATAAATTAAAACTTATGTATATAACGATAATGCAGCACATTTTCTGCAGCGTATTCATTAAAAATTACTGTTTATTTTATGTTAGATTTTTAATGCTTCTTTATTTAAATTGCATTTTAAATACATTAAAAAGTTAACATAAACATTCATAAAAAAGTGCTACATTTTATTAATATAAATTCTTAGTTTAAATAATACACTAAATTCAGTAGCGCACAGAAGCAGAGGAGGCAGAGTTTGTTTGCGTCTGCGCCCTTGAAAGGAATATGATTGATCAAAGAATTTCAAGGGAGGCGCAAATATATAACAATTTGATCGTTAAACGGCAAACGTTCCCGCAGTTGTTGGCGATCATTCTCTCTACATCTCTGTGTGTGTGTGTATATGTGTTTGTTCGGTAATTAGTTATATGAGTGTGTATTTGTTAACGTACTTAAACTCAACAAAAACTTAGTTAAGGCATACAAATTATTGATAATAAAAATTCATGTCTATCAATGCCTCTAGTTGCCCGACTTGCATTTATTTCTCGTATTTAATGTGTTGTTTTCCTTTGGAGCATATATGTATATACCATATTTAAAATACATATATGTATACATATATATATTCAATTAAATTTAGTTTAGACTGCACCTAAAATACTTTTTAACGTGAAACAAAAATAAAAACAATTTTCGTCTGCATTCAGCATTCTTAAAATATGATTACAAATCAATACAAGGAAAGATCGCAGTTGTTAATCTATATTTTCTTAACTTTCGTGTGGGTTCGTTACTACATACATACATAACGTATATCGAAAATATATATAATTATAAGTATATAATTATATGGCTGTAACTCATTCCCTCAGTTCACTTCACCGTAGTTTTTTATGTTGGTATGTTTTTCAATTGTCAGTCGCCAAATCGCTGTACTGAACCCACTCATCCACCCCACCACCGACCACACCCACATCGTCTGTATATTTTTGTATTTAGTCCTTTTTTACTTCAAACTGCCGTGCGGAGGCTCGTAAATGCTTCTATAAAACACCGCACTGCGAACGATAATCGTTATAATTTTTATAGTATGTACCTGGTTCTATTTTATTATAATGCGTGAAAAAGTGGTGTACATAATTTGTTCGCATTTGAAGAATGTCTATTATTTGTGTGTGTATATATATATATATCTTCTTTATTAATTTATAATAATTTATTTAAATAATAAGTAATAGTTAATTTATTATTATTCTTTAGTGTGAAAACGTTTTTAAACTTCATCTATGTTTGTTGTTGTTTTTCATTACTGTCGCCGCTACAGCTGTTGCTGATTCTTGCTACATTTGTTGATGCTGTTGTTGCCGTTGCCATCGATGATGATATTGGTGATGATGATGATGATGCTGATAGAGGCACCGCTATTGTTGGCTTTGCCAGCGTATTTATGACTGTTGATGTTATTGTATTTACAGGTAAACCCGACATTATTGTTTGCACGAGTGGTTGTTGTTGACTTGTTACTGTTGTTGTATCTAAATTCATGTCCGTGTATTTCCTATATTTACTTATAAGATCACCAACGTCGCCGCTGATGGACTGCGAAGCAAAGAAAAAAAAATAATAATTGGCGAATAATTGAAGAAACTTTTAAAAATTAAACGTTTTCAAGAGAAGCAGAAATGTGGAACTGGTTGTCCATAAATGACAGGAGTACAACTAGAGGGATATTCCTCATCAGACTTCGTAGCTGCCAGAGGCTTTTGTCCCCCTCAAGCGTTTTCTCATTCAGAGAGAAGCTTTGAGAGAAAATTCGAACCAAAGTAATTCATGGACATTCCCAGATAAACAATCATGAAATGATAGGTGATGAAGATGTACACAAGGCAATAACGTACACTAAAAGCTACTTAAATTTGAATTGTTAATTACTTAAAAGAATCAATATTAAATACTAACAAAAAACAAAACCGATGGCTACATTTTATTGTCTGATTCTGTCGAATACAAAATATGATGTGTGTGTGTGTGTGTATTTCACTTTGTCGAATTATATTAGAAAGAAGTCATTAAACAAGATCTTATAAAAATCCACCAATACTAACAATGCTTCCTCATTCTAATTGATTGATGATGTTGATTTTAAATTGTCTCCTACAAGCACAAAAATTAAATAATAGAAATTAGATGATAATGAAAATTAATACTAAAATTTAAAATATGTACTTAAATCACACTAAATAGAAACTTGAATACCTTCTTTTTTGTTAAGTAAAAAGTTTACGAAATATTCTGATTATTTATAATTCACAGTTTCGATAAAATTAAATCTATAAAACATTGAAAAAAATAGAAAATATATTAAATTATGTACGTATACATAAATTATGCATATATTAAAAAATATATTAATGCTAATAAAGGTTGACCTGAGAAACCATCAGCTGGTTTCTTTTTGAGTTAAATAATTAGTTTAAAAATAATGAAATAATATATATTGTATGTAATTAAATTGAAAAAGAAACCAGCCAGTATTTGATCTCGATATTCATCTGAGGTCAATAAATTAGTTTAAAAAACTAATAATAAAAGTTTTTTGTGTTCTATTTTCAGAATTTAAAATAACATTTAGAAAAGAAAACCAAAATGTATGTACTTTCAAATTCTTACAAAATTAAGGTCTGCTATCAATTTTGCACGATATAAAAGAATTTTATAAATATTCCTACATTCTTATTAACAAAAGAAAATGATAACAAAACCCGTGTCAATTCTCTGGCTTCATTTTTTTTGAACGATGATGAAGGGTGGTTGATTTTAATCTATGTATAAATTGAATATATTTCAAATTGCTATAATTTGCTGCGTGAATATTTGAAATGTGAAAACGTGATCATTTAATGTGAAAGTGGTACTTCGAACACGGTTGGTTATCAGCTTTAGAATCATGCAAACTAAAAAAAGAAAATCAGTCAAGTTCAAATTGATTTTCTCTGGTGTCAGATTTAATAATTAAGCAAGAAAATTCTAATGGTTTTTAATCTATGGAAAGCTGTAAAGCTTTCATTTTCCGTCTTTTCTATGTTGCCGAATTAAATTTAAATCACATTAAAACTATACGAATTTCACAAAATTTCACTTCAACAAAATTGAAGTGAAAGTGTTTGGTGCCATATTATAAGAAAATCAATCTCAAAAAACACTAGCAACTATTTACAAGCAGCACACAAACAGACAGTAGTAGCATTTGTGGGCGCAATGATTTTTGAAGAAATATCAAATCTTATAGCAGTAGGATTTGTCGCTTGTATTCAACTGATGATGAAGCTCAACGAAGTAAGCAAATTAATGAAGAACTAAATGTTGAACTACGTTACTTAAATATAAATTAACTAACTTGACTGCAAATCATACTAAACGGCTTGATGTGTTACCACGTTGTTTATTGTTTCCCACAGAACGCTAATTGTGTTCAACACGTGTTACATAATGTTAAGAGAAATGTCAAAAAAGTTTAGAATTGGTAAATGTTTTCATAACATATTAACTAAGTATGTAATTAGAATCTAAATATAAATAATAGAACACGTATATAGGTAAATAATAGACATTATCAATTATAAATGTCAACTTAACAACATTAAATTTAAGAATTAGTATCAGTCAAAGTATTAGAATCGAACAAACGTATAATAAATTTAAAATAATACAAAATTAATTACCGGTTTCGTTGAAAGTGCCAACTGATTCAAGTTGCTGGTTAAACCGTTAATGTTTGCTTCAGTTTGCTGTTTGGTGATCTCTTCGGCTATCAGAGAGATGACAGCAGCATTTGAACCGCCGCCGCTGTTACTGCTTCCGAGATTGGCAGCAGAAAATCTTGCCCTCCGATCTATTCGATCCATTGGTCGCATATTTACAGTTTCCGATACGAACACTGGTCCTGAACCCGCAGCTGACCCGTCCGCAGGACTGTTGATTTGCTCATTATTTTCAACAGTTGGCTGTATCCTTTGGGTTTCATCGATGGTTTCCACATCGGATTCATTGGTTTCTTCTGGTTCCTAAAATTAAACACAACAATAACATTTATTGTCTCATAACAAGCTAATATAACGCTCTTAGGTTACACTGAAGCTTAAACAATATACTCTAAGCTTTAGTCTTTTTCATAATCACTTAACTTTAATTCGAACAAATTTCATTTGTAATAAATTCAGATGCAAATAATTATAGATATTGGTTTTAAAATGATTTATGGTTGGACGCGCGAACTTACCTCTTCGGGACAAAGTTCGAATGCCATAGACCATGTGTTCTTCGCCGACTGTGAACGCTCCAGCATGTAACCGTTTGTGTTATCATTGCTTTGCGCTGGCGGAGACCATGAATAGTTATTGTACTGGCATCCAATGCCGCGTCGTCGTTCCAATTCATCTTGCAGCCACTCCACAGCTATGACCCAGTGCCGTAGTATACTGGGATTGGTGTTTAGCATTGTTAGTGCCACCTGACTTTTGTGGAAAAGCTGCGTAAGACACTTAATAATCTGATAGGCGCGTTTTTGGTAATGAGCCTTCGTTCTTTGTATAGTTTCGAGCAGTCCTTCGCGCTCTTCGGCAACACCATTCAAAGCGTTGTGTATGCGATGATGTTGCCACGAGTCCTCGATCAACAGAATGTGCAGCAACAACTCGGTGTGATGGCGCATATCATGACAATAGGCAAAGCCACACTGCCACAATAGCTCGGTCAGAACAGAGCGTGAGAAATGGGGATTTTCCCAACTGCAGTACTGCAATAGCTTCAAACCCTCTTCGCCCACATTCGTGTCTTCGATGAGCTTCTTTATGTAACTGAAAATAGATTTATATTATATTCAACTATGTTTTAACGATGACCAAAGTGAATACAGTGACCAAAAACTTTATACATACCCAGTTCTACTAAATAAAATATCAATGCACTCAGCCGATAGAGGTATTAAATCATCATAGCTAACATTGGCATCTTTAAACGGATTTGGCAGAGGTCGTGCATTCTGATTTGAGCTGTGGCAGCGATCTGATATATCACTACAACGTATCAAATGTGACACGACTTGATGCAGTTTGCTTAATTCAGGATATTGATATTTTATCGAAGGGCCTGGACCTTCACCGAATGCCACTTGCATAAATATAACCGGCACATTTAACTGCACATGTAATGAAATCACAATACAAGGATTACTGTGATAGCAAGGATTGCCTGATAATGTCAAAGTTAAAAAATACCTTTAAAAGCTGCTGTTTCTCTTGGATACCCAATCCAACGTACATGCTAAAGAGACTAAAGTAATGTGGTAAATGCTTCCCATGATCGGCCACTTCGCACTTCAGCAGTTTAAGCACACTTATCAAAATCTGCTCACAAAGATTTGAACCATCATAAGCACTGAGTGGCTCATCGTTTATAGCGAAATGACAAAAGAAAACCACCAACTTCACGAAGACTGTACGAACTTCGGGAGAGGGGGCCATTAAAATGTATTCGCCAAGACGAGATGATGGACTCAGAAGTGCATTGCTGGCAAACCATTTACGAACCACAGCCGATGAACGAATATGATGTGATAATGTGTCATACCTGATGGTAATAAAAACAGGAAAATGTATACAAAAAACACTAATAAGTTAATAATAATCATAGGAATATTGTTTAGGTAAAAAAGAAAAATAAAAATTTAAATGCGATTTAAAATTTTATATAATTGAACGCTTATATTTTCAATTACCATTCTATAACTGGTCCTCTGAGTGACTTTTTAGTTCTGAAACCGGTATGAAAGAGGAATTGTGATGCCAACTGTACGCCCAACAAAGACATCTCTTCAGCAGCGGGTGTCTATAAAGTGAAGTTATTGTGTTTATGCTTATGATGTAAAAATTGAGTTGAGCAATTTTCTTACCATTTTATCAGGACGCGTTGGAGGAATACTGCAACTAACTAGTTTCTTAATGAAATTGAAGAATTCTACAGAAAACAAACTCTTCGAGTGTAAAAAGCGTATATTTTGATGGCTGTAAATGAAATCAATTTTTGATTAATAAGAGTAACGAGTTCAACGATGAACGTAACTGATAATTAATTCAATATAATTCAACATATTGAATATTTCGGGTATTTTACTGTTGTGTCAATTATTTTATTTATCTCTATATGTATTTCTAAATACAACTTACCGTACACTTAGTTCGATTGGCTTTGGCAAAGGTAGCACAAAGTTACGACTCTCAGCCAGCGATAATTGCTCAACACTCTGCTCGAATTTTATTGGCTTTTGATCACAACGTGTATAAAACAACATATAAGCGTTCCACCAACGTTTCTGTCTACGATACTGCATGCGTTTTAAGTTGTTATCATAAATTTCACCCATATAATCGCCACCAAAACATTGAGCTTTCATCTCATCGTCCTCGTTCATTTTGCATTCAGTTACCTCGCCGTCATCGAATTTATACCACTGTTCTCTGCCAGTGGAAGGATTTCTGTAAATAAATATTAAAAAAAAAACGAATAAAATAGATTAAAGAAGCCGAATCAATTGCTTACTTCGATAGAATGTAACTGAAATAATGTCCACCTGATGCTTGACCACTGTGCACTACAATACCAGTCAATTCGTACTTCGTGGTCTCACCATTCGATTGGCAATTGTCAGCCAGTTCAATAACTTCACCTTCCAGTTTTGCCAAACCGGAAACTGAAACCGAAAATTCAAAGATAGGACAATGAATACCAATAATCATCAAACAATAATTACAGTATAACTATCACTTCTTACCTGTATATGGCTCCATATCCAAAATGCGTGGAAATTCAAAATAATCGTTAAATTTGATCGCACACACTCTTTCGTAGTCGTACTCGAATCTCTTCAGTTGTATAGCTAAGACAGGCGGAAGTTTTCTAACACATAACCGCTTAACTGTTACTACCTAAATAATGTTTAGATGAATGATTGATTTGTTAGCACTCGCTTAAAGTAGACTGACTAGTAAAGCGCATCTTACTTTTTTATCACATTTATCACAGTGGTATGCATCAGTCCCCTCCAGCAGTTCACCTTTGACATACTGCTCTAGAGATTCCGTTAGTGAGCTATGATTTCTTATATCAACACTAAATACACTAAAAGGCTCCTCTTTGGAATAGCGATGCGGACATTCCTGACAAATTTTCTGATCGCTAAACGAACCACCTAACGTAGCATTCATTAGCTGCGTGTGATCCAGTGCTTTAAGACCCTCATCCAAGCTCTCAAACAGGGACATAAAGAATTC
This sequence comes from Myopa testacea, assembly GCA_949629155.1. NCBI lineage: Eukaryota > Metazoa > Arthropoda > Insecta > Diptera > Conopidae > Myopa > Myopa testacea. The sequence continues at coordinate 45,245,034 of OX451345.1, read as the reverse complement.
AACAGCATCTTGCTGTTCGCGTAAATTAACCGGTTCACCTTGCAATCTAAAATATATCATAGTGATGATTTTGGAATGTGTTATCTTCAAGCATTTTATTTACTTGAAATGTGTCCACAAGCCACGCGGCACATAATATTGTAATGAACTGTGCCCCAGATGGGCAAAGATGGCTTGAACATGCTTCAGTATTACAACATGGTAGTTGCTTTGCATGTCGTTGCTATCATCTGAAAAGTGTAATGATGACACTGATCCGTCAAGTTCACCACTGAAGTCCTCGTCTTCTGTAACAGCTGCTCCTTCTGCTTCAAGGATACCCGCCCTAATCGATGGCACCATATAAAGTTGCTGTAGAACCGAGTTCATGTAGCAGGTGGCGCCTGCATTCTTTAAACCACAAAAGCCTTTACTCGGTCTTGCTCCAACCGGTGGCAAATAGTCCCATTCTCGCAAAGGATCTGTATCTGCAACAGATCAAATGACAACTCAGTAATCTTATAATTCTATCTTAGTATATTTTTTAGACTTTTAAGACACACTCACCTGTACACACAAAATCAATTAAAGTGAAAGTCAGTAGCTTCATGTTAGGAACACAGTTCTGACACAGTGCAATCAATAAATCACAAGCGGCCGCTATTGTGTGAGGGCTGCGACAGACGGGTGGTGGTGCTGTAGGATTTTTCAACTTGCCCGTCTTCCTTAAATGCAGAAATTCGCGTGATGCCGTAAAGAGGAAATCATCAATAAGCTCGTGTATTAAATCGTTTAATTGCGCCTTCGTATCTGGCGCCAAGAAGAACATCAACTCTTTGGCCAGACACAAGTGACCCTCCAGTAATTCTTCGTGCACCTGTATTTCACCGGTGGACTGCACATGTTCACTTATCTTCTGCAGCCACTTGATTTCCTCCGATAAAAGACCGTCGCCAATATTTAGCGGCCAATTGCAGACACAACCGTAGGAAAGCGTGCGGCAGAGTAGTTGAAAGAAGTCTCCACAAGTGGCTTCGTGTTGAGGAACAAGGATTTTCAATGAGTTAACCAATAATGAGACCATGTAGGCAAACGGTCGCCGATCTCCGGCACAATAAGTGCAGGTCAGGAATAACTGCTCTGCTGCCACCTGGCGAACAGCACGTGAAGGATTCTTCAAAATCAAACTTGTTATAAATTTTGGCCAAAGGGGATCATTGCTGAGAGCTTCGTTGGCGCTGGGGTTTAAAACAAGTGAAATAGTTAACACTTCGAGTGCCTCCTTACACATGGCAAAATCCTGGGCATCTGGCATAGAAATGACGTCACCAAAGTCATTCTTAGTACCCAGCGCCTGTAGATTTCCACAAGACGATGCCCAGGCCAATTGAACGACAGATTTAATCGTAGATATATCAGGACACGACCACTGCAAGGCAGAGAGGAATAGTGTACGGCACCGTTCGCCTTGCGGGCTAGCCGATAGCATTTCAGAAGCTAAATTTTCTGCTAATTTGCTAGAAATACCACGTAGAGTACTCTCCGAACTGTTCGGTATGGACGTTAATATTTGCTTAAGGATTTCCACTTGAGATCTGGAGCCAATATCGCAATCACCAAGCAATGGCTCGTCACCCACACGCGCCAGTACGCAGCCGACAACGTAGAGAAATAGTTTAGCAAGACGGAGGACGCACTGAAAAGCCGCCCTCTTCGTATACATGTCCGCACTGGGCAGAAAATTATTTTTTGTTAACAGTTCTACGATGAAATGCGCACAACCGGAGTGCAACCAGGCAGATTGAATCTGCAAGGATGACTCGCCGTAGGGATCAAGAGCAGGAATGAGAAGACCATTCAACACACCTAGGTTATAAAGAACTTGCGCTGGTATTGGACGAAGAAATAACATCTCCGGTGTACATTCTTGTGCCAAAATCTGAAAACAAAATATATATACAGTTTACTATATTTAGGTTTCTGAAAATGTGTGGATGGCAAGCAATTTTATAGAAGTTTTCGGGAGAACTTACTTCATCACTCGTCAACACATCGGGTGCACTCAGGACAGTGCGTTCAGCGATATTCTCTTCTTCCTTCGAGCTGAGAATTGGGGGCACTCGGCACATGAATTGCAGCATTTTGATTGTATGTCTGTCGCAAGGCAATAAATGCAATAAAACCTTGGAACTCTCACGTAAGCGTCCATGTTCCAAATCACTGCCGAGCTGGTACAGCTTCAAAAAAAATTCAATATACTGATAATTCTGGGAGATTATGACACCAGGCAAAGTGCTTTCCGATTCAACGCGTTGCATGTCGGGGCATGGCCTGGGCGGTGAGCCAGTACTAGAGTCGCTTGAAGAGTCCGGGCTACTCGCGAGTCCAGCTCCGACTGGTATCAACTTAGCAGTTAGTATCATTTTATCGCGGATTGTATACTGCGACAGCGGATTGATTTCGTCCGTAATATCAATTAGTTCGCCGTTGTTGTAGTACAGATCTATTTTAATGTTAGCAGTCGCTGTGCCCTTGATGCGTTTGAGTAGATTGCGCTTAAACGACGCGATCGTTTCGTTGCTGTGTGTGGTTAATTCAATGTCATCGATTGGTCTTCCGGGATTTTGAAAACGAATGTAGAGACTAGTATGTTTGCCGCGCGAAACGCGACTCAGCGGCAGTATGTATCGGTCCCCGTTGAACGACCGATCGCACTCTTTGATGTACTCCTGTAGCACCTTCAGAATTCGACACATCTTCTCCGCCTCAATGAAACGCATTTTAATATCCTTCGAGTCGGCAACAGTGTCCGCCTGATTGGGTTCGTCACCAACAACCGGATTTGAGCCGATGCTTTTACCCAAGACTAAAATATTACTATAATGTGTACGCAAACGTTCACAACACTCGCCAATAAACATTTCGTGAAAGCCCGAAATGTTCTCTTGCAATCTTGGTCCCAATGCTGTAGAAACTTCTTTAAGCAAATCAATGGCCTTGTTGGCGATTTCTTCGCCGCCCATCGTTATGACTCGCCACATATAATCTTTGCCAATTAGATCTTCATTATCCAACATATAGCCTCGATGTATAGCTTTTAGTTTATCCTCTTTGGAATTGACAGCTTTGAAGAAACGTTCAAAGCATTTAATGCCACTCTCAGTGAGTAGATGCGGATCAAGTTGAAGTATGTTATTTTCGAAAAAGTCCTTATTAATACCGGGATCGAGGTCAGGCTCCTCGCCCATCAGTTTACCGAACCAGCGGAAACATTCCTCACGATCGGTTGGAAATACAGCGTTGACTGCCAAACAGTGCCAGATTTGTTTAGCCTATGATGATGAGAAAATATTTGGAAAAATCATTAATACTAAAATCTCATTACAAAAATTGTAAATTTCGAAAAAATAAGATTATCCATTTTGTAACCATGGTTACCAAACCTAATCTAATCGTAGGTACAATTAAAATAAGAACATACCTGATCAGCACACAGCCACAGCTGTCCATCTTTTAGTAGAAATTTAAGAAAATCTAAACGTTCTTGGATTTGCATATTATGCGGATAACGGCCATCAATTCGAAGGCTAATGACTTCCACATTTGGCTTATCATTAATTATAACACGAATTTTATCCATGTAGGATGTTAAACTATTTGTAACAAGTATAACCAATGAATAATCATTCTGTAGGCGCTCGATAACCTGTTGCCGATTCAGGCTTTGTTGAGATCGTGGCGCATGACTAGGCGAAGATTCATACAGGCAGCATATTTCACGTATTAAACGAAGCGCCGGCAATACCCATGTATCACCCGCTTTCAATTCAGCGACACATTTATCCAGCCAGACAATCTTCTGAGCATCACGCTCTTGTGAACAACTAAAGTCAAGGATTTTCACATGAGCCGCCAAAGCTTGATCAAGTACTTCTGGAGGTATTTCCGAGCTGTGAGCTAATGTCCAGAACAATTTCAAAACTTTTTGTGCCATGACACCATTCTTGTCATCTTCTGCTAAGCGACGAATAAGTTCTAGCAATCGTTCTCGCTGTCGTTTATTAGCAGTAGTCATACTTGCCTAAAGTAAGTAACAAGTATAACGTAAGTATATAACAAGTGTAAAGTAAAAATAAAGACAATCGTTCTTACTTGAAACGACTCAAAAAGATGATCTAATTGTTCTGGCGTAAAATCCCAGGCAAGTTTAGCCAGTAAATCATGTACGTTCTTAACGATTGCTTCATGCTTTCCTGCCTGAGCACGCCACACCGCATCCAGATCCTCCAAAGTGAGTGCATGCTCTTTAATTAAAAAACGTATTATTTTTTCCAGTTTTTCCACATACTGCGGTTGGTGCAATGAATCCTTAAGCACGATACCCAATACATCCGACTCTTTAATCCAAATCTAGAGAGGAATTTATATCTTATTAATAAAATTCTATCTTACTAAATAAATAATTAAACTATTATAGAATAAATTATTTGTAGTAAATAAATTTGTTTAATTAAGAGAGAGATGTTATGTTTATGTCTGCTAGAGATATGAAATCTTACGAAAATTAGTTTAACTTCCCTGAAGTTATATTATTATTATTAATTATATTCCAAGAAATAGTCTTAATTATGGTTATAGGTTTTATGAGCCATCATATATCTCACAAACGTCACACATTTAATAATAGGGACATATCTGTGAGCTCATAAAATTATTAAAAAACCGATAATTATTCGGTTTTTTAAATTTGGCAGTTTTAAACACTTTACTAACCGCCATTCGTTCTGCAGTCAACCAATCCATTTCGTCATCTGGCAAACAATGCGGCAGTGGTTGAGTTCGATGTGAATAATATGACACTGATGTTAAGACTTTATTAATTTCATTTAGAGCATTCATTTTCCCATTGAAACTAGAGACCTGTAGCAATCGCAAAATCATTTTCAAACGAAACATTTCCAAGTCTCGTATCAAATCTTCTTGGCCTGGCAAACGACTCGCAAGATAGCGGGCTGACTTAACAATACCGTTAATATAGTCATTTCTACCCTCAGGTTTTGCTTCACGTTTTAGTTCGTCATCGGAAAAGCTATCCAAAAGGCCCAGGACCACATTCCAAATGGGCATGAAATACTTAGCAATCGTTGCCGCCGTTAGTAATTCATAACACTGTCCGAATGGACGAAGCAGGTTATAAATTAAAGCTAGCGTCAACCTATTATCGTTCGGCTCATCGGACGTATTCGACGATTTGCTTGATTTGCTAGTTACTTCCAGAGCAGCATTTGAATCATTGTCTTGTTCCTGATTCTTCTTCAGAAGCTGCAAACCGATATTGAAGCGTTCGAGTAAATTATCGAATCCTCCCAGTTGACCGAAACGATTTATTAAATCGACCAGCCAACCACGTGGATGTTTTGGTTCACCTGGTGGTTTAGCAAACATTTTATTGCTATCGAGTACACCCCACATGCAATCAGATGCCATAAAACATTCCGGCTGGCGTGCAGCATTAAATGTGTTAAACTTATTTTCCGGATCGAACACAACGGCTAGCAATTCTAATAAGTATGGATTGTCACGTTGCATGTGTATGGCTATTAAATGCAATAGTTTGCCGCAGGACGTCAGAATGCAATGATGAATGTTGTACTTCCACGAATTCACAGCTTCATCAGTCAGAATTTTGCAGAACGAAGTGGTTAAAGCGTTGCGATAAAATTCAACGCATGGTTCGCAATCATGGTCGAGACCTAAGAATCGTGGAAAGAAAAACAAAAAGAATCTCCATGTACATTCATATGTATTGAATTTTTAGTGTGGTTTTCCAACCTGCAGCCGTTAATTCGATAGCGGCATTAAGCAGCACTTCAAGTTCCTGTTCTGGCAACACCGGTACAACCCATCGTGGATTGGATATTTTCTGTGTTAGCGATCGGAGTTTTAATGTTGGAAATGATGAGATCAATTTCTCGGGTGAACTGTAAATAAAAAACGATCTAAGTAAAGGAGAAAAACTAAAACAAATAAGTTGTATATAAATATAGCCAAATACATATAACCAAATAAATTGTATGTATATATAAGTATATAAATATAAATATAAATATTATTATATGCATATATAAATAAATATGTAATTCATATTTATAAATATTTTCAATACTCTTGATGCATTCTTAGTGTTTATTAGTATTAGTATAAGTTCTGAAGTAAACATTAATAACAATATTATCAAAAATATAAAATCAACAGATAAGTTGTTGCTTTGTTTCTGTGTATGAGTTCCATGAATAGAATTTGTGAACTCGCGAATTTCTTACTACAAAATTACACAAAGAAAAAGACAGAGAAAGCTAATCGTCATACTAAAAACCACCATCACACCAGAGGACATCAAAATATAAAATAAAAAACAATTTGCATAGCTAAAATTAAAGCAGAGCAATGTCATCATCAATTAGAGAATATTTATCTTTTAAAATACGTAAAAAAATTGCATTCCGTTGCTATTAACTGTTGTATATATAAAATACATATATTCAATTAAATATAACACGTTTTTTACGATTTCTGATTGACATTTTTAATCGATTTCGTTTTTAATTTAATCGTTTTCAAAAATGCAAATAACTACATTAAAATCAGTCGGCTGCAACGCCTCACAACCACCACAAAATACATATATAGAAGAATCACATTCAATTGAAACAGAATTTAATTAAAATATCACTTATGAAAACACTTAGGAAAGCTAGAAAATATACTTAAGACTATTTCTAAAAATGAATATTTTAAATTGTTGGTACTTGACACCTGGAAACTTAAAATTAAAACCAAATTCGATGAATTTCCTTCATTTTTATTTGATTATTTGCGGCGGTCTTTTGTCGAAGAAAAGGCGTAATTCAAATACAAAACACATTTTTTATTGCATTGTTGTTTTCTTAGATAATACAAAAAATATAAACTGTAACCCTTGAAATAATATAAACAAATAAACTGCTTACGGCAAATTCATAGCAACAGAACGGTTATGGAAAGATGACAAAAACTAAACTAAAGAAATATATTATAAATAATATTAAGTGAGATCAAGTAGAGTGGCTACGCTCAACAGATTGTTTATTTTTCTATTATTAGCATTTCTTTGGTGTAGAGACCCATCAAAATGATCTTACATTAATTATGCAGAACATAAGCAAATCTATCTGCATAAATGAAAATGCCAAAATGTTACAAGGTACAAAAATATGTTCCAGCATTAAAATTATACTATGTATATAATTTAATTAGCAAAAACCAAAAACACTCCTCTACTAGAATGCTGACTTCTGGCAAAGCAAACATTTCTATTATTTAGAGTACTCACACGCAATCCGACGTTCCCGAGATATTGTCTACTGCATTAACTGCGTTGGCTAATTCGGAGGACGCTAACATTGTCGTCGCTATCTGCTGTGGTTGACCTGCATCAGTATCAGGTACGTCACTAACAGAACAATTGTTGGCCGCGTTGGTATTATTGGTGGTCGTTATATTGTTGCTGTTATTTGCGGAGGAAGAACTGTTTTCTGCCATGTTAGTGTTGCCAATGGAGCTGTTGCTGCCGCTGCTGCCTGTTTGTCGGCCACGCGTGTCGAAAGTCATTGCGTCAACAGCTACTGACAAATCGGTGCGTTCTTGGATTAACCTGACGAAGCTCTTACTGCTTGTATATGAATGTGGAATTCAGTGATGAGACACGTCCTGTGAGCTGTTTGCTGCTGCACGTTGATCGTTTACATATTCTGATGGCAAATGCAAAAATTCAGTAACTGCAATGAAACGCGTATAAAGCATAAGAAGAAAATCAATATTCGTAAAAATGTGTCGGAGATTTGGTTTTTGTATTTTCGCTTTATTCCATTACATCACTTTCTTTTAAATACGTCTTTCTATGCATCTACACTTGTCCGTCTGTCATACTTCATTGGTAATGTGTATTTTTAATTATCTTTGGGAATTTAAAAAAAAACAACGGCACGAAACCGAAACAGCAAATACTGGAAAGTTGCCACCTCACTTAAAACGGGGAATCCCAATTTTTAGCATTTCCATTCACGAATGAAATCTAGTTTTTCAGAACTGAACACTTTTGTTGTAATTTTTGGGCCTGATTATAAACAATAACAAAAACTCTGCTCTCGTAGTTATCGAGTAACATGTGTCGTAATTTGAATTATTACCACTATATCTCCTACGCTATTAAAGACTTACAGATAAGATTGGTAGCGTTATAAAAGAATTTGAATTTATTAAAAAAACCATTACTTTTGGAAAAAACCGATTTTTTAGAATTTTAATACATTTCTCACATTTATTAATTTTTTTTTGTTATTTAATTTTTACATGGTGGCTCGTGATGTGTAGCTAATGTATTTGGTTATGTTATATATGTTATTAGCTGTTACAAGTGGCTTATTTGGTATATTACATTTTCTTTAAAAAAAATTTCCGGGTGTTGTTCATTAATACAATAACCTTTAAATTTCCAAGAGATTTGAAAAGTAATTTAGAAATTGAGATAAGGAAAACAATCGATTATTTAATCACAGTCATCAAACTATCAAATATATGTCCCTAAAAGGACAAATTATAACAAAAGTTAGTGGTATTTTACTATTTATTTTAGGGAACAGTTGGATTTCGGCAGCAGTCAGGAATATTTTAATGTATATTTAATAAAATGTGATGTTGCAAAGACAAATGTAGAAAAACTTTCGAAACAAAAACATTCAGGTACAAAAACTAAATACTTGGTAATGTGGTTATAGTACGTCTGATACTGTTAAATATTTACAACACTAGTGTTACATTATGGTGGCAACGTCTAACAAAGGGCCGAAAAATTTGTTCTCGACTGAGAATCGATCAATATCGATTTTAAAGTATTTCCCTGAATCTTTTTTCAATCTTCTTAAATTTTCGCTATTTTTTAAACAAAATTTGATATTGCTTTTGTATACAATAACTTATAGCACTAATAAAAACAATTAAAAATACAATTTTTGTAACTTTAAAAATATGCACTAAAGTGATGTAGTATAAACTTTGACTTGCATTCTCCTTTTGGTCTATGTTTCGTTGATTTAGTTCCAAACTCACCATTTTTTGCATCCGCCCAATTAGCATTTGAATGATTTTCGCACGTCGCTGCTATCGTCAAATAACAGATCTTTATTTAGTATTCGAGTTAAATTTTCACTTTTCCTGATAGCATTTACACTCTTTCACTATTAGCGTATAATGCGATCTAATAGCGAATTTAATGTATAAACTAAACTTAAAACTGACACTTCAGACTTTGCAAGGAGAATCAGCCGGCCAGCAGACAAAATGGCGGCTTTTTGCTTGTGGTGAAATTGTCGTACTGCTTGTAAGTTCTTTGTGTTTTTCAAATCGGGTTTATTTCTACTTTTTATAGAAATTCACATTGCTTGTAGGACGCTTTCAAGTAGTATTAATTTGGATTTCTTCATCTATACAACTTCATCTTATTAATTACTTCTAGGTCTTCTAAGTTCGGTTGCAAAACTTCCCGTCGTTCGAAATTTTTCTTTCAGGGATTTAGCAAAAATTGTGCACCGATTGCTTTTTAAAGGAAGACGTCATACTCTATTGACATTTTCACGGTGAACAACAGTAAGATGTGTTTAATTTCATTATTTGTTAAAACTTTCGATCTCTAATATACAGGGTATTATGCACTCATTTCTTAATATACCAAATAGAATATTTACGATACTAGAAGATCCAAAAAATATTATCGCAAAATTTATATAGAACTGTGCATTTTCTCTTATTTTTAACATTAATACCATTTGCAACTCTTCAAATATTGTATGTTATGTTTATTCTACAGTTCTTCTCAGTATTGCACTTTATTCCTTATATTCAACAAAAAACCGAAAACACGTTTTGTTTACCCGAAAAACGTGTCTTATTCTATTCCGGGAAATGTTGAAAACCTTAAAAAGTGCAGAACTTTCTACACCGTCGTTATGCAGAGTGCAATTTCTGCCCTACCAAGTACAGTATAATTCGTTTTTAGTGCAACTCAGAATATAAAAAATACTTCACTCGTTGGGTTAAGAATTTAAGGAAGGAGCTATAATACAAGTGATTGCGAAGCTGTAATTTAGAAGAGAAGACGTAATAAAGAACCAAAAAACAGTATAGAATTTTCCGCCGAGAAAGGAGAACACTATTAGTGATAATAAAAATAATTAAGAAGATTAGTAGATAAATTGTAAACAGAAGACTCGTAAGTAATATTGTAGTTTGGCTGTTTGTACACAAACATCTAGGGTTATACACCAAAAAAGTAGTAAAACTATTGGTAATTGACTACAAACGTTACTTGTGTCAAAATGTTGAAAATTTTTTTTTGCTTTCTACTCATTCCTATAGTTTGACGGAGCGACCAGTAAACGGACGAGAAAAGTTGTACGTGTACTCATTTTAGCTTCGAATTTTTCGTATAGTTTTGATGGTCAACAATTCATAAAATCCTATTATTTTGTCATACGCTTGATTAATCAGAGATTTATTTCTTCCTCTCATTGTGCAAAAAAGTCTCGACACACAAAATTAATATTTTCTTTGAGTCGATCAGCCGTGGGGCTGCAGTTCTGAACAATATGCAGATCCTGTTGTCAACGATTTGTATGGCACTGACAAGTGCCGTCATTGGAAATGCCTATTACCAGAAAAAGCAGTTCTATCCAGCCGTAGTGCATATCACGAAATCCAATGCATCGATGGCAGTAAGTAAAACTGGAATACGACAAAATTCTAGTGTTTAGAGCCGGGTGTTGCTTTCATCTAAGCTACACCATTTCGTATTATTTTCTTCAAATATTTTCAGGTGATCTACATACAATTTTTTGTAATTGTTTTCATGTTTGGAAAATTGCTTCGAAAAGTGAGTACTTTCAGTGTATATTTAGTTTCAATTTTATTTGTTATTAATATAATTTTATATACACATTTCCAGATATTCTTGGGCACCTTACGAGCTGCGGAATTCGAGCATTTATTGGAGCGCTTCTGGTACGCATTGACGGAAATATGCTTAGCCTTTACCGTGTTCCGCGATGATTTCAATCCAAGATTCGTTGCTCTCTTCACGGTGCTACTATTTCTTAAATCATTCCATTGGCTAGCGGAGGAACGTGTTGATTTCGTGAGTTAATTTTTATTGTTCTATTAATACTCTCGTTTCGATATCAGCAATAATTGGTTTATTCGAATACTTCATAAAGAAGTTCTCACTTTATCGCTTTTACTTATATCCATCTTGAGTTTGATAACATTGTAGAGTTATATATAGATCATCTTGTTCGAATCTAATAATCAGTTTAATTCTTAAACATTTTATTAACTTTTAATTTAATAACTACTTCTATTGCCTGCAGATGGAACGTTCCCCAGTGATTGGCTGGCTGTTTCATCTCCGTGTCGCTAGTCTTCTTGCCTTTTTGGGAATTTTGGATTACTTCCTGCTCATGCACGCGTATAACTCAACTATTATTCGCGGTCCTTCGGCACAACTTGTCTTTGGTTTTGAATACGCGATACTATTGACAATCATTGCAAGCACTGCGATTAAGTATGTGTTGCACGCTGCCGAGATGCGCACGGATACGCCGTGGGAGAACAAAGCCGTTTTCCTACTTTACACAGAACTGGTTATCGGACTGATCAAGGTTATTCTGTACGTGTTGTTTGTAATTATCATGGCCAAAATCTATGCGCTGCCAATGTTTGTGTTCCGTCCGATGTTCTTTACTATACGCAATTTCAAAAAAGCGCTCAGCGATGTAATAATGTCCAGGCGCGCCATACGTAATATGAACACTTTATATCCGGATGCCACACCAGAGGAATTACGTTTGTCCGACAACATTTGTATTATTTGCAGGTTAGTTTCACCTTTGAATGTAAGCTTCAGTTAAAAAAATTCTAATTAAATTAAATCTATAGAGAAGATATGATAAGCAATTCCAAGAAGTTGCCTTGTGGCCATATCTTCCATACAACTTGTTTGCGTTCCTGGTTTCAACGTCAACAGACCTGTCCGACGTGTCGTCTGAATATTTTGAACACACCTGCTGCTAACTCAACAGCGATACCTCGTCAAGAAAATGTACCGGCGGCTGGTGCTGCCGCTGCGGCTGCCGGTGTTGCTGCTGGTGTATCACCGGCAAATATCGGAACGCCTGAAGTGGCAACAGCCGGAACTCCTTTCGAAAATTTGGCAACAGCCAGTAAGTTTATTATTTTATAGAAACATTCGATTCGCAGAGGAATGAAAAAGCTGTTCAATGAATATTAATTAGTTATAAAAATACTAATAATATGTTAATTTAACTATTTTAACTACATAGTTTAATTAACAGATATGATGATGCATTCATGACTTATTTATTAATTTTCAGATCCTTTGGCCTCAAATATTCCAACATTTGCTGGTGTTCCCGGTTTCCAGACAATGCCCATTGTACCGCCGCCATTTATGATGCCTCCACCGTTTCCATTTATAGCACCTTATTCTATACCGCCACCACCCATGCCCTCGGATCTAACAAAATTCAGCGATGAAGATCTGAAGGCTTTGGAAGGTTATGAGCGGAAAAGTATTGAAGAGCGCATAAAGGTTAGTTGTTATTTAAACATTTTCCTGTTTAACTCGCTCGCTTTAAAACGCTCTGTCTTTACTTCAGTTATTGCGAAATATTCAACTAATGCTAGACGCTGCTGGCATTTTGATGAACAACTATAAAATTATTACTGCGCGCATGCAACCTCCTGCAACTCAAGTGGAAGCTCCAGCAACGGTGAAAGCAGCCGATTCCACAACATCACCATCACCATCAGTTGGCATAATTTTCGATGAACCCAGCACATCTGCAGCCGCCGCAGCAGCAGCAGCGGCCACCACGTTTGCTACTGCTGCTAATGATCAAACCGACTCCGTTGCTGCTCATTCGGCTGTTAATTCAATGACTTCAATCACAACTACTATACAACCCAAGCAAAATTCTCCTCTAATCACGTCTGCAACAACACCAAAAGCATCACCAACAAGAAATGCAACAATTAATAAGCTTGACGAAGTTACCATTGAAGACTTGGGTGTGGAAGATAATGAAAACGATTTTAAACACGCAACGTCATCTTCAAAAACAACAACATTGACAACAATAATAACAACCAATGATGATACTTCGGAGTTAAGTGAGCTGCGGAAACGTCGTTTGAAATTTCTGGAGGAACACAACAAATCGACATCATCAGCAGATTAATAATGTGGATATAATAATATTCGATCTGAGTTCGAAATGGGAAAAAGAATTATGAACTGTATTTCAAATTACCTTAAACTAAAACGAAACAAAAAACATTTTAAAGAAAAAGTAAAAAGGGAATATAAATAAATTATATTTTCCATTTTTTTAAAATATTAATTTTATGTTCATGTTTACTGAAAAATAAAAATAATTTACTATTTTTGAAAGAAATATAATTATATAAATCTTCGTATGTATCTATCCATGTATATAAATAAAAAAGATGGACACAAATAAATTTTATAACTTAAAAAATAACGCTTTTTGAATAACTATAATAGCTGGTGATTATGGAGTAGATGCAAAGATATAGAATATATATCAAGTTTCCTACGAAGTAAAAGTAGAAAATCATTACAATGTTTGAATTATTGAAGATAGAAATGATTTACAGCCCGATTCTGGCGCACCGTCACAAAAAGTTGTGACGATAACAATTTGAGACGAAAATTATGATGGTTGGTATTCTGGTAGACTCTTTCAAAGTCATAAGATATTCAAGAAACCATTTACAATTTGAAAATCTGTCGTTTTGCTTTGTGCGAAACATTAATTAAATAAGAAAAAAAATATGCTTGTTTTCCTGAACCAATTCAATTCTTAGGAAATAGATACTTCTTCCCTGTTTCAATTAAATAAGGAGAAGTTTTCGATTTTATTTTATTTGACTAGTTCCTTATTTGATTGGATTAACAGAATTTATTTTGATATTTAATTTAACTTTTTACAAAATGTTTTTCCTACTAATTTAAACGCAACGACTGGAACGATTGGAATTGTGTTTTGTTTTGTTTATAAATTTTAAACCCAGTAGCAGGAATGAATATTGAATATTTACTGTATAAAATGCAGTTCTATAGAATAAGACGGATCCTTGAGACACATGGTTTCGGCGACTTTGCGCAGCTTCAGGCTCGCCGAATGCGATTCCGGTGCCGAATGTGATTCGTCGAGCTTACATATTTCTGAAATATGAAAAAAAATCATATTTTTTAAATATATTTATTTAATACTAGCTGACCCGACGAACTTCGTCTCGCCCAAATATAATAATATCTGAATTGAAAAATTTTAATACGATCATGACTTTATTAAATTAAACACAATGCATCTTAACTCACAACGCCGATTAATTCTTCATCAGAATTTCCAAGGAAATAAATTTGAAGAAATTTGTGATCAGCATTTACGGCGGGCAACAATGTTCCTGCACGATGGTGAATTTGTCCTTGAATCTATAAAATCAAGCACAATTTCGCTATCATTATTGTATATCATATCAAAAATTGTCATATTTTATTGTTTTTTTAAATCTCATATATTTTTTTTTCATTTTTATTTTTCTTAACTTTGATGTGACAGCAAACAACTGATGTAAACTGTTTTTTTCTAATATTTTTTTACGGAAGTTTTAGTTTCATACAAATTAAAAATACAAATTTTCGACTTTTCCGATCAGTTTCCCAACATTTTCTTTCATACAAACCTTGGTCCTAACAATTACGAACACAACAAAATAACAATCAGTCAAATCGGTCGAGCCGTTCTCAAGTGATGCCAAAATTGAAACTTCGAAGTGATCTCCGTCAGTGCGTTTCTTATTTCCGCCACTTCCTTAAGACCAAAGACTACAAGACTGGAAACTCTTTTTTCGGTTTAAATGTATTGGTGAAATCAGGCTTGGGTGTCGTAGATTACAAAAACAAAACGCATGTAATTTTGACAGTTCGGGAACAAATTTTGACAGTTCGGGAATTTGTTTACAAAATATTTTGAGAGAGGAATGAACTCTTGTTCTTCTTCATAGAAATAAGCCAGAAATATGATTTTTCAAATACGTAAAACAGACCCAGGAGATAGTTTTAAAACCAAGGCACGCTTCTAGAAATGTACATGAAACCTTTTTTAAGTCTTATAGTTGCACAATCTTGAATATTTTGCAAGTAAAACCAAGTTAAAATTCATAAAAATTGCTCATTTCACAAATTTAGTCAGCTGTTTTTAACCTACCATGCGTATTTTTAGCCGAAAGAGATGCCAACGTATTCAACATGTTTTGTTGAATATTAATGTGTGAAATGGTTTAATATTTAGTTAATTGTGATTTTAGTTATTTTGGTCTTTAATTTAAATGAATTTAATTTTAAATGCATGAATTGAGAATTTGTTTATGTTTAACTAATTTTAATTTAAATAAATGAAGAGTAAATTTATTTGTATCAACACATTTTAATTTAAATAAAAGAAAAATGAAGAATTACAAAAACAAATAAGTTTACATTACTTTTTAATATTTCTAAACAGCTTAGAATACGTCAGAACCTCGAGAACTCATAAATGAAAAATAGTTTTTCTATTAATGTTTACTTAAAAACCAAAAAATAATTAGTAATAAAGTTGTGTCATTGGTATCCCTGCCACTAACTCACCCCAACATTTTGTGGTGGTGTGGTAACAAAGCAAAACGATTTACCTTGTCAGATATCATGCTTTGAGATGGCCTGTTTTAGCTTGTAAGAAGTCGACAATTTCACCATGAAATTCACATACACTGTATGTGAACACGCGGACGGACATTTTTTTGAGCTCTCTCACGAAATAAGAGGAATTTCCAGTCTTGTAGTCTTTGCTTAAGACTGCGTGTTCGACAGAATTCATTTCGACAGAAACGCAACGCACTTATTTAGGTACCACAGTAAGTTTTGAGGATCATTTGTTTTTACTACTTATACTACCTTACTACCTGTAAATTGCAACACAGATATCTCCATATTGGAATTATTAGCTTCGTTAAATTCTTCGTCATTTCTCGTATTACCTTAGAGCTGATAGTTGGCGGAAAATTGTGCTGCTTTTTAACTTTAAATTTCATTTCCAGTCAATATTACAACTTTTCGGTAAGAGTATTTTTTCATAATTAATTATTTCAATTATTTAATGTAAAATATCAATAAAATTATATATATACGTAAAATAATACAATTATAATTAAATTTATCATTAATGCCAACATAAATGGCCGCCGCAGTGCTTCAAACAAATTAAGGTTAGGGCTGATTGATCACCTATGTTTTTTTTTCATAAACGTTTTAAGCAAAACAAATTTTTAAAGAGAATATAGAAATTTTATATTCATTCTAATTAGAAATCCTGATTGTAGATAATTAAAAATATCCATTTGTGGAATCCAATTAGGTTAAATTTTCTCCATATCCAAAAAAGGTTTGTCGAAAGTGAGCTGGTTCTACATATGTATGTATATAGTACTTGGTTTCTCACAAATTCATGCACCAAATCTTTGCATTTTTTGCACCAGTATATAAAATTAATAAAATAAATAAAGCATTAATAAAATTAAAATATTTTATTTTTATTATAATTATTAAAATAATTTCTTTTTCAGCATAAAATGAACAATAAAAAGAATTACAAGAAACCATATTTTTACAACCGTGCCGAGACCATGCTGGAGGCAATGAGGCAAGCAGAGGTTCGCCATTTTCATGGTAAGAATTTTATAATTATTATTATTAAGAATATTTGAAATAATATATTATTTTTCTTTTATATAACAAGAAGAAGAATAACGCAAGCGAAACGCGGGCCAAGAGTTGCCCAAGGAAGAACGAAACAGGTGTCTGCTGCAGTATTTCCGGGAACTAGCACTACAATTGGTAAAGTCTAATGAAAGAAGACGCAATTATAAATGATACACAAAAAGCGATTACAGAATTACTCATCAAAGAAGAAGAGGAAGAAGCTATCATCAATCGAAATCATTGAAAACATTTGATTTAATTACACATTTTTTACGCGTACAGCTTCACAGTCGTCACATTTTAAACATTTTTAAAACTTACATTTTTTAAACCTTACATTTTAAAATTTTACACTTTTAAATTTTAAACTTTACATTTTTAAATTTTAAACTTTACATTAAAACTTTTTATAAAAACTTTACATTTTTAAACTTTACATTTAAACTTTAAACTGAAACTTAACATTTAAACTTAAACTTAACTTTAAACTTAAACTCAAAAGCCCTACCTTTGAAGCCTCAAACTTGGGCTAAACTTTAAATTTTGACTAGCTAGGAAAACCAATTTACTTGATACTATACACAGAAAAGAATATTTTATTGAGAAAATAAGAAACTTCATATTTCCATTACTGGTTAAAGGAAAATTTTCGTATTCGTATTATATTCGTATTAAAATCCAAAAGTGAAATAAATAAGTCTTCTAATAAATCAAATAGGGTGATCTTTAACATTGTTTTTTTTAGTCGTTAAGGTCATTATGAATATTAATGGGTATCTGATCTTGCTGTAAATTCAAATTCAATTGTACATTTCCTTTTTGCACATGGAACTTAAATCCTAGACATTAAAAAAAATTCAGATGGAAAATGCACGAGATTCAGATTTTTGCCACATCTCGTGATACTTTTCAATGAATATTTTTGTGAGCACCTATCGGGTACGATATCAAAAGTGTACCATTCCATAGGGATTTGAATGCAGTTATAATGAACATTTGAATGATAGATTGATAATGATTGTAATAAACCGAAACAACAAATTATATTGAGAATAAGGCAGCTCAATTTATTTCAACTTAATTACTTACATCACTAAAAGTTAAAGTTTATTCATTTCATTGTTGTGCATCAATTCCAATCTATGTGCATTGTGGATTTATTTTCTGTGGGCTTTTTTCTTTGCTGCATGCAGCCATTTGGATGTTTTGGAAAATTGTTCTATACTTCTTGGTGGTTAAGTTATAAATTGAATACAACTTTTTGTGGTCTTTTTCAAAAGTTTGATTTTAAACACGTTATAAGGATAGTTAACTTGTCTTTAAAGTTCCATTTTTCTTTTTTTTTTTTTTGCAAAAGGTAAGTCTTGTAAATTTCTGCCTCCTGCACTTTCTAGAAAAACGACAAAATACTTAAGAATGTTATAGTGCGTTAACACCATTACCCCAAATCACGCTTTCGACCTGAAGTCCCAAATGTGAACGCAAATGCGAATAAAAACAACAATTCCATACAGACTCTCAAATCACGCATTTGGAAACCATTTGGATTTCGAGCAAAAGCGAATCAAATGCTTTCGCATGATACACACTGCTTTCCTTATTAAACACAGCTTTTCAACCCTTCGTCAGAGGAAATGTCAAATAAAGAGAAATAGCACAATCAGAACAACATCAACCGCCGGAGTACAGAGAAAACAAATAGAAACATGGAAACAAAGTTAAAATATGTTGGGATCAGGTAGCGGAGTTCTTTGTAATAGAATTGTGGGCTGACAACAGCCTTCACCTAAGGAGCCGTGGGAAGAACGGCCACATTTATAAGAGATGGCCGAAAAAATGAAGAAAAACGGGTTCTCTTTTAATGGAGAGGAGATCCGAAGCAAAATAAATAATTTAAGATCCAAATACAGGCAAATTTATCCTTTATTAAACATAAATTTCATCTTATATATTTTTTCTTCCATACATATTACTTCTTTACTTCTTTACATGTTTTAGAAAAGAAAGGCAAGCTGTTGGAGGCACAGGGGGATCACCTTCGGATTGGCGGTTCACCAGATATTCGGAGCATACAAAATTAATAACCTTGTATGCATGATGGAAGAGAGCATCAGAGAAGGTAATTATACACAATTCACTCATTTTCAGTCATAATTCAATTCATTTGTAGACATTTCGAACCCCTCTGAGACGGTGCCACTGCCAATGCCATCACCGCCTGTGGTATCATCGCCATCATGTAAAAGAAGTAATTTCGACGTGAGTTACTTAACGACCTCCAGTCACCTATTCCTATTATAAGACCTCATAGAATACTAAGAAAGCAAAGAGATTCTGCTGAAAAAATTCCCACAAATAAAAATTATTTTTAAATTCCCATCAATTCCCAAAGAATTATGCACAATATACCAAAATAAAGGTTGGGTATTTCATTCAGTTTGGTCAATGCTATAACTGTTTCCGTTTCAATCATTTTGCTTTGCAATGCCGGCTAAAGTAAAAGAACTGTGTATCTTGTTTTCAGATTCATGATAAAGAGGTACAAAATTATTCTGTTAAATGCATTCATTGAAAAAATTCTCATACACCAACTATTAAAACTTGTCCTACTAGAGAAAAATCGTATGCAATCAAAAAAATTATGACTCTTGAAAACCTTTCATTGAGTGAAACGAAATACAAGTTATATTATTCGAAAGAGATATGCTCTTCTTTTCAGGATTGATGAAATGATTTCCCAAACTTATCTATTCAGAACATGAATCCTAGTATTCAGAACAACACTGAAACTGATGGATCCTCAGTGGAGGTAGAAATGGAAAACTGTCCATGATTGGAAAACTCACCAGATATACTAAGAAAGGAAAGAGATTCTCCTGAAAAAATTCCCACAAATAGAACACACACACACAAAAATACAAATAAAAATTATTTTGAAGTGGTATCGATTCCAAATACCAAAATATACCAATATAGAAAAATACCAATATACCAAAATAAAGGTTGGGCATTTCACCCCGTTTAGTCAATGCTATAACTGCTTCCGTTTTAATCATTTCGTTTTGCAATGCCGTGTAAAGTAAAAAAACTGTGTGTCTTGTTTTCAGATCCATGATAAAGAGGTAGATGATGTTATTCTGTAAAATGAATTGCAAAAATTCTCATACACCAACTACTAGAACCTGTCATGCTTATGAACCTAGAACCTAGGTTGAAAACCTGAAAAAGGTAATAGGTTCATAAGCAGGACAGGTTCTAGTACTCTTGAAAACCGTTCATTCAGTGAAGCCGTTCATTTTACAGCCCAAAGCAAACGCTATATGACGACAGCATAATTGTTCCATACATGGTATACATTGACATGATTTCTAACGAACTGAGAAACCCGATAAATGCCATTAAGCTAACAAAAACACCAGTCAACCTTAAGATAGATATATTCAACTGTGCTAAAGCATAACCGTCCCATAGGCAACAACAAAACCAATATTATAAAAGTAAACCGGATCAAGGATTTGTGGAAAAACTTAACTAAAACTCCAATGAACAAGAAAACAATTGTTCTCTGAAAGCTAATAAAGCAAAAAAGTATAAAGTAATTTAACACTAAACATACCATAACGGGTCAAATGACCCATTTTGAACTTTTGCTTGGGAAATGCACGTATCATCTTATTGCTTTTGCACATTTGACTTCATGACTATTTCGAAGTTTTTTTCAATATCCTTGATTTAGCTGACATAAATGCCTGGATTTTGTACAAGCAAACGACAGGAGAAAATATCTCGAGACAAGATTTTTTACTCAAGCTAGCGGTAGAACTTGGCGCCGATTTTCGAGAAGCCCGTGAACAACCAAAAGAAAGAACAAATGCGAAAGAATCGTTGCCTAAGTCTACTACAGATGCTTATCAACGTAACAGGTGTCAAATAGGATACTGTAAAGATAATAAAACCAACAAAATTTGCTCTAAATGTAAAAAATATGTTTGCGGAAAATGTACAATGGACACACTTATA